>WNWU01000001.1:70373087-70414533 GCA_012654045.1 Ptyas mucosa | reverse complement strand
GATAGATAGATAGATAGATAGATAGATAGATAGATATAATTTAAACATTAAATAATTTTAATGTTAATTTTAAACAACTTTTAAAATATTAAAAATAAACTTTGTACCAATAGGAAGACTTCAATTAATTAATATTTTTCATGTTGTTCAAACTTAATAAAAAAGACGGATCTTGAAGTTGGCTAAATTTTGATTATCAAAGGTTTTCTGATTTGGCTGTTATGATTTACAAAGGGAGGAAGAAAGGGAACTCTATGAGCAAAAAACCCCACATATCTGGAATTTTTATAACTTTCTGAATATAGACAACAATCATATATACTGTAACAGCTGTATTCAACCTTACTGCCAAGGAGCACAAGACAAGAGAGACCAATGTTACCACAATTTCTTCCTATACCACGTTTTTAGGTCAGGTAAAATATTTCAAGACATTCTTGCCAGCTTCATGGTGAATATGATTTCATAGAATAATATGGTTGTCAGGGTTCCAAGTAACTCCCCCAACGAAAGAAGACTCTGAGGCTTGAATTTCCGCAAAGTTCCATTTTATTGAAGATGTCATATTGGCACATCTGGGAAAACCCGAATCTGAAATTTTCCAGGTTTCCTCCACCCAAGTGAAAGTTCCAGCACTCACATGTCCATCACATGAGCCAATCATCCACCATCCAAACTGGAGATATCTCCCAGTCATCTGACTCCAGGTGCCAGGGCAAAGCGTCCTTGACTCTCTGAGAAAGGAATGCTTTTTGACTGCATATCATCCATACTCTATGCATCCCCTCCCATTTTCCCACAGTAAAAAATGTGGCAGGCCTGAAGACCCAAATATAAAAGATGGCTTCCAGGCCTGACAATGGTTGGAAGAAGGCATTTAAATTATCAAATGCAATGTCATGGGGTGAGTAGAAATCCAAAGTTTTTTTTTTTTAAAAAACCCAGATGGTTGTCTCTCTATCTTCCATTTCATTACATCCAGGAAATGTCTATGGAGATTCTCAGTCATCCAGGTCATGGTTGTCCCAAAGGTGCTTTTTTAGGAGGCAACTGGACTTTCCGGTTTTTCTTTTAGGATGCTTCTCATCCAAGAAGCTTCTTCAGCTCTGACTGGATGATGGGGAATGGAAGGATTTATACTCGTTACAGACAGATGGTCATTTGCATTCTTTTAGTGAGTCATTAAGGTCAGAGAGGGGGAGGGATACAATATCATTTATCTCCAAACTACAACACAGTCCTTTCAACAGTTCCAAGAAGGCTCCACACCCATTTGCACCACTCAGGTGACCCTGATGACATAGATAAACCTCCAGGTGGCCTCAATGACTCTCTAAAAGGAAGCAAATGTCCAGCTGTCTGCAAGGAGTATAAATCCTTCCATTCCTCACCATCCAGTCAGAGCTGAAGAAGCTTCTTGGATGAGAAGCAAAACGTCTTCAAAGAAAAACCAGAAAGTCCAGTTGCCTCTTGAAAAAGCACCTTTGAGACATCCAGGAAAAGAAATTTCTGGGTAATTAGTTCCACTGTTAAACTCAATCAGAATAGACCTGGAAGAGTCCAATGCATATTAAGAGAGTTTATAATGTTTTGTTAGAAAGGGATTCAGAAAATGAGCTAGTTAAAGATTGTATGATTAAATGGGCACAAAATTTCTCTCAACCAGTTATGATGGAAACATGGGAAAAAATATGGGTTCAGAATGTTAAATTTACACAGTCACAAAATTTACGAGAAAATTTTTATAAAATGTTTTATAGATGGCATTTAGACCCCAAGAAATTGTCTTGTATGTACCCTAATGTGCAGCCAAAATGTTGGAGATGTGATTGTTTAGATGCTACATATTATCACATCTGGTGGACTTGCAGGAAAGTGAGGGCTTTTTGGATAAAAATCTGGTGGGTTATGCAAAATGTTTTAAAGAAAAAAATACAATTTTCTCCGCAATTTTTTCTATTGGGTATAGCTAAAGACTTTACATTGGGTGAAACTAAATTGATTTTGTATATGGTGACAGCAGCTAGGTTGTTGATTGCCCAACATTGGAAGAGTGATGTTTTACCGACTGTTGACCAATGGACCCAGAAGATGGCTGGATTTGCAGAAATGGCAAAGGTTTCAGCTTTTTTAAAAGATCAGACGCATGAGAAGTATATACAGGAATGGAAATTATGGATTGAGTATGTACAGAATAAGTATCAGACTAGAAAATATTATATCGCTTTTAGTTGAGATGATTATGTTAGCATGTTAGTAGATATAGAAAAAAGATATGGAAGATTGAATAACATATATATTGTTTGGGAATATTAGCATTGCATATAATGGAAGTCAAGGGGGGGGAGGGAAGAGGGAGGAGGGGGAGGGTTAGGGTGGGGATGGGATGGAATTATATATTGTTTTTATATGTATCTTATAATGATGGGTTAGGGTGGGGGGGGGAAAGGGGGAAAAATTTGTATTGGTAAAACTTTTTCAATAAAAAAAAAAAGAATAGACCTGGAAGAGACCTTGGAGGTCTTTTAGTCCAATTCCATGCTCAAGCAGAGATCCTATACAACTTGAGACAAGGCTCTTCTTAAAAACCTCCAGTAATGAAGCACCTACACTTTCTGAAGGCAAGTTGTTCCATTGGTTAATTGTCCTCACTGTTAGGAAGTTTCCCCTTAATTCCAGGTTGCTTCTCTCCTTGATTAGTTTCCATCCATTGTTTCTTGTCTTGCCTTCTGGTGCTTCTATTTTCTGGTGGAAAATAAATGGATTCTCTCTTCTTTGTGGCAGCCCCTCAAATACTGGAATGCTGCTATCATGTCTCCCCTAGTTCTTCTTTTCTATAGACTAGTCATGCCCAGTTCCTGCCACTGTTCTTCATATATTTTAACAACTGTTCTTGCTATTAGGAATTCTTTTTTCCAAACAATCAAAATCTGCCTTTCTTTAGCTTTATGATTCCATGTGCTGACAGAACAGGAACATTTACGCTTCTTAATCCTAACCTTGATGTTCTTCATCCCATTTGAATAACCTTTCCTTTCTAATGCAATGACTCTTAAAGCACGACAACATTAATCTCACATTGTGTCTAATAGTATGGCAGTTCTTATGTACTGTTGACTCAAAACATCCTGTGCGGGTGCAGGATTCTTTATATTTTTGGCAAAGTCATTGTCTCTCTTTCTAGTAGCCAAGGCAGGAACACATTGAAGAGTTGAAGAGAGAGAAGGGGGGGGGGGGGGGGGAGAGAGGGGGGGGGGGAGGAAGAGGGAGGGAGAGAGGGAGGGAGAGAGAGAGAGAGAGTGAGAGAGAGAGAGAGAGAGAGAGAGAGAGAGAGAGAGAGAGAGAGAGAGGGAGAGAAGGAAAATGAGAAGGAGACAGGAGAGAAAGAAAAGGGCAGTGTACAAAACTCATTTCTGTTTAATGATGGTACTTTTGAAATCCACAATGGCATCAAGGAAAACTTCGTTATGTTACATGATCCACCAAAAAGAAATGCATTCATGTATGCAGATCTTTCTGAAAACCGCCTACTGCTTTTCGGATTTAAGTATTTTCTTTTTTCTTCTTCTCTCACTCTCCACCCTCCCCTTCTCCTAAGCAACTGAATAAAGCAAGATATGTCAGAGACTACAAATCAGACAATTCCATCCTGTTCTTTCTTTCCAGGAGCCACAGTTCCCTCTTCCCACCCACGCTCTACTTGAGCTCCTCGGTTGCTCCACAGGGTTAGAGCTGCTTTCCTCTTCACAGATGTACAGATTAGTTATAAGGTTCTTTTCTTCTCAAAGGCAACAAAATAAACTGAGTCCAGAAGATACAGACATGCTCTGTGTGGAAAGGTGGTTCAAGAGGGGGGGGGGGGGAAATGGTATGGAAAGGTTTTTTTTAAAAAAAATAAAACAATTTCTGCACTGATCTTCAACTCTTCTGGAGTCTGAAAATGCCTTCAGGCAATATCATATTTTCAGCTGCAGAGAAAAACAGGAGAGGCTTTCTTTTTTTATACTTCATAAATACAAATCTAGCAACTATACACTTCATACCAGTACCTAATTCCCCTCTCCATGTCGCTCCCAAAAAACACAAGTCTTACATATGTCAAATAATCTTTAATGCAGGGGTGAAATCCAGCAGGTTCTGATAAGTTCTGGAGAACCGGTAGCGGAAATTTTGAGTAGTTCAGAGAACTGGCAAATATCACGTCTGGCTGGCCCCAGAGTGGGGAGGGAATGGGGATTTTGCAGTAGCCTTCCCCTAGAGTGGGGTGGGAATGGGGATTTTGCAGTATCCTTCCCCTAGAGTGGGGTGGGAATGGAGATTTTGCAGTATCCTTCTCCTGCCACGCCCACTAAGCCACGCCCACAGAACTGGTAGTAAAAAAAATGGATTTCACCACTGCTTTAACAGCAGTTTTTACTGCATCATTGTCAAAAGTTACACTTTCCATTTGAAAAGCAAACCAACTTATATTATAAGCCTTTTGTGTTGATTTATGCCAAACTGTGGAATGTGCTCAGAAAAATGGGAAACCAGGAACTAATGACAACAGATAGAATAAGCAGGCTCAAAACTGTCAATAGAGATATCAAAGTGGTAGATAGCTTCTGTCTTTTAGGGTCAACCATCAACAGAAAAGGAACATGCAGGCAAGAAATATAATTAGTTCTAGAATCGATTCATCAGGCTGGATTAGAATTGAGTGAATGGAAGTCCACAAATTGATTCACTCATAAGCAGAAAAGAGGAAGAAAATTTTCTAGTGATTTCTTGTTTCCTATGTAACATCCTACACTCTCTGGAAATCTTTTCTGGAGGTTTTGGAGATCTATAACAGATCCCAAAATTCCCAATTCCATACTTATCCAAATGTGTTGATTACTACAGTCATAATTTTCAGACTATGGCAGCTAAAGATTTGGAGAGTCCGACATATCTGGACAGAAGGAGGTCAGGCAAAGCTGAAGAATATATATTCTAGCTCATGTAAGAAACACCTAATTTTATATTTAGAACATCAATATTCAGTGTATGTTGGGACAGTAAAGAACTAATCTTAACTTTCTTCTATTCTACATCCTTTCTTATATTAGAGTATAATTACATCCAAAAGAAAACAGTATACTTGATCAATGCAGAATCTACTGCAACTGTTATTTCACATGTTTTGAAAACTGGACTTCTATCTATGCAGCCTAATACCATAGTTACTCTTTTAGTAGCCACATCAGACTCAACTTGTATTCGGTTTGTAATCAACTATAACGTCAAGGTATATCTCTTTTGTACTACTTCCAAGCCACACATCTTCTTTCTTATATTTGTGCACTTAATTTCTGATTCCTAAGATGAACATTTATTTTTGTCTTTATTAATTTTTAATTTTGCTTTTTCAAACCACTTCTCTCAAAATCATTCTCAGCATTTTCTACTTTTAGTATATTAGCTATCATTTCTAGTTTTAGATCATCTGTAGTTTTGACAAGCATTCCCCTCCATCTATTTATCTGACTAAGCAAAAATGTTGAAGAGGACTGTGTCCAGAATTAAAACCTATAAAAGTCCACTTGACACCTCTCTCCAATTTGATAAGGAACATTTGATGAATACAGTTTTTTGAACCATCTGTGGATACATCCAATAGATTTTTTATCTAGTTCTTCCTTAACTAACTTGCTGATTAGAATGCCATAGGAAATTTTGACATATGCTTTGCTGCAGTTAAAATATATCAGGCTGATAGCATTCCTCCAATTTACTAAGGACATTACTCGAACAAAAAAAGATGGAATAAGATTAGTATGGTGAAACTTGCTCTTGATAACTTAATGGTGAACTTTTAGTAATCACAGCATTTTTCTCAAGATTCTTACAGATTGATCTCAATCCAAATACTGAAGTAAGAGTGACTGGTCTATAATTCTCTTGATATCTCTGATGTAGAGGGTAAAATAGCGTTCAGTTGTTTAGTTTACAAACTATTATCTGTTTTATAGAACAATTATACTGCAAAAATTATTTTCAGTTAACATTTTGCACACTGGTCTCCTGTTTTTCATATTGAGATGTCTACAGAACCCTTTTAAAAAAAAATTATCCCACCTTTATTATTTTTTATAAATAACTCAAGAAGTGAACATACCTATTAAGAGAGGAGGAAAATATTCTTTGTTAAGATCATGGATATTAGTTGCTATTTAAGAGAGGTAAAATATAGATTTGATGTAATGGGTTTCAGGAATGAGGAATATATATGAAATATTGATTGTTAAAATGACAAAGATTTAAGGGTGTTTATTTGGAAATAATTGTTTAGAATTTTGGGTGATATAGTAGAATGATAAATGTTTAGAATAAGTTTTTTTTCTCTTTTTCTTTTTTTTAAAGATGTAAATGGATAAAATTTGGAACAAAATTGGTTAAGGGAATGTGAGTAATTGTACCTATTTTATACCGGATCAAATCCTTGCTCTAAAAAGATGTATTTTATGTTTTATGTTGTTTTTTTTAAAAAAAGAAGTGAACATACCTAGTATTCCTTCCTCCTCCTATTTTCCCCACAACAACAACCTGTGAGGTAGATTGGGACTGACCCAAAGTCACTCAGCCACCTTTCATGCCTAAAATGGGACTAGAACTCAGTCTCCTGATTTTTAGCCTAATACCCTAACCATTAGAAAACTAGCTCTCTAAAAGAAGGGCTTGTCCATCAGCATTATATATATGGTTCAAATAAAGAAAAGTTGAAGGAAGTTTTGCATCTCTAGTACTGACCTCATGAAAATATAATTGATATGGCAGCTATTGAACTTGTTATCTGAAATAAAAGTAGAACAAAATAAAGAGAATATAATAACTTAAATGCAGGATTATTGATTCACCTGAGCTAGCATCTGCTTTCTAATCTTATAGTTTGGAAAAGGATTAATTACTAAATTCCAAATGTAAAACTAGAGGCCATTGGCTAAGTTGACTAATGTCAACTTAGAGCCCCGGTGGCGCAGTGGACTAAACTGCTGCTGTTAACGTAGCACTTAGCTGCCAACTGCCTGCAATTACTGCGAGTTCAATTCTCACCCGGCTCAAGGTTGACTCAGCCTTCCATCCTTCCAAGGTAGGTAAAATGAGGACCCGGATTGTGGGGGCAATAAGCTGACTGTGTATAAAAAAGAACACCGCGCCGGGGGGGGGGGGGGGGGGGGGGGGCTAAAAAGCCCTACTAAGCAGGTATATACAAAAGTATGAAGGCTATTGCTTAATGCATTGTAAGCCGCCCCGAGTCTCCAGAGAAGGGTGGCATATATAAATCGAACTAATAAATAAATAATGGGATCTGTAGTCCAAAATCAGCCAAGGACCCAAAGCTGAGAAGTACTCAGTTATACAAATTCCTCCAAAACGAATATTATATTTGAATTGGGTGCAAGATGTCTATCATTAGTTGAAGATAAAAATGTGAAAGGAACTAAGAAGAAGTGCATTGGCTACAATCTTTTTTTTTTAGCAGACTGGTCTTCACAGCAAATTGGGAATGAATAAGCCTTTGTCCTGCTGTTTGCCTGGTTAAATGTACTCATGTTATAACAACTGGACATGGGTTTTCTAGACTCTTCCTCATGGCTGTGTTAATATGCACATGTCCACTCCTTGAACTTTTGTTCTGAAATTCTGATTTGTCTAAGGCAACTTCTCGTATGAAAGGGAAAGGGAAACATAACTTGTATGAAGTTGCATTACATATTCTGTATTTTAACAGCAATGCATTCATTGGTTGTGTCGCACATGCTTAACTTTTACCAACGTAGTGGCTAAATTGGGACATGTTATGCTTGGCTTAGAGTGCATTAGATTTTTATGCAAACCAAGCATGTTTTGCTACGTTTCTGGGTTGTGCTAACAATGTCAGTATCAGTATTAATTGTGTTTGTTGTATGAATGCAGCCACTGAGTGCCATCCTTATGTGGATTAAATAGTACAATATTGTATATCCAAGGAACCAGGATAAAGATGAAATAAAAAGATGGAAAGATTCTCCATGTAAACCAAGAATACCTGATGAGCTCAGAACACTCACTACCTGTTGGCATGAGGGAAATGTAATTGAATGTCTTGGAACAGGGCATGATAGAATGGTCAGCTGCAAAATGGCAAGGCTCTTGTATCTTTACAGCCATGGAAAAGTGGAAATTTGAGGCTGGTTTCCTTGGCATGATAGAGCTAAATCATTGAACCCAACTGCCTGGCTAGATGCTTATTTTCCATGAACGTTATAAATCTTTCTTCCACATATTATTTATTTTCAGAGGAATTAGTCTTGCATTATTCTACAATACTCTCTTCAGTGTCATTATAAAGTCGATGCTAGCCTGTCCCTTCGTAAATCTTTCTTTATGCTTGGGTTGTGCTGCATTTATCAAGTGCTATGGGAGATGATGACAAGGTAAATCCTAGCACCTCCATCTTCTTCTTCCCCTTTTTTGGACAGAACTTCTGTTTTGAATGTTCTCACTCCACCAAGCAGGAAAGCATGCTAACTGTTCTTCATTGAGCAACTACGACCAAATGTCTGTACATGGTTTCCCCTAACAGAAGGATGTGTGGGCAAATCTTTCAGAACACGAACAAGGCCACACAATTATCAAGAATGGAGAACAGAATATGTGAAAGATTCTAACATGTCTGTCTGTCTCCCGCTTAGGAAAATTTCAAAGAATATTAATTTCATATGGTATAGTGAGAGAAATAATTTACAGCACAAGTAATTTATCTGATTTATACTGTGCCTTTCAAGACACTTAACAAAACTTGAAAAACAAATTATGAATATAAAAAGGTTAAAAATAAAGATTAAAATTAATACTAAAATAGGCACAAAAACATTTAACAATAAAAAAGGCTGGTAAAGGAGATGCAGCTTTGCACATTTTCTGTAAGAGAATATTAAGTGCATTATTTACCCCTTAGTGTATCCCCCACTCCCTCCCCCCTCTCCTCTCTCTCCCCCTCCCTTTCCCCCTCCCCCCCCCTCAGTATGTGTTTGTTTGCATAGATATTGGTGCAGGAAATTACATTAAGGTATTACTCAGGGGTGAATTGCTCCCAGATCCGGTAGAAATTTTCCCTGTGGTTCGGCGATCCGGTAAGTTTACAGAAAGCAGAAGGTTTTGCGCATATGCAGAAGGTGTGTGCATGCACGTGACGCGCGCTGGGGACACATGCGCTTCTGAACTGGTAAGGAAGGTAAGTAGATTTCACCCCTGGTATTACTCCTAAGAAAGTATATACAAGAGCGGTGGTAGTGCACTGGTTAGAATGCAGAATTGCAGGCTAATTCCGCCAATTGCCAGCAGTTCAATCCTGACCAGTTCAAGGTTGACTCAGCCTTCCATCCTTTCAAGATTGGTAAAATGAGGACCCAGATTGTTGGGGGGCAATATACTGACTTTGTATACCATTTAGAGAGTGCTGTAAAGCACTGTGAAGCGGTATATAAGTCTAAGTGCTATTGATATTATAGATTGCTAAGGCAATCTTATGTATCTATTCTGAAGTAAACTTTATTGTTTCTACTGCAGCTTTATTTCAGATAATAGAATATGTGACTACAAACCAAAGTCTTCTAGCAAGGGATCTCCAAATAAATGGTAGCAAGCCTCTGATGCATTTGATTTGCAATGATGTTTTCCTAAACTAAGCAAAAATGATGAGTTAACTTCATAATCCATACTTAAGTTGCCAATGGCAATTTCTTAAAACAGGTTTAGCAAATTAAAGGTAAGTTAGCTTTATCTTTGTTCCAGATATACTGGTGATACATGTTTCTAAATGTTCTCAATTTTTTTCTGATGAATAATTAAGTTGCCTTTTGCAAATTAAGTCCTGCCTCAGTAATCATGTATTCTTCTTCTTGTGCCATATCCATCATCGGATGTTGGCAATCATGTTGGTGATCCTATTTTTATCAAGAGTCGCACAAAAAAATGCTGCTGAGTTTTGTCCAATCATGTATTGATAAAAAAAAAGAAAGAAGCACATGCACTTTTTTTTAGAAATGATTTTACAGAGACTTTCAAAGTCTGCTAGGAATACAGAACATTTGTGGAATAATAGAAAAAGTATTTTTTGTTTTGGTAATAAAAACTAGGAAACAGAAATTATGATGAATAAATAGTACAGCTGTATAATGCTTTGGATTCAATTTCAAATATGTGATTTGGAACACACAAAATATTATTCTCTCCCCCCCTCCTTTTTATGTATGCCTTTGAGACAGTATTGATTCCTGGTGATTGCGTGGACAAGTTCCTGCAGTTTTCCTGGCACAATCTCAAAAATGGTTTGCTATTGCCTTCTTCCAAGGTCATTCTACTGACTTTGTATGTAAGGTGGATAAGTGATACAAAGCCTCCCTCAAGTCCCTGGATATTGATACCACCTCCTGGGAAACCCTGGCACAACATGGCGCACGTTGATCCACCAAGGCTGCCAGACATTTGAAGACAGAAGAACAACCATAGCACAAGAGAAGCGAGCACTCTGCAAAGCCAGAACTGCAAATGCTGCAACAATGGTGCTCACACTGTCTGCCCGACATGTGGCAGAACATTCCGTGCCCGTATAGGCCTTACCAGCCACCTGTGGACACACTGTGGACAGCCCACAACCCGTTAGATGTCAAGGTCCTCTTCAAAAACAATGGACAAACAACAACAATGTAGGGTGGAACTAAAACCCATTGTCTCCTGGCTTCTAGTCTTGTGCCTTAACCATTATATCAACCTGATTCTCTACTACCCATCTTTAAATGTCTACTACCCCTATTCTTTAAATCAACTGTGTGCTTTTTAACTTGTAAATGTTTCACCCAAAATTAGAGTAGAGGGGATGAGGAAGTTTGTTTTTACTGTTGTTAGATTTATATTCTGTTTGCTCTCCCAAAGGAGCATAGCTACAAGTGAGCACAATGACAGCCTAATGTTCTTACATACTGAATTATTAAGTCTGTTATGACAAAAAAGAACAGCAAAGTTTCTAAGTTTGATCACTAAACTGGGAATATAGGCATTAAAGAAACATATGTGATTCAAAAAAAGCAAGTATCAAAAGATGTATTTATCTAAATAATTTATATAGCTACTTGTAGCCCTGGGTGGCTCACACAATTAAAATGACAACAAAACCAATATACAAATACAAATAAGCAACCAAAAACAAAACTGTTAAAATCCAATTAAAACCTATTAAAATTTATACTGATAGTTCTCACTTAACTACTTTAATTATGGCTGGAATTTCCATCGCAAAGCAAACTGGTCATTAGGTAAAACATCATGCAATCACCTCATTTAGTGACAGCAGTCCTGGTATGAGCCGTGGTGGCGCAGTGGTTAGAGTGCAGTACTGCAGGCTACTTCTGCTGATCACTGGCTGCCAGCAGTTTGGCATATCGAATCTCACCAGGCTCAAGGTTGACTCAGCCTTCCATCCTTCCAAGGTTGGTAAAATGAGGACCCATATTGTTGGGGGCAATATGCTGACTCTGTAAACCACTTAGAGAGGGCTGTAAGCACTATGAAGTGGTATATAAGTCTAAGTGCTATTGCTATTGCTAGTCCTGGTTGTGTTTCCTAATTAATGGGACCCATAATAAGCCTCTTCTGCCTGACATGAATGGATTGATAGATGTAACCAGGAAGAGGCGGTCACTCAAATAACCGAGTCTCATGCCATGTAGAGCTCTATATGTCATCATCCAGCACTTTGAACTGAACTTGGAAGCAAAAATGCACTTATCCAGAAGTGCATATAACTGCCTGTGTCATTGTATTTTTCACCAGTTGCAGCTTCCACATGTTCTTCAAAGGTAGTCTCATGTACAGCACATTAAAGTAATCCATGTAAGAGATAATCCAAGCATGAGTCGCTAAGACCAGAGCCTCTCAAAAGATGAAAGGGTGAAACTGGATGGGTGAAACTTCACACAATCTGAAGTTGTGCAAAGGGCCTCCTATCTGTGTCTCAGGCAGAAGTCATGAGCCCAACAAGACCCTCAGGTTGTGCATAGGGTCTGTTGGTAGCAGTGTCACCCCTTCTAGCACCAAAGATGGTAAGTTCAAAGAATCTGAAGTCCCCAAAACCCAAAGCCACCCAGTTTGAACTCGGTTCGGGTTGAACTGAAGCCTATTGGGGAGGGTAGGTAGGAAAGGATAGACCTACCTTCACAGATAAACTAATAGGGTCTAATATCTAATTGTCATCTAATTGTTAAGGGATGAATCAGGGCTGGGAAAACATGAGTTCCAGTGCTCCTTCAAGCATAGAAGTCATCAGGATGACTTTGGGCCATGATTTGATGATAATATAAATTGGATGAATGAACGAACGAACAAACAAATGAATGAATGAATGAAGTGAATGGCTCAACAAAAATGGCATCCTATTCTGCAGTGACTGAAAAAAGGCAAAAGCTAAATTAAGTATCATTAGCAAATGAATAAAAAGTAAAGTTAACAGCATTGTATCCTTAGATAACTCCAAGAAACAATCACACTTGGAAGACTGTGTACTATTTTATTGACTGCATATTAAAGGGATACAGTAGACAGAACTGGGAAGGTACAGCAAATGATAGCTGCAATAATCAAAGCATTAGAACAATTCCCTTGTCAGAAAATGTTAGAAATTTTGGGGAATTTTACCTTTAAACAAATAATTTAACATGTGACAGAGTATATAAAATATTCTACATATGGAGAAAATAGGTAAGGAATAGTTTTTCTAGTTTTTCTCATTCTAGAATTTGAATGAGAAAAGTCTAGATGGAAGAAAAGTAGTACTGAATTGGCTATCACGAGTTGTAGTTGGACCACTAACCTGAATTCCTTTAAAAGGGGATTGGGAACATCCATAAAGAATGTGATACATCTTATAAATAGTTTGAATGTTTGCATTCAAAACTCTGTGTTCTACTACCTGAGATGTGAGGGTATTTGTCTCTTTCCAGATATTAGACTTCAGAAAGTTGTTTGGGGTATTCCATATGTGTCTGCTGCTGTTCATACTGTACCATATTTCAGATACTTTCAGAAACAGGCAAACTTCCGTCGGAATATCTGAACTGACACGTTCCGGGGAATATGAGAGTTCCTTTTCAGTTCCTATAATAGCACTGACTACAGATTACCATACCTCCAATATCACAAGTAGCTGCCCTCTCTTTATCTATTATTGAGAAGTGCAGGCAAGAGGTCATCACATTCATGTCATCATTTGCAGCATGAGTAGCAAAATGTTGTCTGTGATGGACTGATCAATAGGGCTCTGCTGATATCCTCAAGCTCATAAACTGGTTAGACTAGCTAGGTCAATTTTGAGGGCTGAAAAAAAACCATCTGAAAAGACAGTTCATTGACTAGGCTGCCCTCCTTACCAGCGGTGGGTTTAAAAATTTTTTACTACCAGTTCTGTGGGCGTGGCTTGGTGGGCGTGGCATGGCTTGGTGGACATGGCATGGCTTGGTGGGCATGACAGGGGAAGGATACTATAAAATCTCCATTCCCTCTCCAATCCAGGGGAAGGTTACTACAAAATCCCCATTTCCTCCCGATCAGCTGGGACTTGGGAGGCAGAGAATAGATGGGGGCGGGACCAGTCAGAATTTTTACTACCGGTTCTCCAAACTACTCAAAATTTCCCTTACCGGTTCTCTAGAACTGGTCAGAACCTGCTGAAACCCACCTCTGCTTCTTACTAAAAGTCATTCTGCATTTGGGTCAAGTCAGTATATATCATGCCACACTGACACAAGGAGCTGTCACTTTTAAAAAAAAAACTTCACATCATGGTGACAGTATTGATACACGTGTAGCTTGAAATGCAATTAAATATGAAAAAAACATTTTGAGTAACTTGACAAATAATGCCCAAAGTGGAATGATGCTTTTAGCATCGACAAAAAGAAAAGTGAATAGGAGGAGTACCATTAATTCAGGATTAAAATATAGTGAAGGAGACAGATGGATTACAGTGCAATCCACTGAAATGAATGGCACATTTCTCAAACAGTGCAATTTGTTGTGAATTGTGTTCACAAATTTAGAGCCAATGGTCTCTTTAAATTCCCTAAAGACTGTGTTCCAGGAGATTTTTTGCCAGCACAATAGAAGGGACGTTATTTTTATTCATTTTGCTTCCCTCTTGCAGGAGCCTGTCTTAACTTCCTATAAATAGATTCCAGATGTGAAGAGGAGTGGAAAATCAGCAAAATACACTTTCCTTCTAGTTCAACAGGTAGAAACTTCTTGCTGGATCAAAGCACCTTTTGTCACAGAGGGACCTACTGGATACAACCCATAGGTACAATTTTAATAGTCACTCTCTGATTTATGTAGCTTACTTCCAAGTATGTATATTTCAGATTGTAGGATTAATACCATGAACAGTGTATAGGGTGATGACCTGTTACAGCTAGTGTCTTAAAGGAAGAAATATAAAATTCTACCAAGGAGAAATGAAAGCTGAATTTCTAGAGCAATTAAGAGTTGCTAAAACCTGAAACCATAGGAAGTGCAATGCAACATATTTAGAGCTGGGAAAGGGAAGGAAATTATTACAGAAAGAAAATATGCAAACACATTTTTATTTTAAGAAACTAAGAAAGAGAGCACAAAGTGTCATTAAGAGTTTACAGCTTGATACACAGTATTAATGATAATACTGAAACTTATCCTGCTTGTCATTTGGCATGGGACATACTGAAAAAATCCTGGAACAAGGCAAAAAACACTGATAACTATAAGGATGGTCTTTTATTTTTACTTTAGAAGAAATACAGAACAGCTGATATCCATTAGGGCCACAGATTACAGAGGATGCTTAATTGTTGCTTCCTTAGGGCCATCCCCCACACCTTTTAAAAATAATCATATCACAATGCCAATCAGTGGAAATAATGAAGCCTTCATTTATGTATCATCTCATTATAGATAATGATCAGAATAATTCTTATTTCTGTTGATTATCCATTCTTGCTTTTTTCTTTTTTCTTTTTTGCAATTACACTATGTGTAATTGCCCAGGCTAGAGGAAAAGCTAAACTGGACCTAATTCTTACTAATAGAGAAGAAGTGACAGAGAGAGTTGAAGTTGCCAGAACCTTGGGTGAGAATGACCACGTCATATTGGAATTCAATATAATGCAAACACAAGCAATAGAATATAAACCAGTGTCTTAAACTTTAAAAGAGCTGATTTCAACAAACTCAGAGCCTAAGAAAAATTCCATGGATAAAAATCCTAAAGGGAAAAACAACTCAAGAAACATGAGAAACTCTGACAAGTATCATAAAAGCCCAGTCCAACACAATACCACTGAAAAAGAAAAACAAGAAATCTAAGAAGAAACCAGCATGGTTGCACAGATCTCTCTCTGACAAACTGAAAGACAAAAAGAATAAGTACAAAATATGGAAAGAGGAAGAATATCAGCAGATAGCTCGAATCTGCAAAGATTTGAAGTCAGGAAAGCAAAGGCTCAGAACTAACAAAGACTTGCAACAAAAATCAAAGATAATAATGTTTCTTTCAACATATAAATAACAAGAAAAGAGTCAAGGAAACAATCAGTCCACAAAAGAGAGAAAATGGCAAAAAAGTAACAGGCAGAAAAGAGAAAGCAGAGCTGTTTAACTCATTCTTTGGATCAGTCTTCACCCAAAAAGAAACTATAGCCCAATCTACCAAAGACAGACTAGAAATAGTACCTGTAAAAGATAGACTAGAAATAAAAATTAAAATAAGCAAAAAAATGTATGAGAACACCAGTCTGACCTTGATGTATATAAATCACTGGGACCTGATGGATTACATCCCTGAATTCTGAAGGAGCTGGCAGATGTTATCTCAGAATCATTGTATCACATCTTTAAAATCTTGGAGCACCAGGGAAATACTAGAGGATTAGAAAAGAGCTGATGTGGTTCCCAGCTTCAAAAAAGAAAAAAAAAACAGACCCAGGAAATTACAGACCAATCAACCTAACATCAATACCTGGGAAGTTACTGGAAAAAATAATTAAAAAACAGATCTCAATTTAATTTAATTTAATTTAATTTAATTTAATTTAATTTAATTTAATTTAATTTAATTTAATTTAATTTAATTTAATTAATTCAATTTATATGCTGCCCCTCTCCGAAGACTCAGGGTTGTCACAATACATTTAAAAAAATCATTATAAAAAACATTTAAAAATTGAAAACATTAAAAACATTAAAAACTCATTCACGCCATTCATGGCCGGATTTCGCCAGATTGTCACCGCTACTGGCTCGGCAGAACTGGGCCGAACCGGTAGGAACCCACCACTGGACCTATCCAACAAAATGAAATTTAATGTGGAGAAAAGCAAAGTTTTACACCTAGGCAGGAAAAAACAAAGATATAAGTACAGATCAGGCAACACCTGGCTCAAAAACAGTAACTCAGAGGGATCTTGGAGTCCTAGTTGACGGTCACTTAAACATGTGCCAGCAGTGTTCAGCAGCAGCCAGAAAAGCTAATACAATCCTTGATTGTATACATAGAAGCATAGAATCGAAATCATGTGAAGTATTAGTGCTGCTTTATAAATCCTTAGTAAACCAAAACCTACATCCAGTTTTGGTCACCACATTACAAAAAAGATGATGAGACTTTGGAAAAAGTGCAAAAAAGAGCAACTAAGATGATTAAGGGCCTGGAGACAAAAACATATGAATAACAGTTGCAGGATTTGGATATAGCCAGACTAGAGAAAAAAAGGACTAGGAGCAGTGGTGAAATCCAAATTTTTTTACTACCGGTTCTGTGGGCGTGGTTTGGTGGGCATGGTGTGACTTGGTGGGCGTGGCTTGGTGGGCATGGCAGGGAAAGGATATTGCAAAATCTCCATTCCCACCCCACTCCAAGGGAAGGATACTGCAAAATCCCCATTCCCTCCCCACTTCTGGGAGAAGGATATTGCAAAAACTCCATTCCCACCCCACTCTGGGGCCAGCCAGAGGTGATATTTGCCGGCTCTCCAAACTACTCAAAATTTCCACTACCGGTTCTCCAGAACCTGTCAGAACCTGCTGGATTTCACCCCTGACTAGGGGTGACATGATAGTAGTAGTCCAGTATTTGAGGGGCTACCACAAAGAAGAGGGGGTCAACTTATTTTCCAATGTACCAGAAGGCAAGACAAGAAACAATGGATAGAAACTAATTAAGGAGAGAAGCAACCTGGAATTAAGGAGAAACTTCCTAACAGTGAGAACAATTAAGCAGTGGAACAGCTTGTTTTCAGAAGTTGTAGGTGCTTCATCACTTGAGGTTTTTAAGAAAAGACTGAACAGCCACCTATCTGAAATGGTACAGGGTCTCCTACTTGAACAGTGGGTTGACCTCCAAGGTCCCTTCCAACTCTATTCTGATTGAAGAACCCTACTACTATGTTTATAAAAGCTTACTATATAAAGAGATGCAATCTTCCCACAAAGACACATGATGAGGCTTGGTGGAGCAGCGGACTAAAGTGCTGTTAAGTAGCACTTAGCTGCCAGCTGCCTGCAATTACTGCGAGTTCAAATCTCACCAGGCTCAAGGTTGACTCAGCCTTCCATCCTTCCAGGTAGGTAAAATGAGGACCCGGATTGTGGGGGAAATAAGATGACTTTGTATAAAAAAGAACACCGCTTTGGGGGGAGGGGGGCGAAAGCCCTACTAAGCAGGTATATATAAAAGTATGAAGGCAATTGCTTAACACATTGTAAGCTGCCCTGAGTCTCTGGAGAAGGGCAGCATATAAATCGAACCAATAAATAAATAAATAAATAAATAAATAAATGTACCTAAACACGTAACTAAATTTAATGATTCATTCACACTGGCTGCAAGAGTCACTTGGTTGTGAGATGGGCAGCATATAAATTTAATAAATAATAAGAAACAGATATACTTCAGAGCATGAACTGATTGTTCTTTTCTCATCAATCAAATCTGTCAATGGGTGATTTATAAGAAATGTGATGTACCAATAAAGCCAACATTTTTACAATATTGAAGAATTAAAATATTAAAATTTAATCCAGATTAAAATGTTTGTTGTTGCCCCATGTTAAATCTGGCAAACTACATTCAACTATGTTTGCTTAAGAGCCTTGCACAGATATAGCTCCAATAATAGGAGGTCTACTGAATAACACAGAACTAAAACCCTATGCAAAGAAGCCTCACTAGTTGCTAAGGCAACAGGACAAAGTTTTTATCTATCATTTGGGATAATGGCTCATATCTTCCACTGAAATTACAGTAACAGGATTTTTCATTTGATTTCTCTTTATTTAGTTAAATAATTTCATATATACAAGGGTGTGTGTATATGTGTGTGTGTGTGTGTGTGTGTGTCTTCCTATTTATATATTGTCAGCATCAGAATTCATGGTAAATGTAAAAGCATAAAACAATACAGGGAAAACATGGTAACAACCCAGTAAATGATAAAAATCAAATGTGACCCTTATTTCATATCCCAAGGTAGGGTTCAGTCAAATTGCCTAGGTAAGAAACACAACAATCTATCTAAATTGGTAAAAAGTTAAAGTTTTGAAGCAAGGTCAAATCTGTATAGGGGAAAAAAATCAATATGCCAGTGTTTAAAAACTGAAAACATCTTTGCTCAAAGGCCACTTTATCTTTGATGGAGGCACAGATAGCTGGAGAAGGCAATATCCGTGCGCATGAGATTTTAAAACCCAAGAAATTGGTTTTGCAGTTAAGCCTCCTGGAGGTAAGTGGATCCTAATAGCAATAGGACTTAGACTTATATACCGCTTCATAGCCCTCTCTAAGTGGTTTACAGAGTCAGCATATTGCCCCAAACAATCTGGAACCTCATTTTACCGAACTCAGAAGGATGAGCAGGTCAGGATCAAACTGCCAAACTTCTGGCAGTCGGCAGTTAGCAGAATTAGTCTGCAATACTGCATTCTAACCACTGCGCCACCATGGATCCTAAGGTATGCAGAGCTTTAAAAGTCAGAAGGAGGCCACACAAATTGGGTCAGTTAAGGTTACAATCCTATAGCCTTTTATTTAAACCTAAATCCCACTTACCTCCATAGGTTTCTATGGCAAATGTCTTTTGGAAAAAGAGTGATAATTTGGTTATCTGTTAGGGTTTCAATGTTTTAATGCTGTAAGCTGTCCAGAGTCGTTTCTATACGAGATGGGCAGCAAATAAATTTTATAAATAAATAAATAAACTCATAGCCTTTAGAACAGCAAAGCCAGCTGGGAAATTCTGGGAGCTGAAATCCACTCATCTTCAAGTTGTCAAGGTTGACAAACACCGCAGAAAAACCACCTGCCTGACCTTAGGCAAATCTGTAATTGTCCAGCGCAGGATATGACCCAGCATTCTCAATCCAAACCTAACTTTAGAACAGTAAACTATGGGCTGACTTTCAACAGGAAGAAGCAAAAGGTGAGAAAGTCTGATAAGCTATACTTATACAAAATTGTTGTATTGGTTAAATTCTATTTCCCTCATTCTAGACCTCATTGTGCCGATTTCCTAAGGGTCTTAACCTAAAAGTGAATCTGTAGGAAGAACATAAACTAAGCCCTGGACAGATCATGGGAAGAGATTTCATATATAGGTTACAGAATAAATAAATGCTGAAGTAGAGACAGTTATGGCACAGTCTTAATGTGGATTTTCATTTGCAGAGATTCTTCAGTGTCAAAGGCAATATTCCTCAGAACATCAGTAGCTAAGAAACTCCTGGTGTAGTAGACTGAATTTGTATTTATGATCTTAGCATTAACATTTCATAGACAGCAACTTGGCTACTATAGGGGGGAAAAATGTAGAATTACACTCATTCACATGGGGCTGCATCACTATATGTGTGATGTACTCAAATTATCTCCTCTTCTCACATACACACTACCTTTCTGTCAGCAGAAGTAAAGTGGCTAACAGCAATAAATGAAAATACCCCAGATCCATTGGACTCCAACGAATGAAAATTATGAAGGATGGTTTTTATTTTTACATTTAAAAATAATGACTTTAGAAACAGGTGGATTTCAGTCAGTGAAACAATGGTTAAGAAAAAAGCTCACCCCTCTGTGGTTCCTGAAGGAGGGGCACTCAGAAGCTCTTATTATGAGTCAGGCAGATTCATGTTTGAGTAGGTGGTACATTAGGCATTCTGATCTCAGGTTTTAAATCATAATCTGTACTTTGAATTGTACAGAAATCAAATTAATATCTTGCTGGAGTAAGAATGGTAACACTAGTCAGGGCCCTAGTAATTGCATTTGGGATCAGTTGCAGCTTCTCAGGATTCTTGAGGCAGAACACTATATAGAAATTCCCATAATGAGACTCAGATCTTACAGAAGGGGTTTGGGTCACCGTGGCTAGGTCAGCATATGTTTCTTCTCCATTGCAAAATACATCTACTTTTTCTTCTTTAACAAAAATAATAAAGATTTGTTCCATGCTGAGCCTAAAATCGTATTCTTTCTATGCTGATAAAATGCTTGAACTGAAAACTGATTTAAGATTATCCAACAAGTCTGATCATTCTAAAGGATTCCAAAAAGCTCTATACTTTGACCTGGTTCAAAGGCCACAAGAAGCTACCCTGTTTTCCCCAAAATAAGACATCCCCTGATAATAAGCCCAATTGGGCTTTTGAGCGCATGGCAATAAGGCCAAGTGCTTATTTCAGGGTTCAAAAATATATAAGACAGGGTCTTATTTTCGGGAAACACGGTACCGTTTCTTATCCTCTGAACATCTCTTCTTTTTTAGTACAAGGAGAGGAGAATTATATTTGTTTGTTTGTGAACCTAGTGGTTTACTTCATTTATGGTAATTTAATAAAAACTATCAGAAAGCAGTATGACAAAACCAAGGCCATTGACTATAACTATGCTATTAACTATAACATAGGAACTACTGTTTTCAGCCCACCTCAGATGACCACCTAGCCATGGGACTAAACAATAATATGTGTTGAATCTTCCATGAACTTTTTAAAAAGTTTGAATTGTAACACTCAGATGTCAATGGTTGCAATAAATAAAGCTATGAAGGTGTAATGCAGTGGTGCATTTTGAGGGCTGAAAAAAAACCATCTGAAAAGACAGTTCATTGACTAGGCTGCCCTCCTTACCAGTGGTGGGTTTCAAATTTTTTTACTACCGGTTCTGTGGGTGTGGCTTGGTGGGAGTGGCAGGGGGAAGGATACTGCAGAATCTCCATTCCCACCCCACTCCAGCGGAAGGATACTGCAAAATCCCTGTTCCCTCCCCACTCCTGGGGGAAGGATATTGCAAAATCTCCATTCCCACCCTAATCTGGGACCAGCCAGAGGTGGTATTTGCTGGTTCTCCGAACTACTCAAAATTTCCGCTACCGGTTCTCCAGAACCTGTCAGAACCTGCTGAATAGCACCCCTGGTGTAATGTATTTATTTATCAGATTTATACTCCACCTATCTCACCGTCTAAGTGACTCTAAGCAGTTTACAAATATAAAGTTACAATTTTCTGATAGCAAAACAAAAAACAGGGAAGTCTGGAAGTTGATTCATGGCAGTTGGACTCCTTTTTCTTCTTGCGTTTAATGTTTCGCTGCTCATCCAAGTAGTTTCTTAACTCAACTTCCAGATAATTCTACCTGGATGACTGAGAATCTACACTGACAAAAACAGGAAACCTTTTCAGTGGAGATGAAATCCAGTTGCACGCATACTGTATACAGGGTAGTCTTTGACTTACAAACACAATTGAGCCCAAAATTTTTGTTGTTAAGTGAAACACTTGTTAAGTGAGTTTTACCCCATTTGACAACCTTTCTTGTCCCAGTCGTTAAGCGAATCACTGCAGTTGTTAAATCAATAACATGGTTGTTAAGTGAATCTGGCTTCCCTGTTGACTTTGCTTGTCAGAAGGTCACAAAAGGCGATCACATGACCCCAGGACACTGCAACTGTCATAAATACGAGTCAGTTGCCAAGCATTGGAATTTTGATCAAGTGACTATGGGGCTGTTGCAACAGTCATAAGTGTGAAAAATGGTCATAAGTCACTTTTTTTCCAATGATGTTGTAACTTCAAACAGTCACTAAATGAACTGCTGTAAATTGAGGACTACCTGTATCGAAAACTTGATTTTAAATCCTGCGTGGTTGAAAGGTGTTTGGACAATGCCTGGGTAAGCCAAACAGCTTGTTAAAAATGATTTCTAATAATCAGAGATGAGTTTTCAGTGCTGAACAGCTCCTTGCTGTGAAATATACAAAATAGTAAAAAGGTAAAATAAATTATGCAAAGTATCAGAAGCCAAGGTAATTACTGTTCTTCAAGGGATGGAGGGAGATTAATTCTGAGTGCCAGGATTGTGCAGGCTTCAGAAATGATTTAAATTATTCATCTCTCTCCATAATGTAATTCTTAAGGCAGCTGCACCTTTTTACATGTGGAAGTTGGGAGTGGGGGGGAAAGAACCTGCTTTAATTAGAGGTACTGTACTCATGTGATTTTAGTCCTACTTAGTGCAAACAAATTTGAAAATGTTTTCTTGGCTCATTCTTCTTACATTGAAATTATGGATCAACCTGATTAGCAATAGTATGGTATAGTTGTTAGGATGTTAGATTTAGGATCTGGGAGTATCAAATTCAAGTCCTTCCCCAACCACTGAAACTCATAGCACAATTACTCCAGTGGTGAAATCCATTTTTTTTTACTATCGGTTCTGTGGGTGTGGCTTGGTGGGCATGGTTTGGTGGGCATGGCAGGGGAAGGATACTGCAAAATCTCCATTCCCACCCCACTCCAGGGGAAGGATACTGCAAAATCCCCATTCCCTCCCCACTCCTGGGGCCAGCCAGAGGTGGTATTTGCCGGTTCTCCGAACTACTCAAAGTTTCCACTACCGGTTCTCCAGAACCTGTCAGAACCTGCTGGATTTCACCCCTGAATTACTCTCTCAACCCAAGCCGTCCTAGAAGGTTATTGTGTAGGGGCGGGGGGGAAATGGATAAGAAATGTTATATATGTTGCCTTGAGCTCCTGGAAGAAGGCAGGATATAAATTTCATAAGTCGCTATCATCAAACATATATCACTCTCAGCTAAATAAGGACATATTTTAATTCATTTCATAAATATAAGTACTATCATATTCCTAGCATAATTCCCAGTGTATCTCAAGCAAAAGACTTTGGTGTGATACTGTGTGTCAAAGTAGTTACTGCAGGATTAAACAAGACAGAAATTTATAATCATATAAAAGATGGCTAACGCATATAGATAAAGCTTCCTAAGTTTATGTAAAAAATAAAATGTTGGATGTACCTTTAAATTGCTCGTTGTATATATAAGGAGGAAGACGGGAGAACCGAATCCTAGACTTCTAGTTGGGCAGCTTAGCCTACTTAAGGCCATTTTTTTGATGCTATGAGGATGCTAAGAGCTGTGGTGGCACAGTGGTTAGAATGCAGTACTGCAGGCTACTTCTGCTGACTGCCGGCTGCCTGCAATTTGGCAGTTCGAATCTCACCAGGTTCCAAGTTGACTCAGCCTTCCAACATTCTGAGGTAGGTAAAATGAGGACCCAGATTGTTGGGGGCAATATGCTGACTCTGTAAACCGCTTAGAGAGGGCTGTAAAGCACTGTGAAGTGGTATATAAGTCTAAGTGCTATTGTTATTGCTATTTTTGCCCTAAATAGGGGATTGGACTGGAAGACTTTGAAAATTCCTTCCCATCCTATAATCCAAAGAAGTTTTCTAAATTATAATATTAATTATAAACATCCCCATGCCTCCCCCCCCCAAGGATAGGGAAAATCAGTTATCAATAAGTTGCCTTTAATGCTGGCAAATTAAAAATAATACATCTGTACCATGAGGAACAAAGACCTACAGTAAGGACTTCTAAACTCTTAAGTGTAATAATCAATACAGGATAAGATAGATGACAGTGAAATGAGTGCATATGTTATACACAAATCTGTTTCAGTGAGAGGCGTTTGCATTTGGAAGGTTTCTTTGAAGTTCAGGAAAACTACCTGTGGTCTAAGTATGATATTTTTCTGTAAATCATGGCATTATTATTTAAATCACACCTTTATCATTTCAAGCTCAGTTATCTTTAAAAAAAACTATAAGGAAGTTTATGTTCGTGTGCTGTTTCAAATATCTAAAAACAGTGGGACAAAAAGAAATAACTTAGCCAGCATGGCTCACTGATACCACCTACAGCTAAATGAAAAACGAATCATCTGCTTCCAGTCTAAGAAACAAGAAAAAAAGATCCCGGCTGCCAGCAAAGGGGGGGGGGGGACTTATTTTTTAAATCCACAACCCTAAGTTTGTGACCACAAAGGGAAATGCTGACTTTTTTCCTCCCTAACAGGAAGATACAAAAATATACTCATTGTGAACATTCTTATGATGCCTTTGCTGACTACCGATCTCCAAGGTTTCACAGGAAAGTATTTACACCTTAAATTCAATATGTACGTTGTCAGTTTTCCAGGGCACAGAGGATTAATTATTTCTATAAATGTAAATGCAGGTGTGACATTGTCAACCTGATAGGAAAATGTAAAAAACAAAAAAAAAAAACCTGCCTTTTTCACACCAGCAAGTTAACTGCAAAGAAAATATTGCTGTCTTGAAGTGGCATCTCTGCAGAATGGGGGGGGGGGGGAGGAAAGAATCCCCCATATGTATTAGATTCTCTTAATGTTCTAGTGTGGAACATTAGCTCAAACCATTGGTTATGCCAAGTTATTTCCAATGTAACTCTCATTTGAGAGTGGGAAAAAAGATGTGCCTTCTGATATACATGCATATGGAAGTGAAGGAAGACTATAGCAGTGTGCAGCGGTAGGCAAAAAAGCCAATGCAATCCTAAATTGCATTAACAGAGGGATACAATCAAGATCAAGTGAGGTACTAATACCACTCTATAAAGCCTTGGTAAGACCACACCTAGAGTACTGCATCCAGTTTTGGTTACCACACTATAAAAAGATGTTGAGACTCCAGAAAAAGTGCAGAGAAAAGCAACCATGATGATTAGGGGACTGGAGACTAAAACATACAATGAAAGCAGGGGTGGGTTCTACTTACCTTTACTGCTGGTTTGCAACGGGATCGCGTGCGCTCGCTCGCTTTGCTCGCCCGCACACCTTGCTTCTGCGCATGCACAGAAGCTTCTATCCATGCGCAGATCACCGATGATGATATGCGGGGCCTCCCGCCGATTTTACTACCGGTTCTTGCGAACTGGTCCGAACCGGGGGCAACCCACCATTGGATGAAAGATTATAGGAACTGGGCATGGCTAGTCTAGTGAAGAGAAGGACCAGGGGAGACATGATAGCAGTCTTCCAATATTTGAGGGGCTGTCACAGAGAGGAAGAGGTCAAGCCATTTTCCAAGGCACCCGAAGGCCAGACAAGGAATAATGGATGGAAACTGATCAAGGAGAGATTCAACCTAGAAATAAGGATGAATTTTCTGACAGTGAGAACAATCAACCCATGGAACAGGTTGCCTTCGGAAGTTGTGAGAGCTTCATCACTGGAGGCTTTCAAGAAGAGACTGGACTGCCATTTGTCGGGAATGGTGTAGGGTCTCCTGCTTGGGCAGGGGGTTGGATTAGATGATCTACAAGGTCCCTTCCAACTCTGTTAATTTGTTAATCTGAGTAAAATATATGTGCATAATTACTGTGTATACAGTTGTTTTTCCATGTCACATACTTTCAAGAGAATGAAACAACACTGCATAAACTAGTCAACATAAATCTATTGGTAATCAGTAATGGACAGCCGTTCCCTCAACTCTCTGGGAGAGACAAGAGTCCTGTTCAGAAAGGCAAGGGTATTAAAGACATGGACTTTCTGAGGAAGCTACGTGAGAGCAAACAAAGACAAAGCAGAATACGCAAGAAAAATAAGGAAATGGGTTTCGCAAATCTCTAGCATTTAAAAGTATTCAGATGTCCTCTTTTAAATCCTGCTGTGGCACCTGAGATCATACGGATTCTGAATTATTTGTTTCTTACCAAGGATTGTTAATGCCAATCTCTTTGCTCAATATGCCTTTGCCTTTATAGCAGTCCCTCTACTTATTATTGGCTCTGTAGCCTAACGAATATGGCAAGTATAATTTGCATCTTTGTTCTTTCATATATTACAAAGATAAAATCTAAAAGAAAAGCACACTTTACAAGCCATCATTACACAGAGATATGCCCACCCACTCTTTTTGTCTTCGCAAGGCTAAAGGACAGGCGGATACACTATTTACAATATCAGTGCTAAGCAATGCCTCCAAGCAGATGAAGCTAGAATGTACAGAACTCCTACAGTTTCCTGATTTCCATTCTCACTCTTCCAGTACGTAGAATGCAGTTCTAAACCCTGAAGACATGAAATGAAGATCAGCTAAATCAGATTTCGTATTTTTAAATATGCATACATATCCCATTTGCATAGAATGCCACAGTAAAGTTCTAAGTTACTGTTGACAAGCAAATTTGCTGATAAAAATGGAAGCTGAAAATTCTAGTTTGTCTCCCTTTTCTAGAAATAATACTTTATAGTTTGTTATGGAGTCTGACTTGTAAAAGAAGCAACAATTTAGGATCTGAGACCAAATATAATGCTTAACTTGTGGCTTTTTAGGTCGGCAGCTCCTCATGGGCTCATATCCTTTTTTTATTTGCTCTGGAAATCCATAAACATAGTTACTCAATGCAAATATAAAGTACAGCTATATTAGCTGTGGCTTCTGAGGTTTTCTGTGCTTGTACAAAGTGAAAGAAAATGAGGAACTGGGACATTTTTTGAATTCTTAAATAGGGTTTTGTTCATCTGAATGCAGCCATTAAAACATACTGTATGCAATTCCCCACCCACCCCCAAACAAAACATATTCATTTTTTATCAGAACTGCCTGACAATTGTTTTTGGGTGCACAATCATGACTAGATTTAGGTTTGCAACTATGGAATGTGTGAAAGGATTTTGTAGACAAATCATTTTCTTTGACCTTTGATCCTCTTCTATAAAATGGGGACAGTCATTTTCTGACTGGGCTTTAGAGCTGGGGCATATGAAATAAAAGCTAATGATAGTAATTCAATATATAATATACAATAGATGAAATATAAACAATGGCAGTGTACAGACATGCAATTATTTTAAAGATATTCATATGAACAGCTCCTTTTTAAAAAAAATAATAAGCTAGATCAATGTATTTATTACTTATACGCTTGGTGTAGGAGAACCTGTATCCTGCTTTCCTCCTCTTCTTTCCACAATGGCTTCTACCCCATTTGTTTCAGCTGCTTTATATCCCAGGGTAATCTAATGCATATTAGAAGATTGACACACTAAGTACTCTTTAGTTTGTTGCCCTGTATGCAATGCAGAATGGCAGTTCTAGTTTCTGACTGAAAAGGTAATATGCTAGTAGATTTATATCATCATCACCATCACCATCACCATCATCAATCCTCATCTTGATTGGTTGACTCAGCCTTCCATCCTTCCGAGGTCAGTAAAACGAGGACCCAGATTGTTGGGGGCAACACGCTGACTCTGTAAACCGCTTAGAGAGGGCTGTAAAAGCACTGTGAAGCGGTATATAAGCCTAAGTGCTATTGCTAGTCTCATCTTCATCATTACCATCCACTTTAACTTCGTTAAACCTTCGCTTCCGCACCATTTCATAAGATAAATTATTACCAGCTAGAAAACACTTGCTTCACCAGAGGGAAACACCTGCTGCTTTAATTTCAAGAGGAAAAAAAAAAAGCTACTGGGGAAAGTGAAATAACCGGATCCTACAAGTTCTGCTTCTACTCCAGAAAGGAAGTCTCTGCCCTCTTGAATGGGAAGAGCGGGCTATAAAGGAAGCTCAGCTCAAAAACGGACAGACCAAGGCTCAACTAACAACCCGTCTCCTCTCCCCGCTCTTTCCAGGCTTCTCCTCTGTCCCACCCTCCTTCCTGCCACCAGTCTTTGCACGCCCAGGGTTGCTCCTCGGACAAAAACGTTTTCAAGATTGCCTTCAAGATTGTCCTCCCGCAGCTGTCTTTTCCTTCCCTCCTTCCCCAAATTCTGCATCAAGCGGGGGGGGGGGGGGGCCCCCCCTCGCCCTTTTCCCCCCCCCCCCCCCCCCGGGAGGGGGGGGGGGGGGGGGGGGGGGGGGGGGTCCCGTGCTTGGCGTTTTCCTACCTTCGCCCATCGGGGAAAGAGAGCGAGAGAACTATACGGTAAAAGCGCCTGGGCGGAGTGGATGTGATCTCCCATTAGCCACCGAGCCGGAACAGCTGCATAAGAAGAGAGCCCTCCACGCCAAGATCTCTCTCTCTCCCTCTCTCCCTCACTCACTCTCTTTTCCTCTCTCTCCCCCTCCCCCTCCCTCTCTCCTCCGCCCCTCCCAGGGACCCTGCTTTTGCCACCACGCCCTGTGGTCTCTGAGGGCCCCAGAGCCACTCTCGGGGGTGGGGGGCTCCCCTTGAGCCCCCAAGAGAAAACACCAGTCCGACCCTTCCCATCTTCTTTGGTCCCTGCAGCGTTTCTCCCCAGTCTCTCAACTCTTTCCCTCTCGGGTCTTTCGCCCCACAGTAAGGAAGCGCCCGGCTGCCCCGCGGGCCCTCCACGCTCCCTTCTTTCTGCCTCATCGTTTGGCTCCCCCATCCCGCCCGACGCTTGCTCGGCCACTGTCCGGACTTCCTTCCCTGCTTCGCTTTTCCCAGCTCCTAAATGCGATGAACCCCCCTCCCTCCCTCCCTCCCTCCCTCCTCCTACTCCTCTTCCTCTGGCTAGCTGTTAGGGCATTCCCGGCTCCCCCTTCCTTCGGACGTCCCGTCGATGGGTCCTTTATCCGACCGGCTGGCGTGCCGCGGACTGGTGCCCTGCAAATTCCCCTGGAAAACGCGGGCGGCGCCTCGGCACTTGCCTGCTGGCGCCAGGAGCCGCGGCGGCGCTTCTTCTCTGCCCGCCGAGTCGGGGCGCGGGCTAGCTTAAGGGCTTCGGAGAGGGATCCGGGCAGGCACCGTGCGCTCGGGTGCCCATGCACCGAGCCGAGCCGAGCCGCTGGCCAAAGGGAGCCTGAGCAGCAGCGGCACCGCGCGTCAGGCAGGGGTTGCTACTGGCATCTCCGCTCCTGCTTCTGCCGCCCCGGTCCTTCGTTGACATGCAAAGCAGCTCGGCGACTTTCAGGAAAAAGGAGAGGAGGAGGAAATGCGGCGGCGGCGGGGAGGGGGAAGAGGCGACGGAGTGGCAAATCCCACCCCGTCTTCACTAGGGAGCGCTGCCCTGCCTCGGAGTCTTGGGATGCGCCTCCTTGAAGGAGTTCAGGTTCCATGGTTACCTTGGGACCTTGGGTCCCGTCCGTCCGTCCCCCTCCCCCGCCGTGGGGGTGTTTTAAATTTTGACCCGCGCTTTGGGAGGTGGGTGGGGCCTGCCAAGTTTGGAAACTCCATAGCCACGCCCACAAGAACTTTCTTCTGCTAGATGTCTCCCAGAATGTGGAATGAACCTCTCTGGCTTGGAGTAATTAAGCATTCCTGGGCAGATTTTCTAAACAACTATATATTGGAAATGGTTTCTCTTTCAACATCTTAAGCCTTATTGTAAGCTGCCCTGAGTCTCCGGGGAAGGGCGGCATATAAATCGAACTAACTAACTAAATAACTAACTAAACAAACAAACAAACAAACAAACATGCAGGTGGTCCTCGACTTACAACAATTCATTTAGTGACAGAAGTTACAACGGCACTGAAAAAAGTGACCTATGACCATTTTTCACACTTATGACCGTTGCAGCATCCCCATGGTCACGTGATCAAAATTCAGATGCTTGCCATGGTTCATATTTATGACGGTTGCATTATCCTGGGATCATGGGATTCCCCTTTTAAATCCTTCTGACAAGCAAAGTTTCACTTAACATCCATGTGACTAATTTAACAATTGCAGTGTTTCACTTAACAAATGTGGCAAGGAAAATGGGGCAAAACTCACTTAACAAATTTCTCACTTAGCAACATAAATTTTGGGCTCCATTGTGGTTGTAAGCCGAGGACTATTTGTATTGTAGAAGTCTTAGGCTATCCTGTGGCTTTTGCACGAGGTCCACTAAGATCAGTCCAAGTCATCTAAATGCTACCACTTGCTGCTGATGTGACCTGAAGGCTATTCTGTTTAACTCTGAAACCCATAAACCAGTGATTTGGATGCTTGGCAACTGACTCATATTTATGACGGCTGCAGTGTCCCGGGGTCATCTTTTGCAAGCTTCTGACAAGCAGAGTCAATGGGGAAGCCAGATTCACTTAACAACCATGTTGATTACTTAACATCTGCAGTGATTCACCTATCAGTGGCAAGAAAGGTCATAAAATTTGGCCAAAGTCATTTAACAACTGTTTCACTTAGCAACAGAAATTTTGGGCTTAATTGAGGTCGTAACTTAAAGACTGTATCTGAAAATGAAATTGCCTGGAAATTGCAGACTTATAGGTTAGACTGGAAATCCAAACAAATATTCAACAAGAAGGCAATGGCAAATCACTTCTATAGTATATGAGTTATAGTGCTTCAGACCCAAAGCTGAAAAGATACTTTGGAATACACATAGACTCTCATGTTAATGCTATACTTCTCTACACTTCTTTAAAAAAGCTATACCTTTTCCTGGACTTATATGACAGAAATTAGGAGACGGTGAGTTCTAGTCCTGCTTTACACATTAAAGCTGATTGGGTAACTTTGTACCAGTCATTTTACAGCATTCCTTCAATAAGTAAGATACCTGGTTCAGATCCCACCAGCCCATTTTCTCGCTCTATTTTTTTAAATATTTACTTTCAATTTTCTAGAAAGTAAATAAAGCTTGCTTAGAGCAACAACTAAAGATTAACCATTTTCTTCTTCTTCCTCCCCAAATCTGCAAAATATTTAACATTTATAGGAGCTGTTCAGTTGGCCATGATTTGAATGAAAGTCAAAAGAGGAGCGCGACATTGAATCTCAACAGTGAAATCATTCCACAGCCTCAGAAACCTTACAGTGAAACCTACTATGCCTCCAATGTAGAAGCATATTTTAAAGTCTATATCAAATAGTTGTCTTAAGAAATATATTAATCAAAAAGTATTTTGTAAAGAGAAGAAATAGAAGTATTAATAGTAATTATTATTAGCCATAGTTATGAGTTAGGTTAGAACCCAGACTTAAAGCAGCAGAATTCATTTTGAATTCTGGATGATTCCTAGCATGTTTAGTCAGAAATAACATCTGTGAAATTCAGCTCTCCTTCTGATTTCTGAACAAAAGGGAACACATAGAAGTCACTCCTTTCCCTACCAATGAGAACCATGCTGTACAAGAGATCCCTTGAGGTGAATCTGAGCAAGTAGCATAGCTTTCTCTAGTCCAGAGCTGCTCGTGATAAGGGAGACAACCCTATGGTCTCTCTAGTGGTGGGATTCAAGTAATTTAACAACCGATTCTCTGCCCTAATTATTTCTTCCAACAACCAATGTGCCAAATTGGTCAGAAAATTAACAACTGGTTCTCCCAAAGTGGCGCAAACTGGCTGAATCCCACCACTGGGTCTCTCTTACGCCAAAGTACCTTTGGCAGAAATCTGTCTCACAAAGGCCAGTCTAATATATATCTCTTCAACCAGCAGGTTCTGACAGGTTCTGGAGAACTGGTAGCAGAATTTTTGAGTAGTTTGGAGAACCAGCAAATACCACCTCTGCTGGCCCCAGAGTGGGGTGGGAATGGAGATTTTGCAATATCCTTCCCCCAGGAGTGGGGAGGAATGGGGATTTTGCAGTATCCTTCCCCTGAAGTGGGGTGGGAATGGAGATTTTGCAGTATCCTTCCCCTGCCATGCCCACCAAGCCACGCCCACAGAACCAGTAGTAAAAAAATTTGAATTCCATCACTGTTTTCAACTCTACTCAAGAATAAATAAAAGTGAACACACTGAGGTTTCTTTCTGAGGAAACATGCTGATGATTGCATTACAAATAAAGTTGGGTTCTAACCTTAGCATTCAGATACTGGAAATAAACAATATAATATCTCTGATGATGTTCTGATTTCTTTCCCTCATAGGTTACCATAATCTGTCTTATCTCCCATCTCAAGATTCACAAAGTTTCCAGAGGAAGAATCCTAGGAATTTAAAAAAATAAAAGAATCAGACAAAACAAAACCCTCAGCATTTTGCATTAAATTAAAAAAAAAAACTAGTATAATAATCCTTTTTAAAAAATAAATAAATTAAATTGCCTATAAATTCTATTGTGTGTATATTTTAGCATATACTTTGAGTTCCCTTACTATTTACATTTGGAAAAAGAAAACTCGGGAGAAATTAAGGCATATAAACATTTTACAACACATCAGCATGACATCTGGCTAGAGAGACCAATATAAGAAAGATTATACTGTTGTATGATTATCTTCTGTTTGTACAAGTAATTGTGCAAACAGATACAGTAACAAGTGATCTTTTGCCAGACTCATGATCCTTCTCAATTTATCACACACACTTCTTATGTAATTCACTTCCACAGCATCCCATTTTTATGTTCCTCCTGACTTATCCAATTCTCATTTTCATAGCAATAGCACTTAGACTTATATATCTCTTTACAGTGCTCTAGAGTCCTCTATAGAGTCAGCATATTGCCCCCAACAATTTGGGTCCTCATTGGACTCACCTTGGAAGGATGGAAGGTTGAGTCAACCTGGAGCCTGGTGGGATTTGAACTGCCAAATTGCAGGCAGCCATCAGTCAGCAGAAGTAGCCTGCAGTTCTGCACTCCAACCACTGTGCCACCAAGGCTCATAAAATGTTCATACCAGGGGTGAAATGCTCCTGGTTCAGACCGGTTCGGGCGAGTAGGTAGCAATGGCGGCAGGCAGTTTGGAGAACCGGTAGCAAAAATCCCTGCCCCCGCCCCCCATGCCCAGCTGAGCCACGCGATCATCAGAGTCTTTTTTTTCTTTTAAATGGCTCTGACGATCCAAGCTCTGACGATCCAAGCTGAGTTGCCTGCTAATCCAATCACATTACCCCCCTAAGCCATGCCCACAGAACCAGTAGTAACAAATTTTAGATTTCACCCCTGGTTCATACTTAATAATACATATAGATCGGGGTGAAATTCAGCAGGTTCTGACAGGTTCTGGAGAACTAGTAGCGTAAATTTTGAGTAGTTCGGAGAACCGGCAAATACCACCTCTGGCTGGCCCCAGAGTGTGGTGGGAATGGAGATTTTGCAGTATCCTTCCCCTGCCATGCCCACCAAGCCATGCCCACCAAGCCACACCCACCAAGCCACATTATGCCCATCAAGCCACGTCCACAGAACCGGTAGAAAAAAAATTGAATTCCACCACTGATATAGATAAGTATGGATGCAGAGTTAAAATAGCTCTCATCAAAGTGAAACATTTGAAAGCAAGTGGCCAATGTAATCGTACAATCTACGGCTCAGATTGCTACATGTTCATACAGAACTTTAGAATTAAATTTCCAGTGTTAAAAATATGCAATATATCTTTGAAAAAGTAATGTCCAAGAGAGGTTAGGTATTTAAGACACTTGGAGGGTTTTTAAGAGACTCAGAAGGATCTAATTGATTTCGTTAGACAACCATGACATTTTATCCAAATTTTATTGGCTGACACTTCATTACCACCTCAATTAACATCTATAGAAGATTTGCATGCAAAATATTTTATCTGTCCACCCACTTCCTTGCAGAGAATTATAGTATCTGTATATTTCAAAGGCAGCAAAACAATCCAGTCAGTTTCACAAAGTACAAGGCTACATTAAAATTTGCGAGAATTACCAGCTGAAAGGCTTAGTGAGTTCAATAAATCATTATTAACAAAATAGGTTGGAAAAAATGAGGTGAGATGGCTCAGTGGTTTAAGACGCACAGCGTGTCAGCTGGAAAACTGACAGCCTGGGTTTGAGACCCGAGTGCTGTATGACCAGATGAGCTCCTGTTACTTGGTCCAGGTCCTGCCCATCTAGCAGTTCAAAGCATGAAAATGTGAGTAGATAAATAAGTACCACTTCGGTGGGAAATTAACAGCAGTCCATGAGCTTTGGCCACATGACCATGGAAATGTCTTTGGATGACACTGACTCCCTCAGTTAAGAAACGGAGATGAACACCATGGCTTAGAGTTGGACCTTTACCTTAATTAGGTTGGAAAAGTTTAACAGAAAATATTGAGCCATTTCTCTACAAAAAAAGCAACTTCAGAGATGGCTGTCCAGTTACATCCTGAAAAAAAGAAAACTCTTTTAAGAATTCAGTTGGGACCATACATTTTGGTTAGCCATGATATATTTAAGTATGGTTTGTTAAATGAATCACATGTCCATTTTCATATAACAAAAAAGCCCCATCCACATAGCTGCTGCCTTTATTCCCCATTCCCTTGCAACTGAAAGAAATATTTTCATGCTGCAATGCTGCAGTGTAGTAAAGCCTCAAAATCTGGTGGGATAGTAGCAAAAGTGCAGGAAGGAATCCCAAGGTTAAAAGGTTAAACAAGATGGGTGTTCCAGCTAATCAGAAATGGCCTCCTGCTCCACAAACACACAATAAAACCATCTTTGCAGTATTTCCTTTGGAGCAGAGTGAGTGTGATAGTGAATTGGGTTGGTTTCTCAATCTCATGGAAGCCACAAATTATCATGAAAGAGGAAGAGAGGAGAAATACCAATCTTGGCCCAGTCCCATGAGTGGAATGGCTTACGTAAAAACCCAACTAAGGCTTAGCATAATGAGTAAACCCATTCAAAACCTAATTCTAAAATTCTTAAAGACTATCATTTCAGGTTTCTGGCAAGAATTAATTGCCCCTCTCCTAGTACCCCATTGCAGGAAAGCAGAAAGAGAAAAAATAAAATTATGAAACAAAGGGGGAAAAAGAGGAGTAATAGAAAAAGAGATGGCCCCTGCCAATGCTGTCATGAAGTTTCTGTTAGATTCTCTCTCTCCACCCACCCACCCCCCTCTCTCTCTCACAAACACACACCAGGGGTGGGTTCTACCTACCTTTACTACTGGTTCACAACAGGGCCACGTAAGTGCACATTTTGATGATGTCGGGGTCAGTGGGCAGAGCCTCCCACCGGTTTTACTACCAATTCTATAGAACCGGTGCGAACCGGGGGCAACCCACCACTGACACACACACACACACACACACACACACACACACACACACAGTTCACATCCCTATTCTGTTCCGGTTTTACAGCCAGAATTAAAGAGTCTGGACTATGTCTGTCTGATATGGTAACCATGTTAGCTTAACCATATTAACCAACCCAGTGATGCCCTCGACGTGATGGCCCGGTGCCTGGAAGCAGTACGGGTCTGGATGGGTAGAAACAGATTGCAACTCAACCTGGCCAAGACCGAGTGGCTGTGGGTACCGGCATCTCGGTTCAGTGGACTGACAGCCTGGGTTGTGCATCTCGGTTCATCGCTGACTATAGGGGGTGAAGTTTTGCCCCCTGCAGATAGGGTGTGCAACTTGGGCGTCCTTCTGGATTCACGGTTGAGCTTAGAAGACCAGATAACGACCGTGACCAGGGGGGCATTCGCCCAGATACATCTGGTGCGCCAGTTGTGTCCCTACTTGGACTGAGATGCCCTACGCACAGTTACTCACGCGCTGGTCACCTCACGGATTGACTACTGCAAAGCTCTCTACATGGGGCTGCCCTTGAGGACCACTCAGAGGCTTCAGCTGGTGCAAAATGCAGCCGCGCGGGTTGTGATGGGAGAATCCCAATACTCCCATGTTACACCTGTCCTGAGCGGTTTGCATTGGTTGCCGGTTGCCCTCCGAATGAGATTCAAGGTGCTGGTGATGACCTATAAAGCCCTATATGGTTTAGGACCAGGATATTTGGTGGACCACTTACAGCCAGCAACGATATCCCATTGCCCGGTTCGCGCCCATACTCAGGGTGCCTACTCAGGGTGCCGTCAACTAGACAGTGGCGGCTGGCGACTTTCAGGGGTAGAGCCTTCTCGGTGGGTGCGCCCACCCTATGGAATCAACTTCCCTTGGAACTCCGATTAGCTCCTGACCTTCGCACCTTCCGCCGTGAATTAAAAACTTGGCTGTTTAAATCCCTCGACCTGGACTGATAATGGGATTTTAAGGGTTAATTTTAAATTTTTAAATTTTTAGACTTCATTTTATATTGTGGCTTTGTTTTATTGTTGTGAGCTGCCCTGAGTCCATTGTGAGATAGGGTGGCATATAAGCCAAATAAATAAATAAATACATAAATTTAACCATATGAAAATAAATTTGACAAATTAATAAATAATAAACAAATATTATGGTTAGTGTAACCTTGGTTTATGCAGCATTGTTTCATATGAGATGGAATCATAAACTAACCATACAAACTGAATTTGTACAGTATACTAGCCTAAAATATGACTATGGTTCAGTATATTGGGTGAACACAGCCTAGGTCCGTGATAGCGAACCTATGGCACGGGTGCCACAGGTGGCACGCAGAGCCATATCAGTGGGCACGTGAGCTCAGCTCCGGCACACATGCATGCACCAGCCAGCTGATTTTTGGGCCTTGTGGGCCCACCAAAAGTCAGGAAACACACTGTTTCCAGCCTCTGGAGGGCCATTTTTGTCCTCCCCAGGCTCCTAGAAAGTCTCTGGAGCCTGGGGAGAGCAAAAAATAGGCCTACTGGGCCCACTGTGCCGTCACGTGCCATAAGCGGGGGGAGCACGGGGGGCATAGAATTATGGATGTGGGCACGCGTGCGTGTGATCCCACCCCGCTCCCACCACTTTTGGCACGTGATGGCAAAAAGGTTAGCCATCACTGGCCTAGGTGATATAGAAGATACTGGCTGAATCCACTGAGCACACACTAAACCATAATATGATGGAATTATGTCTTAACATAATAGTTAACATTATGGTTAAATCTGGAAGATCATATAATGACCGTGACTAGGGGAGCATTTGCCCAGGTTCTCCTGGTGCGCCAGTTGCGCCTCTACTTGGACCGTGATGCCCTACGCACAGTCACTCATGCGCTTGTCACCTCCCGTACTGACTACTGCAATGCTCTCTACATGGGGCTGCCCTTGAAGACCACTCGGAGGCTTCAGCTGGTGCAGAATGCAGCCACGTGGGTAGTGATGGGAATGTCTCGACACTCCCACATTACACCTCTCCTGCGTGACTTGCATTGGTTGCCAGTTGCCCTCTGGGTGAGATTCAAGGTGCTGGTGATTACCTATAAAGCCCTACATGGCTTTGGCCTGGGATATTTGGCGGACCATCTGCAGCCAGCAACAGCTTGCCATCGCCCTGTGCGTTCCCACAGGGAGGGCCTACTCAGGGTGCCATCAGCCAGACAGTGTCGGCTGTCTACCCCCAGGGAGAGAGCTTTCTCTGTGGGCGCACCCACCCTTTGGAATCAACTCCCTCTGGAGCTCCGGTCTTTCCACCGTGGCCTGAAAACGTGGCTATTTCACCTGGCTGCCCTGGACTGATGGGGGTTTTAATAGAATTTTAACTGGGTTTTATTGAATTTTTGTTAATTTTAACCTGGATTTTTGTTTTAATGGTTTGTTTGCTTTGTTTTAATTGTTGTGAGCCACCCCGAGTCCATTGGAGATAGGGTGACATACAAATTCCATTAATAATAAACTTGTTGTGTGATTCTAGCCACCATGGTTTAGTTTTTGATTTCTGGTTGTAGAGTACATTCAGTTGAGTTATGTGAATGTAAATTATACATTTTATACTTCCAGAGTCCTTTCTATTTCTAGATAGCAAAGTAGAGTCTGAAAGTACCATATATTTTGTGATATTACCTGATCTTTACAGATCTGTACCAATATCTGTAACCTTGTTGCTGGTATCCTTATGATTTATATTGAATGTTTTCTAATATGATTTGATTGCTTATTTATTCCCTATGACTATCATTAAGTGTTGTACCTTATGATTCTTGACGAATGTGTCTTTTCTTTTATGTACACTGAGAGCATATGCACCAAGATAAATTCCATGTGTGTCCAGTCACACTTGGCCAATAAATAATTCTATTCTATTCTATTCTATTCTATTCTATTCTATTCTATTCTATTCTATTCTATTCTATTCTATTCTATTCTATTCTATTCTATTCTATTCTATCCTATCCTATCCTATCCTATCCTATCCTATCCTATCCTATCCTATCCTATCAACGGGATCGAGTAGTAAAGGCTAACGTATATCTTGCAGTGTGCCTTCTGTTGAACTCTCTGAATCCCATGTCCTTTATGTACTAACTGTGCTGCAAGCCTTTAACTACACCAAGAGGGGCCACCTTTGGAGACTAGGCATACTAGGCAGGTCCAAGAGAACAATCTGGATAATTTGCTTCCCAGTAAACGTGTAAATAGATCTGCTGTATTTAAACTGCCACAATATTCAGTTAATATAGGGTAACAAACTGTGGTGGAAAAAAAAAGAATTCTTTCTCAGTCTCATAGTTATATACATATTTATCTTGATGATGAATGAGGACCGAATGCTCTGGTATTTTTAACTTACTGACTGGAGTGACTTTAATGGGGCAACTTCCTGCTGTTGCTTGGCTTCCTGTGGCAGGAAAACATTCTAGCAAAACCGCCCTGCCATTAAAATGCATCCATTTCTAGGAAGCTCAAATCATGCGGTTGAAGGAAACCAAATATACTAAGTTACTTATTAATGAGCATTCTGAAATAAGTGGGGGTATTAACCTGTCAGAAGGCAGCTGATGGGGCTTCTTTAGACAAGTGTTTGCTTGAGCCATTTTTTGTCTCAAATCCACACCTGAATTCCAAGAGGGGGGAAAAAATCATGTCAGAATACAAAAGTCATGAATATATACATTATATAGCCATACAGGGTGAAAGATACATCCTTTATGTTAATAATGTTTTTTATATCAGCAACAAGTCCTGTCTATGTGTTTTATCAAGGCTGATATGTAATTTTTTCCCTGCAGTTTTAAGCAAAATAAAAGCTTAGGAGAGGTATGATTCACTGAATCTCTAGCTTGCTGGTTTTTTTCCTTTATTTTCTTTAACGGAACTCGAAGCAAATTGACTGGGTTCCCATAATTTGCTTATCCGTGGTTAGCTCAGAAGGAGGCAATCCAAATAGGTCACGGGTGAAATGTAAAATTTGTTACTACTGGTTCTGTGGTCGTGGCTTGGTGGGGAGGGGTAATATGACTAAGTAGGCATGGCCAACTTTTTTTTTAACTTTTCAAAGCATTTTTTTCTAATGCTTTGAAAAGCCTCTCTGACAATCAGGCAACTCAGCTGGGATCGTCAGAGAGGCTTTTTTAAAAATGCTTTGAAAAGCCTCTCTGATGATCAGGCATCTCAGCCGGGATCGTCGGAGAGTTTTCAAAGCATTTTTTTACCACCTCTTCGGCCAAGAGGTTGCAGAAAAAAATGCTTTGAAAAGCCTTTGACGATCCCAGCAGAGACGCGTGATCATCAGAGGCTTTTTTTTTTACTTTTAAAAGCATTTTTTTTGTCGGAAGAGGTTGTAGAAAAAATGCTTTTAAAAGTTAAAAAAAAGCCTCTGATGATCGTGCGGCTCAGCTGAGCATGGTATGTGGGGGGGACGCGGGCAGGGATTTTTGCTACCGGTTCTCCGAACCACCCGCCACCATCGCTACCGGATCAGGCGATCCAGTCCGAACCGGGAGCATTTCACCCCTGAAATAGATCTGCCCGGAACATTTATACAGAAAGAATGAAAATGCCTCAAGTATTTTACAGTGATCCAGGGACAAAGGCTCATCCATCTCATCCCAACAGCTGGAGGCTTAATTTCATCTGTCATGAATCTGGCCTTGCATATGATGAAGGAGGTTGTTGAAAGCCCACTTCACAATATGCCCATTAGACCCTAAGTGTCCCAAGACTCCCTGCTTTCTTTTATTTTCACGCAACACACTAGGTTTAATCATAAGTCACTCACTAAAGGAGAATGTTTGTAGCTCAGGGTTAAAATGAGGGGTCCTTGGTGCTCTCTGAGTTTGGTTGTTTTCTTGAAGACATTTCATTACCCAAGCAAGGCAACCTTATCGGTGCTAATCCTAATCATAAATCAAGCTGCCTTACAATGCATCTGTTTGTTAGTCCTGTGTAAATATAATTAACAGATTTGAGTGACGTCAACAAATCAACTTCATTAACATTTTTGATCCCGCTAAAGGGTAGCTAGAAGCAATTGGTTTTATATCACGTATATTGGTTGAACTCAATCACATTGTAGTGTACCTTGTGACAAAAAGCATTAGGAGATTGTGTTCTTAGCGTTAACCGAAATAGATATTTTTTTTTAAAAAACCCAAAGTTACATTCAGTTCCTATAGTTAGTATGAAAGGTGTAATTTATTTTCAGTTGTACAAAAGTACTCTGGAAAAAATTGAAGATCAACGTAGAAAAATTCAAAACAGAGAAAAGGAAGGCTTTTGTATGTTTGAGTTTGTTAATTCGTGGGAGATTGTGCTACCAATGCTTGCTAGCTTTGGTGATATTTTCTGAATCCTTAAATACCAGCTGCAACAAAGCACCAGTGGAAAAAAGTCAGTGGAAGGGACGTCACCTTCCCTTCAGTCCTTGGGACCTTCCCAGATGCACTTGAGTGACCAGTGTGAGCGATGTTGGGATTCAAATAATTTAACAACTGGTTCTGTCCCCTAATGATTTCTTCCAACAACCAGTTCACCAAACTGCTCAGAAAGTTAACAACCGGTTCTCCCGAAGTGGTGCGAACTCTCTGAATCCCACCACTGAGTGTGAGGCATTATGATGATCTACCCTTGGCTTAATCCATCAAGGCTTCTTACATTTATATACTCTTCAGCAGGAATGTGTTTAATCTGCTTTCCATCAAAGTTTGCTTTACATTCTGGGCTGAAGACTCTACCTTAGGTATGCAATACAGGTAGTCCTGAACTTACAACATATGTGTTAGTGTGCTTATGCACTGTTGTAACTCTGAAGTGACCGTTCAAAGTTACAACAGCATATAAGTGACTTATGACCATTTTTCATCCTTATAACTGTTGCAGCATCTCCATGGTCATGTGATCAAAATCCAGGTGCTCAGCGACTGGTTCATATTCATGACAGTTGCAGTGTCCCGGGATCATATGATTACTTTTTGTGACCTTTCTCCTTAAATCTATTTTCCACCACAGACCATAGATTTCATGGTTTGCATAATAATAATAATAATAATAATAATAATAATAATAATAATAATAAT
>WNWU01000001.1:70357571-70373077 GCA_012654045.1 Ptyas mucosa | reverse complement strand
ATAATAATAATAATAATAATAATAATAATAATAATAATAATAATAATAGTAGAAACTTCATCCAGTATCAGTCTTGGGCTCCAAACTGAGAGCTGCTCAGAGTTCGATGTAAGATGGGCAGCTATTAAAATAAATTAACAAATTTGCAAGTTTTCCTGACTTAAAGTTTCCCTTTTTAGAACAAACTTACTGTATTTGCTTAGAATTTGCTCTGAGAACTCTTTAAGATTTGGCACAACTTCTGGGTTCTGAGTCAGGAGAGGAGAGCAAGAGAGGAGACCTTATCTCTAACAACAAACCAGTGTGACCTTTTTAGTTGTACAGAGTTCTTCAAGCAATCTGTACTGCTCTGACTGCCAGCCTATTTCTTTGCAGGGGAAGGTGGTAGAAGCTCAGAAAAATGTGTGTGAAACCGTACTTATCCTAACAGCTTGTGATGCTGGCAAATACTTGGGGCCTACTGACCTTTTCGTCAGCATGTAAATACTGGGAGAAATATACATTCACCCACACATATACAGTTCACACACATGCACATACATACACAGTATGAATAGAGGATCTTAGCTGCCCAAGGTTATAGAAAAATCAAGAATTTAGATGTTTCTTGGACTCTAATATGTGTAATGGAGTGGAATGCAGGGGTGAAATGCTCCCGGTTTGGACCAGATTGCCCAATCCGGTAGCGATGGCGGTGGGTGGTACAGAGAACCGGTAGCAAAAATCCCTGCCCCCCCTATGCTCAGCTGAGCCATGCAATCATCAGAGGCTGTTTTCTTTACTTTTAAAAGCACTTTTTCTATAATCTCTTCAGCCAAAAAAGTAAAAAAAAAAAAGCTCTGATGATCGTGTGGCTCAGCTGGGATCGTCAGAGGCTTTTAAAAGCATTTTTTTCCACAACCTCTTTGGCCAAACAGGTTGCAGGAGGAAAAAATGCTTTTAAAAGCCTCTGACGATCCCAGATGAGTTGCCTGATTGTCAGAGGCTTTTAAAAGCATTTTTTCTGCAACCTCTTTGGCTGAAGAGGTTGTAGAAAAAATTCTTTTAAAAGTTAAAAAAAAAAAGTAGGCCACGCCCACCCAGTCACATCACACCCACCCACCACCAAGCCATGCCCACAGAAACGGTAGTAACAAATTTTATATTTTACCACTGGTGGAATGAAATGCGTGGAGTAGGTAGAAGGGCTGAGAATATGACTGCACTTCCACAGGAAAACAATTCCATTGCGCGTGCAGAAAATCAGCCTGACAGGAACAGTATAATCTGAATCATTGTTCTTTAAATGTCCATTTCCAATGTAAAGTCTTCAAGAATGAAATACTCTTAACATCTCTGTACCACCCATAGCCCAGAACGATAAACAAGAAGAAAATGTACACATTAAATTATTTTGAATGTATAAATTATCCATTCACAATCTGGAAGCCTTCAGATATATTTTGACAATTTGCACTACTCTTAGCTAGTATGGAAATGGCTAAACTGGTTGGAGTTAAAATGAATCTCTTGTCCAAATATATCTGAAGGTTATAAGTAAGGAATGGCTTATCATTTTTGTTTTGTTTGATTGATTTTTATAGCTTACCATTTTTATGGTATGTTCGCATCACATACTCTATTAGGGAGGTAATCTTGAAAAACTGAGAATTGATTTCTTTTCAGTCTTCTTTCTCACTTCCCCTTTTGTATATCTATAACAAAATGCAGAATTTCTAAAAATCTGAGTAGTGTTTTATTTTATCTGCAGAATTCTGTTCAGCTTGTACTTATGCAGCTATTCTAAACTCTTCGGTATTCAATATTTGTAAAACATTGGATTAAGAATTCATTTCTATAAAAAATGACAACAGCACCATATTTTTTCTCCTAATCATTCTGCTTTGCTCAGACTGTTATGGCTACAGATGCTATGCAAAGTGACATAGGAGATCTGGTCGAAGATGGCTGCCAATCACAGAAAATCAACTAAACAATAAGAGCAGAACATAACATTTTATCACACATAAAATGCAATCAGGCAGCAGGAGAAAAATCACAATGATTTACATGTTTCACTGCACATCTAAAAAAACAAGTTGGGTGGGAATTGGTACCAGGACTTTCCTAAGGAAAAAATTATTAATATATTAAAAGGTTGACTCAGCCTCCCATCCTTTCAAAGGTAGGTGAAATGAGGAGCCAGATTGTGGGGGCAATAAGCTGACTTTGTATAAATATATACAAAGTATGAAGCCTATTTCTTAACGCATTGTAAGCTGCCCTGAGTCTCTGGAGAAGGGCGGCATATAAATCAAATAAATAAAAAATAAATAAAAAAAATATGGGCAGACTTAAAATGCAAAAAGCAGTGTTAAAATCACAATTTAAAAACTCAATTGAAGAGATGTATCTTGACTACATTTCTAAAAGCAAAGATATAAGATGAATGGTTGGAGGAACTGGGCATGGCTAGTCTAGTGAAGAGAAGAACCAGGGGAGACATGATAGCAATGTTCCAATATTTGAGGGGCTGCCACAGAGAGGAAGGAGTCAAGCTATTTTCCAAAGCACCTGAAGGCCAGACAAGGAATAATGGATGGAAACTGATTAAGGAGAGATTCAACCTAGAAATAAGGAGAAATTTTCTGACAGTGAGAACAATCAACCAATGGAACATAAGTTGCCTTCAGAAGTTGTGGGAGCTTCATCACTGGAAGCTTTCAAGAAGAGACTGGACTGCTGTTTGTCAGAAATGGTGTAGGGTCTCCTGCTTGGACAGGGGGTTGGACTAAATGGCCTATGAGATCCCTTCCAACTCTGTTAGTTTAATCTGTTAAACTGACTGTTTCTCAGAGATTATGCTCAGGAGAGTAGGGAGCCTGTGAGATATTGTTTATTATTGTTGAAGGTTCTCCTAGGCCAGTGATGGCTAACCTTTTTGCCATCATGTGCCAAAAGCGGGGGGAGCGTGGGAGGGTCACACGCACATGTGCCCACATGCATAATTCTATGAGCCCCGCCCCCCATGCTCCCCCTGCTTTTGGCATGCGATGGCACGTGGGCCCAGTAGGCCCATTTTTCGCTCTCCCCAGGCTCCAGAGCCTGGGAAGGGCAAACATGGCCTTCCCCACCCCCACCAGAGGCCCTCCAGAGGCTGGAAACAGCGTTTCCTGACTTCTGGTGGGCCCAGAAGGGCCGAAAGTCAACTGGCTGGCGCATGCATGTGTGCCGGAGCTGAGCTCATGTGCCCACCAATATGGCTCTACGTGCCACCTGTGGCACCCGTGCCATAGGTTCGCCATCACGGTCCTAGGCCATCATTTGTTTATTTTACTCCTGTATATTCTTATTTTACATTTTCATTTTGTATTATTATATTGACACTTTCTAACTGTGTCTGCTGCCCAGAGTTGCTTTTGTGAGATGAGTGGTCATCTAAACATAAAAGCAGAGAAAACTAATTCCATCCGGCAGTTCAGTAGGGTTCTGTGAAACTCTGTGATTCTGATGTAGCCACGCCAAGATAGGATCTGCCTCTCCTACACTTTTCATGATGCTAAGCATTACATTTACTGAAAGTGACCATCTGGTCCACTTTATAGGTCACACCCTTGTGTTTGTCTGAAGAATTTGTTGTCCTCTTTTTTTAGTCAAAATGGAACCCCAGAGTTGCTTACAAAAATTAGTATACAATAGTACCTGTCCTCAAGTTTACAATCAGGGGTATCTGTAGCGAATGGTTAAAAAGTCAAGTTGGATGATGTGATTAACCTCTCCCTGTTTTGTTTTGTTTTTGAATTTGGAGGGCTTTTTTAAATCCATGATGCACATAAAAAAAACAAGTGGAACTTATACCATGCGTCTGCCCTATTAACTAGTTTGACCATAATCTATCAACTTCCTTGCTTTTACGTCTCTGGAGATTCTCAGTCATCCAGGTCATGGTTGCCCCAAAGGTGCTTTTTCAAGAGGCAATGGGACTTTCTCTTTTTTTCCTTGACAATATTTTGCTTCTCATCCAAGAAGCTTCTTCAGCTCTGAGCTGAAGAAGTTTCTTGGATAAGAAGCAAAATGTCTTCAAAGAAAAAAAGAGAAAGTCCAATTGCCTCTTGAAAAAAGCACCTTTGGGACTTCCTTGCCAGGGGTGAAATCCAGCAGGTTCTGACAGATTCTGGAGAACCAGTAGCGAAACTTTTGAGCAGTTCAGAGAACCGGTAGCGGAAATTTTGAGTGGTTCAGAGAACTGGCAAATACCACCTCTGGATGGCCCCAGAGTGGGGAGGGAATGGGGATTTTGCAGTATCCATCCCCTGGAGTGGGGTGAGAATGGAGATTTTGCAGTATCCTTCTCCTACCATGCCCACCAAACCACACCACACCCACCAAGCCATGCCCACAGAACCGGTAGTAAAAAAAAATTGGATTTCACCATTATTCCTTGCTTATAGTTTAACAAGGCTTGGTACAGAGGGAAAGGGGAGAGGAGAGGAGAGGAGAGGAGAGGAGAGGAGAGGAGAGGAGAGGAGAGGAGAGGAGAGGAGAAGAGAAGAGAAGAGAAGAGAAGAGAAGAGAAGAGAAGAGAAGAGAAGAGAAGAGAAGAGAAGAGAACTTGAAACTGGTAATCAATAGGTAGCATTTGGAGAACAAAACACATAGGCAACAATGGCATATAAATTTCCTTACAATGATGTGCATGTCTGTTTAAATCATGGTCATTATTTCTAAATTCTCTTTCTCTCTTTCTCTCTCTCTTCTATCTATCTATCTATCTATCTATCTATCTATCTATCTATCTATCTATCTATCTATCATCTATCTATCATCTATCTATCTATCTATCTATCTATCTATCTATCTATCTATCTATCTATCTATCTATTAAACTATGCAGGTTTATTGCAAATCCGTGTTTTTAATACATTAACTGTGATTTTCTCTTTTTGGGGGGGAGGGTCTGATGAGTAAGGGTAAATTTTAAAAAGGGAAGTTGAACAAGATTTCATGAGTATGGGCTAATTATTGCAGGGAAGATCACAAGCCATCTTTATTAGTAAATGAAAAATGATGTAAAAGATCATTAACTGATCACAGGCTATAAAAATGCTCAATTCATCCAATAATTAAATGGAGAGCACATAACATAGCCACTAGGTAGAACTAAGGCTGGTCAATGTCTGTCAGGACACTATCAGCATGGAAGAAAATAGCATACCAATGGGGTACCAAATAAATAAGCAATATTATGGAACCATCCTGCTTTTTTCTTTTACGCCTTTAATTTATTTTCACAAGCAAACAATACCAAGGCTCCCAAATTTGGATTGCAAAAATCTGGGGCACTACCAGATGGCACAAAGAAATAGAAAAACTCTTTTCCTGCCATTTAGTGCAGCGGCCCCCAACCTTTTGGGTACCAGGGACCAATTCCTTGGAGAGAGGTTTTTCCATGGACCGGAGCAGGGAGGGTTTGGCTGCTGCCTGCATCCCACGGATGGGACTTCACTTGTTTGTGCTGTGTGGTTTGTGGCATGCTAGGGACCAGTGCTAGTCTACGGACTGGGGGTTGGGGACTCCTGGTCTAGTGCTCTTCTGAGGTTTTGCAAGAAAGACCTGATTCCTCTAACAAAACTATTTTGCTGGTTAGGTTTTAGCACAGGAAAATAATAGTTCAGCAGACAATACAACCCACCAGTCACCAGAAGGGGTTTAAACGATTTGCCGCTAAGCCAAGAACAGATGCAAGCTTTCCCTCTTTGTCTGCTGTTTAATACCTCCATAACTGACTGCCTTGGATACAATTTCCAACCTGCCTTCGCTTCTTAAATGGAGCTTTAAAATTCTCCATTCCCTTGTTATATTCTGTACACAAAAGAAGATTGGTAATGCTTCCAATGCCTTTAGAAAAGAATGGAAATACATTGCTAGACAGTAATTCAGCTTGTTGTCCTAAACAGAGGTGAAGCAGGATCTGATTTCTTTCAGGACAAAGTCCATAATATCAGGTTGAAAATAATTCTGTTAACTTTAATGATTTTATTAATAAGAGAGGACCCCCCCCCATAATTTTCATCTCAAAGAAATAAAAGAGAGATGTACAGTATTTTTCCTGTCTTGCTTTATGCATGATGAATACAATTTTTGAACCAGAAGGACACACTTTAAAATTATTTTTATTTTCAGCTGCCAAAGGCAAAGTTGGCCAACAAGATGGCAGCTGTGACTGCATGATTGAAGCCTGGCCCTTTTTAAAATTTGGGTTATAAATACAACATACAGAACCCAAAATCAAAGTAGGGTTTTAATTGCACAATCACAGTGCCATCATCTCTCCTTCCCCCAAAACACACATGCCCATGAAAAGATAGTATGATAGTAATGCCAGTATCCAGTTTGATCTGAAGTTTTTGGGTCTCCCCGCTTTTTTAAAAAAGGGGAATAGGTATGTCTAGCCTTTGGATAGACAATACACTAGTTCCTGTGCTTCAAATTTAAACAATTATGGTGATTTTGGTATTTAGCAGGGCCACTGCGAAGCTGCAAAAGTTAGACCTTGAGACACAAGGACACAAGTTCTCATTTTAATTCCATCTCTATACTGCACTAATGAAATCTATTAAAGGAGACAAGGCTATATCTCTGTTGGCCTAAGACTTCACTGTCCATTGGTTCTCTCTACAATCTCCATGAGAACAGATGAGAATTAGTGATACATATCTGTATTTGCCTAATATGCAAACTAGCAAACCATCTCTTAACTGAATATACCTTCCCAGCCTGTGCTTATGATAGATTGTATCATGTTGAAAAATTTGGGAATCACTGAATAGACATGTCAACTACAGGGAACTTCTAGGCATATTGAAAGCTATGCATGATCAGACACAGTGGTGAAACCTGAAGCTGAATGTAGGTGCACCTATTCAAGGCCACCCAATTTTTACTATATATTTTGCTTACATTCTGTTTTTCCTGTTACATGTTTTTCTTGTTTTTCTGCAAGAGTCTGACACACTTGTTTAAAAGCATGTGCATTTACTTTTGATTAGCAGTTTTATACTATTTATTATTGGATTTTCTATTCATTTCATAAAGCAGCTTACAACAGTGAAGACAATGCAAAATGTAACAAAACAATATTCATACGATTAAATATTTATAAATAGAGATGAAGTCCTCTATCCTCAGTTCTTTTGTAAATGAGGTTGTAACAAGACCAGTCCAATAGGCAAGAAAAGTTTTGAAATCTTTAGTAGTTAGCAGATAGCAATAGCAATCTCAATAGCACTTGGATTTATATACTGCTTCATAGGGCTTTACAGCCCTCTTTAAGTGGTTTACAAAGTCAGCATAGTGCCCTCAACAATCTGGGACATCATTTTACCAACCTTGGAAGGATGGAAGGCTGAGTCAACCTTGAACTGGTCATGATCGAACTCCTGGCAGTGAGCAAAGTCAGCTTGCAATACTGCATTCTAACCACTGTGCCACCATGGTTAGCAGATATATATTTCTTGATAATTCTTTCTCTTCTCTGAATGGAAAAGCAGGAATGTTGCCTGGATACATCCAACATACTTTTCATAAACAACAGGAAGAAACGTTGCTTCTGCTTTCCTTTGGAGAGAAACAGCATAGCTTAGCTGAACACATAACAAAAAAGAGAGAAATTCCTTTATGGCTATTCCAATGTAATGATGGGGGGGGGGGGAATAATTCCTTTTGCTTTTTAAATTAATCGTAGAAATCCATAGAAAGTGTTACAAATTTATTTACATACATATGTAAGGATACATATTCAATGGTATCAAAGGCCACTGAAAGGTCAAGAGGAGCATGGATGGCTGCAGTATATCCATTTTGCTCCTGTCAGAAGTCATCTACAAGCATTATCCATGTTGTCTCAGTCTTGTAACCCAGCCTGAAGCCTGACTGAAATTTGTCCCAATAATCTGTTTCATTCAGGGTCCTCTGACAATTCAAGACAACTTGCAGTGACTTCTTTCTGATGCTCTACAAACACATCTCCTCAAAATATGACACTTTATGGAATAGCCATATCTGATCATTCTAGCTCCTTGAATCTTGCTCTGTTAAGGGCTATAACCAACCAAGTTGTTAAATTTTTGGAAAAGGTGACAAAGCTAAAAGGTTGGTTTTTGTGAGATAGGTGGTTATGCAAATTTGATAAACAAACAAACAAATAAAAATAAATAACCCAGTACCGTCCCCACATTCAACTGATCATACAACATCTAGAGATCTGTTACTGAGTGACATAAAAGTACAATCAATAAATACAGGAAAATATAATATGCAGTGGAAAACTCAATTATTTTTCCCCTGGGTGAAGCTATGGAAATGTAGACGTTTCTGTTGTATCTCATCCCCTTATTTATCCTTCTCTGTTCCTCCAACTCATGTACCAAAATAAAGGGATTTATTGTCAGTGGAAAATGGGCATCAGGCGAATCACTGAGCCAGTTCTACATTTGATACACCTGTCAGATGGTACAGATAGCAGCAGGAGGATAATACTGTATATCCATTAGATAAATTAACTGCATTAGAATGATGTGCTCTTTCTCCCAGCACATGGATGAGAGAGGGAGACATGAATTGGCTTCCCTTCTGTATTTTCTCTGGCAAGTGCTAGGGAGAATCATATGGCTTTCTTTCCAGAAACCAACCTCCAATTCCTAAGACCTTCTTTCCACAGGCATTTCTTTGTTTCAGTAGTGATAACTGCAAGCAATAATATATGTAAAAACAGGATAGAGTCAACACATAGACAGAGCTAGCCGATCTCCTTTTCCCCTTCTTTCTGAAATAAGATGAGGGTTTTTTAAAACGTTCTTTTTTTATCTGTGTTAAGCTATTAACTCACAGGGCTGAAGACATTGGTTTTCGTACAATTCTCTTCTCAAAATAATGGGATATTATACCAGCTGGGGCAAGGTGACAGGAGGATTGATTGGTGATCCGAAGAAGGCATACAGTTTCTGAATTGGAAGTTTTGTATCTTTGCTCTGAAAGGAAGGTTTTCCGATCCAAGTTGCAATCAAATATTATCCAGTGGGAAATGAAAGGCATTGAAATTCCAATCAATAGACAGCAGAACATGGACCAGAGAATAGACAGTTTATCTGTTCACAAGTCTTCCATATATTGAAGAAATACATTCCTATGAAAATAATGAGCACTGTCTCTAACTTGCACTTACCTGTGTAAATCAATACGTAAAAATGCATTTTCTCCTGTTAGACATTGTAACTTAAGTGGTTAGAGGAGTGTGGTAACTGAGGATGTTAGAACGCTGGACTGGCGATCAGCAGCCTTGTGTTTGAGATCCATTGCTGTCACTGGGCAGTGTGAGCTCCTTTCACATGCTCCAGCTTCTGCCAACCCAGCGGTTCAAAAGTGGTGACTGCAAGTAGATAAATGGATAACACTTTTGTGGGTAACACAGGGATGTGAAAGGAGCCCCCAACTGGGTATCCCCGGCCAATGATCATGTCACCAGCCAAATCCTTTCACCATGGAAGCACTTCAGTGCTTCTGACTCAGAACTATTAGTATACCTACAGTAGGTGGTTGCTATAGAATCAACTGAAGGAAAGTTTTCACAATGTGTTAAACCATGGTTTCCTAACCTTGGCTTGTTGAATAAACACAATTGGCTGGCTTCACAGACTGTAAACCCGTGTTTCTCAACCTCAGTAACTTTCAGATGTGTGGACTTCAATTACCAGCATTCTCCCACCAGGATATTGAAGTCCACACATCTTAAAGTTCCTGACATTGAGAAACACTGCTGTAAACAATAGATTGCAAGCCACAGATACATACGATCTATTTATGGTTTATAATCTACAGACAGATTGCAAGCCATAGTACACAACACAAAAAAGCTAACCCCAGAATGATGTAGTTGTAAATTAAGATTTTTAAACAGGGACATCAGCAGGGGTAGATTAATAAAAAGATGAAGATGGTGGCCCCAACTATTTGATCGAAGTCCTGTTTCTTTTTACATGCATAACACACATAAAAAAGAAGCAGGACTTCAATTGCATGATAGTAACAGCCATCTTTATTTTTGTGACCCACTGCCAGAGAAGCCCCAGTTTTTAGGGCTCTGCAGGAACCACATATTCCTCCTCAATGTTAGAATTTTGCTTGGAAAGTAGCAAAATCATCCCAATTAATCTGAATTCTGGAATACTATACTGATACTATAAATACTATCAGATTTTCACTCTTATCTAGCATGATAAGGGCTACAGTATTAAATGCTTATAACATTTTTCTTAGATTCTAATGATATTTGCAGGAAATTAAAAACATTGTAAGTGCACTTTATGATTGCTACACCGCATAGAATTTGAGCTTTTCTTTAAAGCGACCACAACTTTTTGTCTGGAGACAGACTTAATGAAGCTTTGCTATGAAATTAGGAGATAGGCTGAATGATTGGGGGCAAAACGAATGGATCAATTATTTTCTTTGTGAATGAATTGGAATTGGAAATCGAACAACATGGTGGAAAGCAGAGATTAATTCATTCAACTTGCAAAATTAAAATCATCTATAGGTGGAAAAGAATACTTTGGAAATAGGACCACAGCAGTGCATTTTAGATGCTTTAAAATTCTATACTTGAATTTTCTTTTTCATTACTGGCAACTTCCCTTCAGTCTCTTGGTTTAGCATATTAAAATGTAGGCTGATAAAATATATATATTTTATCAGCCTACATTTTATATATTCCAAAGCCTGCTTTTTAAAATATGTGGCTTTCTAGCTGGTTCTAATATAGGTATTTACAAAGGAGCTATCTTGCCTGGCATCTGTATAATCCAATAAATCAACCAGAACTGAACAGTTGCTGCCGTTTATATTTTCAAAGGAGTAACAGGCTGTGCAACCCAATGGTTCTATTTTATTACTCAGCCACATCTAATTACCTCCACTTATTCAGCAGATTAGGTATAATAATAGCAATAATAACAGTCAAATTTTATTGCACTATTAGATTTTTCCTTTGTAAATTGAAAATGGACTTATAGCAGAAGTTTTTGCAGTGCTGAATGTATCTAGCAATGCCTTTCTCTGTGGCTAAAATATGTCTATTCTGCTTTCTCATAAGTACTGTAAACTCATTCATTTAATATTCTGCCCTTTCTAATGTTAATTAAAAATTACTTGAGGACTGTTTCTGTCCAAATTATTACTTCCTGCTGACTTTGGCTAGGGAAATTCTATCTCAATGTGCCAACTGAGTTCTTAGTTCTTCAATGTCTGTTTGTGTTCAAGGAATGCATTTTATTGTTCTTTTAATTTCTAAGAGTATTAAAATATCACGGTGACATTTTTAAATGAATGAAAAAATATAGCAGATAATTAGTACATTAATAAACACCTCTCTCCTCCAGCAGAAGAAAATCTGAGACTTGATCGCTTATTCTCCCAAGCAAGAACAACAGGAAGCAATAAAAAGAATAGAATTCTGCACAAAGAAACCTTTTGGCTAGACAGAATAAATGCTAAACATGCCACAGCTGCAATCATGTTTTACAGCAAATGCAAACAAATAATTGCAACAACTGAAACCTTAAAAATGCAAAATAACCTAGGAAAATCCTATTGCAATACAGGTTGTCCTCGACTTATGACCACAATTGAGCCAACATTTTCTGTTACTAAATGAAACATTTGTTAAGTGAGTTTTGCCTCACTTTATTATTTTTCTTGCCACAGCCGTTAAATCAATCACTGCAGTTGTTAAGGCAGTAATCCAGTTAATCTGGTTTCCCCATTGATTTTGCTTGTCAGAAGGTCACAAAAGCTGCTGACATGATCCCAGGGCATAACAGCTGTCATAAATAAGAGTCAGTTGCCAATTGTCTGAATTTTAATCACATGACCATGGGGATGCTGCAATGGTCATAAGCGTGAAAAATGGTCATAAGTTACTTTTTTCAGTGCCGTTGTAACTTTTAACAGTCACTAAATGAACTATTGTAAGTTGAAGACTACCTGTAATGTGACAACATTAAATTCAACATTTGAATGTAGATGTAGATATAGGTAAGCAAATTTTCTGACCAAAGAGCTGCTCAGACCTTTAATTGATATGGTGGAATGTCACTAGCAGAAGCATTAATTTACAGCAAATTAAAATGATATACTTTTAATGTTATTAGTATCTTGCCAAGCCTTTATTTTTTCTTTTGGTACATTGAAAATTACAATATGGTAAAACCTTCAAAAATCTCTAAATCTTCAGCTAAGACTTCTAGAGAGTATTTTTGTGATCCAAGGACCTTGGCCTGTACAGATTGCTGACTCATTTTTTTCTATGTCATTGGCTGGGGAATTCTGGGTTTTGAAGTCCACACTACGTAAAATTGTCAAAGCTTGTGAACACTGCTGAAAGGATAAGCTAGTCATGGATAGGAACTGAATGTATTTATTTACATTCTGAATTTCTGAATCCTGTCCCAGTCAAAGGACCCTGGGTAGTGTATCACAAAGGAGGAGGAGGGACCTGACCTGAGGTTCTTCTTTCCCTCTCTGCCATGACGAGGAGAAGAGGAAGCCTAAACGTGGCTGCCATGAAGCTGGGACATCAGAGGAGCACCTAAAACTGGTGCTGGAGCGGAGTTAATAAACAGTGATTGGAGCTGGGTGAGAAGATTTTTTTTTTTGCATTTAGTCGCTAAACTTAAATGAAAAAAGAAGAAAATCCAGAGAAGAAAAGAGACTCTTAGAATTACGATTTTTTAAAATAGCGAATAACCAGAGAGAGAAAAATCCTAGACCTGAATGAAAGGAACTGAGGGGAGAAAAGCTAAAGATCTTTTAATCAAAGAAAGTTGGATTCTAAACTGGGTAGGCATTGTTATGGAAAGGCATTAAAATATGCTGGAACTATGTACCTGAACTGATTTGAGTGTTTAATTTTGTCTCTATAAACTGAATTAATTTTGGATTTTAATTTATTACATTTGAAACAATGCTGAAACCTCTGTTGATACTGCCAACTATTGGTGAAAGGAATATACTACACTCCTACAAATCTAGGAAGATTTTGACAGAAGAAATAAGCAACATCTTTTTGAAGGATTGTGGTGATACTAACTGTCCTATAATTAATTACTTTACTATTGTGATAAGGAAGACTTTTAAGTAAAGTAAAGTGACTTTTGTTGTGTGGAAACTGTCTGGACTATTTAAATGGAATTGATTAATAACCCTGAGATGTAAAGAGCTATGATTATTGAACTCTTTGATGAGCAAAACTGGAACTGAATATATGTTTGTGGCCCTGACTAAAAGTGGACTTATTAAACTAAAATAAGATGCCTTTTCAGGGGAAATGAGTGAGCTTTCAAGAGAAATGGCATGGATGTTTCAAAGCATCAGGGATACCATGACAAAGAACCAAAGAGAGATAAAAGACTTAATCCAAGGCATAAGTGACAAAGTAGAAAATATGATACAACTGGCAATGAATGAAGATCGAAGAGTCCATGAAAGAGAGGAGGAGGTGGAAAGAATGGAGGAAAAGATAGAACAGACAAATCACCAAATAAAACAAGAGGATGAGGAAAACTTTTTGAGAGATATAAAAATGGATTTGGAATTGGATAATCTGGAAGATGTTTTTGAAAGGGAGATAGGAGTAGGGGTGGATACTCTAGAGATATGGCAGCTTAGGACAATAGAGATAGGAGAAATATTTAGATGGAATAATGAAGATACAGATGTTGACAGAGACAAAGATACAAGAGAGGAATATGGGAGGAAAGCCAAAAAATGAATAAGAATTGAAGTATTAAAATGGGCAAGGGTTAGGGTTGACAGTAGAATGGAACACTGAAATATTGGATAATTACCATATATACTCGAGTATAAGCCGACCCGAATATAAGCTGAGGCTCCCAATTTTACCACAAAAAAACCTGGGAAAACTTATTGACTCGAGTATAAGCCTAGGGTGGGAAATGCAGCGGCTACTGCTAAATTTCAAAATAAAAATAGATACCAATAAAATTACATTAATTGAGGCATCAGTAGGTTAAATGTTTTTGAATATTGATTTCAAAGAAAAACAGTAAACTAGCTCTGTAAGTGGAAAAGAGGATCAACAAAAACAAAAATCTTGTCACCATGGTGAAGAGAAGCAGTTGTGAAATGAGTGACACGGTTGTTAAGAATGCTACCATGGGCATAAATGATGACCAGTCATAAGTGCGAAGACCGGTCAAAAGTGCGAGGACCTGTCAGAAATCACTTTTTTCAGCCCTCTGGGTAGTCCTTTTGTGCACATGGACTACTCAGAGGGCTGAAAAAGTTATTTTTGATTGGTCCTCACACTTTTGAGCAGTCCTCAAACTTACGACTGTCCTCACATTTTACGTTTTTTGCCCTATCTTATCACCATGGTGAAGAGAAGTAGTTGTGAAATGAGTGACATGGTTGTTAAGAATGCTGCACAGGCATAAATGTGAGGATGGTCATAAGTGTGAGGACCGGTCAAAAGTGCGAGGACCTGTCAGAAATGACTTTTTTCAGCCCTCTGAGTAGTCCCTATACACATATATCACATGACCAGCTAGCCACGCCCACCCAGTCACTGGCTTGATCTAATTTCAGGCAAGTTCAAGCCTCTGTTAAGAGATACCTGCATTCTCTCTCCCCCTCCCCCTCCTTTTTCTTTTTCTTTCTCTTTCTTTCTTTGTCTCTTTCTTTCTTTCTTCTCTCTCTCTCTCTCTCTCTTTCTCCCTCCCTTTCTCCTTCCATCTGGCATTCTTAGAGCTCCACTATTGATTAGCTTAGCCCAGGGATGGGCAAATGTGGCCCTTTTACAACCTGTGAACTTCAACTCCCAGAATTCCTGAGACAGCCAAGCTGGGAGAATTCTGGGAGTTGAAGTCCACAGGTTGTAAAAGGGCCACATTTACCCACTCCTGGCTTAGCCTGAGCAAGGATAGCTAGCAGCTAATTACAATAAGATCTCAATTACAAGCAGCTCTCAACTCAAGCTCACTGCACATGGGATCTCCCTAAACAGTGAGGATTTCTTTGTTTCTTTCTCCCTTGAAGCCCCCCCACCCCTGCAGCCCATTTTTGCTTCCAGGGGACTGCAGGGAGTCTTGCTAGGCACCTCCCTCATGCCCCTAGCAAGCCTCCCTGCAGCCCCTGGGAGCCAAAAAGAGGCACGGGGGAGGAGCACTGCACCCACCCCCATGCTGCATTTTGGCTTTAGCGAGCCTCCCTGCAGCCCCTGGGAGCCAAAAAGGGGCATGGGGAGGGGCGCTGCACACACCCCCATGCCCCATTTTTGCCTTAGCAAGCCTCCTGCAGCCCCTGGGAGCAAAAAAGAAGCACAGGGAGGAGCGCCGCACCCCCCCACGCTCCAATTTGGCTTTAGCAAGCCTCTCTGCAGCCCCTGGGAGCCAAAAATGGGCACGTGGGAGGGGCGCTGCACCCCCCATGCCCCATTTTGGCTTTAGCAAGCC
>WNWU01000001.1:70165710-70357561 GCA_012654045.1 Ptyas mucosa | reverse complement strand
CGCTGCACCCCCCATGCCCCATTTTGGCTTTAGCAAGCCTCCCTGCAACCCTGGGAGCCAAAAAGGGGCATAGGGGAAGGGCGCCGCACCCCCTCATGCCCCATTTTGGGTTTAGCAAGCCTCCCTGCAACCCTGGGAGCCAAAACAATTGCAGGAAAAAAAGCATTTTTTGGTCACTCGATTATAAGCCGAGGGGGGCTTTTTTCAGCATAAAAATGTGTTGAAAAACTCGGCTTATACTCGAGTATATACGGTACTTTAAAATAATCAAGTATATTAATATTAGAATTATATAAGTTTGATTAATGTAATAATTGACTTGTTATTTGTATTAATATGAACCATACCCAGAGGCCACACTGTTCATGTATTGATGTTGATATATGTTTAAAAATAAAAATCCAATAAACTTTGGGGAAAAAAACAAAGGAGGAGGAGGGGGGAGGAGGAGAAGGAAGTAGTAGTAGTAGTAGTAGTATGAGGAGAAGGAGAGGAAGAAGCTCCCTTTTCCCTTATATTATCCTGATTCAAATCTCTGATTGACACCTCTTCATACTGTAGGAATATGTATGTTCTGGGACTAGGTCCAAACCAAAGACATATGCTCTGGTTGTGTGCCTGAGCAAAATGCAGGTTTTGGACAGCCTAAATTTTTTGTGTGGAAAGAATTGTGCATAGTACTTTTACATATCCACATTAAAGGCCTTCGAAGTAGTAAGAATAACATTACTTCTTCTGCCATGACTCTAGAAATTGAGTCATGGCAACCATACTTCTTTTCTTGTTGGTTCAAAACATTTCACTGCTTATTCAAGTAGCTCCTTCAGTCTCTTGAATAAGCAGGGAAACATTTTGAATCAACAAGAAAAGAAGTTCAGTTGCCATGACTCAACTTTCAGAAAGCTCTATCTGGAAGTCTGAGAATTTTTGTCAACATTTAGAGTAAATTATTTCTTCAAGTATATGAAAAAGAAAAAGCAGAGTTGCTGCTATAGGCATTCTTTGCTTCCTATTTCCAATAAAATATTTCCAATAAAAGATAGAAGCATAGGAAACTATTCCTAAATATTTAATTACTATAACTTAACTTCTTCTATCACACCGATCTGCTCTCTATAGCTCTGTAGTTTATTTAGAAAGGCCATGATCTTTGACTTTTGCAAATGTATAAAATGTCCTTCATCTAAACAATAAGAGACAAGGGTTTAAAGATCTTTTTTTCATCCAGTCAATATCATTGAGGAAACTATAGTATCATCTACATATAGGAGCCCTACTGTTGATTGGTCAAGAAGTTTGTGGGAGTGGACAGGATGGAACTTATTTTTGTTAAGGTTTGAACTGTTAAATTAACATAAACATCACACAATATAGGGACTCAACATAGTACAGGGACTCAAATGCAATCATCCTTCAGTCAGTTTGGCAATATTGATTTTAGTACAAGAGAAGAAGATAATCATAATGGGGGAAAGAAGGAGCTTCCTGACCATTCCCTTCCCCATTATGGTGATTTTCCTTTTTCACTCAAGCGTGTGATTGGATCTCCTTATCTTACCACTCAATATTGTAACATAGCTGCTTAGTAACTGGAAGAGAATTTGACTCTCTCATGCTGGTGATGAATGTTAAGAATAGAACAAAAAAATTTAATAAAAAAAGTTGTTTCTCTAAAATCCTTCCTTGGTCCTTAAGCTGAAAATGTTATATGAACATAGAATTTAGATGAAAAAATCTTTCTAGGATGGCCATTTTCTGCTTGTAATTCCCATATTGAGAACGCTGATCTGTGATATTACAACAAAAACAGGGTAGAACTCAATTTTTAATTCTATATCTGGGTGGTCAGTTATATAGCTATTGCCTGTTGGCTTGAGTCTTTTCAATATGTCTTTTGTTTGCCTCTCTTCACTAAGGAGCTGGACAATTTTAGACTAATTGACTGTATTTAGAGGTTGGCCCAAGGTCATCTAGTCTCAGCACAAATAGGAACTGGTATAGCTATTATATTCCGTAGTTCTTGACAAAATGTAAAAATTATTAAATTAGTGACAGACTATTGCTCAGCTCCAAAACTCTTCACATCTGAGCCAAGTTATATCTACTCTATTTCCATAGCAGTTTGTCAACTCCTTGGAAGTTTTAAAGAAATGATAAATCTAATTAAAAAAAACAATAAATCAAACTTTCTTTGATTTCTGTTTCTTGCTCCCCTTTTCCTTTTTTGCATAATGCTGCTTATTCTGCCTTCCCCAGTAAGGTGTCCTCCAGATATGTTATGTGAATACCCATAATCTCCGAGCAGGATAGACTCTGCCAATTAAGGACACTAAAAGTTTTTTATTTCTTTATTCAGTGTCTAACCCATATAGCCACTATTCAAAACAATCTTACAAAGATCCAGCACAATACTTCTAGAAAATATCAAACTAAGTATGAGCTATAGTAAAAGTAAGGAACTCTTTGTTTTCTTGTCAATACCACATTGCATTTCCTAAGAACTTATTAGTACACAGTACCCTATTTTCCCCAAAATAAGACTTCCCCTGATAATAAGCCCAATTGGCAGGGGTGAAATGCTCCCAGTTCGGACTGGATTGCCCGATCCGGTAGCGATGGAGGTGGGTGGTTCGGAGAACCAGTAGCAAAAATCCCTGCCCCCCCCCCCCATGCCCAGCTGAGCCGCTCGATCATCCAAGCTGCGGGATCATCAGATCAGCAGAGTTTTTTTAAAAAAACCCTCTGCCGATCAAGGCAACTCAGCTCGGATCATCAGAGCCATTTAAAAGAAAAAAAGTTTTTTTCTTTTAAATGGCTCTGATGATCCAAGCTGACGATTCCAGCTGAGTTGCCTGATCGGCAGAGGGTTTTTTAAAAACCCTCTGATGATCAGGCAACTCAGTTGGGATCGTCAGAGCCTTTTGAAAGCATTTTTTTAACAACCTCTTCGTGGAAGAGGTTGTAGAAAAAATGGTTTTAAAAGTAAAAAATAATAATTGGCCACGCCCACCCAGTCACATTACCCCCCCCACCAAGCCACGCCCACAGAACCGGTAGTAACAAATTTTAGATTTCATCACTGCCAATTGGGCTTTTGAGCTCATGTGCTAAAATAAGCCCCCTCCCAAATAAGCCTCCTCCAAAAATATTAAACTGCATGCACAGCCGGTCCCCGCCATTTCCTCTAGTTAGGGTAAGGGAAACAGAGCTAGAAATCTGGTAAAATGGCAAGAGGAGCCCTGTCTTGATCCACATGCCCCAAAATAATAAGACCTTCCTGAAAATAAGGCCAAGCCCTTATTTCACGGTTCAAGAAAATATAAGACAGGGTCTTATTTTCAGGGAAACACAGTACAGTGGGTGAAGCTAAAGCCAATAGTATGAAGATTTCACTTCTCTCTTTCAAAACTTAAGTTTCCCAATGAGAGACAGAACCTATATGACAAGAAATGATTATTGGTTTCTTTTTAAATTACTGGTAATTGTCCGGCAGTGTAAAAAGCTGTGGTTCATGCAACAGAAATGAGAGAAACAGAAGATAATAATTTCATAATATGATGAAAAAATGATCACCAAAATGTATAATTGCCTCCTCAAATTTAAAATGGAGGAGGAAACTGTGAACGAAACAATGATAATTTGGGCAAAATTTTTTGAGTATAATATAGAATTGGAACATTGGGAAAAATTATGGGGAAAAAATTATAAAATGATGATGTCGACCACATACAAGGAGAACATCTATAAAATGTTTTATAGATGGCATTTACCCCCGGCGAGATTGGCCAAGATGTTTCCTAATAGCCTACCAAATTGCTGGAAATGCAACCACCAACAAGGGACATACTGCCATATGTGGTGGACATGTCCCCAAGACAGAGATTATTGGTTAAAAATTAAAAAATGGTTGGAGGAAATTATTGAAGTAAAAATCGACATGAAACCAGAGTTATTTCTTTTGGGTATTATAAAAGGAAAGACGAGTAAAGAAATTCAATACCTCATGCTCCATATAATCACCGCAGCCAGAATTTCATTTGCCCAAAATTGGAAACAACAATATACTCCATCAAACACAAAGATTATAAAAAAGGTGTTAGAATGGGCAGAAATGGACAAATTAACGATGGAATTAAAGAACAGAGAGGAAACAGTATACTATGAGACATGGAATAGGTGGTATAACTGGCTGGAAAAGAAGTCTAAAATTAATGTATAGTGAATGTTAAGAGAAGATAATATAATGAAAAATATATATTTAGTGCGTAGTAGATATGTATATACTGTATATATCATATAAATAAGTACTTAAGAAATAAGAATGTATATGTACACAATAAGATGAAGGATAAATTGAAATTAAGAAAAAAATCCGATAACAGAAAGCTGTAAAAGTGTAATTGTGATTTTAAAGGTGAAAAAATGTTGAATAATTTTTTTTAAAAAAAGTAATTTCATAATAAATTGTAAGACTTAGAGCTGAAAAACTCTGAAGAGCAGCAACTCTTAGTCAGGAATCTGCTTTGTCAGGAGAAAAATCAGGATATATTTGCAATGGTTTGGGTCATTTGCCTTTCCTTGTTCTAGGAAAGGGAGACTGGAAAGCCTATAAATAAATTTAAAAGATCATCTTCCTGGGAAAGCTCTGTAAGAGTCTGTCTGTTGTCTGAACGTCTTCAAAGGAAAACAAGAAAGTCCAGTTGCATCTTGAAAAAGCCCCTTTGGGACAACCATGACCTGGATGACTGAGAATTTCCATAGACATCTATCTATTGTGCATTAGGCAAATAAGAAGTGTCCCTTCCTATTAAAGATACTTATATGTTCCAGCCCAGGAGTCAATTTTAAGACAAATCACAGAAAAATGATGTGATATAACACTTAAAGGCAAGTATTGCACTGTAACTGCCAATGGAGAATTGTTTATGTACCCTCCAAAAAGAGACCATTTAAATTAGACTGTACAGATGATAAGGCAAGAGCAGTTAAGAATTGTAATATAAAAAATGGCACAGGAGGTTAGGGCTCAGAGATCCAGATACTATTTATAAAGGGACTGTGCATGCAGCTGAAATGCCCTATATCCCAGAATAGAATGGTGTGGCAAAAAAAATGGGGAAGAAAATATTCCCTGAACTGTGAAGATGAGCTACGCGCTACAAATTCAGGGTGGGTAGAGAAATACTGGGGAGAAATGAGAAGGGCTGAAGAAGAGATAACTAAAGCACTCCACAAGAATGATATTTTAAAAACCTCTCAGGTTACTACTAGGGAAATAAATATGAGACAGAAGTGAGTTTTCAAAACCACATATGATGTGGGTGTGGATGGGGGGAGGGTTTTCCACTTGGAAAAAACTGACTGGTGTGCTAAAGAAACTCTTGGCTAAGAATGGTAATGACAATGATGAGACATTTGCGCCAATAGTCAAGCATTGTTATGTGGAAATGCCCAACCCCAAGCCAGTAAGGCAAGGGTTAATCACTCCCACCCATCTAACCTTACCCTTTGACCCCTCCTTACCTTGTCTCCGCCTCCCAGGTATATAAGAGGTTGCCCAGTGTTCCAATATTCATTCCTGATGCCCACCTGCAATAGATAAGATGGTGTAAATAAACGTACTTTGATTAATGGAAACCACGTGTCTTGATTCATTGGGTTCGATCCTCGGAAACAATCTAACAAAATGGTAGCAGAGGATGGTTCTGAACCCAGCTAAAACAAGGCATGCAAAAGGAATATAAAACATCAAAAAAAAAGGAAGACCAAACACCCGAGCATACGCAAAAAAGATGGCAACGCAAGTACCGACCGCAGGGAACCAGACAAGGGAGGAGAACGAGTCGAACTCCAGCCCAGGCTCCTCAACAACGACCAAGAAAAGCAACGAACCCGAAATCGAAAGAAAAAAGGAAAGTATCTTAAAAAAGAAGTTGCTAGACCTCATCGAGGCCACACCAACAAAACAAGAAATCATTGCGGAACTCCGAACCCTGGTCGAGGACGACGGAGCAGCGACTGATGCTGAGGACACAAAAACAAACAACGACGAAGAAGAAACGGTAGGAAAAAATTATTTTGATTACTTACCTACCGAAGAAACCGAGGCCTGCTCGAATACCACCGAAGAAAACTACAACTACAAAATCAAAAAAACCCCCAACTATGACCTAAGCGGGTGGGACGAAGAACAACCTAGATCGCCTACCGATCTAGAAATAGACAAGGCCATGCAACTGTTACACGCGGCCTTTGGCAACAAAATAAAGTTACCGGGCCCACACCTGTACCTGCAGGCCACTAACAACGAGACCAACGGCAAGCTAAGGGCCCCCAGGGAAAGTTACCCTAACTATGAGGATACCACTAGCTGGGGACCATACGCGCAGCCACCCACCGGGGAAACCTACTCGCAGCAACCGAGACCCAAACCGGAACCCAGAGGGACAGTGCCATACTTACCAGTCCGGAGAATCGACCCAAGGCATCCGGAGCTGCCAGCCGACGAAACCCCCAGCAGGAATCCAGGGCGACCCATCCACGCCGATCCGAGCCAACTGGACAGCCGACCGACCCTCGCAGGACCTTCGGGATCCACGATCAACCCCAGAGGCTTCCCGGGAGTCCAAGCGGACACTCAGCCAGACTACAGCCGACTGAGACCCTCCAGGAGCGAACCATGGGCCCATCCCACCGGTTGGGGCCTTCATCCAGGAGCCATGGACAGGAGCCCCTTCCCCTTCGGCAGCAGACAAAGAATGGGATCCGAGCATGCGCAGTATCCACCTACAAAAGAAAAAACAGAAAACATAGAGACAAGTCTGTACAGAGCTATACCAAGCATCCCCAAGCCGTATTGTGAGTTCCCTCACATTAAAAACCATGGACAGCAACTGAATGTAAGTAGTAACTCACATAATTCAATGACTTTACCAGCAGACTTTCAAAAACTTAGACTAGATGGGACAAACTTACTTGAATGGAACCAGAATTTACAAATAATTCTTATGAGGGAAGATATGCTATTCTTAATAGATGACCCTCCCAGGAGACCATGGACCTTTAAGGTGGACTGTTTGCACCATAAGGCTTATTATCTTTTAATTGCCAGTGTATCACCATGTATTTATCCTAGTCTTGGTAATCATTTAACTGTGTCAGAAATGGTACACAAAATATTCAGGTTGTTTTATAGCAAGAGCACATCCACAACCACCAGAATATCAAGGGAATTCTATTCAGCTAGGCACAGGGCTGGTACATTAATGGGTGAACACATAGTAAACCTCAACACCACCAGGGCGGAACTCATGCAGAGAGGGGAAATGATATCAGACGAAAGCATGAAAAGTGTAATAATCAATTCTTTGGCTACCAGCTGGGATAACTTTATAGTACAATTAGACAGCCTCAGCTTAGAAAATCTATCACTGGAAACACTCACCAATAGGCTTATAGCGGAGGACAGTTTAAGAAGGGAAAGATTCACAACTCGCAAAGAGAACAGAACTGTAAAAAAAGTAGGATTCCAGGTTAGAGAGCAGAACACACCAGAATGCTATATATGTGGATCTAGTAACCACTACAAAAGGGATTGCCCCAGAAATGGGAGAGAAAGGGGGCAAAGCTACCATAGGGAGAGACAGGGAAGAAGGGCAGGCACACCGGACAGATACCCATCAGAAGACAGGTATATGCGCAGAGACTCACCCAACCCCAGGGACAGGAGGGGAAGGAGAGATAGCTCCAGGGAGAGCCAACCCGGGTCAATGTATGGCCTTGGGGAGCACAAAATCACACAAACACAGATAGGCAAGGAAAATCTGTGGCTCATTGATTCAGGGACCACAAATCACGCCACCAGCAACAGGAAGCTACTTACATCATTCAAGGAAGAAAGCTACTACATCAAGGTAGCGAACCAAAACAAGGTTCTTGTAACAGGGAAAGGTAGCACCCACATAAACGGGATAGGTAAGCTAGAGGGGGTATTGCATATACCTGAAATACCCCACAACATACTCTCAACACTCAAATTAAGCAAGGATATGAAAATAAAAACAACATTCGATGAGGAAAGGGTCTTCATGACCAAGAACAATGAAGAAATAGGCACGATCATTATAGACAGAGGATTAGCATACCTCCACCCCATAAGGGAATGTAGCTCCAGCATTAACGTTCATACAGAGATTGAGGACTGTGAGGAAGGACACAATGAGGAAATAGAGGGGGAGGAAACTGAAGTCACAAAAAAGGACACAACACACAGAGATAGATTACACATTGGCAAGCCTGTGCACGACAACTGTGCCCACTTACTACACCGAAGACTAGGCCATGCAAATTTCGCAGTTATACAAAAAATGCTCGAATGTTCAAATGGCTTACAAATAAAGAGCTGTAAAAATTATCTTGAATGTTCTGTATGTGAAAGCTCTAAGATCAAGACCAAGCCAAAACCAAAGAGGTCCACACGCAACACGCAATCAGTTTTTCAATTAGTCCACATGGATCTGGTGGGCCTCATGAGGCCATCCATAAAATTTAAAAAAAGGTACTTCTTAACTATAGTGGATGACTTTAGCCGCTATAGCTTTGTATACACCCTTAGCCACAAAGGAGAAACTTTTCAGAAATTCAAAGAATTCTGTAGAAGGGTAGAGACACAACATAACGTAAAGATCAAACAAATAATGACGGACAGGGGATCAGAATTCTTGTCCAGGGAGTTCTCGAATTGGCTGAAGGAACGCGGGATATTACATTTTAAATCAAGCCCATTTTCGGCATTCCAAAATGGTGTCTCAGAGAGAAAAAACGGTGTATTACAAACAATGACCAGATGTGCGCTAGAAGATGCGGGATTGGGACAGTCATTCTGTGCAGAGGCTCTTACATACTCCAACTACACTTTAAATAGATTGTGGTCCAGTGTAGTGGGTAAAACTCCTTATGAGGTTGTATACAGCAGGAAACCAAAATTAACCCACCTACATGTGTTTGGGGTTACGGCGGATGTCCATATACCCAAGCAGCTAAGGCGCAAGGGGGACAAAATCTCAAGGAGATTGGTATTCATGGGATATGAGACTGGGACTAAGGGATACCGCTTCATAGACAAAAACAACAAATTCATCATATCCCGCACAGCAACATTTCATGAAAACTCCAACTGGACTAGGATACACCTCAACGAGATATTATACAGGCAAGGGAACATAACAGAAGCAGAAGGCCAGAACAAAGGTGAATCATTAAGCAGCAGGGAATACAAGAAAGGCAAACCTAGTCACCAGAAGGTAAACACCAAAGGATGGAAGGAACGTCACCCAATCCTAAAAGTAGACACACTAACCAAGAAGGAAGCCAGGTATATGCATGACGCTGACACACCACCCAGTAGGCCAATCAGAGCCAATAGAAACAAGACTACCAAAAAAACTAGATGACTACATATTGTCCATACACACCAACAAAGTCACACCCAATTCATACGATGAGGTAACCAGGCTACCACCAGAGGAAAGGGCTAGATGGGAACAGGCCATGGAGAAGGAGATGGTCAGCTTAAGGGAATTGAACGTATATACTCCAGCCAAACCACCAGTTGACAAGGTACCTATAGGGACAAAATGGGTTTACAAGATCAAGGAGCTAGAGAATAATGAAACACTATACAAAGCCAGGTTAGTAGCTCAGGGGTTTGCCCAGAAGTATCCAGAAGACTACGCAGACACGTACTCGCCCACAGTCAGGGCTGAAAGTGTAAAGAGTGCCCTGGTGGTGGCATCCCTATTAGATTTAGATGTATTTCAGTTTGATGTGCAAACTGCCTACCTGCACGCAGAGTTAGACAGAGATATTTGTTAAAGCACCCCCTGGGAGAAATACACAGCATGGGGAAACATGGCTATTGAACAAAAGTCTGTACGGCTTAAAACAGTCAGGAAAGAGGTGGTATGAGTGTCTGGCAAAGGCACTCAGGGATATGGGATTCACAGCCACCACCGCTGACCTATGTTTCTTTACCAAGGGGGAAGGAACTTCAATTGAATATATACTTGTTTATGTTGATGATATATTGTATTTTGGGAGACATAAGCATAAGTGTGATGAATTCGCGAAGAAACTAGGGCAACACTTCACCCTTAAAACGCTGGGGAAAGTGAACAAATACTTGGGGGTACAAATAACCAAAACACAAAACGGTTTTAGAATCTCTCAGAGAGAGAAGATACAGGAACCTATACACAAGTGTACCATGGGAGGGGGGGGCAAACCATGTGAGACCCCCATGCAGGCCGATTTCTTAAAGCACATGTATGAAAAAAGTGACCCTTTCAAGGACAATACCCTGTACAGATCAGTCATAGGTTCACTTCTGTATATAGCCAATTGGACCAGGCCGGACATTATGCTTGCAGTCAATTTGTTATCGAGGCATGTCAGCGAACCAACCAACTACCACTGGGAGAGCACAAAGAGAGTACTCAGATACCTAAAGCACAGTCCAGATGCATACCTGTGATTGGAACCAGCGAAATCCAAGGAACCTGTGCTGACGTGCTACGCAGATGCTGACTGGGCCGGAGATACGAAAAGTAGAAAGAGTACGTCCGGATATATATTCTTTATCAACGGCTGCCCTGTACACTGGTACACCGGGAAACAGAACCTAGTGGCCACATCCACAGCAGAGGTGGAATACATCTGTCTATCAAAGGCAGCCAACAACCTAACGTGGTTCGATGATCTACTGACCCACATATGGACTGAGCTGACCTACCCAATTACTGTGCACGAGGACAACAAGGCGGCCATAGACATATCCATGGCAGATGCAGTGGGTCAAAAATCGAGACATATTGATATAAAGCATAAACACATTAGGCAGTTAACAAACATTGGGTTTATAAAAGCTGTGCATTGCGAAACAGCTGAACAAATAGCAGACATCCTAACCAAACCTCTACAAAATAAGCAGCACGTTTACCTTACCTCAAAAATGGGTGTACAGTTACAACACATGGATACAGTTTCAAGGGTTAGGCATTTAGAGGGGGATTTGTTACGTGGAAATGCCCAACCCCAAGCCAGTAAGGCAAGGGTTAATCACTTCCACCCATCTAACCTTCCCCTTTGACCCCTCCTTACCTTGTCTCCGCCTCCCAGGTATATAAGAGGTTGCCCAGTATTCCAATATTCATTCCTGATGCCCACCTGCAATAGATAAGATGGTGTAAATAAACATACTTTGATTAATGGAAACCACGTGTCTTGATTCATTGGGTTCGATCCTCGGAAACAATCTAACAAGCATATTTGTATAAGGATTGTATTCAGCATAGCAGGAGCAAGACGCATATAAATAGATCACCTTGATTTAAAGGTTGCATTTCCTTTCTATTACAATTGTAAAAAATGTTTCATCAATCATTTCTCATATTTTTACCCTCAGGAATACTCTCATAGGCATACAGAATGCTTCAATCTCCCAAAGCCCCTGTTCTTCTGGTGCAAATGCAGGAGCAAAAGAAGGGGTTGGTATATTTTAATCTCTGAAATGATGACCATTACCCTGATGTAATGGTCATCATCATTACCCTGACCATTAGTGCTGCCAGATTTAAAGATTGTACTATGCTTTTGAGTCAGTGTACATAATAGCAATAGCACTTAGACTTATATACTGCTTCATAGTGCTTTACGGCCCTCTGTAAGTGGTTTACAGAGACAGCCTCTTGCCCCCAACAATTTGGGTCCTCATTTTACCGACCTCGGAAGGATGGAAGTCTGAGTCAACTTTGAGCTGGTGAGAATCGAACTGCTGAACTGCTGGCAGTTGGCAGTCAGCAGAATTAGCCTGCAGTATTGCATTCTAACCACTGCGCCACCACAGTTCTTGATGCCACCTTCTTCGGTGTATGATATGAGTCGTTCTAACAACATCAGAGTTATGAAACTTATGGTGCTACTAACACAGAGTGACACAAGGAATTCTACCTCCTCTCAATTCTGATCCCACAAAGACATAAAACTAAAATATTTGCCATGAGCTCACTTCTTTGTCAGTAGAACATGGCAACCTAACACATAGTGAGTATGAATAAAGAAACTAATTCTGAAGTCTTGAAAGGTTCTGTTTCTTTCCTTTAATCGTTATGGTAATGTTTTCCTGGCAACGCAAAACATATATTAATACAGAATTAGTGCTACTATCTCCACTTAAACTACACATCACTACTGTGCTTAAATGCACTGTTTTTATGGCATTCATTGGATTGTACTGAGTGGGCAGCATGAATGAAGTTTCTATTGTCTCTTCCTGTATCCTGTTGCCCAGGAGGTGGCACATAGTAGATTCATCAAATTATATCCTGTAACTCTACTAATTGGGGCTAATCCTACAACATTTATTGGGGCGTAGGGAATCTTCTAGTCATGCTTTTTTAAAATAAATCCAAGAGTTTTAAGATCATACTCATGGCATTTTGTTTAAAAAGAAAAAGAAGAAAGGGTAGGGGTGGGAGAATAATCAGTAAGTGCCGAAAATATGCAGCTCACAACTCAAAAGAACAGTTGAAATCTGCTTAGCAATTTGTAACGCCCACAGTAACACAGGGAGGGAATGCTTCAGTGCGATACAAATCCACTTATCCCTTAACTACAGCTCCAGATCCTCCCCCCCCCTCCTAAAAAGCCAACTCACAATCAGAAAAGCCAAGAATTATGGGGAAGAAGAGAACAGTATTAGGTGTAGGTTGTTTTTCTGTGTGTATGTTTGGAAGGAATGGGGAGAGAGAGAGAGAAATTACATATTTTTCTTCTTCCTTCTTGGAAGATATTATTTTATACCATTAATGTGGTTTTTTTTAGCACTCAGTGCAATTATCACCAAGGCAGGCTTTAACCCCAATCATTGCTAGGCTGTATCTGCTGACAGTTTGTGGATTCTTTCAGATCCAAATGTCTTCCTAACCTGACAACATTCTGTCAACAGCTCCATTAGTGCCTGAAAAGACCGGTGAAAATTTCACATCTTCTTTTGTTTGGTGCATCGTGTTATTGTCCCAAAGTTTTAATGTCTCCACACATTTTTTTTGACAAGCTGTTGTCTTCTTTCTCAGCAGGCTCTTAGTGTCTTATTAGTCACATATTATTGATTCAGAATAGCTTGGTGCTGTATGATGGCTAAAATTATTTGATGCACTTTGTTGCATACAATAGGCCACTGGCTTTTCACTTGCACATGAAAGTCAGCATGATATGATGGTTATTGTTCCACTTTCACGGCTGAAGAAACCTGGCTCAAATCCTCACTCAGAACTCATCCTTAATTATAGCATAAACATGTCTGGCTTTTGAAAATTATATTCTTATGTTATTGTCTTCATCTCTTCCACAACCAGCAGCCCGGGCTACTTAAAATAATTTTTAAAGCAGCGCTTTCCCTTTTGTTAATATGGAACAAGTTATGGAAAGTGATTGGTGAATTTCCCTCGCTTCATGCCTTTCCCACTGAGGAGCACCCACTGGTGGAAAAGACAATTACTAAATTACATTTCTTAAGAAACAATAGAGCAGGGCTGTAGACAGGGCCTTCAATTGGTGGTTTTACTACCTGTCAAGTTGCCCATTAACAATTGCAGGTATAGATCTGATCCAATGATCCTTCAGTCTACTTTTGAATGCGAGTCTGATGCTCTTTTGATAAAAATCCTAATCCCACATTTTTAAAAAAAATATTGCAGGCATGGGATATTGAATGGAGCAAGACAGATATGCTAGAGAGAACTTCCTCTATTTATACAACCTGAACTATTTGCAATCCATAAGCATAACCAAATTTGAAACATGTGTTTAGTGCATATAAGGAGACCAAGTAAGAACTGACAAGTGCTTCAGATATCACCCAGGCAGATTTCTCTGTGGAAATTTGATCTCCAGACTTTCTTAAAGGTCTGGCCCAAATTATAGTTGAGGGACGTGGTCCAATAAGAGCTGGGCAGATTCCAGCTCAATTGCATCATCAACCATACTGTTGCTGAGGTATCCAAGATCATGTCCACAGTAAAAAAAAATTGGAAAAGACTGGAAAACATGATATTGTAGCTGAAATGTCTAAAGATGACTAAGCGGCTACTTCTGGAGATGAGACAAATGTGATAAAGATAAAGATATGTAATTTAAAAACAGTAGATTATGTTCATTCTGCAGGTAGAGGAATGACAGCATGAGCTGCATGTTTTTACATCATAGCATTTTGTTTCAGAGGCAGCTGGAGAGCTATAACGTTATCTATATGGTTTAGATCCATGTGTAGTCCAAGTACTTTCACTTAAAAAGTAGTAGACAATAGAAATGAGAAATAATTGATATGAAATAAGGCAGTAGCTGCCCATTGCCCCAAATGCATCACAATCAACCATGGCTTATTTTAATTGTGGTTGAGGAATACGTTACAGTGCTTAATTTTCTATAATTTGCTAAATGAAAATAATGCACAATAAATGAGGATTTAGCATCATGTATTAACTTTGTCCATATGGTCAATAATCTAATATTCATAATTTTTTAAAAAAAACTATTTTGAATATTTGGATATTCTCTCTTTTTTCCAAATGCTCATTCAATTTGCCAGTCAGATTCTCATGTTTATGCTTGCCTAGTCTCTTAAAAACAACCACCACCAACTCAATCATAAGTTATTGTTACAACTGACAAATTCTGAGCAGCGCTATTGGGATAATCCTACTTCTGACAATCATGTCAAGTAAATATGCTGTTAACCTCAGTAGTTCAGATCAGATAAGAGCCTTTTCTAAAAATTCCTAAGCAACGTATGGGAGCTGCTGAAACATAAACTGATACCACATTATTCCACTCTCTGTGGAATGAGGTTGCTTCTCACATACCAGAGTTTCTCAAACAAACCCTTATACAGTAAGAAGCATCTGCGTATGTTGTTTGGCTCTCAGCTCCCATCAACATGGTCAGAGATGATGAGAACTGTAGCTCAGCAACAACTGAAGAACATCAAGTTCCCTGTCCCTCTTCCACAATCATTTCCTAGCTTTGCTTGGGCAGGGGATGGGGAAACCATCAAGAATTCACCCAGTTCATGATTGTATAGACTTTTTGTGCCTTGGACTCAGTGTCAATTCCTGGCAACCACCTAGACTAGTCCCTGCAGTTTCCTTGGCAACGTTTGTGCAAATGGCTTATTTATTCCTATTTGTAAAATTTATTGGCCACCCATCTAACTTTAGGGTAACTCTGGGCATCTTATAATAATAAAAAAATAAAAACTGTTTAGGCTAAAAGACATAGATAAGTTAATACAAAAAGCCAAACACTGCAGTCAATTAAAGATGGGGAGGGAGATGAGATTTGGTATTAATCTATCAACCTTTAACCACTGAGATGGCCTCCCATTGGATCCACAAGCTAACTGGCAGAGCCAGTTCTTTAGGCTTTTACGGAAGGTCTTGTCTTCCTGTTCCTAGGGCTGAGAGAGAGTGACTGGCCCAAAGTCACCCAGCTGACATCATGATTTGGTTTCTAATCTGATTTCCTTAATCAGTACATCAAATTAGCTGTCTTATTGTACTGCATTATTATTGTTGCTGCTGTTGTTATTGCTATTATTACTATTATTTTAATAAACTTTCTAGTTTCAAAAGCGTCACTTGCAGATCACATCATTTTCTCCAAGCTAATGCAGGATGAATCACAGATAGCACAAGTATGGACCGAATGACCTAAAATAATTATCACATGAATCAGTATGAACTTCATAGCATTAGAGTTCATCAGCAATTTGTTCCTTGCAAATATGGCCGACATTGTGAATCAGTTCTTTCTAAGGCAGTTTTTAAATCTTGTCTTGAAATGCAATTTGCAGTTTGGAACAGCGTATCTGGCTCTAGCAGTTTTAGAAAGAAAAGAGACAACCACTGAACAGATGGGAAATAGAATAGTTGTCTGGTATATGTGGAAATGAACACAGGGACAAAGGTATAAATTCCTTTATGAATTGCTAATCTAGTTTCATCTATCAAATTTATATGCCATCCAACTCATTATCAAAGTACTTTAACAATATATATGGAGTACATACAATCAACCAGCAGGAAAAGAAAACAGAATTAGCCAAGAGAAAAGTTATCTTCTTTTGAATATAAAGTGTATCTTTATATTCTGTATTTATCTGTATAAAGTGCATCTAACATTTTTGATATATTTTTTTTAACATTAACATAATTCCTAACAATGAGAAAAATTAACCAGTGGAACAGCTTGCCTTCAGAAGTTGTGGGTGTTTCACCACTTGTCTTAAATTGTGTAGGGTCTCCTGCTTGACACGGGGTTGGGCTAGAAGACCTCCAAGGTACCTTCCAGCTCTATTCTGATTGAGCTCACCACAAAGCAGTCATCTGCATGAAGATTGTTGCTTTTTAACCTGGCTCTAAATAGACTAGAGTGAGGAAAAAAGAACCAAGGTAGCACCAAGGTAGCAAAGTTTGTTCATATCCCCAAATTATTTATTTATTAAACCCATTTATATTAAACACGTTTATATTCATATGAACTCGCATATGGTGTCTTCATACGGCTTATATCCAGGTTATTGAGGGCAGTAAAAGAAAAAAAGGGATAGCAAAGAACTCCAAACTGGGTTTTTGAATGACATATGCAATTCAATAAAAGCAGGTCGAAAGCGACATATATTGGAACAAAGGTATGTCCAGAGAAAAGGAATCTTAAACTCATAATGGAAATGAAAATGTCAAGCTGTCCTCAATGAAAATATCAACCCAATGTGCAACTGCTATTTGAAAAGCTGAATTGCACATCAGGTATCATCGGAATAAAGAGAAATAAAAGTGCTGATATAATAATGCTGTCATATACATCTGTAGTGAAACTATAGTAAGGTACTACAGTAGGTAGAGTACTATTCAGAAAGAAAATCTGTAGCAAACAACAGTCAAAATTACTAGGCAACTAAGCTGTATTCCAATAAATATAGAAAATAAAGCAGACAAGAGAAAAGAGGTAACAGAGCTGGAAAGTCATGCATAAAGTAGAAAAAGAGCCTATGGAGATTTTTTCCCCCTATTTATCACAATATTAAAAACCAGGATTGCTAAATTATGAAACTTACTGTTGCTAGATGCTGCCAGTTTAGGTGGCTTTTAATGAGAATTTGACAAACCTATCCAGGAAACAGTCCACAAGTTTGTTGTGTTAGTGGACTTGGAAGCAGAAGTATTATATACCTCACCTTGAACTCATAGAAAAGGAGGAACATAAATCCATAGGTTTATCAGAGGATATGGTCAAAAGAGTCAAGATGGCGGCCACAAGAGACCCACCTGGGTTACACATAACAAATGGATGCCCCTTTGATCACACCACTGTGGCACTGTTTTTACTCTTTTTTTTTACTATATTCTATGAACAATCCTATGAATCTAACATATGGATCAGTGGTGGGTTGTCCCCAGTTTGGACTGGTTTGCAAGAACTGGTAGAAAAACTGGCGGGAGGCCCCACCCACTGTCCCGGATGTCATCATCATCGATCTGCTCACGCGAAGCAAGCAAGTGCGCGATCCTGTTGCAAACCGGTAGTAAAGTAAGTAGAACCCGCCCCTGATATGGATAAATGATGCACACAAAGACCTATTTTTACTCACTCAAATTAAAGTACCTATATACTTGAGTATAAGCCGACCCGAATATAAGCTGACCCCCCCCCAATTTTACCCCCTAAAACTGGGAAAACTCATTGACTCGAGTATAAGCCGGGGGTGGGAAATGCAGCGGCTACTGGTAAATTTCAAAATAAAAAAAGACTGGTCAAAAGTGCGAGGACCTGTCAGAAATCACTTTTTTCAGCCCTCTGGGTAGTCCTTTTGTGCATATGGACTACTCAGAGGGCTGAAAAAGTTATTTTTGACTGGTCCTCGCACTTGTGACCAGTCCTCGAACTTACGACTGTCTTCACATTTTACGTTTTTGCCCTATCTTGTCACCATGGTGAAGAGAAGCAGTTGTGAAATGAGTGACATGGTTTTAAGAATGCTGCATGGGCATAAATGTGAGGATGGTCATAAGTGTGAGGACCAGTCATAAGTGTGAGGACCAGTCATAAGTGTGAGGACCTGTCAGAAATGACTTTTTTCAGCCCTCTGAGTAGTCCCTATACACATATATCACATGACCAGCTAGCCACGCCCACCCAGTCACTGGCTTGATCTAATTTCAGGCAAGTTGAAGCCTCTGTTAAGAGATACCAGGGCTGGGCAAATGTGGCCCTTTTACAACCTGTGGACTTCAACTCCCAGAATTCCTGAGACAGCCAAGCTGGGAGAACCCACTAGCTAGCAGCCAATTACAAGAAGGCTAGCTAGCAGCCAATTACAATCAGCTCTCAACTCAAGTTCAATGCACATGGGATCTCCCTAAACCTGAGGATTTCTTTGTTTCTTTCTCCCTTTAAGCCCCCCCTCCCAGCCCATTTCTGCTTCCAGGGGGCTGCAGAGAGTCTTGCTAGGCACCCCCCTCATGCCCCTAGCAAGCCTTGGGAGCCAGTTGCAGGGAAAAAGTCATTTTTTTCGTGACCCGAATATAAACCGAGGGGGCGTTTTTCAGCCTGAAAAATGGGCTGAAAAACTCGGCTTATATTCGAGTATATACAGTAAACCCCATTCTAGTATTCTCTGGGTTTACCCATTTTGGATCATATGTCAGCTATCCGACCTCACACTCCTCTGTTTTTCTGAAACCTGCCTGTTCATTCAACTTATCTCTTTCAACTGCCTCTCTGTTTTTCTTTGTAAGACCGTAAAGGCATTTTGTTTGCTTTCATATCTCATTATCTGGGCTTATAGAACTGGGACTTAGAAAGGTAGATCTACTGAGTCATTGCTTCATTAGGTAGTTTGTTCCAATGCAAAGGTTAGAAATGAAATTTGTTATTCTAAACTGTTTTAGCTCCCTTCTGTGGGAAAAAGACAGGAACAAATAGTTAATTTACTTTTAGCTCCCTCTTGTGGTTCTTATGGATAGGTTTGGTAATAATTGAGCACTTTCTCAATTTATGAAGTTCTCTTGGGAGATGGGAAACTCAATAGTTCATTGCATTAGTTTGAAGTTGTTATGAATAATCTTGTTTTTTTAAAAAAAGAAAACAATTGTTGCTTTTCTTTTACTTGGAAGAATTGTCTAGATCTAAGACTTTCCTAATTGAAATGCAAAATAGCAGGTATACCATCAGCTTAGAATCAGCAATTTTGGGAATGCTACTAGAGCAGTTACCTTTTCTGATTGAGTCAAGTTCAGTTTGCGAACAGACCTAGAGTTAGAGTGCTCTGACTTGGGGGGGTGAGAGAGGCAGGTTGCCAGTTGCTGGCTGCCATACTTAATCTTATAAAGGAGGAATGATGCTCCTCTAGTTCCTCTTATTTGACAGTCTAAGCTGTGGTGGCACAGTAGTTAGAATGCAGTACTGCAGGCTATTTCTGCCAACTGCCTGCAATTTAGCAGATTGAATCTCACCAGGCTCAAGATTGACTCAGCCTTCCATCCTTCCGAGGTCAGTAAAATGAGAACAGAGATTGTTGGGGGCAATACAGGGGTGAAATCTAAAATTTGTTACTACCGGTTCTGTGGGCGTGGCTTGGTGGGGGGATTAATGTGACTGGGTAGGCATGGCCAACTTTTTTTTTTTTACTTTTAAAAGCATTTTTTCTACAACCTCTTCAGCCGAAGAGGTTGCAGAAAAAATGCTTTTAAAAGCTTCTGACGATCAGGCAACTCAGCTGGGATCCTCAGAGGCTTTTAAAAGCATTTTTTTTCTACAACCTCTTCGGCCAAAGAGGTTGCAGAAAAACTGCTTTTAAAATCCTCTGACGATCCCAGCTGAGCTGCGCGATCATCAGAGGCTTTTTAAAAAACTGTTTAAAGCATTTTTTCAGCCAAAGAGGTTGTAGAAAAAAATGCTTTTAAAACCCTCTGATGATCCCAGCTGAGCTGCGCGATCATCAGAGGCTTTTTTTTAACTTTTAAAAGCATTTTTTCAGCCGAAGAGGTTGTAGAAAATATTCTTTTAAAAGTAAAAAAAACAGCCTCTGATGATTGCGCAGCTTAGCTGGGCATGGGGGGGCACAGGGATTTTTGCTATCGGTTCTCCGAACCACCCGCCGCCATCGCTACCAGATCAGGCGATCCAGTCTGAATCGGGAGCATTTCACCCCTGGGGCAATATGCTGACTCTGTAAACCGCTTAGAGAGGGCTGTAGAGCACTGTGAAGCGATATATAAGTCTAAGTGCTATTGCTATTGCCTTTTCTCTCTTAGGTAAGAATGTCCCATATGTTATGGTTGTTAGTACTACAATACCTTGCCCCAACCAAAACATTTTTACGATCATCTACTTTTTCTTCTATTCTTAAGAATTTTTCAAAAATAGTCACAGTGGTATGAACTGGATGCAAATATACCTTCTCAACTAGTGCTGCACATTGTTTATCAGGGCATGAGGACCAACATTGTTGATTCTTTTTCAGAAGTTTTATTTATTTAAATAAATTATGGCTGTTTTTCTCATGCAGTGATCCTACCCAGTCTGCAACCTATAAAAAACAATAATATAAAAACAAATCAGACCCTTCCATCAGATGGCCCAGGTGACCCCATGACACAAACTCATCCTAGCCCATTGCTTGGGGAAGAGACAGGTCTTTCTTACCTTCCAGAAGGCTAAAGGTGTATTCCATACACAAACACACCCAAATCTCAGGCAGAGAGTTATTTGAAAAGATCCAAATGGCTACAGAGAAGTTGCAACTTCAAGGTCCCACTAGATGACAATGTTTGAGGAACTTGGAGTGTGCCCATCTGTCTGAGCTTGTGGAATAGGCAGATACCCTCAGGGAAAGCAAACCTGAAAATAACCTGACCCTATGCCATGTAGGACTTCAGAGGTGAAAAATCCAGGAGAGCCAGGATAGACACACAACCAGAGGTGGATTTCAGCAGGTTCTGACCAGTTCTGGAGAACCGGAATTTTGACTAGTTCGGAGAACTGGTAGTAAAAATTCTGGCTGGCCTGCCCCACTTCTATTCTCTGCCTCCCGAGTCCCAGCTTATCAGGAGGAAATTGGGATTTTGCAGTAACTTTCCCCTGGATTGTGGAGGGAATGGAGATTTTACAGTACCCTTCCCCTGCCACACCCATCAAGCCATGCCATGCCCATCAAGCCACACCCACAGAACCGGTAGTAAAACATTTTGAAACCCACCACTGCACACAACCCTTCATTTGGAGCGCTCCAGAAGTCATCCCCAACTGTGACAAATTAAGTCTTGATATTGTGTAGCCCAGTCTAAATTCTAACTGAAAAAGGTCTAGATAATCTGTTTCATTCAGGACTCTCTGAAGTTGTAAGCCTAGTGCAACTTTCAACAACCTTCCCTATGAAGATTAGAGAGTGGATGGAAACGATCCAAAGAATGATTTCATGAGGAACAGGCAAATCATCACCTTTTTCAGAGTAGGAAGGATCACACTCTATTGTAACAACCACTTGGACCCAGATGCCACTGCCTGAGATAAATATCAGATCCAATCTGTGACACAGACCCCCATGTGAGTCCAGCTGTCAATAAAATGGTTCAGGTCAACTGCTGCCAAGGTGACCATGGACTCCCAAGCCATTTCCAACTCCCATCCCAAAGAAGGCAAGTTGAAGTCCTAAGCAGCGTCAGTATGGGGAACTCCATTGCCAACTCAGCCATGGACTCAGGGAGCTTGGACAGGACTACTGAGGGAGGCAAGCAGCATGCACAATTCATTCCCTTCAGCTCTCACAAAGAAAGTCTCTCATCACTCCTCAATGCCTAAATAACAACTGCCAGAGTCCCACCCAGAGTCGTGTATGGTGGGGATTAAATATTAATATACGAGTGTTATAATTCCTATGTTATAATTGCTTTAGAGCAATTAGCTTTATAGCAATAGCACTTAGACTTATATACTGCTTTAAAGTGCTCTACAGCCCTCTCTAAGCGGGTTACAGAGTCAGCATATTGCCCCCAACAATTTGGGTCCTCATTTTACCAACCTCAGAAGGATGGAAACCTTGAGCCTGGTGGGATTTGAACTGCCAAATTGCAGGCATCTGGCAGTCAGCAGAAATGGCCTGCAATACTGCACTCTAACCACTGCACCACCACAACTCATGGAAGGAAGGGGAGAGTAGAATACAGTTTCTTTTCTTGTCTGGCATAATCTGTTTTTGAGAGACTCATGTTGGCTCCCAGTAATAGCTTTGCTTCTAGGTGATTGCAGACTGTAACTTGAATATCTTTTCCAGGATCTTTCCAGGAATTGATGTCAGGCAAAGTGGTATGTAGTTTCCTGGATCCATTTCCCCCTCCCCCCCCTTTTTTTTAAAGATTGGAACCATGTTAGCTCTTTTCCAGTCCTCAGGTAGTTCCCCAGTGCTCCAGGATCTTTGAAAGATATGGGTCAGGGATTTTGAGATCATGTTTGTTAGCTCCTTCAGAACATCAGAACTATGTGAATAAATTTTTGAGAAAGAAACAGGTAGCTTAGTATAGTTCATCTGGCTGATACAAGTATTAATAATTTAATAAATACAAGTAGTCCTCACTTAACAGCAATAATTGGGACCAAAATGTCCATCACTAAGTGACCTGATTATAAAGGATGATACCATATGACTGCGTAGCTTAGCAACAGAAAATTCTGGCATGCCCAGGTGTCAATGTTAAGCGGTTATGGGTTGTTAAGCAGTAACATCACATGGTCACTATTTGTGACTTCCTGCTGTCTTCCCCATTGACTTTGCTTTTTGGAAGCTGGCAAAGAAGGATAGAAATAATGATCACTTTATAGTGGGATGCGGCAATGTTGTTATCGAGAACCAGGTGCTGAGTATCCAATTGCAATCATGTGACTGTGGGGATGCTTATGTGATTGACATAAAAATGAGGACTATCGTTCATTCAGCACTGTTGGAAGTTTGAAAGGTCTCTGCATGAGTACTTTTTAAGCGAAGACCATCTGTAGCTTAATCCAGTGTATTTTTCTGGCTTTGCAACATTAAGATCTTTGTATTTAACTTTGTGGTAGTGCACTACCGTATAATGTCTATGTTCATACATGAGTACTGAAAATAATCCTATATTTGTAAATAAAAATATACAAAACTTTACACATTTTCAAATACAGACTAAGCAGCAGCACGTATGTAATCAGAAAGATTCCGTACTCCACATCAGTTCCTGGAAAAACATTTACACCTTCGAGATGCTTTCAGCTTATATTTGACTTTCCATTTTCCTCCACTTTAGTGCCTATTTTCCAAATTGCACACATACTCATTTGAACTTTTGGCTTGTGAGAAGAAGCCAAGGAGAGCTTTTCATTCATTGAGAGTGGCTCGCTTCCAATGAAATAAAAAAGCACATTTTTCTCTGACTTCAGTCTGTGCAAGATTTTGACCTTTATAAAAGTAAAGGTTCTTTGGAGCCTGGAGTTTAGATATTTTAAAAATCTTAACCCCCTAGTCCCCTTTATTAGAACTTGTGAAGCTGAGAAATAAAGAGTGGAACACTTCTGTTACCCATTAACTGATTGAAGCATTATAAATGTCAATAGCCTGATATTTACTGAAGCAACTGCTATACAGCTCTAGGACTTCAGGGCACAGGGGACTCTGACTTCTCATTCATGTGGGTGCTTTTATCAAGCAATGTTGGCAGACCTCAAGCTTTGCTACTCTGGACAATTTCAGGTAAGAACTCTTAAGGGCCATGTTATTAGCATTAAAGGAAATGCTGTATATACTTTCTTGTTTCTCCAACTGAAACCTTTTCCAAGAAGTGGCTCCAAGAATGTTTTCATTGTGTACTGTATTATACAAAGTTCAGAAAAGTTCTCCTATCGGTTTGACTATTAGATTATTCATCAATATTTTATTGGTAAAGCCAATCACACAGAAAATATTAAACATCTGTACCTGTGGATTAATACCATTCTTCAAAGCCATTGTTTGCTGAAACACAGTTTCATGTGTGCACCACAACTGTGTTCAACAATATACTACACTAAATCAGTAAACTGCGTAAGCATGTTTGTTTGTTTTTAACTCAACCACAATTTATCTTTATACCTTGGTTGATCTAGTCTTTGAAGGAAATACTGCCAGAAAATTCAGACAGAGTTCAATGTATGGTATGTTTGTTTGTTTTTAAATCGTGTTTCTTGAATGTCGCTAGAGGGCACTCTGGTGTGGTTTTTCCACCCCCCCTCTTATTCATTCTTAAGTAATTAAAAAATGTTAGGATGGCTCCCTAGAGCATTCCTGGAGGTCACGAGGGCTCTTTCAAATTTACTTTTCTATGGAGCATAAAAAAGATGGCAAAGGCAACACAAAATTAAAATACAGAAACAGCTGAATGGGAAACATCAAAGTGTGATTGAGTGGAAAAACAGATATGAGAAAGCATAGTTCTTATCTCTTCAGATGTAAACTGAGTTAAGTTCTGTTCTTCCTGGAAAAGTTTGTCTTCTATTCAAGAAAGAATAGAAGACAAACTGCTTCTATGCAGAAATCCTCAATGCAGGTAGCATTTCTTTCTGCCTTTCCATCTAGGATTTTAAATAATCTTAGTATGCTAATGCACTACCTACTTTAGTTTCCTACAATAACCCTGAAAGGTATAAAATTCTCTACATTTCAAAATGTGCTAAATTATAATTGTGATTTTGCTTAATGGGTTGCTTGACTGAAAATCAAATTGCGATTTGAGTTAAATTTGATAGTATACTAAGAAGATCATGTTAACTGCAGCTTGGTTATGGTGAAATTAGCTTACTTTATTTTCGCATGGTGTACAAACCTGGGCTCCTGGCTCATTTATGATTCAAGAAAACTTAGCCATGAAAATAAGGTAGATCGGCTATTCGTGTGTGTATATATACTAACATACTGATACCAATCAATGTGCTGGACTTTTAGCCTCCCCCTCCCAGATGTGGAAACTCTAATGATGAACAGCACAGGCTTTTTTTTATTAATAGCATTTCCAAATAAATAGATGATAATAGATGATTGCTGGAATATCTGGACCAGGAGCAGAGAAGTCAATAGAATGGTTAAATTAAGTCAACAGCAGGTTAATTCTCATCACACATCATGCAACAGTCATCATTATGGTATCACATATTAGAAATGAGTGATTATTTATGATCTGTGTCTGTCACAAAAACAGCTGCCATGATGGGTATCTTTACATTTAAAATAAATTCATGCCAATATTAAGCTTTAGCTTCTTTAATCGTGTTTTATTCAATAAATCACATATGGTTGGGTTTACACATCTCCCTAAACCAAAATCTTCAAATGAGTACAGGTAGTCCTCGACTTACGACCACAATTGAGCCCAAAATTTTTGTTCTTAAGTGAGACATTTGTTAAGTGGGTTTTGCCTTTTTTACGACCTTTTCTTGCCATAGTTGTTAAGTGAATCACCGCAGTTGATAAGTTAGCAACCTGGCTGTTAATTGAATCTGGCTTCCCCATTGACTTTGCTTGTCAGAAGGTTGCAAAAGGTGATCACATGACCTTGGGATACAGCAATGGTCATAAGTATGAACCAATTGCCAAGCATCTGAGTTTTGATCACATGATCTTGGAGATGCTGCAAAGGTTGTAATGTGAGAAACTGTCATGTCACCTTTTTCAGTGCAATTGTAACTTTGAACAGTCACTAAATGAACTGTTGTAAGTCAAGGACTATCTGTATCTTTTGTCAAGGATGACTCACAGACATATTATTCTGCTTCTATTTTCTTCCTTCCTCCATAGTTATGTTCTTGGGACAATCAACTAGAAAGGTCTGCATTTGGATGTGTTTTATACAACTCCATAAAATAGTACGTACATTGATGACACACAGATTTTCAAGGCAAGAAAAATAGTTCTGCATTATTTCTTTTAAAGGAACCGAACATCGAGTAAGTATTATATACAAACCAGTGGTGGGTTTCAAATTTTTTTACTACCGGTTCTGTGGGTGTGGCATGGCTTGGTGGGCGTGGCAGGGGAAGGACACTGTTAAATCTCCATTCCCATCCCATTCCAGGGAAGGTTACTGCAAAATCCCCATTTCCTCCCGATCAGCTGGGACTTGGGAGATAGAGAATAGATGGGGGTGGGGCCAGTCAGAATTTTTACTACCGGTTCTCCGAACTACTCAAAATTTCCGCTACCGGTTCTCCAGAACTGGTCAGAACCTACTGAAACCGATACAAACTAAAAACAACAACAGTAGCAAAGAAAAACAATCGATGCTTGTAGAATTTAGATTAAAAAAAATATGATACTTTAAAGAAATGTGGAAGAAGGAGCAAGAAAAAAGAAGCAAACTTCCAGGTCTGTAGAGTGGTTGAAAATCCCCCAAAATTGAGAAACAGAATGATAATGAAACTATAGCTGGGTTTCTGTTGTGACTATACAGTAGTTAGGATTTTTCTTTTACAATATTTTTTCAACATTTTAATGTCTTTCATAGTTTCTGATAAGCCATAATATGGTTAATATGGTTTTGATTTCATGACCCTCGTCATTTTAGTTGGAAAACTATGTTTTATGGCTTAGCTGTGCAAACTTGGATAAAATAAGCCATAATTTAATACAGTTTCACAGAATATTGCAGGACTTGGAAAATAAAAGGAACTTTTCCAAAGAAATTATACTGGTTGAGATAAACTGAACTGAAATTGTTTGTAAATGCAAATGCTAAAATACTAAAAAAACCCCAAAACACTAAAATACTTGAAAGCATGTTATGATTACTACTAAATTATTGGGTATATATAAAAAATAAAACTCTAAATTATTGACTAAGAAGCTAAAACGCTGAAAAAATAATCTACTGATATATTATTAGAATATTTAAAATGCAGCTAATATATTTAATACATTAGAATGTATTAAAATATTATTGAGCTGTCAATGATTGTTTATGATCGTAAGCCAATGTCAAATATTAAATTTTCATTCAGCATAAAATCCAGGATAGATTTTTTTATATATATACTGTATTAGATTCTATGCTATCCCTGCAACACTTTATTCCACAGACAAAATCTCAGTTCTTGCCATAACATTTTTGGATCTTTTTCTGCAAATAACTTATATTAAATTCATACAGAACATAATATATTTTTAGTCCTAGGACAGTTATTAAGATTCTGCATGTACCCCTTAGAGGAGTCATGGGCCAGTGTTTCTAACACACTATCCCCTCATGGATGTACTTGTACATGTCATTGTTAATCATTGACGAGTCATTTTTAATAGAAAAGCAGGGTATAAATGTCATCTTCTTATTTGTTTTCACATTTATGCTTTTCTGTTCAGGGATTGTAACCTACCTTGTGAACTTTGAGACCCAGAGGAAATATAATACAGGAATCTAATGGGATCGTGTCGGCACCTGAAAGCCCCATTGTGCTGGACAAGCCATGTGAATAGGCCCAATGTCCCTTCCCCAAAAGCTTGCAGATGTTGATGAGGGACAGCAGATGGAAGGAACAAAGGGATGGAGGGATTGTGAGGTAACAGCAAGGCAATGCTTATTAGTCTGAGTAAGCTGCTTTCCTACATACCAGCTGTCCAACTACAATCACTAATTGATCTTGGTGTTTAGTGAATTGGTTCTTCAATGTCATTAAGAAATCTGTTTAACTTCACAGATTTTTAAAAAAGAATTTTTGGATTTTGTTCCTGTAGAAGACATCCCAATATATTTTATGGAATGTTGCTTGATAGTGAAATAGGCGGCATATAAATAAATAAAAATGTTTTTAAAAATTAAAGCTGTTATGTATTGCATAATAGTGTGAATCTTCTTTTTTCACCTCATATCCTACCATTTTTGTTCTATGAATGAGCTTTGTCAGAGACACATCTAAAAACACTTCTAATAATTGGCTAATCAACTTCTTCTTGAACAACATTATAAATATCCATCCCCACCATGTCAGAAGGTACGGTAGTTTTTTTTTTAAAAAAAATTTCATTGAAGTCTAAATGAAATTACAGCCAAAGAAATCATGTTAGAAATCACCTTTTCTTTCTTGAAATTTTATTTGCTCCATGTCAGAATTCATATCCTTCATCAATTAGTGCTGAGATCTATGCCATTCCTCTTCCTTTGTTATCAGCTCCACTAGTAATGGGAAAATTGGGCATACAAACTATTCTAGTGCTTCTTCCGTTCCTAAAACTACTACCAATAATGAAACATTGGTTATCTGATTTATTAAAATATAACCACAATATCATATTATAATCCTTTAATTGTAAATGAATAAGAATCTGATCAATTTCCCAAGCAGCCTGTCTCTACCAAGAGATTCCCCCACCCCCAGGGAAACCCAAAAATTCTCTGATAATCCCAAAACTTCTAGAGTATACTAGTCTAGGAGAAGCTTCTTTTCTAAACCTTTTAAAAAATATTCTTTTTCTTGTTGCTAGTCTGGGGTCAGTAGGAAAAAGTTGCTGCTTTACACACACAGATGGTGGCTGGAAGAGAGGCCTTTGTTGCTGTCTTCCCTCTTTTCTTCTAGAGATTTATGGTAATTCTTTCTTTGGGTTTTTAGTTCTTCTTAACCCCAAATAAAAATCATGGAGCCAGAAAATATTAATCTACCAGAAAGCTTACAGGAGTTTTATATTGGGAGAAACAACATTGCAGTAAATCAGGTATTTGGTCAATTCATAGTACAGGAGGAATCCTGTAGGTTACTATATTGTTTTACATTCCATGTTTTTCTGAATGTTCAAAATAGGTTGCATCAGAACAAAATAAACCTCCAAATTAATGAACAGTTAGCGCATTTAAAACTGTTATAGTAATAATATACAAGAGAAGTCAAGATCAATACCTGTATACTCAAAATACAGCTCAACTTTTGGGAATCTGGTAAGAAAAACTATAATATGATCTAGAAATCAGGGGTGGAATGAAATGAAAAGGTAAGCACCCAACACCTGAAGTTGCATGCTAGCTGAGGAATTCTGGGAGTTGAAGTCCACACATCTTAAAGTTGCCAATTTTGCAAAACACTGTTTTAGGGTATGATGAACTGAGAAAATTTATTCCATCAGAGTAAATGTTCTGAATAGACAAGAGTCTTTCATAAACGTAATAGGCAATATCTTTCAGAGGCAATCTTTGGAGAATACTAATTTGAATGGGACAATAAATAATACAATACAGTATTACAATAGAATAGAATAGAATAGAATAGAATAGAATAGAATAGAATAGAATAGAATAGAATAGAATAGAATAGAATAGAATAGAATAGAATAGAATAGAATAGAATAACAGAGTTGGAAGGGACCTTGGAGGTCTTCTAGTCCAACCCCCTGCTTAGGCAGGAAACCCTACACCACTTCAGACAAATGGTTTTCCAACATCTTCTTAAAACTTCCAGTGTTGGAGCATTTACAACTTCTGGAGGCAAGTTGTTCCACTGATTAATTGTTCTAATTGAAAGGAAATGTCTCCTTAGTTCTAAGTTGCTTCTGTCCTTGATTAGTTTCCACATATTGCTTCTTGTCCTACCTGCAGGTGCTTTGGAGAATAGCTTGGCTCCTTCTTCCTTGTGGTGGGCCCTGAGATATTGGAATACTGCTATCATGTCTCCCCTAGATCTTCTTTTCATTAAACTAGACATACCCAGGTTCTGCAACTGTTCTTCATATGTTTTAGCCTCCAGTCCCCTAATCATCTTTATTGCTCTTCTCTGCACTCTTTCTACAGTCTCAACATCTTTTTTTACATTGTGGCAACCAAAACCGAATGCAGTATTCCAAGTGTGGCCTTACCAAGGCATTATAAAGTGGTATTAATATTTCACGTGATCTTGATTCTATCTCTCTGTTTATGCAGCCTAGAACTGTGTGGCTTTTTTGGCAGCTGCTGCACACTGCTGGCTCATATTTAAATGGTTGTCCACTAGAACTCCAAGATCCCTCTCATAGTTACTACTATTGAGCAAGGTACCACGTATACTGTACCTGTTCATTTTGTTTTTCTTGCCTAAATGTAGAACCTTGCTTTTTTCACCATTGAATTTCATTTTGTTAGATAGCGCCCAATGTTCAAGTCATTGATGAAGATGTTGAAAAGTACTGGGCCTAAAACAGAGCCTTGGGGGACTCCACTGCATATGTCCCTCCATGTAGATGCAGTTCCATTGAGGACTACACGTTGAGCGCGGTTGGTCAGCCAGTTATGAATCCATCTGGTGGTGATGCTGTCTAACCCACATTTTTCTACCTTATCTAGTAGCAGGTTATGGTTGTGTATTGATTTTTCCCCATTTACTTACTTTAACTCTAAATGAAGGGTATGCTCAAAATATACCTAACTCCACATCCCAGATTGATTTTCCTATAATTCAGCCTTATCCTATATGAATACTGTGGTACTCACACATAGTTATGTTCTTTTAAACAAGTTCTCCTAGGAATCACTTGGCAGGCATTTGATCAGACCATTTAAAGGCTTGAATCTCCCTCTTTAGAAGAGATTCTCACAACCCAAATAAACTCTCTTAAACAGTAATATTCCACTGTGTTCAAGACATTGACAGAAGGGCAGAGGTGGGTTTCAGCAGGTTCTGACCAGTTCTGGAGAATTGGTAGCAGAAATTTTGAGTAGTTCATAGAACTGGTAGTAAAAATTCTGATTGGCCCCGCCTCAAGTCCCACCTGATCGGGAGGAAATGGGGATTTTTCCGTAACCTTCCCCGGGAGTGGGGTGGAAATGGAGATTTAACAGTGTCCTTCCCCTGCCACGCCCACCAATCCATGCCACGCCCACAGAACCGGTAGTAAAAAAATTTGAAACCCACCACTGCAGAAAGGCCAGGACCTACTGTGGAATTCTAGGAAATAACTCTGAAACATAATAAAAGATAAGCTCCTAAGACAGTTAGGTGGCTAATGTGGGTTTTGTAAAATACTAAATACTTAAAATACTGATTGCAACACTCATACTCTTGGGTCTGTCAGGAATCCATAGCACTTAGATACCACTCCACAGTGCTTTACAGCACTCTCTGAACAGTTTACAAATGTCAGCATATTGCTCCCAACAATCTGGGTTCTCATTTTACTGACCTTGGAAGGCTGAAAGGCTGAGTCAACTTTGAGCCAGTCAGGATCAAACTCCTGGCTGAGGGCAGAATTAACCTGCAATTCTGCAATCTAACCACTGCACCACCCTTGCTCCTTGGTAGGCCCTCCCTATCAAGTAGATAGTAAAATGGATAGAAAATCATGATAGGTAGGATAGGTAGGAAGGAAATTATAGCTTTAATTGTGATTACTGTAATATGAAATCGTTTCTTCATAAAATCTGTTCCTTTTCTTAATTTAATCTTTATTATAATAAGGTTTTATTCCGCTACAGTTCTATATGAATGATTGGGTTCACACAGCATACTTAGCTGTGATGTGATTTTTTTGTTTTTGTTTTTGTTTTGTTTAATGGGCTGTGGGAATGAAGTCAAGTTTATTCAGTATGGTTAACAAATCTTGTTTTAGGATGACATAATAAAAAGGAAACAGATTGTCTGGGTCTATTTTAGTTAGGATTTAGGCCTGGTCATGGAATAGAAATGGCATTGGAGGAGCCATGGTGGCACAATGGTTAGAATGCAGTATTGCAGGCTAACTCTGTTCATAGTCTGGAGTTCAATCCTGACAGGATTCAAGGTTGACTTGGCTTTCCATCTTTCTGAGTTTCGTAAAACAAGGACCCAAACTGTTTGGGGCAATATGCTGACTTTGTAAACCACTCAGAAAGTGATGTATGGAGCGATATATAAGTCTAATTATAATTAAATAATTAAATAATTCCATTGAAAGCATATGTGCATAGCAAAGGACACTAAAGGTGAATGCATAGTTGGCTTAGATTGCAATGTTAAAGAGGAGAGACTTAGATTTCCTATGGCTAAATCTTGGCTGTGATATGAATTCCAGACTATATTGATTGTTGAAAGATTGCTAGTTCCCAGAGACCCTGGGACAAAACCATTGAAGTCAAGGTGAGAGGGGTTCCAGAGAAGACTTACTGAAGGTAGAACAGGGTCTAAAGAGACAGTTCTCCTGATCACAGACGGCTTTCATGAAAATTTGGAGAAGGAAGAGTTCACATACAAAGGGAATATTAACTCTTTTAAAAAAGAAATTCTAAGTAGGAATTTAGTAATACAATACACACTACTCACATACCCATAAGAACAGTAGTTACTTTAAAAATGCTGGACCAAATGCTAATCAAATCAACAAGTTGATCAAATAAATTAATTTTATATAGTTTTATATTGTTTTATTAATTGTAAGCTGCCCAGAGTTGTTTTAAGATGGATGGCTATACAGATATTTTAAATAAATAAAATAAGTTCTGCTACTCATCAGAAGGAATGTCTGGGAGTGAAGGAAAGAAATTAGTTGCTAAAGAGCTAATTAGTTCCTCTTTAGCTGTATTAACTAAATAATGCTTGAATTATTTTATATACCTGCAAATAAAACTAGTTACTGCCATTATGGTGCTAACAAAAGAAAAAAAAATCACAAGATGTAAGTGGGAATTTCAGCTCCTATTATCCCACAAAAACCTTGTGACACTGGCTTTATAGAATGTCATTACACAGGTCAATGTAAATTAACAGTTCAATATTTATTAATTTATTAATTTATTATTTATTAATAAAATTTATATGCCGCCCTATCTCCGAGGACTCAGGGTGGCTCACAACAATAAAACAACCAGTTAAAATTATAAAATACATAATTTTATATAATTATAATTTTAATACATAATGTACATATATAATTTATATTAAAACCTCCAAAATCTAAAAACCCTCCCAGTTTAGGCTTGTTTACATATGCCTCAATCAAAGGTGGGTTTCAGCAGGTTCTGACCAGTTCTGGAGAACTGGTAGCAGAAATTTTGAGTAGTTCGGAGAACCAGTAGTAAAAATTCTGACTGGCCCTGTCCCCATCTATTCTCTGTCTCCCAAGTCCCAGCTGATCGGGAGGAAATGGGGATTTTTCAGTAACCTTCCCCTGGATTGGAGAGGGAATGGAGATTTTACAGTATCCTTCCCCTGGAGTGGGGTGGGAATGGAGATCTTACAGTATCCTTCCCCTGCCACGCCCACCAAGCCACACCACCAAGCCACATCACGCCCACCAAGCCACACCCACAGAACCAATAGTAAAAAATTTTGAAACCCACCACTGGCCTAAATGTATACTTGATTATAAGGTTTATCAATATATTTATCTTAGGTGTTTCCTCTCAGAAGACGTTTTTTACAGATGTGTTAAACCATGGTTTATTTAATCATAAGTTATTCACTAACCAATAATAGGTTTGATAAGCACAACTTGTTAAGTTGTCAGGTAGGATGGATAGCTTCTCCCCTTTGGATTTAACTATATATTCCAATGGAAATAGAATCAGTAGTCAAGAAATATGAGTTCTTCTTAAGACATAAATGTTCAGGTTTCAATTAACATATTTTGAACATATTATGTAAAGATTTAGCTCCCTCAAGAAGTCAGTATGGTAATGTTGGGAAAGATGGAAGGAAAAATAAGAAGAGAACGGCTTCAGCAAGGTGGACAGACTCAATTACAGTGATGATGGATGTATCCTTGGAAGACGTCAAGGGCCAATCTGGGAGTAGATCATTCTAGAAAAGGTCTGTATCAGGGGTGGGCTCTACTTACCTTTACTACCAGTTCGCAGTGGGATCACGCACACTCGCGTGCTCTTCTGCACATGTGCAGAAGCATTCCAATGACATTGGGGTCAGTGGGCGGAGCATTCCGCCAGTTTTACTACCAGTTCTATAGAACTGGGGCAAACCGGGGGCAACCCACCACTGGACTGTATATATGTGGTCAACACTGACTTGATGGCACATATGATAATAAATAATTCACAACAGTTGGTACATACAATTTATTTATTTATTTATTTATTTATTTTATTCAGTTTATAAACCGCCCTTCTCCTGCTGGACTCAGGGCGGTGTACAGCCAGAAATAAAAAACAATCGATACAAAAATTTAAAATTTAAAAGAATTGTAAATTTTGGCCATAAATTTAAAAACCTCATAGCTAAAACCCAGTTTAACCAATTTAAAAAATCCAAAATCTTAAAAAAGATTTAACAATACTTTAAGCAAAAACTAAACAAACCATACCATGTCTTTTTGCTATGTATGAACACAGCCACTGACAATTTATCAGCCTCCTGTTAGGTTTCAATAAAATTTTCTTAAGAATAACAATATTTACTCTGAGGACAGATGATGGATCGTTGAGGTTTCATTAGGCAAAGGAGAATTTTGCTCCAGGGCTGGAACAGCTGGCAGAGTTTAATTATTCAATTGTACATTTGTCGAGGAAAGCAACACCTTAATGCAAATAACTTATTACCTTGTCTAGCAGGAAAAAAACCTGGGAGAAAAAAATCCGATTTGAGCAAGGCAATAAATTATAGCAGATGATCCTTTTCAAGAAATGGAAATCTCTCAGTTCAAGAATCTAATGGGATGCTAATGGGAAGATGGAGCAGCAAGAGTTTATAAAGGACTGGAAAGGTTAATTATGGAAGCTAGTTCCTGTCTCATTATGACTCTGCTAGTCACACATCAATGACTCCAAAGCAGTTACTTGCTTTAAAAAAAAAGGTATGGATTCTCCTAATCTGAGGGAAGCTCTGTTTTAAAAAGTATGATTAGGGCTGCCAAGAGATATAGAAAGATTTAACTAAATAGGTAAACAAAAACCTGAATAAGAAATAATTAGAGCTGTTAACTAGAAGCCTAGATGGAAGAAATAGCAGATAAAAAGATTTTTAAAAATGGTGAAACTGAGCATTACAGTTCATCATTCTCTGACTTTCAGAAATGAGACACACAAAAAGACTGGTCATAAGTTACTGGTATCTCTTTATTTGTAACAGCAAAACCCAGTAAAATACCATCATAGGTGTGTTTTTAATCCATAAATGGAATAATAAGATCACCACTAAACATGATAGAATCCATTTCTGGCCATCAGTTTATATCTGTGCAGAAGAGAAGGAAAAAATTTGTTAAATCATTTTTAGTAGAGGTAGCAGTCAGAAATGGAATTTTATTTTTTTTAAATGGACCATTTAAATATAATTTATATTGTGTTTCATTATAAAATAAAATCTAAAAAACAAAAGTTAGAAATATAGAAAAAAAGGGAAAGTGCAAAGAGAAGAAAAAAGATAATGACTTCCAATTTTCTTCAGTGTATCAAAAAAATACACCACCAACCCTTTGCTTTAAATTTCAAAAGATTTCAAGCTATTTCTATAATTACAAAATCATTCTAATCATTATAACCTAAAATTAAAAATATCATTTTTTTTCAGTTTGGGCAATAACTCCAGAAGTGGATTCTAAATAGAAACAAAGCTGGTTAAGTTCTTTTCTTTAACTAAAACTACTACTGGCACAGGATTAGGTTGCGCACGTGAAACTATTTCAACCAGAGGTGGGTTTCAGCAGGTTCTGACCAGTTCTGGAGAACTGGTAGCAGAAATTTTGAGTAGTTCAGAGAACCGGTAAATACCACCTCTGACTGGCCCCATCCCTTCTATTCTTTGCCTCCCAAGTCCCAGATGATTGGGAGAAAATGGGGATTTTGCAGTAACCTTCCCCTGGATTGGGGTGGGAATGGAGATTTTACAGTTTCATTCCCCTGTCATGCCCACCAAGCTATGCCATGCCCCCTAAGCCACACCCACAGAACCAGTAGTAAAAAAATTTGAAACCCACCACTGATTTCAACTCTGCCAGTTGGCAGAACTGGAAAGGTTGGGGACCACTGTTGTAAAATATTTGGAAATATCTATTTTCATTCCCCAATTCAGAGTGTTTCTTTTTTATCACATTTTCAGCATAAATAATACTGGTACAAATTAAAGATTAATTTCTTAGAGGGGGAAATATATATTTGTAATTCACAGCACATTTTGATTCCATTATTTTTTAAGAAAAATAAAATAAAAACAAATGATAAGTAGGTGATTGATTCCCGCATTGTGCTGTGCCATCATGCAACTTGTTTGATTGTTAGCTTGGTGTATAACTTATAAACCATGGTTTATGTTTCTATGTTGTGTTATCAAGAGGTATGCCGTAACTTTCAAATTCACAATGTTTCAAATACAAAATACCCCACTTGCCTTGTTTCATCTTACCAGGGGTGGTCCAATGCTGTTGTGAAAATACAATCTAGTTAGTAGGTACATGAAAAAGTGCCATACTGTATCTGCTGGATACAGAGTGAGAGTGCAAAACTCATGTCTCATAACTGCAGCAACAGGCTCAATTTTTGACAGTCAAATTCATGATTCAGTTGCAGGCTCTAGCTGTTATCATTTGCATATGCCAGGGGTGGGCAAATATGGCTCTTTTACAACCTGTGGACTTCAACTTCCAGAATTCCTGAGCCAGCTTGGCTGCCCCAGGAATTCTGGGAGTTGAAGTCCACAGGTTGTAAAAGAGCCACATTTGCCCACCCCTGGCATATACTATTTGTACATGTCTCTCTAGAAATTTCAGTAGGTTTGAACTGTTCCCCTTTCTGTATCATACATTTCATACATTTAGGGGTTTCTTTAAAAAAAAAATCAATATCGTGTAATCCCCTGGTGCAAGTACAGGTCTTTCCATCATTTTTTGACTATCTTCCATTCTCTAGTAAAGTTCAGTACTTAAAATCTTATTAAAGAATGCAATCTTGTCAATTTCATTTTTTTTTTGTTTTGCTTTAGGTCAGTTTCAAAATTCTGTTAGTAGTCCTTTCTCGTAGTCACCTTCCTTCCTGTATCCCAAAGTACAAAAGATCCAGCAGAAAAGCAACGGAAAAGCAGGAGGGGAAAAGTCTCTGAGAGAATATCGATAGCAGAACATTTTGGAGCATGTTTCAATTCTGTTAGGGTTATAGCCATAACATCTCTGTAGATACTGCTGCAGAACTACGAAGACCAAAACTGAAAGGACCAATATGTTTATATATTTATTGGGTGACTAGTAGTCACCATTTGTTAATCTAATCTACCTCTCAAGTTTATTGTGAGGATCAAAAGGCTGGGAAGACAACCACATAGACTGCTTTGAATACCTGGATGAAAAGCAGAACATAACAGCAATTAAATAGAGAAGCTCAGCAGGCTTGGATGAATGGAAATGTTCAAATTGTACTCAATCTTTTCTGATGTGAGGAAGAAAGCCAATATTATCCATTTACTATTACATAACTGTGAATAAACACATAAAAAACAGACATATCTTGCTGCTACATTTCTGAGTATTTCCTTTAAATCCATAATGTGTTTTAAGTGGCCTTCATAACAATGGATGGTCCTATGCCAGTTCTCAATAGGCTGCCAATTGAACAAGCAATACTGGTTTTCACACAGTGTCCCCTGCTGTTTTGTTGTTTTTGTCTTTGGCCAAAGTACAATATCCACCACCACCACCCCTTCACCACTTAGAAGAAAAAAAAAAGAATTTTTTTTCCAATATGGTACAACCTTTCCTGATTCAAGCTTATCACTGACATTAAAAGCCCATCTAAGCTTGCTCTGTTGCAATCAAAATTGGAGAATGGAACAAAGGATTATACAGTGTGTGCCTTAATTTAATCAGGTACCTCACAGGTAATTGGAATACTTTGGCTGAGGGCTACTGAATGGGCACATTATGTATCTCGAGGTGAGTATTTTCAAGAACACAATCAAACATTCAAGGTGCACACTTCTTTCCGAGATATCTGCACTATAACATCTTACATTCATGCATGTTGGATTGTTGTTGATGGATGGGTAGGGTGCGTGTGAGAAGAGTGCTACTTAAATTTCTAAGAATTCCATTACATTAGTTTCACCTTTAAACCAGAGGAAGGAAAAAGCTGATAGGTCAGCTTATGGGAGTGTATATAAAATGCATGGTGCAAAAGTGTTGCTTTTAGAATAGTCTGACATATTTCTGCAGTTTGTTTAACCATTTGGCTCTTTTCCTCAAGACTGTAGTGCCAAATTTATGAAAAAGAACAGAGGACCAAAGGGAGGTGGGAAAGGCAATACCTATAAAATTCAGCTTTATCTTCAATGAAGCTGAACAGGAGAAGCCAGGGCACCGGCAGGAGTGGAGGGACTGAGTAGAGAAATTTCCTCTGCTGAAGATATTTACTTGTCTTTTGGGATACAACAAAGGGAAAAGGAGAGAGAGAAACAGGGCTGCTGCATTATCTTTCCTGAGTAGCTATTCTAATCAGATGCCTCCTTTTTATCAATTATCACAGGCAACAATGATCACGCTGCCTGAAAATTTGTGATTGCATTCCCAAAATATCTCAAGGGCACCAAGTTGGAGAAAGCTGGTGTATAGCACAAGTTGTTTCTACAATGTGAGGACCGGTGTTTCTCAGTTTTCCCATTGGTTTCTTTAACTGATTAGTCTAAAACCCATGATCTTTGTGGGTGGACTTTCCTGAAACAGTTTCCTGTTGCCATCTAACACAGGATATCAGTCTTGTATTATCTACCAAATTTCTTGGAGAACAGCCAAGAACAAAAGACTCAGACTATACCTTAGTTTAGAAATCCTTTTCGAAAAAGTTACCTTTAAACATGTGCACTTTGAGGAATATTTCAGGAAGGTGCTGGTGGACACAGCAGAAATTACTTTGTTTACATAAGGTTTAGCAAAAGCAGTTTTAGAAGAATTTCACAAGACAGATAAGGAAATCATGTTTGTATTTTTCCACAGAAAAATCAGGCAGGAAAAAGGAACTGTTGGGACATATTTTTCCTTTCATAGCCAAGTCATTTTTATTTTTAGCATTCACCTCAGTTATCAGCACCACCCCAATCCAAGCTTGTATAATCTAAGATTCACAAGGCTGAACGCAGGCAGCCATTGTGTGTGTGTGAAGATCTCCAATTTCTTCATTCCCAGACAAGCAGCTGAAGCAAAATATTCACTGAAATTTCCATGAGGTGACTAGCAATTGAAACATTACATCAGAAATTATGTATGCATGGTCTTAGAAAGCTATCTGAAAATGTGACACTATTTTGAATTATGCAAACGCCTTATTCTTGAAACCAGATGGTCTGCACATTGTTCTAGTCATTGATCTAGCTGTGCTAACTGTAATTTGTTGACTAAAGCACAATTGGTTATATAATCCCAACTGAAATAACTGGCATCTAACATCAGAGGTATATTATTTGGGACTGATTATGAGTTTGCTTGAGTTTGTTTTGAATCCAGTTATTGTCATAGGTGAACATATGTGAATATTGCTTAATATGTGAAACATCTAATTAAAGCTTAATTCAACAGACCATGATAACCTTAATACATATAAAGTGTAGCATCTAGAACAAAGAGATTGAAGGTAGTAAGTGTATATATCTTAGTAACAGGAATTCAGAAGTTTGAAACTTCATTTTAAAAAGCTACAAGAACAGTTAAAGTGATACCAAACTACAGTGGTACATCAGTAACTCATCGTTAACTGGTTCTGGGAGGCATAATGAGTACCAAATAATTTTTTACTACAAGAAATAATGTAATGAGTCACAAGGCAGCTGACAACAACAAGTTCCCACTTATGCGTTGAGTACCAAACAACAATTTTTTTTGTGTCAAAATGTGTTGAGTACCAAATTGGATGAGTTTCAAAGCAGTTGAGTACCAAGGTATCACTGTAATGGCATTGCATGCAATTGTTAGCTTCACTTTCTTGCTAAACATGTTTTATGAACACAACCTAGCAACTAAATCTACTTCACAACTTCCAGTTAAGGACTTCCAGGAATCTTTGTAAGAATCTCAAGATCACCCACAAACAATTCCTACATTTATCCAGAAATAACAATTCTTAAGTTTATTTTCAAGCCCCAGCTGTTTATTTTAAATAATATTTAACAGAGCATCACCATAGAGATAATATTGAACACTTTTAGTATTTGAGACAGGACTATTGATAGATCTACTGTATATAAGAAGATCTCAGACTACCTCCTCAATACATTTGGTATAACTCATATGAAGGATCTCAGCTAAGAGCACTTAGGACAGCGGTTCTCAACCATCCTATGCCGCGACCCTTTAATACATTCCTCATGTTGTGGTGACCCCCAACTATAAAATTATTCCTAAAACCATTGAAAATATGTGTATTCCGATGGTCTTGGGCGACCCTTGTGAAAGGGTTGTTCGACCCCCAAAGGGGTCACGACCCACAGGTTGAGAACCACTGACTTAGGAAGTTCTGCAAGTCAGAATAGACAATTCAATTCCAATTCAGCACTTTACAACTTTACATGCTCCTGTTATACAAGAAACCAGACTTGTGATACATAGCAATCACTGATCCTTAACAGTATGTCTACGCTTGCTAGTGATACATCTGAGAGATTTTGTTTGTTGTTTCTCATTATACTATTCTAACTGGATGTGAGCAAGTACTGGGTTCTGAAACTGTCTCTTTCTATATCTATTTTTGAAAATCGTATTTCTTACTACCTTTGCATTTTGAGTATTTAATGGTTCATTACCTTCCGTGAAGAAAATTATAATGAACATAGTCAACATTTTGCATTACATTCCCTTAAAAAGATAAATCTGATGACATAATATACCACCAGGCTTGAAATTTTAGGTCTGGATAGCCTCGAACTACCCTGTCTACGTTCTAATCTATGCTTAGTTCATAAGATTATTTACCAAAATGTTTTACCTGTAAATGAGTACTTTAATTTCAACTATAATAACACAAGGGCTATCAATAAATTCAAACTCAATATAATTCATTCTAATCTTGATTGTAGGAAATATGACTTCTGCAATAAAGTAGTAAATGTCTGGAACTCTACCTGATCCTCTTGTTAGTCTCGCTGCTCCCCATACCTTTTACCTTAAACTGTCTACCATGAACCTTTCATGTTTCTTAAGAGGTCCTTAAGAGGGCGTGCATAAGTGCACCAGCGTGCCTACCATCCCTGTCCTATTGTCCCCCTTTATATGTAATCATTCTATGTGTTTATGGCTGTTTTGCCTATTTATATCCTTTTAATTGTGCCAATTTTTTTCATGTGTCCATGTCCATGTCTATACAGTTACTTGTTTCCTTGTACTTATTGACAAATAAATAAATAAATAATAATCCTAACTTTATATGGATTTTATTGCTGCTACATAGTGAACTGCAATTAAGCCTAGCATGTTATGGTAATGCAATGTCATTATTTAATTGGCTCAATTGTCATATGAACCCATAAAATTGGATTGAGTAGATCATGGTTAAGCATAAAACGCAAAAACAATGTAAGAGTCTTGGTTAATTAAGTGATTCTTACCTTCAAGGGGGTAGGAATCTCAATTTTTGAGCCTATCATAGCACTCCTTCAGAAAAAAACAGAATTTATCTCAAGATATCCACAAGTTGGACCCAACTAAATGGCTCTATCACCCCCACTTGGCTAATCTTGAAATCTTAATCGGAGTAAGACCTGGTTAATATTTAGATGGGAGACCATTAGGAAACGTCATCAGAGTAGACTGGATGAAGATGTCATAAAAACATTCTGGAAGGGGGAATTAGAAGTAAAAGAGTAAGTTGGGAGCTTTGTATAGCTGTGTGATCAAGGAGGCCCAGAAAATAGGCTTAAGATGCAGATGGACCTCAACAGACTTGAACACTGGACCCTATCTAACAAAATGAAATTCATTGGAGAGAAAAGTAAGGTTTTACATTTAGACAAGAAAAATAAATAAATGTACAGGTACAGATTAGGTGAAACTTGGCTCAATAGCAGTAATTGCAAAAAGGATCTTGGAAAGCCTAGTGTACAACCACTAGCTTGCACTCTGCTGCAGTTTCCAAAAAAGCCAATGCAATCCTAAACCGTGTTAACAGAGGGATAGAATTAAGATCACATGAAGTGTTTGTAGTGCTTTATATTGCTTTGATAAGACCACACTTTGAATATTGCATCCAGCTTTAGTCACAATATAAAAAAGATGTAGAGATTCTGGAAAGAATGCAGAGAAGAACAACAACGGTGAGCCATAGTGGCGCAGTGGTTAGAATGCAGTATTGCAGGCTAACTCACTGCTCATTTCAGGAGTTCAATTCTGAGCAGCTCAAGGTTGACTCAGCCTTCCATCCTTTGCTAAAATGAAAACACAGTTTGTTGGGGGCAATATGCTAACATTATAAACCAGTTAGAGAGGGCTGTAAAGCACTATGAAGTAGTATATAAGTCTAAGTGCTATTGCTATTGATTAGGGGACTGGAGGCTAAAACATATGAAGAATGGTTATAGGAATTGGGTATGTCTAGTCTAGTGAAATAAAAGGACTAGGGGCAACATGAGAGAAGTGTTCCAATTATTTGAGGGGCTGCCACAAAGAAGGGGGGGTTCAACTTATTTTCCAAAGCACCAGAAAGCAGGACAAGAAACAATGGATGGAAACTAATCAAGGAGAGAAACAACCTGAAAGTAAGGGAAAAAATTCTTGACACTGAGAACGATCAAATGGTGGAAGGGCTTGTCTTTTTAAAAGAGATTGGACAGCCATTTGTCTTTACTGGTATAGGACTTCCTGCTTGAGCAGGGGGTTGGACTATAAGACCTCCAAGGTCCCTTCTATTATTCTACTACCCAAAATGTATCTTGAAAATCTTTCCCAGTTTAATCAGAGCTACGAGATCCCGGCTGCAAAAATCAGAAATAGACAACAACAAAAATCAGAAACCCAACACTTTGATGCCGTTTAATCGTATTTATTCGGATTTGATAGGTTTGTAAACTCTCAGCCACTCATTCAGCTGCTGAATCACAGAAAGCTACGGGAGGAGGAGGGGTATGGAAATAGATAAGCTCAGTGTTATTATTTGCTCTATAAAAGATCAGGTCTATGTTCGCGCAATGCACCGACCCTCGAATATCTAAACGAATATTGGCTAAATTTACCCAATCGGCTTGGAGGTAACCCCCGTCCTTATAAACGGGATGCCCTTATCAGGAACGAGTAGGAAGTTCTAACAAAATCTAAAGCATTTGGGGCGTGGGAGCCAGGAATATGCTGACGGGAATTCCGGTGCCTTGCTTGTTTCAATCCACTTGGCAAAGGGAAGGGTTGGGATACGTGACGAGAAAGCGGCCGGTTTGTTTTGCTCCCGAGGGCTTCCAGGTTGCGCAACTCGCGAATCTGCCGAAAAGGTTTTCTTCCCTGCCTTCCCAATCGCGGCTCTCATTCCTCCTCCTCCTCCTCCCCCCCCCCCCCGCTTCCTGTTGCCCGGATGCTCACGGCCAGCGGGAGCGTTTCCTTAGGAACTACGGCAAGAGCCGAGGACCAAGTCCTTCCGGCTTCTTCTCGGGCCACTTTTCCAGGGCCCTCGCCCAGTGCCTTCCACCCTGCTCCCAAGCGCCGGAGAGAGAGAGAGGGGAGGGGAGGGGGGGCGGGGACGGACGAGAAGCGGGGCTGAGTTGAGAAGAGGCGGCCTGCTTTGGGGGGAGGGGAAGGGAGGGGAGGGGGCGGGGCGGTTGCTTTGACCACCGGCATGACTTTGCCGCACCGCCTTCTCAGCGGCGACCGTCGCAACTGAAAACCGGGACTTCATCTTCTTCCTCCTCCTCCTCCTCCTAAGCCGTTGCCAGGCGAAGTGAGAGGGCGGGTCCGAAAGGGGAGGGACCCAACCGATGGACCAGCCGGGCCTGGAGCGGAGCCTGCAAGAGCTGCTTTTCGGAAAGGCCTCGCAAAATGTGGGCGTAGTGTGGAGGCGAAGCAGCCCCTAGTCTTGCCGGGCCCAGGGCCCGTCGGAAGGCGTTGAGAAGGGAGCGCCTGGATAGGCGGATGCCTTGGCCGCCGCCGCCGCCGCCGCTGCCCGGAGCCTGAGGCGGCGGCTCTTTCCTCCTCCTCCTCTTCGCCTTCCCTCTCCGCCTCGCTCGGCCTCTCCCTCCTGCCTTGACCGACCAGTCGCTCAGCTCGCTCTCCTCCTCCTCTTCACCCGCCGCCGCCGCCGCCACCATGTCGGCCAAGGTGCGGCTGAAGAAGCTGGAGCAGCTGCTCTTGGATGGGCCCCGGCGCAACGAAAACGTCCTGAGCGTCGAGGGGCTGCTGGATCTCCTGGTCGGGCTCTATACCGAGTGCAGCCGCGACTCGCCGCTTCGCAGGGACAGGCTCGTCTCCGACTTCCTCGAGTGGGGTGAGGGAGAGGAGGCGTGGGGGAGGGTAAGGGAACCGGGTTGGGAATCTCGCTGGATCGGCTTGGTTTAGGGGTGGGTGGGTGGGGGCTTCCTCTCTGGTCGCACCCGGCTGAACTCTAGGCGATATGCTTCCGAGTAGGAAATGGATACGATTGAAAGCCTGTTTTTGTAGTGCGAGAGAAAGCGGGAGAGCCCACTCGGTTAAAACAGGAGTTTTGAGATGATCGGGTTGGGGGAGTTCGTGGAAACCCGAGACGGAAATGTATTATAAGGATGGATCCGGCTGATAAGTGCTTGGGGGAGGTGAGAAGGAAGAATTGCTGGGTTTATTAACAGGAGGATGGGAAAAAGAGCGCATCCCCTGTCAAATTGGCAGAAGTAGCAGAAGTGAGGATTATTACCTGAATCATCCAGGATAGGTTCATTTTTCGGAGAACTGGGATGGTAAGACTTTGGAACCGAAACTTAAGCAGTAAAGTGGCAATGGTGAACAAAGAGAGCACAATTTCTGCCCTAAAAGCTTTTACAGAGCTAAACATGGACATTTCTGGTGAGAAATGTCTCTTATGAGACTTTGGGAGTGGCAACAGTGAGGATGAAGGAAAGTGTCTTCACTCAGTGATATGACTGATATACATTGAGTGCATTTGAATTACAAAGAAGGCAGAAGAGCCAAAGTATTATCCAAGCTAAGGGGGCATCCCCCCAATCATTCATAACGATGTACAGTTGCAGAAATAGGAGTTGCATGAATTCAGTGGTAGCTGGATGAATAGGAAGATGGTAAGGCCAAAGGATATAGTATCAATTCACTTTGAATTATGGATTTTGGTAGTCTAACTTATAAGAAAAGGGGAAAGTTAAAATAAAATTGTATTGGTTACAGGTGAATTAAGGAGAACAGGATGTGAATGAAAGATAGGCTGTTTCTGCAAAATCAGACCAGACACTATTTTAGGGCAGGAATTGTCAACATATGGAATAGCTCCAGACACTACTGATCACAAAAGAGAAAATAGAACTCAGTCTACAAGTACTATACATTAGAAAAGAAATTGCAGACTTTGTGAAAGAAATTGCACATTGTTGTCAATTTAAGAAAATGGGACTAATCAATACATCCCAGGCAGTTCTTACAGAAATACTGTATTTATCTGAAATGAGAAGTGAAGAAAAGTCAGAAGACACTTTTATATTCAAAGCTGTAAGGAAGGAAGTGTTCATATCCTGAAGGTGACAGTTCGGACTGTCATCCTGACTAATATGGGGGGAGGGGGATGGATTAGATTCCATTAATAGCACAGCCAGATGGACTATTAAGAGAGATGTGGGATGAATTCAAAGCTAGAATTAGTTTAAATGAAGAATTTGGAGTCAGTGTTACTTTTAGTAACTGAGGAATACAATGTACCTTCTTGGTGTGCTGTAATATTGGAGGTTCCAAGAAATCCAGTGCAACAGGGTAATGAGGTGGAAGGGAAGGAAGACAAATGCTTGTACCTCTCCATTCCTTTCTGAACTTTGTTTTTAAAAATCCTTCCATTACAAGCATATAAATCAAGAAAGGAAAAGAAATCTCTGAATCCCCAATGTAACTCCTGGAATTGAGAGAGATTCCACCAACCCAGTTTTAGTGTTCAGTAACCTTCCTACCTAATTTTATTTTCTAGATTATTTTGATTTTGAAAATGGATGGGAAATTAATACACCGCAAAACAAAGCACCAGGCTCAACCAGAACTTGATTTTCAAAGGTTCTTAGTGCTCCCTCAGCTTGGTTGTTTTCTTGTAGACATTTCATTACCCAAACTAGGTAACATCAGTGCTAGTAAGGAGTGGAGCTTGCTCTCAATTTATATTTTAGTGTCCTTGTCAGTGTTGGTGGGAGTGGTCTTGATGATTTTTTGGTTGGGCTATTTACTGATAGCTTGTTTGGCAGTTCCTAGATTGTTTACTTCTTGATTGTTGCTCTGATGTTAATCTTGGTGTTAATTTGTGCTCATATGGGTATTGATTGCTGTTGGGGAGATGTTTTTGTTCCTTTTTTGGTTTGTTGATTGTTTCTTTTGCACAGTATATAGATGTTGTTTATGTCTGGGTGACTGTAGATGGCCAATTTGTCAAAGTGCCAGGCTTCCAGGAATTCTCTAGTCTTTTTAAACCTAGAATGGTCTAGGATGGTCACCATTCCCAGTTGAAACTATGGCCAACTCTGTCCATATGTTGTGAAATTAAGGAATTTTCATCATGTCTTCTGACTGCTAATTGTTGTTCATGGATGTCCTCTGCTACTCTTCTGTCTGTTTGTCCTACATAGTGGCTGTTGCAGTCTTTACACTGTAATGTCGTAGATGACTCCTGTTTTTTCTTCTGGGTCTGCTGGGTCTTGGTTTACTCATGTTTTGGAGGGCTTTAGTTGGTTTGAATGCTGCACTGATTCTATGTGGTTATAATGGTCTATTGATGATTTCTCAGATGTTTTTGATGTATGACAGTGTTAGCCTTTTAATGGCTTGTGTCGATTGCACTATATTGGGTGGAGTGGTCAAGCAGTTTTTGATGAAATTGCATGGATATCCATTTTGTTGAAAGATGTTGTATGGATGTTCTGTTTTCTTTTTCCACTGTTCAGGGTTGTGGCAGTCTAAATAGAATTCTTACACAGCTTCTCTTGTGAGAAGTTAGGTTACTCCTAACCTCAAAGGTTAGGTAAAAGCTTTGAGTTCCACATAAACTTCCAAGGTATTCTTAGAAGAGGGAGGGGACGAGAAGAGAGAGGTTACATTAAGAAGTGTACCTGGAAAGAGGCATGATTTTGGAATATATCAGTTTAACATTCAGTTCCCAAATGCTTTTTTAATTGGTGGATTACTGATTAATGGAGTACTTCTGACTTTGCCTTTGTTTTGTAAATTCAATCCACATATTTTTCATCACTGACCAGCATAAGATATAACGCATGGGTTTACAAAACGTAGCTGCAGATTAACAGCTATAATTTAAGAATAGGCTATGCTTATTAAGATGTAGAGAAAGTAAAATAATGTTCATGGAACATGAAACTCTGTATTTTGGAACTCAAAACTACAAGACATTTACTGTATTACAGTATGTAAGGTTAATTATTAATTTAACTCTAATTAAACTTGCTATATAAATCCACTTCCCTTTCAGTTAGGCGTGATTAGGTCTTACCCATTTTATTACAAGAGTTGTTTGTTTTTTTAATTTCTCCAGGAAGTGATACATATGAATATAAGCGATGAAGAATCTTTTACTTGCTCTTAATGATACTTAGTACAACACAAAATGTGAGGACATCTGGTTCTCAATTTCTGAATGGACCAGTGCTTTTTGTTTTACATTAACCCACTAAGAGGATTCACTTCCTGCAGTCATCTATTGACATCAATAAGCCCTTAAACTGAATAATTGAACACTACCTGTCATCTACTTTGAAAGCTCATAGAATTGATTAGTTTTGTGGCAGATATAAAGTAATACAGTAATCATGGTGGGTTTTTAAAAAAATATTTACAGTATATTAGCAGTTGATGTATATAAACTGCTGTGTTCCATTTTGGAGACTTAGTTTGTACGGGATGACAAAAACATTCATTTCTAGTAACAAATACTAGAATTTGTTTTAAGGGTGGCCCAGCTATTGTACAACTCTCTGTTATATTACTAGTATTTATGAGACAACAAGTAAATGCTAAATAGTTCAGAATCCTGAGCTTTTTTGATATACTGCCTTGTTATTATAATGGCTATTTAACCACTGCCACCACCGCCATTATTTTTTCCATTAAAAAATATTCCTACTATTTAATTTGAGTTGTATTATTGAAGAATTAGGAAATAGTTGAACATTAATTCGTATGTGATGCCAATATTTGTTGCAAGAACTTTTGCCAAGCTACATGCAGTGGGAACGTATGATTGCTCAGTAAAGAGTATATGCTTTGGACTTAGAAGATTCCAAACATTTTAAGCAAAGTGATTTAATAGCCTAATTCAGTACAAATCAGTTTTATTTACTATGGGATGACTGAACTATAAACTAAATAATAGCCGATTTTAGTTTAGAGAAGCAGAATTCGAAATAAAAGCACTTTTGTAGTGAATGGTGGGTAACTGGGTATAGATATCACATTTGAAAGGAAAGATGAAAATATTAGTACGCTCAAGTTTAGAAAACTATTCACATGACTAATGACCTAATCATTAGTGTGAATTCCTTTGCTAAGAATTAAGATTGTGAATTTAATTGTGAATTAAAACACACAATTGTACAGAAGTACAATATTTAGTATCTGAAGTCGACAAGAGTGCTTTGGATACTAATACATGCGTGTTGGAAACACCAAATTGTTTCTGTGGTGAAAAGAATTGCTGGTGATATCACTGTTGCCCCAAGGGCATCCAGAGGTTCCTTTTATGAAGTTGCCCATGAAAGTGGTACCCATTTATTTACTTGCAGTCACCTGCCTGCTTTGTGATGGGAGCTCACCCTGCTCTGCATTGGCAACTGGTCTCAAGTGCAAGGCTGCCAATTGTCAGCCCAGCATTTTAATCTCATGAGCCACTGCATTCCTTGATGCTTTAGATGCAATATAGATACCGTTCCTGTACTTATTAGCTGCTCCTTAGAAGAACTGTATCTTCCTATGCACACTCCAGAACATACACACTTAACTAAGGAGTTTCAAATCAGCAGTCAGAGATATTCTCAACAACTCCAGATATATAGTGATAAGGATGAGCCTGGCCAGGAGGAAGGAGTAAGATAGATGAGAGCAGAAACAGTATAGATAAGTATACCCTGCTTCCCCCAAAATAATACATCCCCTCATAATAAACCCAAATCACGCTTTTGAACGCATGGCAATAAGGCCAAGCACTTATTTCAGGGTTCAAAAAAATATAAGACAGGGTCTTATTTTCAGGGAAACATGGTAGATAAAAAGCTTGATCAAAGCAAGGGCATTATTTTTTGGAAGCATATCAACAATTAGGATTATAGGAAAAGACACAGATCCCGAGTCCTGCACAAAAGAAAGTGTCTCAGAATAGCACAATAATCAAAATCTCTAGCCAATGTTTGTTAATGTAGTGCTATAAGCTTTGGAAAGAGGGCTATTCATTTATCCTCACGCTTAAACTATAGTGGAAATCATAGGAATTTTGTAAGATTCATTTAGCAGATCTCTCTGTTTTAAAGTTGACCATTCCCTCCACATCTACTAAAACAAAGTTGAGAGGATTTAATCCATTTTCTATTAATCTTTTGAATTTCCAGAACTAGTTTTAAAACTACTGACTGATTATGCAGCAACAAGTTGATATTGACTCTTCTTATATCTTTATTATTTCGGAAAGGAATACCGTAAGACTTTACTTATGTAGCTTGAACAATTTGTTAATATTCCACAGAGACTATTTTATTATAGTAAAAATAATAGTAATAAGTTTTTTATATATATTTAAGTGAACATAGTGAACAATAATATGACAGACACATATAGGAGAAATTATGTAGATGTTAACATCTTGATATTTGAAAGTTACCATGTACCACAGGAAAGCCTTAGTTATTGAGATAAAATAGAAACGTTTTAGGGCCTTTTCTAGACAAAAACAAATCTTGGAACATCCATTGAATGAAGGAAGTATTTTAGGAAGGTCTCACAGAGTTAAGAGTATAAAAAAAGGATTTACAAAATTAATTATATCTTTACTTTTGCAAGTAAAATATTATATTATTATTGGTTTAGTGTTAAATATAACTGTGTAGATGATCAATACTCAACAATATATTGATTAAATTTTGTTAATATTTGGCCTTATTAATATTCCTAGAAATTTGGGATATTCAAATTATGATGGGATAATGAGTGATTTTCAAAATATTAAATATTAGTAACTTAGGGGATAAATACATGGCACAAAGAAATGTTAGTTATGTTTAAATGAATTAATGGAAAAAAATGATAAAAGAATTATAAAGAGAGAATGGTACTGTTAAAGTTGGAAGATCAGGATTATGCATACTTATTTGTATTATTACTGTTAGCATTGTTTAAAAAAGATTTGACCCGGTCAATACACTGTCCACAAAATATGTATGGTGTGTATTATATTAAAAAATAAAATATATATAAAAAATATTAAAGTCTGCTAATGTATGCAAACTAACATGAATACCAGAATAGAAATGATGTAAAAGCATTGGTAGACTTCTTTGTCATAATTTCCCATGTGGTAAAGCATGATATTCAGGGCTGTTAAATATATTTTCAACAATGCATTTAAACTGGAGTAAACCTCAAACTCCATTAGTAAAGCATTATACAGCAAAGAGCCATTCAATACCCTGTTTCCCCCAAAATAAGACATCCCCTGATAATAAGCCCAATCAGGCTTTTGAGCACATGGCAATAAGGCTAAGTGCTTATTTCAGGGTTCAAAAAAATATAAGACAGGGTCTTATTTTCAGGATACAAGCAAAAAATTCTAGAACCCTAAGAAGGTTAAATATGAAAGTGGCAAGTTAACAAAAAAGCTGTTAAGAGGGAATTGTATTAAATACACATTTTAAGAACATGCTCTCCCTTTGGGCTTAGTAGGGAATTTGAATGTTAAATATGCTGTGGCATGTTGTCTATTTCATCTTTATCTTTTTTTCTGTCTTGGGATGCAGTTGATATAATTAGTTTTAGTACTGCATTTTTAAATGTGATAGTGGTAATGTATACACCTATAACAATAATGGTATGACTAACTAGTATTCCTTAATCCAAGAATGGTGCTTTGAACATAGAAGTTGGTTTTGCCTGAAGATTATCTAAATGCAGGATGCTTGTTTTCTAATTGCAGTTTTCAGTGTGCAAATAAGTTTTCATGTTTTACTGAATTAAATTTACCTTAATAAACTACTGAATAAGTAATTGCATCTGGTTTGGTTGAAATATTTTAACGATTTATACTTCACAATCTTTTCTTCAAATCTGTTTACATTGGATCATACTTGATTTTCTGTCCATATAAATGGATTTAAAGGGCTACTTTTGAGAAGAGCATGAAAGTCACATCAGCAAGCCTTAACAGAATTATTATCACATTTGTACAATGTATTCCTTCAGGTCTTAATAGGGGTTTTAAGTTTCCCTCCTTTAGACAATTGGATAAAGTTGTTTAAAGATACATTGCATTTAGATCTGAATTGGAGAAGGATGCTTTGGAGGTAATATTGATACCCTCGCTAGGCCTGTTTTAAGATGTTATCTGATCTTATAGCAAGGGTGTTCACATGGCTCTGAAGCATTCTTGCTTGCTTTTGATCAAAGTGATGCACGCTTCTACAATTGTGTGTTGCAACAAATTATTCTTTAGTCATCACTGAAGCAGTAGGCATGAGCTTAAATGGACTCCAGAGGATGGTAGAGGACAGGAAGGCCTGGAGGAGCATTGTCCATGAGGTCGCAATGGGTCAGACATGACTTTGCAACTAACAAGAACAAAATTCTTTAGTCATGCTAATAAGACTTTTATAAATGAATGTATTGTATGATACTTTACTTTCATTTGATACTGTTTAATAGACCAGATTTATGATCACATGTGAGTAATAAAAACTAAATAGCAGGAAGAAACAGACAACATAACGAATCTATTTAAGTCCTTAATAATAGCCATGGATTTCGCATCAACTGTTTGTCTCAATAAAGATTTTCTAATAACCACTATGAAATCAAAACAAGTGGGACCCTGCCAAATCGCTTAGAAAAGATATTCCAATGTTCTGTTACTATCCGGTCTTCTGTGTATATCCCTTTCAGTTCTAATCTTAAAGCTTGCGCATGTTCATACAGATGAAGGGAGTGTATAAAGGGACATTGGTCTTGGCCCACTTCCATCTTTAAAATGAATAAATGAGTTTTGTAATGGATAAATAACTGATTCAGCTGAAACACAATGTGCTCTGATTATTGAAAGCACTGTCAAGGTTTCTGATGGTTGCATTTTGTTCATTTGTTCCAGAACTATCTTTAAAAGCAATCCCAAGTAAAGAACTTTACAGTAGCCTATTCTGTACATGAATAGAACAGGAATAATAGAGACTAGGCCTGATTTTGTAGTAAGGCTGCAATGCATAGAGTGATAGAGCTGTTGTTAGCAGCTATGACTGCTTGCATATCAAGTATGGTGTTAGATCTAGGGGGTTCTTACACTATTAATTTGATCACTGAAATAAGTGAAATCAAACTACAGTCAAATTGACAAACAGAATTTTGTCTGAAGAAAAGGGGGTTTGAGAGACAAATGCTTTAGGATGCTATTTTCCAAGGATGTATATAATAGCATTGGGCTGTCCAAAACTGTTTCATTTCTCAAGAGCCATTATAAAATGAAAATTAACACATGAACTCATATATTACAGTATTTCACAAAGTAAATCTGTGTATTTATTTTCACCAAGCTATTGAAGCTTCTCCAAAATATTATCTTTGCCTTTTCAGAAATATCATAGATTATATGTTTAAATCTTCCAATATAAATGAATATAGAGATGTTTTATTATGTAACTGAACCTTTTAAAAATTAATTCCTCGGAAGGAACTGATATTCAAGGTACATTATAGGTACCTGTTTGAATTTTTATTTCAAATGGTTTCATATCTGCCTGAAACATCAGTATTTTTGCCAAGTCTGAAAGAGAAAACAGTTGATGCATAAATCTGTATTAACTTTCCCTGCTAGGAATGTTCTTAAATGCTTATACGTGTATAATTAAACAGTGATACAATTGTCAGTGATAGTTTAGTTGTTCCTAGGTAAACCTTGATAGTAGGCAACTGCATAGCAAAATAGTTGTGATAGATAGTTGGAATTAGTTTTAAGATAGTTTTGTAGATTATATATGGTTATGCCTTGTATAACATAGTCAAGAATATTTATTTGCTTTGAATAATACTAAGATGAATTTCATCCAAAGAATAGGATTAAGATATTTAAAGATACATGAGGAATTTACTTATAGTGTTTTTTCATTATGTGTCATTAACTTGTCACCACTTAGCAGAAATCTAATTTGTTGGAGTTTATAGCATTGTCAGCAAATATGAAAAAAATGATACAGCCTGAATATTGCATTCCAACAGTTTTTAGAATATGAGTTACAGGTAGGTAGTCTTCGATTTATGATCCAAACTGGAACTGGATTTTTTGTTGCTAGGCAAAGCAATGAATTTAAGTGCATGGTACCTGATTTTACAATCTTTCTTTTTAAGTGAATAATGTGGTTCTTAAGTGAGTCCAACTTCCCCTATTGACTTTACTTGTTGGGAACTGACTGAGAAGATTGCAAATGAAACATTTCAACCATTGTAAATTCATGCTGGTTGCCAAGGGCTTGAATTTTGATCACATGACCATGGGGGTCCTGTAACGTGAAATGTGAGGATTGATCATACATCACATTTTTTGCAATTATGTTATCATTTTGATCACTGAATGAATGGTTGTATGTCAAGGACTACCTATAGCTATCTTAATAGCAGCGGGGTAATATACCAATGGTAAAACTTTTTATACTGGCTTTCTCTTAGGGTAATATTCATAGTAGATTTAATATTTATCTTCTGTTGATATTTCCATTATTGTAACATTTGATTTCTGCATCCATTTAATCATAAAAGTCTATAACTTGCTTGGTTTCTAAATCTATTTTAATAACTTATAAATAAACCCAACAAATGTTGAGTTTTGTACAAGTTTCTCAGTTTCAGTTAAGACTTTTAAATATTCAAGCCTCCCTGTTTTTGTAATTCCTTTTGAACTATACTGTTTAAAGGTCATGCCAACCATTCTAAAGAAAGAATTTTGAAAGCAGGCCTTTCATTTTCCTGGTTTCCCACTGCTTTGGTTTTCTTCTTATTATGCACTTCCCTTAATATCTATCAAATCTGCATCCTTTTTGCCATTTCCCTTAATTGTCTTTTATATCTTTACCTTTGTATTTTCCAGTGTCTCCTCAAAGACCTTATCCCTCAAATGCTAAGTGCTAAGAAGGAAACAGAAAGACCAGAACACAGCCTTTCCAGCAACAAACTTCAGATGCAAAAAAACTTATTCCTAGTATAAAATACAGACAAATAATTACGCAGAAAACAATACTCTAAACAAGGACCTGTTGAGGGGAAAAAAATCAACTTCCATCAATAGTAATAGGACCAAGCCATAGTGTATAAACAGGGAGCAAACTCACTTTCATTAGTACTGATGATGTTGCCTAATTGAGTAATGAAACATCTGCAAGCAAACAATCAAGCTCAGAGAGTACCAAGGACTCCAATGTACAGTCATTGTCTTGCAGCATAGCAGATTAATATTCGTTTGTTAGATTTATATCCTATCTTTTCTTTAGGAACTCAGGACATACATAATGCTGCCTCCTTTAATTTTTCCCCATACCCTATGACAGTGATGGCTAACCTTTTTGCCGTCGCGTGCCAAAAGCGGGGGAACCGTGGGGGGTCACAGGTGCGAGTGCCCACATCCATAATTCAATGAGCCCCGCCCTCCCGCACATGAGCACATGACCCCCCCACACTTCCCCCTGATTTTGGCACACGATGGCACAGTGGGCCTGGGAGGCCCGTTTTTCCCCCTCCCCAGGCTCCAGAGGCTTTCTAGGAGCCTGGGGAAGGCAAAAACAGCCTTCCCCATCCCCCCGGAGGCCAGAAACAGCCAGTTTCCTGACTTCCGGTGGGACCGGAAGGCCTGAAAATCAGTTGCCTGGTGCGCACTGGAGCTGAGCTAGGACAACACTCGCGTGCCCACCAATATGGCTCCGCGTGCCACCTGTGGCACCCGTGCCATAGGTTCGCCATCACGGCCCTATGAGGTAGGTGGGACTGAGAGTAATTTACTAGTCCAAATTAACCCAATAAGATTCCATGGCAGACAGTGCATTAATCTGGGTCTCCCTAGTTTTACCTCAACACCTTAGTCACTATATTTGTCTAGTCTGTTGATCCCTATATGCCTAAGAATGTATTCTAGAACATAACAGATTTTGGCAGAGCTGTATGGGGGGAGTCCATTCTACTGAGGGATGCTATAATTTTTACATCTGTACTCCTGTACTTGGATGTAGCACATTTTCCATATTCTTGACCACAAGGGTACAAAACACATAGTCAAAGCAATGCTTCATTTTCATTATTACCTATTGAAAATCAACTACTGTTTTCACTTCCACAGATTCTTTTGAAATCAATTCCATACAATATCAAAGTTTGAAAAATAAAAAAGAAACTACTTATAGAGGAGTAGCATTTCTGGCTGCTCAGCTGATGATGGTGTTTTAGTTTCATATTAACCTAATGTTACGTCAATTTGAGAATAATGAAGATAATTTCTTTGTATCTTTCTTATTGTGTATAAACTGGTAAATCAGTTCCATTTTCCATTTTGCATGTTTGCTTTGCAAAAAAAACCAGTATTAATTCTAGAAATAAATTTTAATAACTGTCAAGTATATATTCAAATAAAGACACTGAACAAAAATTACACTGTTATGCTCAACCTGTGAAGTCTAAACTGAGTGGGAGCTGGTTGAAGTTAATTGTTTAGAAACATGGAAATAAATAAAATAAATAACTTCTTGGGGGAAGAGGTGATGAGATAGATATGCACTGATTTTTAACACTTATGGTTTTATATATCATTCACTCTGATTTTGCTCTTGGTATTTGAGGGAAAATATATAAAAATTATCCTGTTTTCAGTTGGAAGTTTCATTAGAGCAAAAATGATACTGGACACAATAATTGTAGAAAGAGAAATCTTTGTTGGGTATATTCCTATTAAAACATGTTTTGCCCGGAATTAATTTTCTTTGAACAAATATGAGTCTCCCATTGCTTATAAAGATGAAGATAGCATTAATGAAACATACTTGGAAATATAAAACTGTTTCACGTCCTCTTTGTTACCAAGAAGTTTACACAATGTACTCATGAAGTTAGTACTTTGACTTGAAAGTATTTTATACTGGGAGTTAGACTTTCTGCATATGAACTTTGTGTTTTATCACTAAGCTATGTCCAAAGACCAATATTACTGGTAAAATAAAGTGGTTTTTTTTTTCTAATCAGATAACTCTTATCTCTAGGAGTATAAACAATCTATGCAACAGTTTCATTTTTGCTGTATTTTTTTAAAATATCCGTAACAGTCACTTCAGCAACAAATCTCGGAAGATATACATTGTATTACAAATGGTTAATCAGTAATTCCAATAAAATATTAAGTTTATTCAATTGGAATGCATTATTTGCTGCTGAATCTGTAAAACCTTGTTGACTAGAAATGCATTTGTCATGAGCTCACTAAAAGAGATAACTTGAAACATCTATAAGCCAACATTTTAAAAAATGAATTCATCAATATTCTACCAGGGCTTCTAAAAATTTGGTGGTCCTTGAAACAATAAATGAATGTTGTATATAACCCCCCCCCCCCCAAATGAAACCATTGGACTTCCCCTTGGTACTAGCCATTGTGTCAGGTATCAGATTAACATGAAATTGATTCCTTATCCATTCCATGCCTGTTTTAATACATAAAGCTAGAATCTTGTCAGGATCAGTCCCATTGCCAGCTTGTCTGATCCTGTTGCCACAGTCCAATTAAATGTTGGTAGTGACTTAACTCCTCATGGGCAAGCCTTATAACTCTCCTCATAATTTACTGCTCTTGCGACATTCATCATGGAAAGGCAATAGTGATAGCACTTAGACTTATACACTGTCCCATCATGCTTTACAACATTCTCTGGGCGTTTTACAGTGTAAGCATTATTTGCATATTGTTCCCAACAATCTGGATCCTCATTTTGCCAACCTTGGAAGGATTGAAAGTTGAGTCAATCTTGAGTCCATCAGGATCAAACTTCAGGCTGTAGGCAGAGTTTGCCTGCAATATTGCATTCTAACCACCGGGGCTCTTATTGAGTTGAGGAAAAAGTGGAAGCTTTAGGAATTCTCTGAAAATTAACTCACCCTACCACTCTTTGCGTTTCCAGAGTCCACTGCATCTCTTACATTCTTTATTCCCATTATATACTATGTACTGTATATCTTCTTTCCCGCTGAATATGTGTTCCAAAAACCGGGGGGGGGGGACCCTCTATACAAAGCCATGATCTTAGTGAATCCCAGTGTGTTGTGTTTTATGCTGTTAAATATGTTAGGAGCCTCCATTTTTAATGTGATGTTATAAAGCTTTGATGTGGTGTTCTTATTATATATTTCATAAGAATTATATATTTTATAAGAGTTATCTGGTTAACATGGGTAGCCATAGAAATATGTTAATTAAATAAGCAAATGGTATTTGGGGAGGGGGGATTGTCATTCCCTAAAAGACATATTATAGAATCCTATAGATTCTTTTTGACATATGTAGTGGAGAATTAGGTGGTATCTACCCTAAGTTCCAACTATTTAACTGTGCTAAAAATTACTGTAATGCTTGAGAAAACACATAGGATGTTTTTAAAAAAATGCTTCCTACTGCATCAGCCTTTCCTTTTGCTACATGATGCTGAAATAAAACTTGCAATTCTATTGCTGCAGCTTTTTCCTCTTTTTACTGGATGGGTTTTAGGTTTTCATTAGATGGATTTTCACTAGATGTCCCATATTTATCTGTAGGTCTTTTTATGTAACAATTGATGAGATGTTAAAATAGGTTTTGTTTTGTTATATAGATAGGTATAGATAGAATGATTTTAAGCAGTAAACTGTACCATCAAGACATATAATACAGAATAGGTATAGTTATTATAATTAAATGTAGAATGCTTTTGAAGTTTTATCTGATTCCATTTTTCTATGAAATCTCATTTTGTTGTCTGATTAGCTTTTCTAGATTCAAAATGGGACTCACGATCTATTTTAGTTTATCAAAGAATTTGGACGTTGGTTTAAAAACACTGATTTTTAAACTAGATTGATGGAGGAAGGGAAAAAGACAAAGAATACAGCTCTTTAAAAATCTAAACTAAAACTTTTCACATTATAAATGAAAGATTGACAGGGAGCAAAGCTTACTTCTATGACTCAAGAATGTCAAATTCCAAAATTGGCTCTTGTTCAATAGAACTTTTCCCCCAAAATTTGGGGTGGGACGTACTGGAGGTTCATTCTTTCTTATTATGATAGATGGGTGGATCCCAAAGGAGTGAGCAGATTTTTGTTTTCTTTAGGTATTCTGGTCCCAAACATTTTGTAGATTTGTTTTCAGTAGAGTAGCTTGTATCATTGTGTTCACTTGTATGGGACTTGAAAAATATCTTTCTAAATATTAATCCAGAGTGCAGATTTAATCAAGGGATTAGTATACAAAAACACATTCTAAAGAATGGCTACTTCTCAAACAAAAGTTGGAGCCTGCGAAACATACCATCTGGGAAACTTTTTTTCTAGCATTCCTTACAAATTTAAAGTTTCACTATTGAAAATTTGTTTCATTACTGTAATTATAACAACACTGAGTGTGATTCATGCATTTCCATGGATTTTTGCCCAAGGCAAAGGTTTGACTCTCATTGGCCTTTCAATCAAAACTAGATCACTAAGGAAGTAAGATAGGGTGAGGACAAAACTGAGTATGACTGGTTATATATTGCAATTCATTACAAGGAAGTGGAAAAAACAGAATGGTATACCACACCTTTGTGTTCAGTAATTGTTACCCTTTGCCCTCTATCTTTAGGTGGCAATATGTTCTGTACACATATTTACATTATATCCAGCAACAAGAATAACTTCACAATGTATCCATTTTGAAGAAAAAGGAAGGTTCTTTTCTTAAAACATTTTGCGTTTTGCTTTCGTTTTGAAAGCACTGGATTTTAAAATTGAACTACCTGCTTATAAAATGTACTTATTCCTGCTCCCCTCCTCTCTCTCCCGAATTCTATTAGTTAAATATGATACAAACATGAATAGGCATGTCATTCTGTTTTATCAGTTACGTGTGAAAGGAATGACAGATTCCGTCACACTTCAAAATATATATTTTTTAAAAAAATAGTGCAATGAGAAAAATGTCAGAAAAGCACTTGCTCTTCTACAGTCATTATATTGTATAATGATTCTAATTGGGACTGGGAATTTCTGTTGCAAAGCAAAGTGGTCATTGGGCAAAATACCGCATGACCATATGGCCTATGAAGACAGCTCTATCTTGCTGCCTCCTTCCTGCCTGGACCCATTGAGCTCTCTTCAGCAGATGAAGAGAGCTGCCCCGCTGAGCCTTCTTGTCCAGCTCTCCCTTTTTGCCTATCTCCCATCCCCACTTCTCTGTTCATTTGGCTACCCTGCCCTGCACTGCCATTGTTCAGTCCTGCTTCCCTATTCCCCCCCCCCCCCCAGATCACTTTTGATGTCTTCTTCTTCCTGCTGCTGACAAGGTGTGCTCGGCCATTGCAACTGTTGGCCCTTTGGGATGCCTCCATGAGGGATAGGCAGCGGCAGCAGAGCACAGGACAGCCAAAGGGGTGAATATATTGTGTGTGTGTGGGGGGGGGGATAGGCAGGTAGGAGAAGTTGAAGCACATCATGCAGTAAATATATGGATAGGCTGCCCATTTTGATCACGAAAACTACCATTTCTATCTACCATTCATTTGGTATCATTGTAACTTTGAAAAGTAACTGAACAAATGATTGATAAGCGAGGATCACCTGTAGTAGATTTTATATGCCATAAAAGCTGTTCACACTAGCTAAGACTCATTTGCATTCCACCCAGTCCGTTTTCCAGGTTTGCTTTTGAGAGGATAAAGTTGGACGAGACTTCCCACAGAAGACAAAATTTTATAATTTTTTAGGGTTATTATGTAATGCACACATGAATGAATGAATGTTTGTGTCTGATAACATTCAAAGGTCCTTCAGGAGTATTTATAAAACATCAGGGTTATTTCCTTTGTGTACTTATCTCTCGTTTTCAAGCATTGTGGTTGACTGAAGATAGGCATTTTGGTTGCTTGAATGTAATTATAACGTACATTATTCAGGCAATACTTTTTTCCCCTGTAAAAGAGAACTCGGATGAAAAATAAGAATCTTTTTGTTCTTATTTGATTCCTAAACACTTCCTCATAGTATACATTACCTTGCCCTCATTTCACCCTCTCTAATGGGCAGTAACATTGAAATAATCATGTATGCTGTAGATCAAAGAAAATTTAGACTGTATATAGTCCTATTCAGGCTATTTACAGTACTTATTTGAGATACTAATGTTTCTATGTGTGTATAATGTGCTTTTGAATGTGTTCAGATGCATTATCTTTCTCTCTTTTCTCCCTTCTCATTCTCAATCCTGTTCATGAGCCTGAGATTTGTTCTTGTTTGTACATCACTTCAAGGACATTTAAAATTGGATGGCATAAAAATAATTACATAAATACATTCATGTGTAGACTGTTTAGTTTAAGACTGTCACTCTAGAAACACTATGGCAGAATTGGTATTAGATAGAGAAATGAATAGAATAGATCAGGGGTGCCCAACCCCTGGTCCATGGACTGGCACCAGTCTGTTGCATGCCAGTAACTGGTCTGTCCGTGTAAACAAGCAAAGCCCCATCCATGGGGTGCAGGCAGCATGCAAAACTATGCCGTCTCCAGTCCACAGAAAAACCACTGTCCACGGAACTGGTCCTTGTTGCCGAAACGGTTGAGAGCCTCTGGAATAGATTTCTCCTCTTTATAAAATAAGGACATTTAACCCTTCAAAGAACTGAGGGAGGACAGTGGGTAATAAAAGTTAAGATAGAGATTTTAAAATGTAGGTTACTTGAGGTTCAGTTCTTTTTCGAAGTGAACGTGAAATTAGTTCTCCTTGTTTTAATTTTAATTCAAATTAGTTATGATTATAGAATGACAACACTGAGAAGTAGAGAAAAATATACATGACCCTTTATTTGTTTGTTTTGCCATTGAAACCATTGCCTAGCTAGATGATAGCACCTGCTGATCTTGGCTATTGTCAAAAAGCTAAGCAGGATTGGACTAGGATAATTCGAGGATGGGAAATCACCAAGAAATACCAAAGCTATAGGCTAATCTCTGGTCACCTTAGAATTTAAAAGTAAACTAGTTCCATATGGTTGCCAGGAAAACTACATAGAAGTGTTAGGAGACCTTATCTTTGCCTTTAATGAAACTGATAGGCTGTATACTGTCATTTATTAAATAAACAGTGGTGTAATTAGCAACTGGAATTAGTTATCACTGGTGTGTTTGATAAAAATGCTTTTAAAATAATATGTTCCTTTTACATTTAATTTTGGGACAGTATTCAACTGGGATTTTTTTCATAGTTCCCTGGATAACTTAAAGTGTTTCTCCATAAGAGTGGGATTTACAGAAGTAGGAAAAATGCCTTATTATGTGATGTTAAGTGCTCAGGAGAGATCTAGGCATAGTCTATGAACAGCAGGTGCCAGTTTTCCATTGCACATATACGTGATTCTGTTTGTAAGTCTTCCATTCTGATATTTTCAGTATGCTGACCAATTTGGAAGGAAACTAATATTCCCTTAATTAGGAAGAACTGGATATGTGCAGAAAATAGGAGTTTCAAATTTGAAATAGTTTGAATTTCAAAAAAAGTTTTAAATTCAAGTTCAAATTTAAAGTATTTTGTACACCTTGCTAATAATAGTACAGTAATCTAAAGCTTTCCCCACATTTTCTGGTATTTTCAATTCACGTCTGACATAGATTTAAATAGAAAGAATTGCTATTATTATTATTATTATTATTATTAATAGAATAGCATAGATCAGAACTGTACAACATATGGCCTGCAGGCAGCATGTAGCCTACGGAGTGGCCTTGTGCAACCCCATGGTGTTTTACTTTTAAAGTAATTAATTCACTTCCTTTCTCAAGCTCTGCTAGGCACCTCCAATACTCAGGTTTTCAGTGCCTTTTGCAGCATCAGGATGGGAACCACATGGCAATCTCTTGGAGAATATTAATGCAGAGGAGAGCTGAAGAAACCATGCCTCTGACACTGTGAGACATGGCGTTGTTTAATTGACTGACACTTTGTGCTATAAATTGTTAATCTATTGTTTTATTTTTAAAAGTTGTAAAATATTTTAAATCTTAAAAATGAAATTGTTATTTTATCTTTTCCCTACAACCTTATGAGGTAATTTACTAAACTTGTGTGAATCATCACTGACAGAGTTAAACCTTATATTAAGCGATCTTATATCACTTAGTAAGTTTTGGCTAAATTTGAGCCACTAACTCTTGGAAAGCATGGTTCATGATTTTGTGTTGTTGGTGAACTATTAGTACCTACTGTAATTCCTCAGGTGCTTAGGTAAATCATGACTTTCATACTCCCCCCCCCCAATTATGTGTCTGCTTTTTCCTCCCTTTTCCTTTCTGCTATTCCTGCTTCAAATGACAATCTTTATGTTTAACCAAATCAGCTCTTCTCTTACAACCATATGTGCTCTCCTTCACCGCTCAATGTCTTGTATGTACCTAAGAGGTGAGAATCTGTTCTTGGTGGACTAGAATAAATAGAACTATTGTGCGAGTTATTGATTACTTGCTACACTTAATGTCATGGCCAGCTCAGACTCTGAAGACGAAGAGGAGTTACAGGAGGGTCAGCAACCTGAGCAGCCTGAGGGGATTCAGCTGGAAGAGTCAGGCAGGAAAAGCAAGCGTTGCTTAGAAACCAGGAGAGGCAGCTATCCCTGACCTCAGAAGATGAAGAGGTAGAACTAGCATCTTCTCCCAGTTTGAAAAGAGGTGGGCTGATCAGGAAAGCTGTTGGCCAGAAAGAACCTCAACCCCCTCAATGGAACAAATCTAGATCATGCTACTTCTATATAAGAGGAGCTGTATATCTGACAGATCCATTGGCAACAATTCTCCATTTACCTCACCACTGTATTCCTGAACCTGCTTAAGAGCCTACCCTCACAAGTAGTATCCCTGGATCCTCATACTATATTTATTTGACCTTCTAGTACCGTGATGGCGAACCTATGGCATGCATGCCACAGGTGCACGCTGAGCCATATCTGTCTGCATGCAAGCCATCACCCTAGATCAGCTGCACCGTGCACGCGCGCGCCAGCCACCTGATTTTCGGGCCTTCCTGTCCCACCGGAAGTCAGGAAACTGTCCATTTTCAGCCTCCGGAGGGCCTCCAGGTGGGTGGGGAAAGCCGTTTTTGCCCTCCCCAGGCTCCAAGAAAGCCTCTGGAGCCTGGGAAGGGTGCAAAATGGGCCTACTGGGCCCACCATGCCATTGTGTGCCAAAAGCAGGGGGAGAGCGGGGTGTTGCGCGAGCATGCACGGGGGCAGGGTGCATTGAATTATTGGTGTGGGCATGCGCGTGCATGATCCCCCCCACTTCCCCCCGCTTTTGGCACGTGACGGCAAAAAGGTTAGCCATCACTGTTCTAGTACCTTGTTTACAATTTGAATTCTTTCTTACTTCTAATTTAAGCTGATTGAATTTTTGTGGGCTGGGTATTTTGGGTATGAAGGATTATGATCTTTTGTCCAATCCTTTTTGCCATTTACGTTCTGTTTGAAGACCTTTTTAGTAAAAATATAAAACTTAACTGTGTGTCCTGATTTCCATGGCTTGGACAGGTCATTTAAGAATTGTTCTTGTCTTACTTGGAAACTTCTTATAGTTGTTTGTGGGTGCATGTATTTCTGTAGAATATGATCATTAAAAGTGTGGCAAATTTGGAATAAGAATAAGTTCGCCTTTGGACTTGTTGCCTATTGTGGTATGTGTTTCCTTTATATAAATATATATTAAAATGTTCTAAACATGCCTTCAACTTTAATTTTTTGTGATTATTCGTGTATTGTGCTAAACTCTAATGTGTTTTTGGATTAGTATATTGTGTGAATCAAACCATTGTCATTTATAAACCATGTTTATTGCTTAATTAGTTTAATAGCACTTGTAAGTTGTAGAAATGATATCAAAGAGGTAGTTAGCTTCTCCCTTTTATGATCAACATCAACAGTAAAGGAACAAGTTGTTAAGAAATATGCTGTAGCTCAGGGGTGTCAAACTGGCGGCCTATGGGCTGGATACATCACACGCAGACCACACCCATCCCAGCTCCATGAATAGGAAAAATGTTGTGAAATGTCATGTGATGGTAACCTGTACTGAGTTTTGACATCTCTGCTGTAGACTGGTATTCATGAAGGCCTTGAAAAAGATGTGTTTATATCAAAATAGTATAAACAATGGTATTCTCTGAAATATAAAAAGAGAAGTTGAATTTTAAAAACTGAAAGACTATTGGTGCTTTTGAAGTTTTGTGTTATGGAAGACTCCTGAAATATACTATGGACATCCAAGGAGGAAAAAAAAACCAAATGGATTATTGAACAAATGAACTCAAGAGTTCTCATCAAATCACAAATGACCACACTCAAATTTTCCTACTTTCCAGACACATGATGTAAAGATCTAACTCTCTAGAGAAGATTATAATGCTTGAGAAAGATGGAAGCAAAGGGAAGAACGGCAGTAAAGTGGTTAGACTCAATTACAGTAGTGTTGGATGTTCCACTGGAAGACCTGAAAGACCATGCTAGGGACAGATTGTTGTGGAGAAAAATGATGTGTGTGGTCATTCAGAGTCAATACTAAATTGATTGCACATAATGAAATCTCTAGGACCTGGCTTGATAAGCAGTTAATTTTATTTGAGGTGATTGAAGATAATGCACAAGAATTATATCTCCACGCACCCAGTAAACTACCAGTAAATTGTACTTCTAGATCTACTACCGGTATGGGTGTTACTTCTAGATTACATAAGGTTAGTAACTGAACATGGGATCAGTTGGTGTCCTTCAGAAAACCAGATTTGTTCCTAATTCTTCCATTTGAAGATCCTGTGAAGATATCTGAGGAAGGAAAATTATAGACGAAGTTATTTACTGAATGTGGTATTGCAAATATTGTGTTGACTGCTTTAGGAGAATTCTCTCAGGAATATATTTAAAGGTTCAATTACATTAAAGCAAAAGTTAATTGATGGATTTTGGTACGGAGAGAATAGAAAAGCCTGAGAGGTATGGAGCACAAATCTTCTTTATTGATATATGCAAATCATCTTTTGATTTGATTGCTGTAATAAACATTTGATTAGATATAAACAATATCAAACTAGTTAATTGCAAATAACTTTTTTCTGATTGATACGATTAGGATTATTCATTGCATTAAAATATTTAATAGGGTACGCGAAGTATGAGATAATAGTGGTATATAAAACATTATACAATAGTTCTTTTAGATTCAAAGGCCAAATTATTGATCTGAAGTAGTACTTTTACCTTAGGAGCTTTCTGAAAGCCTTATCTTCCCAAGGCTAATTGTTAATTTCTTGCAGCTAGGCTTGAGGTTTTTCTTTAAGGTTAGCACTTTTGCTTATTTTATTAATAAGAGATACATTCTGTATCTCTGAGAATTTTCATTGCCTACTTGCTTCCTAGCTTAGTTAGCATTTTTATTTGGACTGAAAAATGTAAGTGGGTTGGGGGGCTTTTTTTTGGACACCTATTTTTTTTTTAATTCATTGGTTAGTTGTTCTAGGAAGCCTAGATAGGGTTCTTTATATTAGAAAAAAGAACTGGTTTCTTCTTGACCATATCGTCTGTGATAGAGGTAGTAATTTTTGATGTCTTATTATCAAATCTAAACTAATATACAGATCGATACCAATCCGAAAGTTTACATCAGTATGCAATATACAAACTTTAACTTGAGATTTCCTCTTATTTTCAAACAGCCAAACCATTTACCCAGTTGGTGAAGGAAATGCAACTTCATCGAGATGACTTTGAAATAATAAAAGTCATTGGCAGAGGTGCATTTGGTGAGGTAAGATACCTTTAAAGCTCCCAGATGACTAAGGAAACATACTGTTGATTGATTTTTCCAATGGAGGAATTCTTTGTTTTGAACCCACCTTCCTTGTACAATGGAAGCTAGATAATTGAAGATGATCTGTTCGTACCTATGTGTTACATCTCACAATATTATATAAAAATCAAATGTTTAGTTTGCTGAATACATAACAACCATGCACAGCATATAAGTTAAAAACAAATACTATAAATAAAAACAAAAAGAAAGGGAATTAATAGATAGAGCACATTAACAACATTCTCACAAAAGCACATACTTCCTAACAAAAAGCTTAGGAAAACAATCAGGTCTTCCAAGACCTATTTAAAGAATGGCAGGATCAAGATAACGCAGACCTCTGGAGATTACTATTGCACAGTGCAGACCCTGTGACAGAAAAAGCATTCCACTGAGATCCCATCAGATGATACTCTTTTAAAGACAGAATCTGGAACATGCCCACTCTGTTAGACCTTATTGGAATGGGCAGAAAAAGTAGGAAAAAGATGGTTGCTCAGATAGCCAGGCCCTATTTTTATTTATTTTATTTTTATTTTTATTTGATTTATATGCCGCCCTTCTCCGGAGACTCAGGGCGGCTTACAATGCGTAAGCCATGAAGGACTTTAGAAGTCTTAAATAACACTCTGAATTGCAACCAGAGGCTAACTGAAAACCAGTGCAGACTGCATGCAAAAGTGTTACACAAACATTTCAAGGTGTGCCCATAACTTCATGCATTGATGCACTCTAGGCCAACTGTAGTTTTGGGGTGGTTTTCAAGGTTATTTTCACTGTTGCATGTTGCAATAGTCCACACACAAAGATAATAAGGTATGAATGACTGTGAGAAGGGGTTCCTGATCCAGAAAAGGGCAAAGGCTATAGCTGGGATCTACTCTTCAAGCAGGAGTTAGAGTCCACACTAGTTTTCTCCAGGGAAGTTCTACGCCATTTTAGAATTAAATACAAAGAATTCATTCAGACAAAAATACCCAGCCACTCAGTCGTATCAGGATTGAGTTTAAGTTTCTTTCTTCCCATCTAGACCCCAGCAGCCTTCAGACATTGAGATAAGACAGAATCATTTGGTCAGGTTGGGCTGGAGATTTGGTTCAATTTGGTATCACCAGCATATTGATGATACATGAGCCTGTATTGATGAATGACATCACCCATCAGCTTCCTGTAGATATAAGCAGGCTGATGAAAACATCCAATCTTGTGCCATTCTGTTCCCACTTCTCAATATCCTCAATACCAGTAGAATTGACTGCACAGTGAGAACCACTGTAATACTGCGCCTCCACTCTTATTCCTGCAGTCCATCCAGAAGGCTACCATGATCAATGGTATCAAAAGCCACTGAGAGATCTGAAAAATTGCACCATTGCTGTCCTGACTGAGGGAGAGGTTACTGACAAGTGTGCTCAATGCCATCTCTCTACTATGCCCCAGGGCAAAGCTAAAATTATTGAGTCTGTCATTTCTGTCACCTCTATAACTGTCTGGTTTGGTTCTGCAACCCAACAAGACAGACACAGACTTCAGAGGATAATTAGAACTGCAGAAAAAACAATTACTACCAATGAAGACTTGTATACTACACGAGTCAAAAAGAGGGCTGTGAAAATATTTACAGACCTTTCACATCCTGGACATAAAGTGTTTCAACTCCTACCCTCAAAACGACACTATACAGCACTGCACACCAGAACAACTAGACACAAGAACAGTTTTTTCCCGAACGCCATCACTCTACTAAACAAATAATTCCCTCAATACTGTTAAACTATTTACTAAGTTTGCACTACTATTTATCTTCTCATCGTTCCTATCACCCATCTCCTCCCACTTTTGACTGTATGACTGTAACCTTATTGCTGGTATCCTTAAGATTTATATTGACTGTTTCCCTATGACTATCATTATGATTCTTGACGAATGTATCTTTTCTTTTATGTACACCGAGAGCGTATTCACCAAGACAAATTCCTTGTGTGTCCAATCACACTTGGCCAATAAAGAATTCTATTCTATTCTATTCTATTCTATTCTATTCTATTCTATTCTATTCTATTCTATTCTATTCTATTCTATTCTATTCTATAGTCCAGGACAAAGTTCCCTAAAGTCCAATGAAAGTATAAATAGTTGTGCTTAAAAGTTATTCTAGTTTCAGGACAAAGCTAACCTAATTATTTTCTCTGCTATTATTAGGACCAGTCACTATTATTAAGTGACTGGTCCTAATCTATCAAGATGCACTGTTCTTACTAAAGATATCAGTATGTTATTGAGTTGATTTTGATTGTCCTCGAAATACATTTACATAAAAGAAACCATATGCAATGACTTTCATTAGGATATTTTTTTCTTCAGTTGAAATAGTCATAGCTATTTTTCTATTGCTCTTCCTTATAACTGAAGAGGCTGTTTGATTTCTTTATGTGGCCTGGTATCACTTGCATGATTCTCCAAAATATATAGGCAGCAAGGATTTTTTTTCCTCATTACTTGCTATCTGTTGCTCTTAATTGGAGAGATGTGAGTAGATCCCCCCGCCCCCCATCAATAAAAACTGGAACAAAGAAGAACACTTCAGTTAGTCCTCAACTTATAACCATTTGTTTAGTGACTATTCAAAGTTACAATGGCACTGACAAAAGTTATAAAATGAGACAAAACTCCCTTAACAACTGTCTTGCTTAGCAATGGAAATGTTGGTCGCAATTGTGATCAGAAGTCAACAATTACCTGTAGTAAAATTAACCTTGCTGTTCAAGCCAAAACTTAAGGGGTTCATGAAAACTTTCCTCTATGTCAACTGTAATAAAAATGAGGGGACCCAATTCTGATGTCAGCCACTCCCTCTAGGAAGCAAATTATGTCATTTTGAAAGCAGCCAAGATTCTTAATGGTGGATACAAGTAGTGTTCACTTACAACCCCAATTTGGCACAGAATCTGGGTTGTTAATTGAAGGGTCATTAAGCAAGATATCATACCACTGCTTCCCTCCCTCCCAGTTTTACAGCCGCTGTTGTAAATTTTGCTGTTTGTTTCTTTGTCTCTGGTTGATGTCTTTGTTTCCCCTTTAAATACCTTGTTTTCTTTTAATTTTTTATCTGTAACATGCCAAAAGTCAGGTGGCTTCAAAACTGAAATGAATAAATAATACTAGAATGTCATGGAGTTATTTTTACTTTTTAAATTGTAGGTTGCAGTTGTAAAATTGAAGTGCACAGAGCGCATTTATGCAATGAAAATCCTAAATAAATGGGAAATGCTTAAAAGGGCAGAGGTAAGTATGATATTTTGAATTCAGATTTCTTTATAAATGGTACTAAAAATCACATTAAACAGTTACTACTTAAGCATATAGGAAAATTACATTTTCCTGGAGGTTTTTCATATTAAATATCGTATTTATCACTTTCTATATAACTATATTTAGTGGTCTGTCTAGCCCAGTTTTTTTTCCCACACAGCATGATTTTTATTTACTATGAAAACCATGTTAATTACTAGATGGAAGCTTGGACTTTGGTTACATTGAAAGTCAGGATTTCAAGGAAGATGCACGCTTGGTTCCATTTTTATAAAGAAGTAGATTTTGCAGAAATAATTCAATTAAGCATTGTTGATTATTAAATAAATAAATAAATTTTACATATTTTATTTGTTATAATAAAGATATTTAATATAATATGCATTATATCATACATAAAGCAAGAATTAATTAGCCAATATTTATAAGTATGTAGATTTATATAATTTTTTTTTTTGTTCAATTGTGCTTGATTCTCAGAGACTGCCTTGACTAGTCCCTGAAGTTTTCTTGGTATGTTTTTTCAGAAGTTGTTTGCCATTGCTTCCCAATGGTGGGGCTGAGAGAAATTGAGTAACCCAAAGCCACTCAGCTGGTTTTGTCCCTAAGGCGGGACTAGAACTCACAGTCACCGGATTTCTAGTCTGATACTTTAACAAGTTCACTCGACTGATGTATAAAATATAGCCAAATTCAATAAGAATACTCCAAATTTTAAAGGGTTTTTTTGGTAAAGATATACAAAATATTTCAAATCCAATTGATTCAAATTTGAAATACACTCATTTGAATTCAAAACATCCCACTCAAATGGGAAACAGCCATTATAAACTCAAAATGGGCAATTTCAACCACTTTGGCAATGGGTAAAGTGTGAAAAGGTCTCAAAAGGCTTGAAACAGCCCATTTCATATTCATAACAGCAGTTTCTCAAAGTAGGATATTTTCAATTTAGTATTCAGTTTCTATAGCTTCAGATATTTTTTGTATAGTGCTAGGTTTTGAACAGGAAGTTGCATTTGTAGTTGAATGTATACTTTTCACTCTAATAGGAATGTTTTATTCCTGGATCTTGCAATCTGTCAACACAATCTATTATCCTCCCATTACAGTGTCCTCTATCAATTTCAAAATTTTACAATATTTCAGTTTTTTAAAAATACCTAGATGCTAACAGAAATCTCTCTCTCTATTCCTTATATAGGAAAAGAAAACTCTTGACTTGCTTCTTCCCTACCACATTTGTATAGATACAGGCTTATATATATCTTAGGGATCATAAATCTCTTTAAATATTTTGAAAAGGATACGGAATCAGTGCAGATTAGTTCCCAGTATGTTTATGTTGAAAAGTCCTGCTGTTCAGCATTCTATATTATGAAAAGCTTTTTAAATATTTTAAGGAAAGGTCCACTTATGGTGAATTGCTGGGTATATTCCCAAAATTATAAAATATAGGTAAATGCTTCTGAGCCAGACTTTTTAAAAAAATTATAATTTTTTCCACCAAAATAATATTTGCTGAAAAACTACCTTGTACATTATGTCATAAGGAGATTGATTTTTCATAGCAGATTTAGAAATTTCTATCTTGCTACCTAGGATAGTTCAAATTATTAACTACAATTAGTAGTTCATAATTATGTAATTATACTTATTCTGGGATATAATGTCACAATGAAAGAAGAACTAGTGGATAATAAAACTATTAGGCAAACATAAGAAATTGGGTAGTTCATGCATGAAAGTAAGGGAAAAAGTAAATTGACCATGTGTTTCTGCACTAATTGAACTTAGTGAAGCATATTTTTGAGTGATGCATAGAAATGTTCTGTGTTACGACCCTGAAATAATTATAACAGGAGGCAAGTGATGGATTGTTTAAGAATCTTCCACTTTTACATTGTTATAGCTTCTATTAAAATGGTTGCAACAGTTTATAAATTATTATAAAGCTTAACGTATTCATAATGTTATTCATATATTTTGCAATAATTTTCTAATTGAAATAATATCTGGCCACAATATTATAGAACAAAAACAGATTATTATTCTCCAGGCCCTTAACAAACTTTATGGATTTATTCCCTGAATAGTATAAAGGTGAGGTATTATTTTATATCAAAATAAACAGTGTAAAATAAGAAAGAAATCCTGCTATAGTAAATAGTAGATAACAGTTTCATAGATGGAATAGAACGAACTACCAATGAATCTCCAAAGAGAGGCAATTTAAAAGTTTAATATAAAATAGATGGATTCTCTTTGCCTGTCTGATACTATCAGATGCTATCTTTACTATTAGTATCTAATTCTGAAATTCAGCTTTCTAATGTTTAAATGAAATTTATGATAATGGAGTTTGGAAGTAGGGTTAATAGACGTTTGAATAAACTTGTAATTTTGTGGTTCAGACTAAGTAGGAGATAGAAGTAAGAGACCCATGCTCCGGATCAAAGAATTCAGATAGAAAATTAGATGGAAATAAATTCCATGATCTATGTTTAAAAATCCTAACTTTACTCTTTGTTCCTAGATACTAGACATGATATGGATTTCACATCCTTTGTAACATAAAGCCTTCAGCCAGGACATTCATTAAAACAGAAGGAAGTACCTTTTCTGAAGTCATAATGATCTTCCCCCTTTCGTTTTCCTTGGAAGTAGTCATGGTCCTCAAATACATATACGATTAGTGGGGGTGGGTAGAGGGAGAAATAGGCTCAGAGATAGGTGACTTCTATGATGCATGCAAGGAATTCAGCTCCCATTTCCAGGAAACATTATTGACTAAATTGGGCAGGTTTATATTGCCCATTCTCTAGACTTATTTTTGTTTTCTTTCAAGCAAACATTTTAAAAGTTTCTTGTTTTCTTGAAGGCTGTCAGTATAGCAATATCAATAGCACTTATATACTACTTCATAGTGCTTTTACTCTCTAAGCGGTTTACAGAGTCAGCATATTGTCCCCAACAATCTGGGTCCTCATTTTACCCACCTTGGAAGGATGGAAGGTTGAGTCAACCTTGAGCCAGTGAGATTTGAACTGCTGAACTGCAGCTAGCAGTCAGCTGAAGTAGCCTGCAGTACTGCATAAAACAAAAATGTTATCTCAAGAATCAAATGCTATCATGATTTTTAAATTTGATTTTTAAATTATTTTTTGTTAGCTATGAAAAGTTTTATTCCTTGGTTTAGATACTGAATTATTGTAGAGGTGGTATATTTATGAATGTTATAATCTTATATTACATAAACATTAATACAATATTTGCATCCTTGTTTATTAAAGTCAAGAGACTAGTTAAACAACTTTTTCTCCCTCTTTTACTCTCTTATTTTTAGACTGCTTGTTTCCGAGAAGAGAGAGATGTTTTGGTGAATGGAGACTGTCAGTGGATTACAACGTTGCACTATGCTTTTCAGGATGAAAACTATTTGGTATGTGTGTACAACAAGCCTATAAGAAGTAGTTTGTAATCTGGTTTCTCAGTTCAAAATATTTTGAATTCAGAACATTATCAACTGTGTTTATCTGAAAGGAAGATTGCTCCTCTCCCTCCCCTCCAGTGAAGGGAAAGGGATTTTCATAGAATCATAGAGCTGGAAGGGACCATAGAGGTCTTCTAATCCAACTTCCTGCCCACGTCAGGAGTCCTTATACCTTTTGGTCAAATGGTTGTCCAGTCTTTTCTTGAAAACCTCAGTCATGGAGCAACCACAATTCTGGGAAGCAAGCTGTTCTATTGATAATAATTCTCACTGTCAGGAAAATCCTCCTTATTTCCAGATTGGATCTCTCTGATGTGCTTCCACTCGTTGCTTCTTATCCTAGAATAAATCAATATTCTTTCCCCTGTGACAGCCTTCAGTTATTGGAAGATTGCTATCATGTCTTCCCTCAGCCTTCTCTTTGTTAGGCTAAACATATCCATTCCCTTAGCTGTTCATTGTACGATTTAGCCTCCAGGCCCCTTACCATCTTTTTTGCTGTTCTCTGCACTCTTCCTAGGGCCTCAGCATCTTTTTTGTATTGTGATCAGAACTGGATGCAATATTCCAAATGTAGCCTCACTAGTGCAGTGAGGAATGGCTTTATCACTTCCTGTGATCTTGATGCTATCCCTCTGTTGATGGCAGCCTAGGATTGTGTTGGATTTTTGGGAGCTGCAACACCCTGCTGAAGCAGTGATTCACCAGGACACCTAGATCCCCCTCATAGGGATACTGTTGAGCCATGCGTATCCTGTAACTGTGCCTTGGTTTTCCCTGCCTAAGTGCAGAGCCTTATTTTTCTCATTACTGAACTGCATCTTGTTGGATACAGGCTAATGCTCAGGTCTGTCAAGATTATTCTGAATCTCGAGCCTATCTTCTAAAGTATTAGCAATTGCCCTAGCTTGGTGTGATCTGGATTGGTACCATTTTTATTTGCATTTGTTAAAAATACTGGAACCGAAGAAATAAGAGTTAACAAGTATTTAAACAAAGAGTTGAAAAGGAATCATTTCAGTGGAAGTAGAAGAAATCACTGTTATAGCTCACCTTCATCGTCTAATGAAGAAAAGACACAAATATTTATTACCACTCTCTGTATGTAATTGGTAATTGATTACAGTGGAGAGACCCTAAAAGTTCAACAAAACCATCACTGGATAGAGAGGCTCTTCATTGCAGTTCCTTAGCCTTTATGCATGAAGAATGCTGAGAGAAGCATGGGGCTACCAAATTGAATGAACAGAACTAAAATTCCTAAGCATTCTTTCTTGGAAATAAGGGACACAGAATTTAATGAGATTTAGTAGTATGCAGTTGTTATTATGATTGCAGCCTAGTATGGAGACCTCCAGTTTTCTTCTTGCCACTCAGAACCCAAGAATTTCTTCCTCATTTTACATTCCGCTTATATGGAGTAAGCTGGGCTACACAAAACTTCCACAGCATAGCAGACTTACTGCAAATAAACATGCAGAAATTTACGGTAGCTGAGCCCACATTTCTGCACTCTCTCACTGCAGTGAGTGTATACATATTTGTGTGTAATATGACTAGTTTGTGTGTCTCTATTTGTATATGCAAATAGGTGCTTAATTAAATTTACAGATGGGATACCTTATTTTACAGGCAATTTTTATTTGCAGTCATTAATTTAATTGAACATTTAATATTTGTCCTGGCTGTATTCTTTCTTGGAATGGGCCTCTGATTCTGTTCTTTTTTGAAATATAGTAAGGAGTAAGCATTTTTATGAAATAATTTGAAATAGAAATTGGCAATCACAGCTGAAAAATATATAAAATTTGGGTGTTTAGTCTAAAATCTAGAATCATCTTCCTTTTGGGTCAATATGTAACTGTTTATATTCTTATTTTAAAAGAGAAAAACATTCCAAAATAAATTATTTAAAGTTACTCTATTTTCTCTAGTTTGCTATTAAGCATAATGAGCTAGAGTTAACTTAATTAGATAAATAAATTGTTCAGTTGAACACTTATCATCTAGTTATTTACCTTGGCACAGTACTGTTAATGTGTCATTTTATACACAAAATCTCAAGACTGCTGTTAAAATCCAGAAGTGGCCAAACCGGTTTGTGGCCAACTGTGGCTTCTGTAATGTTCATTTTCAGCTCTGAAGCACTTGCGGACAATAAAAACCGGAATAGTATTGAAAAGAAACCACCTTTACAGTACAATCCTATGCATGTTTACTCAGAAATAAATCTTGCTGATTTCAATGAGTTACTACCAGGTAAGTGTGCATAGGATTACATCCCTGGTATAAATGTTTGGAGGTTCCTAAAAGGTTTGCGTCCGATAAGAAGTAATAGCCATCTTCTCAAAAAAAAAAAAAAAAAAAAAAAGGAGGATGGGAAAAATGCAAATAGTTACTTGAGATATTCTGATTGCTTTGTGTCTTTGAGAAGGGTTGTTAAGGAAAGGAGTGCCAAAGGAAGAATTTCAAGTGTATGAAATAGAGGCACTTTTTAAGAACCTTGACAAAAGAATAAATGACTGAGAGCTAGCTCCCTTCTTTGTTCATTGTATTTTTCATATCATATTAATTCACCCATTTATTATCACAGGGCTACTTTGCAGTCTGGTTAGGTAGAAACCTTAACAATTTATAATTTGTCAAAATTACACATTATAATATTGTTTAATAGTCTTTAAAAAGTTCAGTAGAGCACATTTAGGTCATAAAGTATACTTCACCCATGGTTTCCCTGCTGATGTATGAGGCCATTTTTGATAACCTTTTCCTTTTTATATTTATTTAAGATGTGGACAGGAATTAAGATGTTCCTGAAATATTTTACTCTGATCTTACTCTTATGGTAAGAAGTTAGAAAAAAAATAGGAAAACTGGTATATTTAAATGAAAAATACTAATTAACAAGCAATTAGTATGTGTAGCTTTGGCTAATCTATATTTTCCACATTTGTTGACATTTACTCTTGCGATTTCATTTCTCCAGGAAACACATTGAACTACTAAATTGCTGTTATTATTTAGATTTAGTATAGCTGCCCATTCCTATGGAGTTGGGTAACATATCTGGGAATCTTTTATCATATTTTTTGACTATAACTGATCATTGCAGTGAACCCAATTAACTGGAAGGAATTTATGTACATGAACATTTACTTACAACAATTGAGGCAGTGCATTTTAGTTTTGCAAGCAATCTTTTGCCCAGATAATGACAAGCCTCATCACAGTTCTTAATCTCAGCATAGTTACTGCATCATGTACCCACTGGGATCATATTTTAACATACTAAACCATACATTTCATTGTTTTTTACAAATGACATTTGAATTATTTTCCCCCCAGCAAAGGAAAAAGGAAGAACATTATGAGCATTTTTTTCATTCCTGTTTTTTGTTTTAAATTATTCCTATGAGAATGACTAAGTTTGAAGTTATATTTCTTTAATTATATTGTATGTATTAATGCTTCTCTTTTGTCAACTAGTATATGTATATGAAATAACTGGAATGGGGTGGGGGAGAATGTGTCTAGCAGAATAATTATCTGGGAAATTGTTAGTTTAAATTCCCATCTTTACTTTAATTGGATAATTTAATAATTAGTTAAAAGGGAGCAGTTAAAGTCAATGTGTCCAGTTAAACCACTCACTTTGACTCCAGTTTCCACAAGCATATATTAAAGTTGTATTCCAGTGAACATTTCATTTAATCCATTTCATTTAAACAGTTATGATGTAATTCTGCAGTGATTCTTACCAGTAAGTGTTCTTGTTTTTTAGTATTTAGTAATGGACTACTATGTGGGTGGTGATTTGTTGACATTACTTAGCAAGTTTGAAGACAAGCTTCCGGAAGATATGGCCAGGTTCTACATTGGTGAAATGGTTCTTGCTATTCATTCCATTCATCAGCTGCATTATGTGCACAGGTAAGGATTCTTATTGTGGCATATAAATACAGGTGGTCCTCAACTTACGACCACAATTGAGCCCAAAATTTCCATTGCTAGGTGAGACAGTTGTTAAGAGAGTTTTGCCCAATTTTATGACCTTTCTTTCCACAATTGTGAAGTGAACCATTGCAGTTGTTAAGTTAGTAATGTGGTTGTTAAGTGTGTCTGGCTTTCACATTGACTTTACTTGTTAGAAGGTCACAAAAGGTGATCACATGACTTCAGGGTACTGCAATCATCATAAATATGAATCAATTGCCAAACATCCAAATTTTGATCAGGTGACCATGGGGTTGCTGGAATAGTCGTAAGTGTACATCACTTTTTCAGAGCCATTGTAACTTTCAATGGTCACCAAATGAATGGTTTTAAGTCATGGACTGCCTGTATTAAGCTAATTAAATATAAAATAAAGCTACAGATTTTGAAAAAATACGAAAACAAATGTTATGTAAACAGTAAGATGTTGTTATGAAGCCTGTTATCTTAAAATAATGTTCCTATTTATACTTCCAGATTGTGGCCATGCCCATCTTCAAATATTGTAAACTATTAGGGGGCTCAGCAGACCAGTTTGCCCTTCCCTTCCCTTCCCTTCCCTTCCCTTCCCTTCCCTTCCCTTCCCTTCCCTTCATAAGAGCATACAGTACAGTTTGCTCATTTCTTCCATCTGTAATCAAATAGTCTTTTGAATTTATAGAATGTATATTTCCACCCCTTCAGTTTTTGGTTGGTTCAATTTAAATTTCAGATTGAAGGGTATTATATATAAATGGGGTTTAAGGCAAAACGTTGCAGGAAATTTCTGGACTCTGGCAGAAAAGTAGTAACAAAAGAAGTTAAAGAGAAGAGATAAGGAAAAAACCCTGTAATATATACCAATGCCATTTACGGTATCTCTCTGTACCTTTTTATACTTGTACTGTAAACTATCATTTCTTACATTGTAGGGAGATATCATTCAGTGCATGAAAAACTGATTTCAGGTTTTTCTTCTTATATCAATTCAAAATCCAAGATTACGAGAACTTGTCCAATTAGAAGGAAAAAACTGAATGGAAAAAATAATGAGAACACAAAAGTGTTGAGAACACAGAAGTACAGCGGAAAGACTCTTATGGACACTCTGGCACCTCTGTTTAGATAATAGGTTGCCCATACATGGAACATTGGATTATAGTTTTGGGTCTTTATTGCCATGCTTAGCATTACTGCAAAATGGTTACTTTCACATTCAAAATATTTAGTTTGGTGAGACACCTTCTTTGCTATTTAAAGGAATCTATTATTTTATACCTTCTGCCTCAGACTCCTAAAAGCTGATAAATCCCCAATTTCTAGTTTATTTGCTTGTTATGTTATTTCTGCTCTTAACTAAGGAAAATGGTGATGGAATGTTTATGGCTATCCTTTCTGGTTAATTTTGGCTAAAAGTAGCCAATGTACAGTGTTTAATTGTATATAGACCGTGGGTTTCGTGTGCATTTAGAGGTGGAGAGAAACAGCAATGTATTTAATCAATGTATGAGCCAAGGAGGCACAGTGGTTAGAGTACAGCACTGCAGGCTACTTCAGCTGACTGCTAGCTGCAGTTCGGCAGTTCAAATCTCATCAGGCTCAAGGCTGAGTCATCCTTCCATCCTTCCGAGGTCGGTAAAATGAGGACCCAGATTGTTGGGGGTAATATGCTGACTCTGTAAACTGCTTAGAGAGGGCTGTAAAAGCACTACGAAGTGGTATATATTTCTATTGCTAATCAAGCCAAAAAAAAAAAAGTTTCATTCAGTTGTATTGAAATTGTAACCTTTAAAACAATTGTAATATTTTTAAACGCAATACTTAAAACTATAACAAAGCTTTTTCAATCTCATTTTTAAAAATTCCACAAGGCCATTTAAATATTGAAAATCTATGCCATTGAAGGAAAACTTTTAATATCCTAATTGTCGGGCAATAAGTTGCTGTACAAATGAGTCCTATTACAGTGTTCTGAGCTTTAACCAAGAAAAGTTGGATACATCATATAAGAATAAATCAAATATATATATATATATATATATATATATATATATATATATATATATATGATAAGAATTTTGTCCATGGCTTTCATGCAACAGTTTTATAGGTGTGCTTTTGAGTACTCTAAATAAATAGGTGCATTTCTGATTCATAGGTACCAGCATGGCCAGTTTTCATGCTGAAGTAACATAATGTTGTAACTAATATATTATGTAAGTGTAAAATCTACATGAAGGAAACTTCCTCATTTGCTTATGAGATTACATCTAGAATGTGATGCTGTATTTATGAGGAATAAAGAAAATAATATGTTCTTTAATTTAAGAGTACTCCTTCATTTTGACCTTTTTACTGCTGTAATCTTGAACAAAGTCTGTACATATTTATAAACATCAAGACAGCACCAAAAATAAACTTGTCTCACATTGAAATTTTCTTAATGTAAGGTGACATTAGTTACAGGATTAGGAAACTCAATCACTCTACAGGTTCCTTTCTTTTAGGTATTGTCAAATATGTAGCCCAGGGTGTTGCGCTTTCTGTGAAGTAGCCCCACTTGTTTGGAGCAGTTTACTAACTCCACCCTATTGTATTTTAGGAGAGCTGTTAAAACTTGTTTTTTATAGAAGCACTGGGTGGGGATCTTGTATAAGTTCTACTTGGTTGTTTCTTGTTTGCAGTGACATTAATTCTTCTTAATAACTTATTATTTTGTACTGTAGTTTATTAATTTAGTATGCAGTTTAGGACAGAATGCTTTGGTGGTTAAGGCACTGAATTGGAAACCTGGAGCCTGGGACTTCTAGGCCTCTCTTAGGTATGAAAGTGGGCTGAGTGACTTTGGGCCAGTTATTCTCTTTCAGCTCAGGTCAGTTCACAGGGTGTTGTTATGGGGGAAAATAGGAGGCAAGTATATTCCCTTGAATTGGTCAAACTATATATTTTTTAAAAAGGTGGGAGCATCGTTGTTATTAAATTCTGTTCATATAAGAAGAGAATGTAAGCCACTCATCCCATAGCATGTGAGTTCTACAAAATAAAGCAATATATCTGCAGTATTTTATATAATAGACAAATCCTGAGATAACCTTTTTGTAGGTAAGTCAGTTCCAGATTTGGCAAAGGAATTAAACAATAATAATATTGAGTTGTTGTGGGAACTTCTCAAGCCAATTAACCTATGCTGGCATATATTAAGCATGCAGTCCTCTTCATCATGGCATTAAAGATAAACCTAAGGAACAATTAAGTCAGAAGCAAGCTGAATTGATTGCAAAAGGTTTGCTTTAATGTACATAATGTTATAAGTTCAGAATATCAAAAAGAGAATATTCATTTCTGAGATAGTTGAAACATATGGGCGGTTGGAGGGGTTGAGTCACTAGTTAGTGGATTATATATAAAATATATCTTGGAAGAATTGGGCTTGTGGATGATAGTACAAAACAGCATTCCTCACAAATGAAATCCAGTATTATATTGTTACTCCTATTTTGTGTCCTTCATAGAGCACAATTTAATGCTACAATATATATAAAACTATCACAAAAATGTACAATATTGAGAGCTATGTGATTAAAAAGATTTTAATGTGTGGTCATTTCAGCAGGCCAATAGTTTCCCCATTAAAGTAATTTTTTATATTGCTAAATACAAAATGGCTTTTAATAACCTTCAGAAATTACTATATTGCTTCAGGAAATCGTTTGAATACTTATTGCTTTGATCAGAGCTAGCCAGAGAAATGGTATTAGCCTTTTAGAATAAGTATGTATGAGAAAATTGGAGAAAAAAATATCAGTGAATTAATACAGCTGTCCATTAATGCTATTACTTGCTAATGCTGCAGTGTTATGTATGTTTACCTCAGAGTAAGCCCCTCTGAGGTGAGGTTTACTTTTGAGTACACATGTGCTGCATTACTGTGTTTTGATTACACTGTACAGCAAAGAAACCTCTATTAGCTCTTAGTGTTTCTTTTTGCAGATTGTTTTGCTGGCAGAAAAAGTCCCTGTGTTAGTGAAGCTTTGAAAGAAATACCAGAGTTTTAAAGCTCTTCAGTAGTTAATCACCTTCCTTCCTCTTATACTGTGAGAGGAAATGGGAGACAAAGTACGTGTTGTGCATTTTTATTGTTGAGTTCGTAGGAATACGTGTTCCAAAAGAATCTTTGGTAAACAGATGAGAAACATGTGATAAAACCTACAGTATATGTGGATATTGATCTATGATCTACTTCTTAGCCATAGTTTTTCTTCACACATTAATTCTGCTATTTTTTTCTGTATAGAAGATGAGTTTTCTTTAATTTATGCTTGGAACCTTTCCTTTAGAATTATTTCATAAATACACTGTCATGAAGTATGGCAGATATATACTGGCTTTTAATGACCTTTTTTTTGGTCTAAACATGATGTCTGAACATTCAGAATGTTTATTAGACATTATTTCTTGAAAAGTTAACAATTTTTCAAGAAATTTGGAGGCATGTTATATTGCCAACAAAGTCAGAACACAAGCTTAGCTAATTCACACATTATTATGATTCAAGTTAAATGGGAAATAGAATAGATATGTTTAATTTAGCAACAAAACCAAGGCAATTGTGAATGTTTGCATGTATAAAGATATCTTTCATTGTTGTTTGTGGAGTTATTTTTTGTGAAAACTATATAAACCGTATTAAAATATGCACTTTGAAGGAAACAGGAAACCAGGAAATTCTTTGTGAAAGCAGCACAGTTAAAAATGATTTGGAATAAATTATTCAGAACTTATTTAAATGCAGTGCATCCCGGCTAATGTTTGAAGACCCATGTTTTCTTTCAGACTTCTGTACAAACCTGAAAAAATAATGTACAATAGCTACATAAATGAACCAAGTTAGATGCTCCGAATTATTCTTTCAAATTATTTTCAAAGTGTGCACATCTTATTCAGGATGGGAATTTAATTGGATAGGTTTATATAATCATAGTGATACTTTACAGTATTCTTTAAAGCTATATTTGGGATTATTTTTCTGGCATAGACAATTTGATCTTTTGCTGTTATAAAATGACATAAGCTTTTAAATATAAATGATATGAAATTGTCAGTATCCTATTTTTATAACAACTAACTTCATTTTAATGTATGTTTAGAACACCTGGTTGAAGGTAATGTTCCAACTATGTGCCTGATTTAAAATAATACTTTTTTCTTTTTTGAAAAATCAGAGATATAAAACCTGACAATGTTTTATTGGATGCGAATGGCCACATACGCCTGGCAGATTTTGGATCCTGCTTAAAGATGAGCGAGGATGGCACTGTATGTATCAAAAAAGTATAGTGGTTTTTTTAAATAGAATACTTAAACAACAGTGTGTTTGAGTTTGTTATTTGGAAGATAAGCTGCAAAAGTACTACATAAAGATATAAAGTATATAGATATAGCAACATTTTATATTGTATCATTCTTCTGCAATATGTTTAATCAGAACTGCTATATATACTTTATGAATGGAGTATCCTGTAATATTCCCATGTATTTCCTCCCCTTATAATGTTTCATGGCCAATTTAACTTTTTATTTGTACATAAGAAAGTGGTGTTATGATTCTTTTCATTTATACTTAATAATGCAAGGAAGCATAAACTTTTCTTTTTGTATCTCAGTAATGCTCATTGATCTATAGATTTAAGCATGCATACAATTACATTAATTTCTCCTTATATATTATTTTACATTGGTTCTCTTCAAGGTACAATCTTCAGTCGCAGTGGGCACCCCTGATTATATTTCCCCTGAAATACTGCAAGCCATGGAGGATGGCATGGGAAAATATGGACCTGAATGTGATTGGTGGTCCCTAGGTGTCTGCATGTATGAAATGTTATATGGAGAAACACCTTTTTATGCAGAGTCACTGGTGGAAACCTATGGGAAGATTATGAATCATGAAGTAAGTGCTATGAAACGTTTGTTCCTCTTAGCTGTAATTTTCGCAGAAATACGTCACAAAAATCAAAAATCTTTGTCTTTGTGTGCATGAGTAACTGCATTGCTCAATATATCTTCTAAGAAAAATCTTCTGTGACTAATGTTCAGAACAGGTATTTCTCAAAGCTCTGTTGTTGTATACTTGGAATATATCGATTCAATTATTTCTAAAAACTTTTCACTGTATATTTTGCGGCAAAGCAGACTTAAAATGAGCACATTCAGCAAAAAATATAAGTACAATGTACTGAAATTAGTCTAGACTAATAAAATATATTTAAGGATGTTTCTTCAGACAAGCAATGCCAAAGATACATGACTTAACATTAAAAAGTAGAAAGTTTAAAAACAAGAACACTGAACAAATTTTGAAGCTCAGGAAGCCTTCTATAGTTTGTTTATTTTAAAAGAAGTGGTCTGAATGTACACATTAAAAATATTTTGTCATAGAAAAGAATATCTTCAGTTCAGATTTCCCTTCCTATTCTTCAGGAGAGGTTCCAGTTTCCATCTCATGTTGCTGATGTATCTGAAGAAGCAAAAGACTTAATCCAACGACTTATCTGCAGCAGGGAACGTCGGCTGGGGCAGAATGGAATAGAAGATTTCAAATCACATGCATTTTTTGAAGGACTCAATTGGGACAATATCAGAAATTTAGAAGCACCTTACATTCCAGAAGTTAGCAGTCCTTCAGATACATCAAATTTTGATGTAGACGATGATATATTGAGAAACCCTGTGAGTAATTACTGCATTTTCTTTTTGTTGTTGTTTGTTTGTTTTCTACATCACTGATTTTCTAGCTTCTGAGGTGAATCATGACATTTTTGTATGCTGCAGGGGCATGCTGGGGGGAGTCTTAGAGTTTAAAATCTCTGTTTCTAGCTGTTTTGATAAGAATTGAACAGACCTGGAAATATGTTTAATGTTTCTACTTCTATTCTGCTTTGCATATGTAGACTGTGAAAAAAATGGCTTCTCTGATTAAATTTATTAGAGTAAACTTGATTTACCAGACTTTAGCTATGTTGGAGAACTTTTTCTTTTGGACATCCCCCCAAAACAATAAAATCTGATGATTTGTGTAAATTATATAATTTATGACCTGACATCATGACACAGATAATGTTAATTATCTTTTATCCTGAATAGTATACTAAAACAAGAGTGTTCTCCAATAACAATTTGGAAACAAAGTTCAATTTTTCCTTGACTTACTATAGTAAATTAGTCTTAAATCTTTCTTAGGTCATCCACTTTGTAGAATGCCAATGCTTCTAAAAACAGCATGTATGAAATTCCTAAAATTAAAATATTATTCATTTGCTATATTAATAACCAGGCCTCAGAGTCCAAACAGTACCAATTCATAAATTTACCATTTAATATAATCAGGGATATTAAAAACTTTTATGTTCTGGGCAGGGGAATTTTCCATGTTTTCCCCTGGGAGCCCTAGTCATTATTGTCCAGAAATATACTTTCTGAAGTAGGAATTGGTTCAGTAAGGATGGGCCACAAGACCCTCTGCAGATGATCTCCCAGGCTCTGGGCTAGAATGGCTGGAGCCCTTTGTGATGTGTTTTTTGTGTCTTTGGTTGGTTTCATCGTCCTGTTTTTACTTGTTCTTTATCTTGTTTCTCTCTTTTGATTGGATCTTGAAAGATTTAGTGCATTCCCCAAGGGTCTGGATTGGAATCTATTACTTTGCCAAAACCCAATATAGAATATTTCAGCAAACCATTGAATTCATTCAAAATAATCAGTTAAACCTGAGCCTTTAGGTCATTCTAAGAATTCTACCTTTTGTCTTTTACTTAAGAGGTCAGAAATGGAAAAGGTCTTGGATGGCTTTTCCATGTAGTATAAACAGATACCAATTATTTTTATGCAATTATATATATCTGTTTATTTCCTCCAGTAAACTAATTGAGATATCCACACTAAAATATAAATCTGTACTAAATATGATACAGATTTCTAGTGCTTTGTTCTGTTTGACATTCTGATCAACTTTGAATTTAACTTGTTTCATATTTAATACATTATCTGAATGTATGTAAATGTAAAGCCAAATTACCTTCTTAATTGTTTAATAAAGAAGATTTTCAGATTAAATGGTTTTTAAAATAAAAAAGCTAAAAGCCTAGTGTGAGAAGGGATATACGTATTGTATAATATTTGAGTTCATGCAATTCTTAAAATTAATGTTCAGATTGAATCATATTTAGGAAAAATATTGATTTTATCTTAATTTCTCAGATACATTCATGGTGAAACTACATTTTATTTTCTTGTCACATTTTATTCATTCACTTCACATCTAGCGTGGACATTTCATTCTTTGCTTCAGAGTGGGACTGGGTTAAATCAGAATAAATTAAAAAAAATCAAGGGAGAAAATGAAAATAAAATAACTTGGTATGTAGAAAGCCCCTTTACAAGGATGTTGAAAAATATATATTTTCTATAAATAGAGAGAACCAGCATGGTATAATGGCTGAGATGCTGGACTCCTTAATCAAGGAAGAGCTCTGAATGACTTTGGGCCAGTCATTTTCTCTGAGCTCACATCAGCATCAGAACTAATAAATAAAAAAGCCCTAGTTGCCATTATGTATTGATAGTTTTACCATAAGAAGCAGGTAAGCACAGTGCAAAAAGAAGTGGACTTCACAAGCTTGTGGACAAATGCTAAGAACACCCACCACAATGGTCTTTCTATAAATTGAAAAAACTATGCAAATACATACTATGCAATAAAGAGATACCAGATCTTGTTATAAGAAAAAATTAAATAATGCTCTATTAATAAACTTAAGATGTTGTACAGATTAGATTTGCAAATAAATGAAGTATTTGTTGGAAGCATGATTTAAGTTTAGGATCCCCTAAGCTACTTTTGTGAGGACAGTGCACCTTAAAAGGCAGGGTGAAAGGCTTTTTAAAATTCTTTTAAATCCATGCCTTTTCTGTTTATATTGTGTTATACTCTCAGTTTTGAATTAACTCACCATGTTTTTGTTTTTGTGCAGGAGATGATACCACCTGGTTCTCATACTGGCTTTTCTGGGTTGCATTTACCTTTTGTTGGCTTTACCTACACAACAGAAAGGTAAGTTGAAAAAAAAGAATAGCAGTTTAGAAAACTCACATGGAGGACCTCCAGCTCTAGGGGTAGTCTTTGCTTCTTTTTTATGATTAATTTATATAACACTGTCAGGTACAAATGCTTTGCGGGAAAGAAAAAGAGGTATTTTTCTATAATGGCAGTGTTGCAGAGTAAATACGAGGTAGTATATTTAGATACATATGTATTATTTAAGCTTTGAATTCATACGATCCAAGCCCGTATAGTACATCAGCTGATTTCTAAGATTATAGAATATAATGCAATGGTTATTCTGCTGTATATTACTGCATGTTAGATTGGTAAAAAGACAGTGCTTTACCAGAAACCTCCCTCCCTCTTTTCTTTTTTGCCCACATCAGTTCTACTGCTGTTTATTCTATTTCTTTATATATAATATTCTAATTCTTTATATATAATATTCTAATTCTTTATATATAATATTCTAATTCTTTATATATAATATCTCTATATTTTAATGGGGGAAAAAAGCTAAATAATAGGTTTTGATTTATTTTATCTATTTATTAAATTTTATGCTGCTCATCTTGCTATAAAGCAACTCAGGTATAAATGCTTGATGGATCATATCAGATACATATTCCAAAGTGACCCTTTAATGGCTCCTAATTACAAAAAGATAAATTTTCGGTAAACTCCAGCCTCACTGCATGGTGTATGAATTACGTGCATAATAGATAAAACTACTACTATTATTTCTATTATTTAGATTTCTGACATGCTAAATTCTTTACTATTCTTGAGGGGTTTTTTTTACACGATAAGTTGTTATGTGTTGGGGTGTTCTTTTCTTTGTACTTCATGTAGCTAGTGTAGTGTATCTAGTGTGTCCACATCAAATGTTGTCCTCAAACAGTTAAAGGTAATGATTATCACAAAGCTACTCAATGAGCTTCATAGACAGGTATCCTACAGGAAGGATGATAGATTAGCTATCCACAAGCTTAGTTACTTACAGATTTTTTTTTTAGCTTATGCTAGTCTTGATTGATTGCTATATTAAAGGAAAAACTTGCTCTCTGGCAGGCGAAAAGAAATATAATCTGGTGAAAATAATTTTCTAGCTCCTGTCATAAATGTATATAATGTTAGCAAACTGAACTTGAATCAGATCACTGGCCTGACTGAATCCAGTGTTTCATGTTCCATTTTTCAAAGATGCTCCAGGTTTTCCTGAGTGTTAAACCTGAGATTATTATGTGGGGGAAAAGTACTATACATGGAAAGGCAATCTTCTCATGTACTTCCTTTGCCTGTCTTAAAAAATGAAATAGAAAAGAGCACTTGGGAGCAGTGGTATCAATCTTTTGCTTTAAATCCCATTGGTGTAGAAGTTATTACTGCTACTTCCTTGCAAGTAAGCTTTCCTTTGTGGGGTTGGAGTGAGAAAAAACAGATTGCTGTTTACTTATCAGCTCACTCAGTAGGTAAACATTTATATAACTTATATAACTTAAGATTGTATTGACTTTTCTGATTCTATTGAATTTTCAACAGAAAGGTTGCTGTTTATGATTGATTAAATATGCTAATTAATGTGTGCATTGATTATTTTGGGTCTCAGCTGTTTTTCTGATCGAGGTTCACTTAAAAGTGTAATGCAGTCCAGTAGCATAACCAAAGATGAGGATGTTCAACGTGACCTGGAGAATAGCTTGCAAATAGAGGCATATGAGAGGAGAATACGGAGACTGGAACAGGAGAAGCTGGAACTGAGTAGGAAGTTGCAAGGTATACCTTCTCATTGGCTTTCTTGTAGTCTATCTGGTGGAATAATATGTTATCATTTCTAACCATTATGTTTTTCATTCAATTTAAGAGTCTACCCAGGCTCTTCAGTCCCTTCATGGTTCTACTCGCTTAACAATGAACACAAATAGGGATAAAGAAATAAAAAAGCTAAATGAAGAAGTTGAACGCTTGAAAAATAAAATAGCAGGTAAGTTTTGAAATACATTACTAAATCCAGTAATAAAGCCTTAATTTGTGCTATGCACTTTTAAAAAGCTGTGCCTCAGTCCTTTTTCTGGGGGCTCTTTTGTATGGCTATCCAGTTGGTTCATATTGTGAATTTGTAAAAACTTTCATTAAAACTTGGCTTGCCTTAAACCATTGGAGAAAGGTTTGAATCAGAATCATGTGGCTTTTGTCATATAAATTCTATTGTTTTAGACTATACCTATATAGTAAAGTATTCTGGTTTTCCTATGTTTTCATCTAGTCAATCTGTCCATTTTTTCAGTTTGTAAAATGCTTTTTAAAAAATGTGCATCATTTCTGTTGAAAAAGTTACAATTGTGAGTTTTGATTAAAATCCAATTGTTAATCCTTCTCTAGATTTGAATGTAGGGGTCATAACTGATTTTTTCCCCAATATAGTTGCTTGCAGATGCAGCATAAATGCCTACTTTTTCAAATGTTTCCTATGGAGAGCCAGTTTGATATAGTGGTTAAGGTGTTGGCCTAGACAGCCAGAGAACGTGACCTCCCTTGAGCATGAAACCCAGTTAGTGATTTTGGGCCACTAACTTTCTCTCAACCCAATACCTCAAAAGGTTGTGGGAAAAAGAGAAAGCAGAAATATTAGGTATATTTTCTGCCTTGAATTGACCATTATACTGTATGTAAAAACAAGTGGGATAACAACAACAATTAATTCCCTTTTAGTTTATATTCTATAACTTCTAGAGGTTTTTTTTAAAAATAAAGAACAATTCTACAACATGCATAACATATAAACACTTGCCTGCATTTATGTGTTCATGTGTGTATATTGGACTTTTTCTTTCAAGCTATTTACCATATTATAAACCTGAGAACCATAATATGACATCTGGGGATATCAATTCATCTACAAACCTTTTTTGTTTGTCCTGCCAGATTCCTTGGCCTGCCTAATTTTTTTTCCAGATTAAAAAAAAAGAAAAAACCCATCCTGGAATGCTGTAAACATAGTGTCAACTTTAAATATTATCTTTAATTGCTACTGCAGATTAAATATAAGCTCATATTAAAATAAAAATGTCCAATACTTCGTTAGAAGTAGCAGTAAGAAGAATTGTTTAGAATGATAAAGTAGAAGGGATGCCAGGCAGCATTTTGATAAATCCATGCTTTGTAATTGGCTGTTTTTTCCTCCACCCAACAGTAGCCATATTTACAAAAATTCCCACAACATATTTTTAAAATTCCTAAAGTATTGGTTGTTCAGAAAGATTACCCCCCTCCCCCACCAGTTTTCCATGGTGGAATTATGACAGAAAGCCAAAGGGAAGATTTTATGTTTTAGTTTCCCTCCCTTTCTTTCATATTTTTATCTTTAAAGGATCCCAGTTCTTGTTAGCTTAAAAGTTTGAATAATAAACTTTTGATTAAATTTCTGATGGCAGGAAGATTAATTTAAGCTAGAGATGACTGAGGGGTGGGGGCCTTCATTGCTTAACTGAATTTCCTGTTTCTTCCTGTAATGTCTGTACCATGCATTAGCCTGTGATTGTTTCCTTCCTCTTCCTTGTGGAAAATATTCCATGAGAATTCTCATTAGTTCAAAGAGTGATAAAATGTGATTTTGCTGGTGTATATTGTAATAGGGAAGAATTGTGATTCCAATTTAAATTGTTCATCTTAACAAGAGAGAAATGTAGAATTGTTTCTCTATCCTCTCTGAAAAGAAACTTCCCTGTTCATAGATTCAAATAGGTTAGAACGGCAGCTTGAAGATGCAGTGACCTTGCGACAGGAACATGAAGATTCCAGCCACAAGTTAAAAGGCCTTGAAAAGCAATGCAGGATACTAAGGCAGGAGAAGGAAGATCTTCATAAGGTATTGATTGTAGAAAATATGCTTCATTGAAGAGATATATGTTGCCTAGGAAATAAAGGTATAAAACAGCTGGTTTGGCCAGCTGGGCAACATAGTTTAAGAATGGTTATTAGTAAAATATGTTGCTTGTCATATTCATATCACATACTTTTTCTCCAGAGCATGGGAATAATATATTTCAGCATAACAGGAATTCTATAATATAGACATGCCAGTATTTTTTTAGGATTACATAAATCAGCAATCTTCATGGCTGAGTAGACAATAATCAGGATCTAGGCTTTACTAATCCAGACTTCTTTAGCTGCTCAGTTATATTTACTTAATAATACCCCAACTATTGGAGTGAGATGCAAGGTTTATTTAAAAGTGTTTTTTTATAAGCAAAACAAAAAAAGCCAGAAGAAATTTGTCACTAAAATCCTGCAATTGCTAACAAGACAATTCATGCTGTAATGTCATAGCCATAAATCTAGTTTCTTACCCATGAACAACAGATGCCATATTTCATTAACTTTCTCTTACTTCCTCTACTGCTTTCCTCCATACATCAAAGTCAATTGTGGATTAAACTGAATTATATCCTGTATATATGTTTGCATAAGGAAAACCTCTACTACATAATTAATATAGTGGTGTACAAAATGTTTTGAATTTAAAATTCTGACCTAATCATAACTCTGACACTTCAAATTCAGAACATTTTTGCTAATACCAGAACAGTGTCTAAATGCTTTTCGTGAGGTAAAACAGCCTGTTTCAACTTTGAAATGGGATGTTTGAGTTTCAGAATGGAATGTTTTGGGCTCAAAATATTTGGCATACCACTAATTGTAGTGTTTGGGTGGGATACCATTTGAGAATACCAGGGCTATAGGCTGGACATGGAAGTCAAAAAACATCATAGATGAAGAAAGTTGGCAAACCACTTCCTTAACCAAGCTAAAAAAACCTGCACAGATGCAATCAAGGAATCATACTTGTTACTCAGGTTGCCAATCCTTGGGTTAGAGGAAGGCCAAGAGTCTAACTGAAAAGCCATGTACATAACTATTTTAAGGTATTCCCTGTCTTTAATCCCAGTGAGAAACTGCTATTCCTGTGTAATCTCTAAAGAATAGATGATCACCAAGAGTAAAGGTTTTACTTATTTCTTATCCCATGGCTCCTTTTGCCAGGAATTGCAGCAGAACCTTTCAAATTATATATTTTTTTCTGCTTCTGGGAAGGAAAGGATCTGCAAAATGCATGTGGAGAGCAGAAGCAGCAACTACAATAGAAGAGTAAAAAATTCTATATTATTTTTCTTTGAAGATGGAGGAGAAAAGAGCGAAGGAAATAGAACAATGAAAGATGTAAGAATGGAGGAAAGATAAGAAAGAGAGAAAGAATTAATGAGATGATGCTAGATACAGTGTATAAATGAGTAAAAGATAGGAGAAAAAAGGAAAATAGATTTAAAAAGTAAAAAAAAGAAGAAAAATAGAGAGAAATTAAAAATAAATATATAGTGTATTGTGTATTGTGTATATCAAGCTGGTGATATAATAAAAGCCAATATTAATATTATATTGAAATATTCTTAATACACTGAGGATAGGAGGGAGACGCAAAGTCATTCCCCAAAGTTGCCAGGATATAATTGCAGCATGCTTCTGAACACTTTGTTAAGTACTATTTGACATTAACCAAATGTATCTTAAAACTCAGTATAGCTTTTAAATTGATTTGGGCCTTTTCTTTCACTAGCAACTCCTTGAGGCATCTGAAAGATTAAAGATACAGTCGAAAGAATTAAAGGATGCTCATCAACAAAGAAAGCTAGCAATGCAGGAGTTCTCAGAACTGAATGAGAGGATGGCAGACTTGCGTTCTTACAAGCAGAAACTATCTCGACAACTCCGTGACAAAGAGGAAGAAGTGGAAGTGATCATGCAGAAAACAGACTCTATGAGACAAGAAATGCGTAAATTGGAAAAAGCAAGGAAAGAGGTAGCTCATCAGGGTGTTTGAGAATCATGGATTTTAACTGATACTGATACTTAGTAAAGTTAGTGTGACTTAGTTTGCGGATTTACCCAACTGTTTAAGTTGTGTGTGTGTGAAATTCTTAACAACACTTCTAGTTTGGAAGGTAATATAGAAAAAGAAAATGTGAAGTATTTATTGAATGGATACAGTCTATTATAATGTCTACATTTATAGCAGTTTTCTGGATTACGGTTTTATTTACCACACCTCACATCTCTATAATAAGGCACTTTTGTTGTTAGAATTTTTATCTAATCATGACAATACCATATTTTTCCATTCTTTTATACTGATATTTTCTACATATCAAACAGTTTATTTTTAAAACATAATAGAGTCTGTCCCTTATTTGGAGTGTATGTTTGCTGTAAAAATAATCTAATCTAGATTCAGTGAAATCATTAAGATATGGTAGAAACCACTGCAATGAAAATAAAGTACGAGAAAATGGGTTTTTCAAAGTTTCAGAAATAAATTATGAGGATAACTCAGTGTATCCTAAAATGACCTGTTTTTACACTCTATTTTCCTTTTCCTGTAAGTCTTGCTGTTTTTAAAATGGGCTTTAGCTTAGTACTTCAAGGATTTTGTACAACAGCTAGTTCCTCTTGATGTTGTAGAATTAATAATGGCTAAGCTCAAGTTGTTTCTATAATTAGGCTTATTTTTCTTTTTATAGCTAGAAGCACAACTTGATGATGCACTAGCAGAAGTATCAAAAGAGCGGAAACTTAGAGAATGTAGTGAAAAAGCAGCTAAACAGCTGGAAAATGAACTGGAAACACTAAAGGTGACAATATCTTATGAATGATTAAACCATCTTGAGGCTTACTTGAGAACAAGAAGTGTGTGTGTGTTTAACGTACTTCATTTTACAGTTGCAAACTATCCATGTTCTAGAATTTAGTTTTTCAGGAAGCTCAATACAATTACTATTAATTTTATATTCATATTGAAACGTCTAAAACCAAATTGGCATCATATGCATTTCATCTATAGTCCGTTGCAGATATTAGACATCCCCTAAAAATATTGGGTTAGGTGGTATGCTCCAAGTCTCACGGTAGAAATTGTTTTTATGGTTACTTGAGAAGTTACCTACATTTTATTTATTGTTGTAATTTCAATTCACTATGTGATTCTAGGCATCTTAACAAAAAGTTAACAACAGCAACATTTAAAATTGGTCCACACAGCCTTGTGGCCCAGAGACAGCCTGGCTTTCAAGTATTTCAAAAGGTGATTGGGACTGTCCAGATATTTCAGAAAATGCTCTTCCATAGAGGGTAGATATTTTCTGACAGTGAGGACAGTTAATCAGTGGAACGACTTGCCTCCAGAAGTTGTAGATACTCCATCACTGGAGGGCTTCAAGAGGAGACAGGATAGCCATTTGTCCAGAATAGTATAGGATGTCCTGCCATGAACAGGGGTTTGGATTAGAAGACTTCCAACCCTATTGTTCTATGTTCTATATTCTGTGGTGACAGAGAAAATATAACTCCTAAGTCCCATAAAATGAGGCTGCTTAATAGACAGAACCCAGAGCACCCTATTAGATCATAATATGGGCAAGTGGAGACAGGTGGTCTAAAGAATAGTTCTGTCTCATGATAGGTTTTTTAGATGATCACCAACATTTTAAAAATATCCGGAAGTACACAGGTGATGGCTGATCCACACATGAACCTTCTCATGGCAGTGTATTTTGGAATATCTGTAGCTTCTAAGTAGTTTTCAAGAACATTCCCATATGAAGGGCATTGCAGAAATCCAGAGAAGAGGTGACCATAATTTGAGCAACTATGAGTAAGGCCTCTTGATTCTTGAATGGATATAACTGGCACACAAGATGGATTTATGCAAATGACCTCCTAACCTAACTAGCTACTATGTGCTCTTTGAGCAGAAGTCAAGAGGCGAGGAGGAGCTCAGATTGTTCACTGGTTCTATTTAGGGCAGTGTAACATTGGAAAGAAGATTTCCACATCCAAGTAGCCTGAAATCAATAGCCATATAACTTGCTAGTTCTCCCCATCAAGCCACTGAGAATCTTTACAGTATTTCTTGGGTGGCCTAGAGTTGAAATGTATAGCTAGGTGTCATCAGTGTACTGATGATACACAAACTCATACCAACATTAACCTCACATAGCATATTTGTGTAGATGTTGTGTAGCATATTTGTGTAGATGTTCAATAGGTGTGAGGAGAGAATCAAGTCTTGGTACAACCAATAAACTATGGCCAACGTCAACTGGAACCAAATCTGGAAGAAGAAAGAGAATTATCACAATAATCTCTTCTCCACTCCAAACCAACTGTGCAAGTACAGAAGGATCTCATGAGAGATGATATTAAAATCCATTCTCTCCTTATTATTGCTGTCTCAATACTGTACCCAGGCCTGGAATTTGATTGGAAAGGGTCCAAATAATCCACTTTCCTCTGAAGCTGCAAGCCAATCACCTTTTCTTCCCCAAACAGGGGAGGGTAGAGATAGGTGAGAATTATGCAGCAATGTTGAATCCAGGAGTGATTTCTTGAAAGGGAGACAGATGGCTTACTGCCTCAAGTTCAAGTAGAAACTCCTTTTGCACTGAAAGATGAATATAGAGCATCATTTGGACCTAATCATGCATTGGAGGACATGGATCTACATAGATCGCCATGCTTTTGGCCCCAATGACACAATATGTCAAAAATTGCCATGTAGTTTATGGAATTTCCTTAAAATTTATTTATTTTTTATTTATTTATTGGAATTTGTCAAACAAAAATGAGAAGAATAAGAGGATAAAAATACAATGACAGGGACAATAGGCATGTTAGTGCACTTATACACGCCCCCTCTACTGACCACTTAAGTATGAAGTAAGGTCCACGGAAGTCAATTTGTGACTGAAACTGTGAAAATTTGTACCTGAGACAACATAAATGACACGATAAACTGCATAGATGCTGCTATAGGAAAAATAATAAGGCACTTATGTTCAGCTGATAAGATGACTAGATGGAATTCATGGAAAGATGAATATCTTTCCACGAGATGCTAATAATCCACACAGCACTGGAAAGGCTAGAAGTCTGTTTCCTGTTATAAAACCTATGTCATTCTATTCTTCTCTATGTTTTCTCATAGAGTTTTCTCACCTTGGAAAAAGTAAACAGCAGGTCTTTTTACAGAATATCTACCATTCGTATGGTTTAGAACTCTGGAAATTCCAATTTCTTGGGGGGGGGGGTGGTTTTTTTTTAAAATTTTATTTATATGCCGCCCTTCTCCGGAGACTCAGGGTAGCTTACAATGCATTAAGCAATAGCCTTCATACTTTTGTATATTTTATACAAAGTCAGCCTATTGCCCCCTCAAACTGGGTCCTCATTTTACCCACCTTAGAAAGAATGGAAGGCTGAGTCGACCTTGAGCCTGGTGAGAATTGAACTCGCAGTAATTGCAGGCAGTTGGATGTTAAATGCTGCCTTAGTAGGAGGCATTAGCCTCCTACGCCACTCAGGCTCCAAGGGGCTCTTGTTGCTTCCAAGAGCTAACCGATAATGTTCGAAGCATCCCTATTTGTCTCTTGGTTCAATCAAATATTTACTTTTGATATTAGAGAGAGAAACTTTTACATCCTCCCCTTTTTAAAAACAATTTTTGCTCTTTTGCAGGTAAAGCAGGGAGGACGCGGTGCAGGAATGGCCATGCAGGAGCATCAGCAGGAGCTAGCTAAAGCGAACTCAGAGCTTCAGAATAAACTTTCATTTTATGAAGAAGAGTTGGTCAGGCGAGAAGCTTCCCATGTCTTGGAAGTAAAAAATGTGAAAAAGGAGGCACATGATTTAGAAAGCCATCAGCTTGCACTTCAAAAAGAAATCATGGTATTAAAAGATAAACTGGATAAGGCAAAAAGAGAGAAGTAAGTACTGCGTACAGTTGTGTTTTGAAAGCTTATTTTTTTTAATTATTCAAAAAGTATCTGAAATCCAAAAGTAAAGTAGAAAAAAGGTGTTAGCAATCTTTGGAATGGCATTAATGGGATCTTATTTCAATTCTAGGCACAGTGAGATGGAAGAAGCTGTGGGAACTCTAAAAGACAAATATGAACGAGAGAGAACAATGTTGTTTGAAGATAACAAGAAATTAACAACTGAAAATGAAAAGGTAATTTAGATTAAGCAGAAATATTTTTTTAATCTCAAATAGTATGTAAATTCAGATTTTTTTTCAGTTCTTCTCCCCAAAAAATCAGGAAATGGTAGAAATATTTCTGAACACTCTGTGTGTGTGTGTGTGTGAATATCCGTATACCAAGTATGTAAAAGTAAAGGAATCCCTGCAGATTTTACTCCACTAGTCATTGCTAACTATAGGGGGAGGTGCTCATCACCGTTTCAAGGCCATTGAGCCAGCACTGTCTGAAATTTCCATATACCAAGTAGAACTTTGATGAATTATTTTGCCTTTTTAAAGAAAAAAAATCACATATGTATGCACTTTGTCTGGTATAGGGATTTAATTGTTTGGTACCCAATCTGGCATGTTACAAGCAGCTTGCGCTTAGCTTGAATGGATGGGCTGTAAGTTACATTAAATTACACTTATGAAAACTACTAATTAATACATTCTGTTGTCACAGCTTTGTTCCTTTGTCGATAAATTGACATCGCAAAACAGACAGTTAGAGGATGAGCTTCAGGATTTGGCAGGAAAGAAAGAATCTGTGGCCCATTGGGAAGCTCAGATTGCAGAAATCATTCAGTGGTATGTACCCTTTGGGGATCCAGGGGGGGAAAGAAACCACTTGGAGCCTTCTCAACAGAAGTAAAATTTGAAGATAATTGAAATGTATCATTTTGTGAATGTGATCAACTTAATAAATTACACATAACAGCAAATGTTTACTAGGTTAAAATATTGTCTTCTCTTTTTTCTCACTGTTACAAGCAATTCCATATTTACTAATTTCTCTACAATGAGAGCAACTAAATATTAGTTTTAATTATTGCCTAAATACCAACAGAAAAGTTTTCACAACAGCTCTCCTTCATTTTGCTATTTCAATATTTTTATACTAAAAAATCTGAGAGCTCTGGTACCAGATAAGTAAGATGAAACAGTGTTGAACCTTTAAATATTTTCTTAAATTATGTGATGATGTAACCAAAACAGTAAATGAATTTGTTTTCCCTTTGCAAGAGCTTCACTCTTCCCCCCCACTATAATATTCTTCATAAATTTAATAGTCAGCCTGAATGGAAAAAATATTACATTCTTTGGTGACCCCAATGTGGAGGATTTGTCTAAGGGCAGTAAAATCTTATTATATTTCTTCTCTTTAATATTTTCATAAATAACTCAAAGCAGCAAATATACCTAATACTCCTACCCCCCCCCATTTTGTGCAGAGTTAAAAATAAAACGGTGTCTTTAATGTTAAAGTTAATATTTTTATGAGCAAATATGAAATTTTAGAAACGTCAAGAGAAATTTCTAACCATTTATTCGTAAATTTGTTAAGACAGAGTCTTTCCCAAGTATTTTCATCAGCTGGATTGTACTGAAATAAGCTACCAACTGACTTCTGTCTCTTTGTTGTATATGATTATAGTTCCTTTCATTATTGTCTCAGTCTTCCCAGCCCACAAACTCTCATATTATTGACTTGGAGGATAGGAGGAAAAGGCCAAGAATTTAAACTCTTGGGGAGAAACGTAAATATAGGGTTCAATTTCTCTGTGTAGCAGAAGGCAGTTCCTATAGGTCTTCATTGTTGTCTGCAGTAAAGTGGCTAATGTGTGTTGTGTCTGCCTGCTAAAGCAAGTTTATGAATATGGGTCAACTGTCATGTTAGATGTGACATTATTATTATCATTATTTACTTTATTCATTAAAGATGAAACTGTCAACTGAATATTCAAAAATGCATCAGAAATACGAGTGACTGGTGCTAATGGTTGATACGGGTTGCTGCCAGCGTCCTAGGTATCAATCAAGTACCTTCTTAAGATGTACGATGTTCCAAGTAGCGCAGTTTGTTGCAGTTCCACTCGTGTTATTGCAGGAAGCTGCAATTTGTTGATGTATCTTACAAAATTCTTGGACATGGTACTATATTATATAATATTCCTCTTGATTGAAAGATAAGGTTCTAAAGCATAATATCCATGGAGGAAGTTTTCTTTGAGCTACTAAGCTAGCCTACATGGTAAAAATAGTCTTGACTTGTCTCTCTCATAGTCCTGAACATTGTGATTGAAGTAGCTGGTTTAAGTAATGTTTGGCTTTTGTCTTGTTTCATTTTAATTTTATGAAGGAACTGAAAGGGCCTTCCTTTGAAAGCCTCACTGGGCAGGAAAAAAAGATTTTAAAGGGTCATATTTCAACAGCCACATTATAAATGAGACTTCCTCATCCTGAAAACATGAGGAAAGGAATTCCAAATATGAGCTTGGAATTTGTTCTATTCCTAACCAACAGTATGGTGAAATATAAATGTTTCCACTGCAGAGGAAACATATTATAAGTGAAATAAAGTTGATAAAGGTTAAAAGAGTCGTGGTGGCACAATGATTAGAATGCAATATTGCAGGATAATTCTGCCAACTGCTAGCAGTTCAATGCACACTGGCTCAAGTTTGACTCAGCCTTTCATCTTCCCGAGGGCGTAAAAGGAGGATCCAGATTGTTAGGAACAATATGGTGATTCTTTAAACTCCTTAGAGAGGGTTGTAAAGCACTGTGGTATATAAGTCTAAGTGCTATTGCTATTGCTATGTTGATCCCAAATAACAAAACTATAAACATGGAAAGAGCCACAGAATTGATAAAAATTGTTTAATCATAGGTAGAAAAAGTGTCTTGTCTCTGCTAGTTTCAAATTTATGATATGTTTTCATTCAAGACCATATTTTGATAGTTTGAAAACTGTTTTACTAATGTTTTACTGTGACTGAATGCATATGAAACTTTTTCAAGTAACCGCTTGAAAGTTATGTTTCTGATATGCTTTACACACTAGGGTGAGTGATGAAAAAGATGCACGTGGCTATCTTCAGGCACTAGCTTCTAAGATGACAGAAGAACTTGAATCTTTGAAAAGCTCTAGTCTGGGATCAAGAACACTGGTGAGCATGGAAATGTACATGATTAATTAATGGGAAAGCTTTATAGTGTCTGCTGTTTTAATTGCAGTTCAATCACTACCAGCTGTGTCTGCTGGTATCCTATTTAGATGCCATGGGCGAGTGAAGAGTTCAGCATTAAACATGTCCCTCATAATCCCAACAGAGTCATTGCAACATCTTCTGAGCTATACCATGGCATGGATATAGTGCTTATGGCTGAGAAAAATCCTCTCACACTTTTTTACTAGCCTCTGTAAGTGAGAGTCTGCTGCTCTAAAAGAAGAGGAAAAGGTTGTTTATTATTCAGTTGTGGTGTTTCTAAAACTCCTTGATACACTGGAACTGAAACCATGTTAAGGATCCATGTGAACACCATGATGGCTCAGATCATCTATCTGTTTAACTCACCAACTTGGGCAGATAGCTTAAGACATCCACAAGTAGGATATGAATTAAATTGTTTTCTACTCTTGTTGCTCCCAGTCTGTCATTTTTATACAGTATGCTGCTTCTGTATGTAGAGTTATTCTATGTACTCACTGAGTGACAATTCCATGATCTAAGTGTTCACATCTTCAGCCTATGATTTCCACAAATGAATTATTCATTGAATGAAATATTTATACTTTAATCTATTAAAAATTATCTGCTGGTGAGTTCTCTTTTTTTTTTTTTTTAATAAAAAGTTTTTATTGGTTAAGAATATACAATATTATAGTTTACAATATGTTGAATTTTCAATATCTTTATGAAAAGATATTTCAATTATTATTTTCTTTTTTTAAATTTCTCACACAACAGACATTATTATCTTAAATCAAAACAAACAACCAGGTTATATAAAAATTATATAAACAAAAAAAAAGGAGTGTTATACAAAATACAATAAAAGAAGAGAGAGAAAAGAAAAATGTCAATTAAAAAAACCTTAAACAATAGATTCCCCTCCTTTCTTCATTTCCTAGTTCTGGCTCTTAAAACCATGGTCTGGCTTCCCTCCCCCTCCCGGGCCGCAACAGCTCCGTCCGCCTCCGCTCCTTGATCATCTGATACTTCCCCCTCTTCGGCTCCTGTATCTTCTCCACTTAGGAAGGATTTATGTTGGTCAAAAAAAGCCTTAGCTTCCGTTACATTATTAATTTTCTTCTTACTGTCCTCCCAAAAAATCATCAAGCCCTCCGGAATCAGCCACCTAAAACCTACTCCCTTGAGGTACAGCTTATTTGATAAAAAATAATATTTTCTTCTTAATTCTCGTACCTGTCTGGGAATCTGCTTCAGGATGGTGATCTCCTTGCCCCTGTACACCAGCGCCCCCAGTCTTTGTTTTCTCAATATCTCATCTCTCAGTTCCCTTCTCACAAATTTAATATGAATCTCTCTTGGTAGATTATGTAAAATTGCAAATTGTGAGTTTACTCTGTACACCAAGTCCACATCCCTTCCAATAGACTCCAAATCTCTTTCTAAAAATTCACCCAACATTTTAACCATCACTTCTCTCAAATTTTCCTGGTCAAGTTGTTCCACGTTTTGGAACCTGAGAAAATAAGACATCTTATCCAATTGTAAGGTTAACATTGCATTTCCTCTCCCATCCTCCACCTTCTGGAGTGCCCGTACCTCCCCCTCCAGACCCCCCATCTTCTTCTTGTTTTGCTCTGCCAGCTGTTGAACATCATTTAAATCTTTTTTCATAAGTGTCATTTCAGATTTAATTTCAGATAATCCTTTTTGGACGTCATCTAACTTGTCCAACTTTTGGTCCAATATTGCCAGTCTTTCCAAAATTTTCGCCATGTCAGTTGCTGCTGATTTGTGGCCCTTAGCCATCTTAGATCAGTAGAAGATGAGAAATCAAAGGGCAAACCTCCAGAAAAGAAAGAGGGATTCGCAATCTAAGTAATTTTTCAACTGTCCACCAGTGGGCGCTCACAGGAGCAACGAGTCCGAAGTATAGAGTAGGTCAAACAGGAAGCCAGAGGAGAATGTTGTCTTCAATCATAAATAAAGAAGCAGGAAGTCAGATCGCCGCCATTGTCTGCCGGGGGGAGGGGCCACCAGACCTCTCCAAGAAGCTCTGCCACAGCCATCCTCCAAGGAAAAGTCAGAAAGGTAAGGGGTTTCACCCCATCTCCTTCCCCCTAGTTCTCTGCCACGGCACCTTTCCAGCTACAAGGGGGGGGGGGAACTCCAACCCCCCCCTCTCGCCTCCAGGATGCCTGCTCCACTCTGCAATCAGTCAGTACAGTCCGTTGTGCTTTCTTAGGTAGCACCAGTCCCCTTAGGCGCTGTGGCGCCTCGGCGGCCTCAAAAAAAAGCCGCCGATCGCCTCCCACCCCCTCTGGAGCCTCGGGCGCGCCAGCATCGGCCTCCCGGCCCCTGGAAGTGAGGCAGGGGACCCCTGGCGAGCCGCCCTCAAACGGCAAACGCCCCAATAATGGGGCGCTTGGCCCAAAGGGCCTCCAGATGGGGGGGATCAGACTCTGGGGCCAGAGCTAGCCCGATCAAAGTCTGTCGCCAGCGGAACCGGAAGCGGAAGTCTCCTGGTGAGTTCTCATTGAATGAGATCTGAGTTCTATTACTATGCGAGATGAAGAAAAAAAAACCTTTCATCTGCTATCTCACTATTATACATATTTTCTAAAGTTCATTATACCTCTTTTTACTAACCCTATTTTCCAGATTAGAAACACTTGACCAATTTGGATTTTTATGCCTTTTTTACTATTTCTACATCCTTCTTTGAGACAAAGTTACTCCCTCAATATAAATCCTTTTATATTTTCCACCATCCCTGGTTCATTGTTCTAAATCAAGACTGAAACTAATCACATTTGATTTAATCCTTTAATCCTTAAGAATTAAATAGCTATTTAAAGAAGGTTGTAGTACAGAGTAGTACATAGTACAACTATGCTGGCTGGAGAATTCTGGGAGTTGAAGTCCACAAGTCTTAAAGCTGCCAAGTTTGAAGACCTCTGTTGTAGTACTTTTATGGGCAGCTTTATTTCCTTTCCTTTAGTTTTTGTTTTAAATACTACCTATTTTGAAATCCATTTGGGAAGAATGACTAGATTATAGTTATATATAAATAACATATTATTTAATGCTACAAGAAAAGCAGGAATTGGAGATGATATATAACCCAAAGAAAAAGGATATAGATGTGGCAATGTTTCTTAGGACAGGAGGTGCTTTCATCTGATGTTCCCTTTGCTCTTTTCCACCTCCTTTCAATATATTGGGAAAGAAAATGTTTCACCTATTACATGCCAAGGAAAGAGTGGTACTCCTGAGACCTGCAAGTTTAACAGAGGTCCATAATACAACATCCTGGTTAAGTGTTGCTGGCATTGCTCTCTCTTTTTTCAGATTGCATTTATGTGTATCTGATAAGAATGTAAATTTATCTGAAATCAATAAGAACTGATTGAGAAATACAAATAGCCCTTGACTTATGACCACAGCTGAGCCCAACATTTCTGTTGTTAAGTGAGATGTTTGTTAAGTGAGTTTTGTCTGGCTTCCCCATTGACTTTACTTGTCAGAAGGTTGCAAAAGGTGATCACATGACCTTGGGACACAGCAAGTATGAACCAGTTACCAAGCCTCTGATCACATCATTGTGGGGAATGCCTCAAAGGTTGTGACTGTGAAAAATGGTCATAAGTCACTTTTTTCAGTGCCGTTGTAACTTTGAACGGTCACTAAATGAACGAGGAGTACCTGTAAAGAGTTATTCTGACATTTTTTCCCAGTTATATAGGATTTTTCAAATCAAACATGCACTCATTAATAGTCGTATGTACAAGTGAAATTTTTGAATAGCATTAATATTTAAAATGTTATTAATGTTTAAAATGTTTTTAATAATGTAGAGGAAATAACAATTGCTTGATGTAACAGGATCCACTCTGGAAAGTGAGACGTAGTCAGAAGCTGGATATGTCAGCAAGGCTGGAATTACAGTCTGCTCTTGATGCTGAAATACGTGCCAAACAGCTAGTCCAAGAAGAATTAAGGAAAGTGAAAGATGCCAACCTGTCCTTTGAAAGGTAATTTTTGAAAGGGCTGGGTCCTGTGTAATGATGTATTTTAACATGTATTAAAGGTTTTTTTATGTTGATCTCTTCTAGGCATTTGTTTCTTTCTGATGGTACTCAGCAACTGGTATTTAATTTAATTGGTATAACTGTCTTTAGTATTGGAAGCAGTATATCACACTCATGAATTATAACCATGAATAACATTTACCTGTTTTATGGAAATGAAAAATAACTAAATTTAGGAGGGTTGGAAGAGCCACTCAACAAAGAACAGAGGCAGTAAAATATGTGGTGGTTAGCATACGTTTCATATGTCCCTGTATTTCCATTTTGTCATTTAGCAAACTAAAGGAATCTGAAGCAAGAAATCAGGAACTCTTGGAAGAAGTTGAAGGTTTTAAAAAGAAACTGGAGGAAAAATACCGATCAGATGCAGGTGAAAATTTAGCCAACATATGATTGCAGAATAATTACTGTTGTTTGTTTGTTTGTTTATGCATTTATTTATGTATTTATTTTTTAGGTCTTAAACTTTCAGATTTCCAAGTTTCCATTTTTGAGTACTTCAATACCTCTCCTCTTACGCATGATCTAACTTTCAGAGTGAGTATTAAAATGTGATTACAAACATTTGCCAAAGATAACACAGAAATGCATGTTGAGTTGCAGTGCAGAGTCTATATATAAAAACATTGGTCTTGTATAAACTTACTAAACACATTTCAGAACATATTCTCCTATTCCTACCAATGCTACCATCACTTGCACCTTCCTTAACTTGTAACAGTGGCAGGTACGGTGTACTGTTCCTACTGAAGTTAGATTATTATTTTATTGTGTGTTTTTATGTTTTGGTTTGCTACATTGTTTATATATTATTTATTTGTATTTAACTTGAATCATGGGAAACAAATGAAGAAAAGATGAAGACAGGATTTAAACTTCTGTGTTAGGCTGAAATATTTCCTATTCTATAATTTCCACTTTATTTTTTTATTAATAAATATTTCTCCTCAGTATCTTTTCTTCAGTTGTCAGCTTAATTCTTCCACATCCTTTGTCAAACCGCATTCCTCACTAAAGAGAAAATTCATTTGTATCTTCTGGCATTCTTTACCCTTTATTATCTCACAACATGGACAGACAGACTTCTTTCTATACTACCCCTTTCCATTGAGAAAACAGACGAAGTAATATTAAAATAGTAATGAGAAAGATTTAGAGCAATGAGATCTACAATTATACTGTAGAAGCTCTGCTGGTCCACTATATTAACCAGTATCAGACAAGCACCATAGCTTGCAGTTGCTTTTGCCTAACAGGAAAAAAATCATATATTTATACAATTTTTATAAGTATAAATATAACCCATTTTTGATTAATATAGCCACTTAAACTAATGAATTCTTTCTTATTACTTCACATTTATAAATTCTAAATCCAAAATGTGGTTATCAGTGTCATTTTTAATATTACTTTAAATGTGATACTAAACTTGCAGTGGATATACGTACAATGACAATAAACTTTATATATATATATCTATATCTGTTGGTTAGAAATCAGATGAAAAGGCCATTTCACGCAAGAGGAAAAAAAAATATGTCAAGATTTACCATTCCGAGGATCCATCTTTTGCCATTTTACCAGTCAAATACCCAGAAAACATCACAGATTGGATGAAAATAGTCATACCCAGCTGTTTGTATCATAATGGTAGTGGCTGTTTGTGAAATGTGACAGAGGCTGCACTTTTAATCAAAGTCAAGCATTATTCTTCACTAAATATTCCTTTAGGACATGTTTATCTATGCATATGTACATTTTCTTTTAAGCATGTATTCATGGTAGCTTCCAAATATGATTGTAGAAACCAAAAACTGAATATGAGCTGGCAACAAGTTTTGAAAGTCTATTCAGTTAATTTCTTCACTTAAATCAGTATTCCATTTGCTATATGTGGTATGATCAACATATTCACAGCATCTCCAGTTCACCTTTATTGAAATCCAGAGTTCCAGTCTGTATAGCCTTTTCCATTAAGATCACTGTCCTCTCTTTCAGCGAATGCAATGTTTTCAGAGATCCTTTGCCCAGAAATTCTTATTATTGCCATTGTATCAGAGAAATGGCATAGTTTTCTACCTGGTCTGATTTTTGAGATAATTACATCTAAAATGCCTCTTTGCTATACTGACCACCTTCTTCGTATTGTTGCATTATGGCAAGGCTAGGGCCAAGAATTCAGCTCTCCTTCTGAAAGTCTGTTTCAGTTGCAAGCTGATTTGTATGATGGTGCAGTCTTTGAGCCTTGAAATTCAAAATCATTTTAAGTAGAAGAAGCAATCTACTAGCTACAAGATGCTAATAATTCACCAGTTCTCTTCTTCAGGCTTTCGGTACTGCTGAAGATAACAGAAGATGCCTGAGTCAAGGTGACTATTATGTCATTAATCTTTCACCATGTTAAAAATCTTCACATAATGGAAGAAGAGTGAAACTAATTCCTATCCCAACATTCAACTTTAAGGTCTATTATAGTCAAGATATCTCAGCCAGGCTCCTACTGTCCAAAATATTCAATAGCAGGCAGTTAGACAATCTCAGCAGCAGGTAGTTTGGACAATCATCAGTAAAGTATCCATCTCCAAAGAATTATGAGGTGTACACTATCAAATATGAAAGGGAAATGCCATAATATTAGTGGAATAAAGTTTGTCCATTTTCATTCCACTTGCCAGAGGTATTTTCAAGATTTCAAGCAGAAGCAGAATGTGCTAAGAATTAAAATCAATGGAAATAAAAAATCTACACACCCTTGTTCAAATGCCAGGTTTCTGACATATAAAAAAAATCGGATCAAGATAAAAAAATATACAATAACATGCTGTGTAAGTCTGCACATCTTATAAGTAGGAATGTGGCTGTCTTCAGAATTAATCATATTCAAACTGATGGTAAATATTAGTTAGAACATACCTGCCCTTAATTAAAGTGACTGTGATCAAGCCATATAAAGTTTAGCTGTTTTAGTAGGATATTTCTGACATTTATGCAGTTGCCTCTTCCAACAAAAGCCATGGTCTGCGAAGAGTTTACAAAGCATCAAAAGGAATCTCATTGTTGGAATATATCAGTCAGGAGAAGGGTACAATTTTTTTTTTCTGAGGCAGTGGATATATTATGGAACACAGTGAAGACAGTCATCAACAAGTGGAGAAAATATGGCATAACAGTGACATTACCAAGAACCTTCCGATTTGGGGGAGGGGGGCATTATGCCAGTCTGACTCTCTCTTTCTTATGCAACGAGATTGAGAACATCTCTCTGGAGAATTGCATTCCCACTTTCTTTTTGAGGTCTTTCATCTTTATCAGAAAGAATGGCAGGTTCAAGCCTGTACTAAATCTTCTCCATCTTAACTTCTATTTTAACTGCTCTGCTTTAAGATTATCTTTGTTACATTTGTTCTTCTCCTGTAAGGCAATGCATATATATTGCCTTGAAAAATGCCTATTTTTTTTTTTCATTTTCATTTTTACATTTATTTGCCATTCATGTTGCCGCGGGACCACTCTGGACAGCTTACAACAGTAGAATGTAAAATTATTTTTAAAATGTAAATATAGCATTAGTAAAACAATGAGTTGCTAGCAAAAATAAATAACGAAAAATACAGCAATATGAATTAAAAGATAGGTGGAGAAAGAACAGATGCAAGGGGGGAGTGGGGTCTACTATTAGTCTAATAGCCACCTCCAGTACATTGTACTATTGCGTCTCCCTTTATTTTATACGTAGTACAGGGACTTTTATACCAACACAACTTTTCCCATTTATCACATTTTTTTTCAATGGATGGCACCAGGCCCATTCTCCATGTCTAAGATAGGATTTTGTATCAATTGACTATGTCCTCACTGCTTATTCTTGTTGTTATCTTTTTAATCATATAGCCAGGTCATTCCATTGTTGCATATCCTGGATCTTTCTTTATTATGATGAAAGATATATCATGTGGAGGGGCAGGAGTCAATACTACTTTCCTTTCCATTGGTGAATCCTACATGCAAGCTCTCATTAAGAACAAAGACTAAGATCATTCTTCAGCTATTGAGCCATGTGTTATAAATTTAGTAATTGGTTTTGCCCATAGTCATCTGTACCCCTTAATGAGTGGCATGTTCATTCCACTCAGGGATGGGTTCTACTTACCTTTACTACCGGTTCGTAATGGGAAGCTTCTGCACATGTGCAGATCACCGATGATGACATCGGGGCAGAGGGCAGGGGCTCCCGCTGGTTTTTCTACCAGTTCTTGCGAACTGGTCCGAACCGGGGGCAACCCACCACTGATTCCACTCCTTTGAATTCAGATGTCCCTGGCTCTAGTTTTTCATTCCTGACTTCAAGGAATCTCTCCCGAAAATCTCTTATCAAAATTTACCCTTATTGCCTTCCCAACTGAATCAAATCTCAGTGAGGCTTTTTAAAGATCAATGTTTTGAATTGTGGGAAAGCTAGTAATACCCAATCTGCAGCCTGGGCAAGATAGAAACCCAGTGGATGTTGATGGGAATTTATTTTGTGTTGCAATTATTTTCTCATGGAATGGAGTCTCTTTGTACCTCTTTCTAACTGTTCCCTCTTTAGCTGCATGCTGTTCCCACCATGGTGTTCTTGAACACCGCAATGCACTGTTTTATTACATCTTGCCCACTGATGCAACACTTCTTCAACTGTCCCAACTCTATCATACTCTTATCAAGTATGGCTGTTCTACCCAAAGCTTAATTCCCACAACCATAAAACTTGATGGATTTAGTTCCAACCAAGTTAGATATTCTCCCAGTTTCTTGAAAACCATTCTGAAAGGTTTCCAATGCAACCAAGTAGAAATCCTTTGAAGATATCCTATATCAATGAAATTCCTCATAACAACAACAAATCCTATATATACCAAGTTATTACTGCTTTCACCCTCACTGGGGATAGCTCTTTATATTTTTTTTAACCCGCTAATAAAATATTTCATGAAAATCCTGGTAATCCTGTATCTGCTGATATGTTTGCCAGTTTTGGTTTGGAGTTTTTACCTTGTTCTCTTCATGCTAACCACACTAAATCACACAAGTCTATAGCAATCACTTTTATTCAGTTTTCATTCATGCCATAAAAATGATATATTTGAAAGTACAGCAGTGGTTTTTTAGTATGCCAATTTGAATTATGATATTTTATTATCTTCCCTTTCTCACAAATCCCTCAATTTCAATGGAAACATAAAGCAGCAATGTCTATGTGGGATCCATGTCATTCAATAAGAGTGACAGGATTATTTGCAGTTTTTCTTCCAAAACTCCCCATACTGGATTGGTACCTGGGCTCAACTTTTCACCTTTCTCCAACATTATGGAAGGGATGTCTGCTCTCAGATTGCTGCTATATTGAAAAAAATGATCTTTGATCACTTCATGATGATTAAACCCTCCAATGTGGAAAACATATTGAAGAAGAACCTGTATGTAACTGGACTTCTTCAACAGGTCATCTGTGAATTCAGAAATCCTTTCTCATAGCTGCTCAGAGGAACTATTTTTTTCATTTCCCTTCCCCCTCCAGTGATAATTTTGACAAAAAGCCAACTTGCAAATAAACATCTTATTTGTAAATCAAACTCTAGGAGTTTGTATTTAACATGATTTTGGAGAGTAGTTAACATGATTGATAGCCACTTGATGTAGCTAGATAGTATCTGACAGTTTGTTTACATTGAACTTTGTATAAAATAAAGTGTATCAAGGAATTATAGTGTATAGACATCAAATAATAACATATTTATCTAATAGCATATTTACAGACCACCTACATATTTTAGATTTTTGAAGTGACATTATTTTCTTAGCAATAATCATATTCTAACTATTTCCCCCTAAATGCAATACTTTAGTTCTATTTATATTAATGTACATATTTATTCATGTACAATTTGAAAACTCACATGTGTTTTGTTTGACTTTGTCTATGTGTCAGATGAATTAACAAAAACATAGTTGTAGTGTTTCAAGTAGTAAGCAGATTATTTTATTCTTTTATAATACATTCTGTCTTGTGACAGTAATGTGAAATACTGGTTAAAGTGTTGGATCGGTGGATTCAGATTCCAAGTTTATTTTCATCCATTACTAGATGATTTGGGTCACCATTCTCTTTCAGACCAAAAGACAGCCCATGGGGTAGTTGTTTGAAAAAGAATGGAAGGAAAGATTACCGTGTGTGCCCCTATAAATTCCCAAATATGACAGAATATCAATCTTATAATAAATTGGATTTCTTATCCACAAGTCTTTGCTTTTAGAGATGTCTTTTATAACCATGTTTCCTTCCTCCTCTTCTTCCTCCTCCACTATTTTTGCATCTGCACTTTGATTTGCGTATTCCATGCCATTCAGATAGTACAGCTTTCAGATACACTTTAATAATAAAAAAAACATAATTAACTAATGCTTTATGTAGATTTTGGCATTTGGTTGGATTTTGTAATCAAGTGGAATATTGTGTCTCTAATCAGTTCAAAAGAACTTCAGATGATTTGGGGAGGCTAACCAATGAGGACTTTATTTTAGAAGGAAAAGTCAGTTCATGATCGTTCTATCAGATTAATTTCCATTGTGTTCTGGGGGCTTGTTTTTAGTGGGGCAGAAGAACTCTCTTTACCTTTTTTTATTCTGAACAGATAGATTCTTTAACCTCGGATAACCTCGATCTTCCTATATTGAGTGACTATTGATGCTAGAAGCTAATTTTTTTGATTGTGTTTCTGCAGACAAATTCTGTTAGTGAACAGGAGGTACAAGGTACAAAGGCCGAGGTGGCACTGTCAACTTCTGTTGCACCTGCAGAACAGCAGCAGCAAGAAGTAAGCATCCATATCCAAATAAACAATTTGGGGTATCCTAATACATGTGTGTCTCAATTAGAGATCCATGAGAAAAGAGTTTCTCTTTTCACGGCATGCTTCCTTGTAGACTTGTATCATGCTTAAATGTAGAAAGTTGGCGTGCACTTCATTTGTTTTGCTACTGTTTCCCTGGCTCTCATTGTCGCATTTAGCTGTGCATTTCTTGCTCTCTTATTTGCTTATCTTCTGCTGCTTGCTAAAGTGCAGGTTTTCCTGTGAGTCTATCTTGATCTGCAAACTTGCTTCTAGTAAATTAGGGGCAAGCCAGCATTTTTCAGTAGAATCGCTTACCTAAAATTTAGAAGTAGATTTGTCAAATGTTGCAAGACCAAATGTATATGGTATCCTGGAAAAATTAAATGTTATTCAGCTACAGTTTTTTGCAATCCAGGAACCAATTCGGCTTCAGAGGATGCCTGCTGCTCCTTCCCCCACCATTCAGTCCATTTCTCTAGCTGTACCAAAGGTAGGGGGCTTTAATGGTTTGTTTTAACAAAAAAATGTGGGCAAGAGTTTACATGTAAGGTATTATGGCTCATGCATGATCCATTTGTCATGTCTGTATGTTAGCCATGTCTAAGCATGGTTTTTTGGGAGGCGTATTTTAACCTGGACTAAGAATTAAAATGAATTTTGTATAGAATCTTATGGAAGTGTTTTTGGGAGTTTTGTTTCCAGCTAATTCATAATGGGACAGGTTCTGGGTACTTTCTGTCCTTCCCCAGAAAATACTTGCTGTACAAGTAGATGACAGTGTATTTTCTGTCTAAATCTTTGCCTGAGAGGGTGTTTTCAGTCATTTTTAAAAATCAGTAAAAAGCCCAGCAAGTTGGCATTAAAGCTAGCTTTTTTTAAGAGTAGAAGTTTCTATTCTGATTGTGACTATGATTATCCAACCATATGTGAAGGAAATGTCAGAGAAGAACTTTCTTATTTTCCACAAAACCTGGAACTGCTGTAACATTAAAAAAAAGAGAATAGCTTCTCTAGCCACTTCCATGTGTTTATAAACTGTGTCCATCCAGTAAGTTTGATCTGGCAAATTTCCACATTTTCCCCCTTCCTCTTTCCCCTTCCCCCCTTCCCTCCCTTCTTTTTCAATCAGACTGGAAATTTGCTGGCTTGGCCCCCCCCCCCCCCCCCCTTAAATAAGTCTGTTACCAGAGGGATTTGCCCTAGTTCACCAGCCCCAAATTAGAACTTTGTATTTGTTTATATTATTTTGTTCCACAGACTTAAGTGCAGTCGATATTCAGTTGTGGTAGCCAGTAAGCAACTAGTTTTGCTATATACTATTAAGTGTAGTGATAAAAAAGATGTTGAGCTTCTGTAAAAGCTAATATAATAATGGTGGGTTAAACAAGCCTACGTATTATTTCAGTTTCAGTATATGAGTGGATTTGACTGTAGGTCAACTCTTAGCTGATTGTTGATTATAATTTAGGCGGTTGCACAGTGCACCTATTTTTTTAAAAAATATATCTTGCCCAAACTACTCTATACTGGACATGTATTTATTTTGAAAGAATGATTATATTGCTTTTGACAGTACAATTCAAATATAAATTAACCAATACAAAAACTGTTTCAGCCCAATGCAAAAGCCAGGGTAAAACAAAGCATAATCAATAGGGAAGCACATTAATCTGTCATAAAAGCAAAACAAAAGAACAGTACCTATTTGAAATCAATACATTCTTAACAGTTCATCAAAAACTTAGTGACATTAATCTCATTAACTGCTGAAAATAATCACAACGAACAGCTAAAGCATTATTCTATTCAAAATAGTTTTTATATGGAGATGGAGGATGTAATACACTGTGTCAGCAGCATACGAGGAGGAGCTCCTAACCAAGATCCGTTCCAAATAAGGATTTACAGTTGAATTAACCCGAGCCGTCCACTTGATATGGAATTGATATGGAAGCTGATACACTGTCTCATTAATAATTTATTAGAGGTGTCAATTTTTCAGTGAACTTTTATGTTGCTTTATTGTGAACTTATTTTTCAGCCTAAAGCTCATCAACTAAGTATCAAATCCTTTTCAAGCCCAACTCAATGCAGCCACTGTACATCTCTCATGGTGGGATTGATTAGACAGGGTTATGCTTGCGATGGTAAGTTGGTTAAATCTCTTAAACTTTTGGGCATCTTAACAGCCTACTTGTGATTTGGAAAGAAAACAAATCTGTTTAAAATTTTCTTGCAGTAAGCATCTATTTAAATTAGTAGTATTGAATAAAGGCAGAAATTTAGTTCCCAAATGCATTGGTTTAGATTTAGCTTTAAATCTATTCTTTTTTATATTATGGCTAATTGATGTTAGATGATGTTAATGCACAGTTATGCCACACAATTCAGGGAATTGCACACAATTCAGGGAATTGCACACAATTCAGGGAATTGCACACAATTCAGGGAATTGCACACAATTCAGGGAATTGTGATTCTTTCTTAATTATTAAGATACACTGAACAATATAAAAGATGCTATAAAATATATTTAGTATACAGATTGTTTTACATGAATTATAATATATATTATTATAGAATGCTTTCCTACAAATTAGATGTTGATGGGAATTTCTTTTGAATAATGACACTAAATGTTTGGGACTTTCTCAGAATGTTTACCTATATATTGATGAAATATATAAAGAAAAATTAAGCTACTAATCTTAGGTGTATCTACAACTTTCTATCTAGGAGTTCTAGAACTATGGGTCAGTACCAGCCAGATAGTTGCAACCTATATTTTGGGAAGGAGAGGGGAGATCATATCACTAAAAAAATTGGTCAGATAAAGTGAGACTACTATCCAAACCCACAGTAATGTTTGCTCCCTGTTCTGCACATGTAAGCCACTTGTATCTCATACTTAAATATTACATCTTGGATGACTCAAGAAAATACCAGTTATCAGTAGTCCTTGACAAACTACCGTAATGCAATCTTCCCATCACAATCATATATCGTAATGGTTATAAGGAGCCTGAGTGGCGTAGCAGGCTAATGCCTCCTATTAAGGCAGCATTTAACATCCAGCTGCCTGCAATTACTGCGAGTTCTAATCTCACCAGGCTCAAGGTTGACTCAGCCTTCCATCCTTTCTAAGGTGGGTAAAATGAGGACCCAGATTGTGGGGGCAATAAGCTGACTTTGTATAAATATACAAAAGTATGAAGGCTATTGCTTAACGCATTGTAAGCCGCCCTGAGTCTCCGGAGAAGGGCAGCATATAAATATAAAATAAATTAAAAAAAAAAATAGGCTAGCTACATTACCCAACCTGATTTTATGACCTTTTTTGTGATGGTCTTTAAGCGAATCACCACAGTCATTATGCGAACACAGCTGTTAATCTAACCAGTGGCTCGGTATGGGTGCAGTTTTGCCAAAAACTGGAAGTAACATGCTGGCTTTGAGGAAAGCTGTCAGAACATTGTCATTTGATTGAGGGATGTGGACATGTGAACACAGTGGAATTTCGAATGCATTTTGTAATTCCCCCTTTTCAGGTCAATTGGAACTTTGAATGGTCATTAAGTGACCTCTTGTAAATTGAGGTCTACCTGTATATTAGAAATTAAATGGAGTTCTGATAACATTCAGGGGCAAAGATTTGCATAAATCTGGGAAATGCAAAATAGGGATGCATGCTTTTTTATTATTATTATAACAATAGAAATAAAACTCTAAAAATAAAGTTTTATTTAGCTCAACAGATCCTGAATATCTTCAGACTTAGGTAACCATTCCCAGAAGTGAAAATATCGGTGTGCATTTTATTCCTTTATCTGTAGATTTTACACATATTCATTGCAGACCTTTATTTCATAAGGAAAAAAAGGGAGGCTTGCCAAACTAGGTTTCATTTTTTTGTTTAAAATCAGAACTCTAATGGGTCTTTTAAAGATTTAAATAATTGACCAGAAACAGAGTTGTTCAAAATAATTAAGTATGTATAAATTCAGAAAGAAAGAAAATGCCATAATTTTAAAACCTGGAGAGTCTTTTATACTTTAAAATATAACATTACTGAAGCGTGATTATGGTTTAATGGAGCTCCTGCTATGATATATTCATTACTTTTTAATATGAAATAAATGAATATTGTGTTTGCCGTTTTAAACTGGTCTTTCTTGGAGACTAGCTGCTGACTAACTATGGTGTGATGTCCTTTCCTTGCCCATTCACAATTCTGTTAGCCAGTTCTCTAGTCTATAGAATTTATTGTATCATAACACAAAGCTTAACAAGTTTACTTTTTCATCCTTAGTGTGTTCGTTTGCATGCCACGTTACCTGCAAAGATGGTGCACCGCAAGTCTGTCCTATACCTCCAGAGCAAGCCAAGAGACCCCTTGGAGTAGATGTTCAAAGAGGCATAGGAACAGCCTATAAGGGCTATGTCAAGGTAAGAATCTGGCAGAAAAAGAGGATGGTCCTTTGCACATATTGGCAGATGGTCAGTAATCAGATAATCAGACTTACTTTGCATAGTCAAATACCAGTTCAAATTTAGACATAGACAGGCAAATCTGGTTGTAAAATGGAGTCCAGGTTCAGTTGAAAACTTCAAGCTGGTCGCTTCTTGAGGAATTTCAAACTTAATACAATTTCAGGTAAAAGAAATTAGAATAGAAACGTTAGGAGTCAAGCAGCATGGCAAGATGGGGTACGAGACATTGCTTCCAACCCCATCATCAACATCCAAACCACAGTTGTACCCAGAACAGTCTCAGGGCATTTGAAGCTTTCCAGTACTATAGCTTTCCCAGCATTTCCTTCTCCTCTAAAGAGAACTTGTCCCATTATGGCTTATTGATTGCACCTTCAAGATTATTCAGGATTTAATTATTATCAAATTGTTATTGCTGCTGTCCTCCAAAATCATGATTAAAAAAGATAGGTAGATGGAAATAATTACCAAGTTCACTGGAGTGTCTGTGACATTTGAAAAAGTAATTATACAGCATAAAATAATGACAACAATCAGCAGCACTTAACTAAGCTCAGCTGATCTTGAAAAGTTAAGCAGAATTGGGCCTAATTAGTACTTGAATAGAAGACTATTAGGAGCTGTAACTTTGACTTAAACAGAACTGGGATCTGAAAAATGTTCCCAGAGAAAGCAAGGACAGACATTCCATATTGACATCTAGAACACATGTTCATATAATCATTAGGAATTGGGCTTAACTGTTAGAGAATATCTTTACAAAGTTTCTGTTGAATTTACATGAGCCAGATAAAGAGATTTAGAAAAACATTTCATCTGTCTATCCATTCATTAATTTATTATTTAGTTGTGAACAGACCTCCAATATTTCTGGGTGGCCTACAATTAAAAAAAATAAGATAAATACAAAAATAAAATAGAAATTGGAATGTCCTGCACAGGGGCTCAGCCATCACCCTACTCCCAAAGCCAGGGAGAATATTCAAGCTTCCTGAATGACATCAACATTGGAGCCATCTGAATCTTGGGAGTTGGGGGTTATCTTTCCAAGAGAGCAGGTGCTGCAACAGTGAAGGCACGCCTCTTGGAACCTGCTAAACAGCACTGCTTAATCAATGGGATCCCAAGTGTGCCTACTGTGCCTGATCTCACCAGATGGACAGAAACATTTGGAGACCAGCCGTCCTTCAAATAACCAGGGCTTATGCCATGAATTGTATAATGAATTGTTTGAGAAAGTATCTGATAAAATCCATTATTTAACAGTACAAAGTTGGAAATCGTTTTATCAGGAATGGTGGAATTTTATTGTTTATTCAAGAGATAAGTATTCTTGTGGCAGCCTATATCAGAAATTATGGGAGAATTAAAATATACCATCATTAACTTTAAATTAATACTTTTAAAACAGATTTCTTATAAATTGATCCACAGCTTGAAAGAGTTTTGCTTATTTGATTAAATTGTGGCTTAATATTATTTGCAAATTCAGCTATTGAGAAAATGAGTGTCATGCGACTTAATTTCCTATGAAGAGATGACTCATAACATTCGAAAGATCACTTCAGGTACCTTAGGGAAGCCAATCATATTTATTGATCAATTTGTTAATTGATTGATTTGTTTGCAGCCATTGTATATCTAAAATGAAGAAGTTACAATATTTAAAAAACATATATATTGTTGGAAATCCCTGGAAATATTTTTATGAGTCGCTTCAGTGGTGAGATGGTATATATCTGTGATGATGAACCTATGGCACGGGTGCCACAGGTGGCACGCATAGCCATATCAGTGGCACGCCAGCTCAGCTCTGGTGCGCATGCGCATGGTGGCCAGCTGGTTTTTCAGGCCTTCTGGGCCCACCAGAAGTAGGGAAACAAGCTGTTTCCTTCCTCCAGAGAGCCTGGGGTGGGTGGGGAAGCCCGTTTTTCTTTCTCACCTGGCTCCAGATCCCCTCTATACATCTAGGGAGGGCGAAAACAGCCTTCCCCACCCCCTTGGAGGCCCTCCGGAGGCCTGAAATGGCCCATTTCCCAACTCCTGGTTAGACAGGAAGTGACTTTTTTGCTGCCCCCAGCCTCCAGAGACTCCTAGAGAGGCTAAAAAGCCTCCTAAAAAGTCACTTCCTGTCCAACTGGGAGTTGGGAAATGGGAAATGGGCCATTTCAGGCCTCCGGAAGGCCTCCAAGGGGGTGGGGAAGGCTGTTTTCGCCCTCCCCAGAGAGGATCTGGAGCCAGGTGAGAAAGAAAAACGGGCCTATCAGGCCAGGAGCGGAGTGGGGTGTTGCACGCACATGTGCAAGGTGGGGCACATAGAATTATGGGTGTGGGCACACATGCACGCAAACCTCCAACGCTGCCCCCCCTCCCCGGCACGCAATGGCAAAAAGGTTAGCCATCACGGGTATATATATTTAATAAATAAAACAATAAATTTAATAAATAAAAATGAGTCTTTGCCCCCTTTTATGATATGAATAATATATTTCTACATTTACAGGTCCCAAAGCCAACAGGAGTTAAGAAAGGATGGCAGCGGGTTTATGCAGTTGTCTGTGACTGTAAACTTTTCCTCTATGATGTGCCTGAAGGAAAATCCACTCAGCCAGGAGTTGTTGCAAGTCAGGTTATGGATCTCAGGTTTGCAACCTTAAGCCACATCTTTTTGTAAGCTTGATTGGGTCAGAGAAAAATTAGCAAGTGAAGAATGACACAATCGCTGGATTTTCTTTGATGTTACATAGCATGCTTTGATACATTGTGTATCATTTTGACAAACATGTAGGCCACATTTGTATAAGGTATGAGAGAATAGGTTTATGTTCTCACATGCTCTTGATTTTTTCTGGTAGAAAATAATATCATAAATCTGTAGACAAAACCTCTTTAACAAATTAATTGGTAAAATTTGAATCACTAAGTTAATTTCTTGCTTTAGCAAGGATTTTAAATATGTAGTTTAAATTTAATAACATGTAGTGTTGTGTTTTTTTCCAGAGATGAAGAGTTTTGTGTGAGTTCTGTGCTAGCATCAGATGTTATACATGCAACCCGTAAAGATGTTCCTTGTATATTCAGGGTATGATCATTTGACTGATTTGTACAAATACAATTCATGTTTTACTTAGCTGTGATTGATAAAAAATAAAGTTTTACAGAATTTTCCAGTCTAGCCAAAACAACTTTTAGGTTTCCATAGCTACCCTATCAAAGATTGATTGTGAGTTTACAATCTTTTTATAATAATTTAGTCACAGACATTATTTTATTATATTCTAGTTGTTTTCTAATTTTCTTTTAGAATCTGTCTAAAAGGGTGATAAAACAGTGGTGAAACATGTTCAGCTAGTTTATGCATTTATATGATACACATTTGTGTATGTATGCAGCTTGATATATTTCACTTCTCTCTTGGGAAGAGATTGTCTTGTCTGAATCAAGAAGGTAAAATATTTATTTTGCAGATAGCCAACATAATTATATTTTGGTTTTGTTATCCGGCTTATAGGTCATATTTTATTTTTAAAAAGTGTAGGTAAATTCCAGGTTACCAAAGTGTCTCAGGATGCTAATTTCATTGCCAGATTACCTTAAATCACCATGATGCCAAGTAATAAGGAAGGCTTTATTATACATAATACATATACCAATGAACTAGGAGCATCCATATCTGGAAATATTTTAGGGGCAAGAATTCAAACTAAAATTATGGTAAAATAAATAGTAAAATAATTTGTACTGTGTTGAAGAAAGTGAAGTAATAGAAAGTTCTATGTCTGAATTAACATTACAGAGTACACTGCAACCAGGTTATGCTCATTATGAAGAGAGTATGTGTTGGACAGAACCATGTGTTTTCTTCAACACATACTCTATTCATAAGTAATTTAATTTTACTTGGGTCAATTCTAGGAATCTTGAACCTTCATGGTCTTTTTACTATCATTGAACTCCCACATTTTAATTTTTAAAACAAAATTGAATTATACCTACAAGAATTAGGTGTCACTACTATAGATATACATTTGAATAGAATAGTTTTCATACAAGTTTTATAAATGAGCGGTCCTTGGTGCTTTCTGAGCTTAGTTGATTTCTTGCAGACATTTCGTTACCAAAATAGGTAACATCATCAGTGCTAGTAGGGAGTTTACTCTCAATTTATATTCTGATGGCTTGCCCTATAAGTATGTCTCCTCTATTGAGTTTTATAAACATATTCACAGGCTTGACTATTTAAAACCATTTCTTAACTCTACCTATTGTTTGTTGACCCATTTCTACTAAAGATGAGAGTCACAGTGAGTGTGCCCTTATATAAGCAGCCTGATAAATTACAAAATAAGTGCAAAAGCTCTTGTTTTGAGCACCAGCTATTCTCCATTGAGAGTGGAGACAGCAGCCAGGATGGGTGTAGCCGCCCAATCAGCTAAAAGGACTGAGCCTGTCAATTAAGCTAAGTCCCGCCCTTGTTGCCGGGCAGACCCAGCTTTTGGCTCAGTCCTTTCAGCAGGACTGGCGTGTGGCTTTCGTGCTCTGCTCTATTTCCTTGATTACTGTATTTTTTGAGTGGTTTTTCTTGGCTTTTTTGACCTCGGATTGTTTCCTGGACTCTGCCTTTGGACATGGACTGGCTTTGTTATTCTGACAATTTCGGCTGACTCGGACTGTTGTTTATTGGACTTCGCGACTGTGAGTTCTCCTGCCTGAGGCTTGTCTTTTTTTCCCTCGGCGAGCCTTGCGGCTGCTGGGGGTGTGTGTGTGGGGGTGGAAGTTACCCCTCTTTTTTCTTGGGAGTCTTCTGATTCAGGGTTCGGGGGATTCCTTCGCCTCCAGACATTGTCTGCCTTGGTGACTTGCCGCTGTGAGCGCTCCACAGCTCGAAGCAGCGGCAGCGGCCATTTTGGAGCCCCTTTTTTTTTCTTCCCGCCGATTTTTCCTTCAACTTAGCCTTTTGTTTTTTCCTCGCATTCGCGGCGCTGACGGCTTGGCACACAGGCATTTTTGCATAGTTGGCCTTCTGATCGACGCAGCTTTGTCTCCGGCAACGGTTTTCTGCTGTCGCGCCGCTCGTGGAGGATTCGGCTGGCTTCTCCCTCTCACTAGCGGAGCTTCGCGCTCCCGTGTTACTCGGCGCCGCTGCGGCCTCTAACACCTGGACAGCTGCCTTTCTCCTCTTCCTAGTCGCCGGCTTGGAGGTTTGCCCATTTGCGGAGCTGTCGCGCTCCCCTAGAGGCAATTGCTTGCAACGGGCGGCCATTGTAGATAGCGGTTTTTTCTCCCGCGCTTCACTATTGTGCGGAGCTTTGCGCTCCCCCCCCCTTTTGGTGGTCTACTATTGACAGGGTCCCTCGTGCCCATCTGGGTGCCCTGCTACGTCGAAGGTTCCTGTTTGTGCCCGGCTGCCTGTTACCGGCTCCTCTTGGTGGAGTGATTGCGCTCCCTGAGGGCTCGTCCTGCGCCTTTGCCAGGGCCACTTGTGGAGTCTAGCGCTCCCCCCGCCCCGGGCCCATTGGACCGTGGAGCTTCGCGCTCCCATCTATTGCACTTCCTTGCTTCTGGTGGGCGCATCCGGTGACTGTGATAATGCCTAAGGCCCTCGCTAAGTCGAAACATGGCCGGAAGGCCGCAACCAGTGGAAATGGGCCGTCAGAACTCTTATCTGGGTCACATCTAGCTCGGGAGACCCCTAAGGGTTCATCCCCTGCTCCTCGTTCCTCCCACTCTACTCATCATTCGTCTAAGCACGGCTTGTCCAGCTCTTCAAAGGTAGAGAAACGAAGGGACAAGGTCCTCACCAAGTTATGTGACACAGCCTGTGCCAACCTGGCATCCTCGCAGTCCCAGGTCCCTGCACCTACTGACACTGTTCCACCACCTACACCAGACCAGTTGTCTCTTCAGGACTGTCCAGTTACGATCTCTGAGGACAACTTGTGGGGTTCTGAGGCTTCGACCAGACCAGCCTCCTCTGACCCAGCTGAGACGCAGGCAGCCCCTTCAGCGGCCTCTGAACCAGCTGAGACGCAGGCAGCCCCTTCGGCGGCCTCTGACACCGTTACCCGTCCAGATGTTCTTACCTGTCAACTTTCTCCAGGCCAGCTTCAGCAACTGATTGAGGCGGCGGTCCAGAGGTCCTTAGCAGCCCGGTCCTGTGCTCCCAGTCATCAAGGTTCGGTGAGATCTGTTTCTCCCGTCGTTCGGGACTCAGGGGATCCAGCACGATCTCGTGCGACTCGGCCGGTTTCTCCCTCCAGTTCCCAGTCGAGTCAGCCCTCGGCTGTTTCTGATGTGGACTATGCTGATTCTGATCTCTCGGAAGACGAGAACTTGCCTCCTGATCAGCCAGCATTTACTGGACTTTTCCCGCAAGCCTTATTCAAATCTTTACTATTCAAGGCGGTCAATACGGCTCGGTTGTCTTCACCAGCTGCTGATCCCGCTCCGGCGTCGACTTCGTCAGGACCCTTGGATCCCATGTTTGCTGAACCTGCTAGACCGGTCACGTCTGTTCCGACCCCTCCCCTGTTCTTGGACGTAGTGAAACGTCAGTGGGAGTCACCGGGGACTGCCCCTGTTCCTTCCTCTAATGACAAGAAGAATTTCCAGGTGGCGGCGGATTTGGACTCTCTCCTCCAGACTCCATCTGTCGATGCCCCAGTTGCTGCGCTGTTACCTTCCGCTAATGTGCCTGGTGAGCCTGATGAAGGTCTCCGCCCTGATGAGCGACGCTCAGACTTGGTCCTACAAAGAGCTTTCCAAGGTTCTGCCTGGGCTATTAGAGCGGCGACTTCGGCGTCCTTTTTTAACCGGACCACCCTCCTCTGGTTGCGTCAACTACAGGAGAAGTTGTCACCGGAAGATGCTCGTGTCCGACAAGACTTAAACAAGATTGTAGCTGCCGTGCAGTTCTCGGCTGACTCTACCCTGAATGCTGCGAGATTTGCAGCTAAGTCCTTGGCATCCACGGTCACGGCTCGTCGTCTGGTCTGGCTCCGCCACTGGCAGGCGGACACCAGACATAAGTGGCGATTAGCGTCTGTTCCCTTCTGCGGCTCAAAGTTGTTTGGAGAAGCTCTGGAACCGTTCCTCTCGGAGACTAGAGACAAGAAGAAGTTTCTGGCAGCGGTCTACCGCAGGGGGGACTCCCGTTTTTCGCCTTATCCCTCTCGTCCCTTGCCCCGAGGTACTGACGGGGGAGGTCCTTCTTCGGGTTTCTCTTCCTTTAGGCGCTTTGGTTCCTTTAATCGTCAGCGGGGTTCCCTGGACAAGGCCTCCCGGGGCCGTCCTTTTTCTGCTAAACGGCCCTTTCGAGGGGGAGGAGGTCGTTTCATCCGGCGCCGTCGCTGATTGCGTTTCGGACCCTCCCATTGGCGGCCGTTTGGGCCTCTTCGCTGCTACTTGGGAGCTGTCCTCTTCCGATAGGTGGGTCCAGGCCTCTTTACGCTCAGGGTTATCCATTGAATTTCTTTCTACCCCCCCAGACACCTTTGTTTGCTGCCCGATTTCTAGTAGTTCTGAGAAGCGGTCCCTTATGGACGCCGCGGTGCAGCACCTCCTGTCGATCAGGGCCATACAATCTGTCCCTCCTGATCAACGGGGCAAAGGATTTTATTCCCGGGTGTTCCTCGTACCCAAGTCTTCGGGGGGGTGGAGACCCATTCTGGACAGTAAGCGCTTAAATCAATATGTCACCTATCGGAAATTTAAAATGCAATCCCTAAAATCCATTCTTGACGGCGTTCGGAGGGGCGATCTCCTCTCTTCTATAGACCTCACCGAGGCTTATTTGCACATCCCTATCCTCCCCTCCCATAGGCGTTACCTTAGATTTTGTTATGCAGGCGCTCACTACCAATACAGGGCTCTGCCTTTTGGTCTCTCCTCTGCTCCCCGCTCTTTCACCAAGATTTTGGCCGTCTTGGCGGCCTATCTTAGGATTCGTTCGGTGAGAGTTTTATGTTATCTGGATGATATCCTTGTTTTATCGTCCTCCTTGCAGCAGGCTGTAGCGGACGTTCAGTTGACTATTGAAACGTTGGCCTCTCATGGGTTTTCGGTTAATTTGGAGAAGAGCCAGCTCTCCCCTTCTACCAGGATACTTCACTTGGGGGCCGTTATTGATTCAGTGCAAGGTAGGGTGTTTTTATCCCCGGACCGTCAGGACAGCCTGCGGTCTCTGGCGGCTAAGATTGAGAAGTGTAGCAGGGTGTCCCCCTTCGTCCTTTCCCGACTCCTAGGTAAAATGATCTCCGCCATTTCGGTCGTTCCCTGGGCTCAACTACATACCAGAGAGCTTCAGTGGTTTCTCTTACCTTTACAGAAGGCGGGTCGAGGCACCTCCTCCAAACCGGTTCCTGTTCCCCCCGCTGTCCGCAGGTCGCTCAGGTGGTGGCAGTCCGCGGCCATCTCAGAGGGCTGCCTCTTCCTCGACACATCCAGGATAGTGGTGACGACAGATGCCAGCCTCCGGGGCTGGGGCGCACATTGTCAGGACCAGATCGCGCAGGGGATTTGGACAGAGTTGGAATCTCGGCGGCCGATCAATTGGCTAGAATTGCAGGCGATATTCCTTGCCCTCAGGGCCTTCCGTCCTCTCGTTTCCGGGGCCCATGTGCTTGTCCTAACGGACAATGTGACTGCAAAAGCACATCTGAACAGATTGGGGGGCACCAGATCCAAATCCCTGTTGTCTGTGGCCATGAAATTGGGTCTATGGGCGGAGCGGCACCTCTGCTCACTCCGAGCGGAGCACATTTCCGGTGTCGACAACTCGCGGGCAGATTGGTTGAGTCGTCAGCAGGTGGACAATGCCGAGTGGCGCCTCCAACCGCGCATCTTTCAGGAATTAACCCGTCGCTTCGGCAACCCGATCATCGACTTGTTTGCAACTCACCTCAATGCCCAACTTCCGCGTTTCGTTGCCCGTTACCCGGAACCTCAGGCGGAGGCGGTCGACGCTCTACGAATCCCTTGGCCGGAGGGTCTTCTTTACGCCTTCCCTCCGACTCCTCTGCTGCCCAAGGTCATACGCAAGCTGCTCGCGGAACGTGCGGAGGTGATATTGTTGGCCCCTCACTGGCCTCGGAGGCCCTGGTTTGCAGACCTTATCTCCCTCTCAGTGGCCCCGTTTTGGCGTGTCCCACTCGACAAGGACTCTCTTACTCAAGGCGCTCTGTGTCATCCGGACCTACCCTGGCTCAATCTGACCGCCTGGCGGTTGAGCGGTGCTCGTTGAGGGGCGCGAACATCCTGTTGGACGTTATCCAGACCATCCAGGCCTCTCGCCGTCCTTCCACGGACCGCATTTACTCAGCGACTTGGCGGGCCTTTTGCCTATGGTGCGACCAGAATGATGTGGACGCCCTGAATACCTCCATTGTGAACATTCTGGTTTTCTTGCAACGTGGCCTTGCGGACGGTCTCTCCCCTAATACGCTTCGTCGTCAAGTGGCTGCAATTTCGTCAGTCCTTACCTGCGGGTCCTTGTCATCTCTAGCGCAGCATCCTCTCATCAAACGTTTTCTCCGGGGCGCCTCAAATCTCTGCCCACCAGTCCTGCATAGATACCCGACTTGGGATCTTCCCTTGGTCCTGGACTCTCTCACTGGTCCTCCATATGAACCTTTGTACTCGGCCAGCCTCAGACTCTTGTCATGCAAAGTCGCATTTCTAGTTGCCATCACGTCTGCTCGCCGTATATCGGAAATTGCGGCTTTGTCAGTTCGGGACGATCTTTGTGTCTTCCATTCGGACCGGGTGGTCCTTCGCCTGGATCCTACCTTCATACCAAAGGTCAACTCGACATTTCATCGAACGCAAGAACTGATCCTCCCGAACTTCTGCCCTCGGCCCTCTCATCCTCGGGAACGTCGTTGGCATACTCTGGACGTCCGGCGGGCGTTACGTGTCTATGTTAGAAGGACTGCTTCCACCCGCAAGTCGGAATCACTTTTTGTCTCTTTTTTGCCCTGTTCATTGGGTTCCAAGGTGTCCTCCTCCACTATCGGCCGGTGGATCCGGTGGACGATTGCCTCCGCGTACGACCTTCGTTCCCTACCAAGGCCTCGTCGAGTGACGGCGCACTCTACCCGCAGTGCAGCTACGTCTGCTGCATGGGCTACGCAGGCTCCACTGATTGAAATCTGCCGAGCGGCTACATGGACGTCCCCGGCTCCTTTCATCCGCCATTATAAACTGGACACATTTGCAGCGGCTGAGGCCGCGTTTGGTCGGCGGGTGCTTCAGCGGGTGGTGTCGGGGGAAGGTACTCAGGACCAGCCTGCTCCCGCCCTATTCTCGGGACAATGAACTTGGGTATGTCCCATCCTGGCTGCTGTCTCCACTCTCAATGGAGAAGGGGCGTTGGTCCTACCTGAGACGCACCTTCTCGTTGAGTGGAGACAGCAGCCAGACCCTCCCTGTACTTGTCTGGTCCTTTCTCTGGTTGCCGGCTCGTTCCTCCTTTTTCCCCTTTACTGTTCCTTTCTTCAGCCACACGCCGAGTCTGTCCTACAGTTTTCGCCAAAAGCTGGGTCTGCCCGGCAACAAGGGCGGGACTTAGCTTAATTGACAGGCTCAGTCCTTTTAGCTGATTGGGCGGCTACACCCATCCTGGCTGCTGTCTCCACTCAACGAGAAGGTGCGTCTCAGGTAGGACCAACGCCCCATCTTATTAATGCATAGAGAGAGAACTATGAGGGAGTCATTTGTATGGGAAATGAAACATATCAAATGTATATACATTGCTCAGTGAATTGGAATAAAGAAGACTGAGTTTGCCAAAGGACTGGAAGTTTTAACTTAATCGGAATGAATTAGAAAGGAATTTAACTGGAAAGAAAGTAAGCATCCAAAGCTTACTTAAGTCTACACCTGCACGAATCTTATAGACAATTTTTTGAGTGGAGTCTGTGAGATGAGAGATAAAAATGAAGCAAGAATTTCTTTTTTTATATACATATATGTTTTATTTGTAATTTTCCTTTAACAGCCATACATATTTTGTGGACAGTGTATTGACTGGGTCAATATACTTTTTATACAATGCTAACAATAATAATACAATTAAATATACATAATCATAGTTTTCCACTTCTAACCTTAACATGCACATTGTAATTATAATAAATTCTATTATATATCAGTGTGTGTAATACTATTTTCCCAATTTGTACTCATCTTCTCCCCCCCCCCAAATTGTTGGGGTTCTTCTACATTCACATCTTGTCTTTAAACAATACCATTCTTTCCTTATGATTCTTTGTCACTTCTTCGTAAATACATTGAAACATGATCAATAATATTTCTTCATACAATGTATTTGTTGTCCCCTGTTGAGTCACTAATAGTTTAATATATTAAAAAGTACTCAATATTCCACCATAATTCCGATATCCCAATTATCTAAGAACACCAATAAGGCCAATTATGAATAAAGATTAATCAGTCCAGGAATTATATCTCCAAGTCCCCTAAATTTATAGTCCTTAAGAGCTATAAGTTTCAATATACTTTTTGCACAGTTAATAATAATATAATTAAGTATACCTAATCATAGTCTTCCACCTTCTAACCTTAATATGGTTAATATGGTTATAATTTTTTTTATTTGGGTTAAATCTCTAAAGTAAAAGTTGAAAGTTATCTCACCCAGTTTCAATGCTCTGTCCACGAACCGCTCCAGCACATAATCTTATTGTCCCAGTTGTCACAGTTTGTGACTTGCCGAAATGGCTGTCGTTCCTGCTGCTGTTTGGGAGAGTTTTCTTCGGATCTAACGAGGAAATTGTGGTTTCCTCATGATCAACAAAGCACATCTCCTTTCTTCACCACCCCTCCAGGATAGCTTTGACCCCATAGGGCAGTGATGGCTAACCTTTTTGCCATCGCGTGCCAAAAGCGGGGGTAGTGGGGCGGATTGCATGTGCGCGTGCCCACACCCATAATTCAATGCGCCCTGTTCCCCCCACGCATGCATGCATGACCCCCCCGCTCTCCCCCCGCCTTTGGCACACGATGGCACGGTGGGCATGGTAGGCCCTTTTTTTTGTTCCCCCCAGGCTCCAGAGCCTTTCTAGGAGCGGGGGGAGGGCAAAACCCCCCCCCCCCCCCCCGGAGGCCCTCCAGAGGCCTGGAAACAGCCCGTTTCCTGACTTCCAGTGGGCCCAGATGGCCCGAAAATCAGCTAGCGGACTGAGGTAGGGCAACGCTCACGTGCCCATAGATATGGCTCCACGTGCTACCTGTGGCACCCATGCCATTGGTTCGCCATCACGGCCATAGGGTCTCCCGGCAAACAAATACCGGCTGGTTTTCATGGAGCTCAGTGGAGCTCCACTATTTCCAGACCGTTCCCGCTGTGATGCCAACTGGTCTCCTAAAATGAAGCAAGAATTTCTGATTAACCACATGAGTAAAGACAATATGTGATTGTCTCCACGTCACAGTTTGTAGCAATATTTCTGGCATACTCTACAAAAAAGAGTAAAAGAGATTTGCCAGTAAATTTGTATTGGTAATGAATTAAATATAAACTAGAAATGAATTCATTGAAATTAAATCCAAGCACAGTATGGTGCCTTGCATGTTATTTCAACTCCCATTATTCCCAACCAGCTTGCCTAATGCAAAGGATTGTGAGCTATATCATCTAATCAACCTCCCCCAAGAACATGAACTTTACAGTCTCTCTTCTGATTCATAGTCTTAGGCCCAAAATCAGGGCTAAGAATGAAGATGATTGTCTATACTTCCAAGTTGGTTGAGGCGGGAGAAAATACTGAACAAATCCCTCCTATGTCAATATCTGCAGAGTAGATGGCTTCTAAGAAATCAGAGTGTCATTATCCCTTCTCTCTTTTGCCACTTCATTTATTCATACTGCCTACAGAAGGCTCAGTCTGAAGCAGGCCATTTTGAAAAATACTTTGTCTGACTAGCATACATTTCCATTTTGCCACCTTGCTTTAATTGAGGCATGTCTCATGTGGGTGAATTTTATGCAATTATTTTCCTTTTCTGTCTTCTTGTTCTCAAGGTGACAGCTTCTCTCTTAGGCTCTCCTTCAAAGACCTGCTCTCTGCTGATCCTAACAGAAAACGAGAATGAAAAGCGAAAGTGGGTTGGAATTCTAGAGGGACTGCAATCTATTCTGCACAAAAATAAACTCAGAAATCAAGTTATACATATTCCACAGGAAGCCTATGACAGTACGCTGCCTCTCATTAAAACCAGCCTAGCTGCTACTATTATAGGTATGTTGGAATATAACAAGACACTCTGAATGTGTAACATTACACCTGTAATTGAGACTGATACATTGCCATCTCTAAATATATTGTTTCTTATTTTCATCTCTTGACAGGAAAAATTAGTAGCATGAAATTCAGTGATTGATAAAACAAATTGATGTATGTTTCTCACTACTTGAAGTAGAAATCAGCAATGCTTAGATGCATTGACTCAGTTTTGGTCCCATTCCTTATTGTGCTAAAATAAAATTGTTAAGTACATTAACAAACAACAGATGAAAATGTGATTTAAAAAATACTAGAATGTGCAGAAGTTGATAAGCTAACACTTATAATTAAGGAAAAGAAAGAAACTGAATATTTTTTGACTTGAGGCCTATTTTATCAATGGTTAGCTGACAAAAATAGGGGCTAGAAACAGGGAAATATATAGAAGGATCAGTGACATAAGAAAGGTATGTTAAATTGGTTAAACAAATATTACTGTCATTATTAATATTAATATTGTTATAATTAATACTAATGTAATGAATACTGTTGTAAATACTTTGCCTATTATTTCCTAAAACGATTTTTACCCAGACAACACATTGAAATTCAATTGAAATTAAAATTTTTATATGTTATAAAAAATTTTAAAAAACATTTTAAAAAACCCAAATGTTATATTTCCTTCTCATTTGGAGTCATCATTTGTTTGCCTGCCTGCCTACCTTACTTCCTTCTTATGGACAGTTGCCATCTGCAAGAAGAACCAAAAGGATTATATTAGCACCATATATAATAATTTTAGAGTAGTAAGAGAGCAGAATATTAACAGCAATTTGAAATGATAAAGCATACTGCTACCCAACTATTCAAAAATATTCCACTTTCTTTAAATCATCTGGAATAGAACTATTTTTCCTCATTTCGGGAGATGGAATGAGATGGATGGGATTAACCCAGTATTATAGTCTTGGTTATAGAGATCATGAAAGCAATGTTTACTGAAAAATCTGGTCCTTCATCTCTACCAATTTAAGCTCCAAAATGGAAAAATCTTGGAGCACAGTCTCCTCCAAACCCAGAAGTGCTTTATCAGGAGGCAACTGGATTTTCTTGTTTTTCTTTGAAGATGTTTCACTTCTTATTCAAGAATCTTCTTCCCTGGAACATCTTCAAAGAAAAATAAGAAAGTGCAGTTGCTCTTGATAAAGCATCTTTGGGATAACCATGACCTGAATGACTGAGAATCTCCATAGACAAGTCTCCTCCAAAGTTCTCCTTTAAATAATCTAAGACCAATACTGTATAGTTTGTATTGCTATACCTACTTTCCTATGAGCAAGCTTTATTAAATTCTGTGGACTTTTCATTTGCTTAGACTTGGATTGAATTACATTATTATTAAGGTCTGATATTTGGTACCACAAAATGGTATCCAGTGCAGTTCTTTTAGCACATGCATATTTTGTCTATCAAATGGATGCCTTCTAATAAAAGAGTAGAAACCAGGGTTAGAATGAATATTTATATTAATAATTATTTTTCTCACCTTGTTACCATTAGATCGAGATAGAATAGCAATTGGTTCAGATGAAGGTCTCTATGTCATAGAGGTCACCCGTGACGGTAAGTAAATTCTTGATTGCATTTAGCAGATCTATGCCAAGGAATGAGCTCCATCAGTTAATTCTTGATTATTTGCAGTATTTCCTTATATAGAACTTGCTTGTCTGACAAGAGATGAAAACTCAGAATACCGTCTTATTTAATGAACTGTTAAATGGTCATTTTCATGGGACATTTTGGATGACACAGCTCTTACCTTTCACAAAAGGCATTTGTTCATTTGACAGCAAATGCATATTCATAGAGGCTAATCTGGTTTGTTCACTACTACTCCCTAATTAGCTGATAAACTACTTTTGTACCTTGCTTGGAAAAAAAGAACCTGGTCACTAAGCTGTATCTCTGGGTGATTTGTCTTTTGACATAATAAAATTCATCACAGAAGTACCCTTTGGGATACTGTGGAAGTTTTAGGTAATCTAGAATGAGCAGGCTTTTCAAACCCAGTCTTTTATCTTTACACAAATAATCATACATTCTTCTCTTCCTCTCTTGCCCCCCCCCTCCCATTCCTCTTTCCATAAACTCAGTTGGAAAGCTCAGTTGAAAAGCTCAGTTGCAGGGGGGGAAAGCACACAATTTTGGAGCATGGCCACAAAGTGGCACCAGAAGCAATGAATATTAAATAACTTTGCTGAGATAGTTTGGTGATACAGAAAGAATGAATGTGAATTGAATTGTAAACAATTGTATGAAGGGAAAGTGAATGGGATGAAGGAAAAGGGAAAACCAAAGAAATTACAGTAACAGAAAATTGATCAGATCCTCATAAAGAGGTTACAAGTTTAAAAATCAGGAATGTAATGTTATAATGAAAGCAAGGATGGAAGCAACTTTAAGAAACTTAAAGAAGCAAAATACATGGACACACAGTCCATAAATGGACTTCAAATACTATGCTGGCTGGGAAATTCTAGAACCTGATATGTGATATATGATATGATTGATATGATATGAGATATATCATACATACATACATACATACATACGTACGTACGTATGTATGTATGTATACATATATTCCCATCCTACTCTTTTTCTTATTTCATGTTGGTATTTATTCTTCTTCACTTGCATAATGTTTAGCTTATCCTGAATAGGAATAGTTTGATGGTGGGTGGGTGCACACGTGTGTGTGTACATGTGTGTACAATATGTTATGTTTGGAAATGAACTTGAGGGTGTAGATAGAACAAAATTGAGGTGATAAATAGCTTCTCTGCCCCAGAAATTAATTTAGTTATATATTCTATAAACATCAGAACTTTCTGAATGCTTTCCAAAAGCATGTGATTTTTGGCATGTTGGGCTAATCTGGTCTGGATTTGATTAGGACTTGTGGGAGCAAAATCAAATCTGTTTTATCTGGAAAGTAGGATAGTATGCAGACTAACTAAAGCTAGAAAATGAAAAGTAGGAAAGCTAGCCATTTGAGCATGGGAAGCATTCCCAAACTATAAAAACTGTCTCCATCAAGTTGAACTTGGCTCCTGATGACTAGATAGATATGCCAAATGTTCCCCCCCCCCCCAACTTGGCAACAGTAAAGAAATAGTTTGTTATTGCCCTTTTCAAATACATATTTTCAACTTCGTAAACTAGCCTAAAACCATGGGTTTCTGATGTGGTCTCCGATCCAGATCTATTCCTCATTAGCTTTTTTTTTTTTTTTCGCAATCTGGCAAACTAATTAGTACAAAATCATCCAAGACAGAGTACATCTCCATTTCCTGTTATTCTGTCTACTGATCAAAACATTTTGGTAATGTCTTCATGAAACCCATTTTATTAGCATTTGGGTGCTTTCCTCTGTATTAAAAAAGGCAAGAAATAGAGAAATAAAAAATGATTCATATGTATTCATGTTGTACAGCTATAAATCCTCAAGTAACCCATCCAGGCAGATTCACAATAATATTAATTTGCAAGATAGTATGTGAGAGTAAAGAGGAAATATCATTCATTTTTATTATTTCTAATCCAAAAGAATGTTGGAAAGGAATTATGTTATTTGCTTCATCTTTTTTCTCCTTCCTCCTAGTCACATGAGTGGAGCTAGTATTATTAAGGGGTTAGAAAGAATTCCAGAAGCTCTGTTTTGCATGCTTTCTTTACCTTGTTTGTATTTACATCACTTGCCGAATAGCAAATAGCCTTCAGGGGCTATACATTTAAAGCAGTTTTTCTTGGCTACTCTGGAGGTTTTGTAATGCATGTCCAAGTAGTACAGCGCAGAAATCTTGCTACTATGTCATCCAGTTCCACAAACCTCAGAAGCTAATGCCTCAGAATAATTATGACTTTTGGAAGGACTTCAAATATTAGCAGTAATGTTTAATACCCTGCAACTTGGATGTAATGTATTTGGATAATTGAAATAATTCTATCCGTCAACTAAATTTTCCCTTTTTACTCTTCTTTATCGAAAATTCATTTCTGATTTCCAGAGCAATATTTCTGTTCCTATGCTTGTATTTATTATGCTGAACATGGGGAAGAGACTTTTATGATTTGTTAACTAAATTCTAGAAAGGGGCTCTCTTGAGTTTACAGGACAGAAGCAGATATGAGAATCTATTTTTCTTGAGACTTTTGATCCATTACATTCTGCAAGTATGCGTGATTTTCATATGGCCAATCTTAAGAGTTATGCATGGTATAAGTTTCATACCTAGGCACATTTTACACAATGCCAAAAGAAGTAACGGCGTAATTCTTTGAATCACGATTTCTAGAGAATTATTGATAGTTAAATATAAATTATATCATGTTTCACTGTACCAAAGAAAAGTAGATTATTCAAATAGGCATGCTTTACACTTTCCATGCTTCTCTATTGTAATATCTTTGTACAGAAGCACCTTTGAAGACAGTTCGGAAGCTTTAGCTAATATACCTGCCAGACGTTTGACAGCATATTTTAAAAAAATACTTATCCTAAAATACTTGCAGCAGAAGCCATTTGGTTTCTGAGCCCAATTCAAAGAGTTTTTACTTGATGTTTAAATTATTGACTAGCCATATATAACCCCAGCTATTGGCACTCAGAATCTTCTGATTCTATAGGGAAATTAAGCTTTCCAGTAAAGAGGGCCTTTTCAGTAGAATTACTCACATTCTGGAACCTTCTCCATAACAGAGAAGGAGCAAAAGATAGAAAAATACGTACAATCTTAGCAGAGCCTTCTAAATATCGTAAAAGCTAACTTTTTCTGAACGTTTACAATTACTCCTCTTATTTTTGCTTGTCCATGTGTACTTTAGTTTTGATTTTATTTGTACTGTTTCAAAATTCTGTATGAATAGCAATTGTTATCTTTTCCTAGTATTTGTTCCTACTCCTCTCCTGGGCAGTGTGAAGGTTTCTATTGATAAAATGATTGGGAAGTAAGATTTTGTGTCATGGATCCTTTTTTTCAGGAAATGATCCATAATTGCTTAGATTTTCATTTTCAGGATAAACTCGCAGCTCCACACGTGTTTAAAATGAAACATTTTGCTCCTGCTATGATAAAACTGTGTGGCTTTGTTATTGATTGATTGATTGACTGCTGTTTTGATGCAATTGTTCAAATTCATAATGAGATTTGTGCTGGTAAAACTATGTCTTTGTTACAGCAAAAGATTACATATTTCTCAAACAATTACATTGTTAACATATCATGGCTCAACACATACATGTTCTTATGTGCATCTGTTATTTTCCCTAGTGATTGTTCGAGCGGCTGATTGCAAGAAAGTCTACCAGATAGAGCTTGTTCCCAAAGAGAAAATAATTGTTCTCATTTGTGGTCGGAATCATCATGTTCACTTGTATCCTTGGTCTTCCCTGGATGGATCAGAAAGCAGCTTTGATGTCAAACTTCCTGAAACAAAAGGCTGCCAGTTCATTACAACTGGAGTGCTGAAGAAGAGTTCCTTACCAAGTTTGTTTGTGGCTGTTAAGCGACAGATTCTCTGCTATGAGATTCACAGAACTAAACCTTTCCATAAAAAGTTCAATGAAATCCAAGCTCCTGGCCATGTACAATGGATGGCGGTATTCAGAGACAGGCTTTGTGTTGGCTACCCATCCGGTTTCTCTTTATTGAACATCCAAGGAGATGGACAGTCTATAAGCCTGATAAATCCCACTGATTCTTCACTAGCATTCCTCTCGCAACAGTCTTTTGATACCCTTTGTGCTGTGGAGCTCAGCAATGAGGAATACCTACTTTGCTTCAGCCTGTTGGGAGTATACGTTGATGCACAAGGTCGAAGGTCACGCATGCAGGAACTAATGTGGCCTGCGACTCCCGTTGCGTGTAGTATGTATATGTTTTTCTGTATCTTTGATTGCTTCACTTCAATTTGTAAACAACTGATAGGCCCAATAGCCGATTTGACTCAGCATGATGTCTAATTTACATGCTCTCTAAGCTCGCTTCCAGATTTTGCAGAAGAAACTATTTAACAATTACAGAAATAGTGTGCTGGATTTGATTCAACCCTTTTTCTTGTTGCCTGCCAGTAGTATAAGCCATGCTTCACTCTATGTATTGCTTAGTGTGGTATATGAGCCTAGTCTTAGTGTGAAATCAGCCACTTCAGAGTCCTAAGAAAAGGCAGGTTCCTCCTACAACTTTGCTTTTAGTAATATAGACAGAAAGCTAGTCACCTTACTTTTATTAGTCACTGTACTGTATGGATTTGTGACCCTGGTGTGGTTGGTGCAAAGAGGGAGTTCCCTCTTCCCTAGCCCTCTTTTTTTGTGTGGTGGGGGAAGGGTTTTGCTGATGTTAAATGCTACTCTGTGGTTCTTCTGGTGACGCTTGCTTTCATCTGGGGTTGTTTTTAACTCTTGCTATTTTGCTTTGCCCTCCATCAAAATTGGAGATAATATTAATCAGCCTGCAAATACTTGAATACTCAAATTAAAATGGCTGCCCTTCATCCCAGCCAGAATATATGAATCCATTGCAAGACAAACCCTTAAAGATATGTATGAAATCTACTGTTACAAAATAAGGGAAAGGTGATTTGGTATGATATTCAAAAGGAAATGCCACCCTTTTATTAAACTGAAAGGTTTTTGCTGGTAAAATGAAATCTAACCACTGAATGAGAAATGCTTCCGTTAATGTGCTGTCAAAAATGCTATCTATGGGAGCTTCTGTGTTTAGAGCAAGTTTTCCTTTTGAGTATCAGATAGAAATATGAGATAATTGTATGGCCACAGGAGTTGCTTTTTTTTTAATGAGCATAACTAGCTGCCTAGAGTGATTGAATATCAAGCAGAAGTTTATTATGTAAAAACTTCTGAAAACATAGTAAGTAAACACCATTATTCATTAGACCTATTTGATCCCCTGTTACATATTCAAAATGAATGTTTGAATATGGAAGTTTGAGTATTTGATTAAACTTGAAGATAGGATATAAATTAAGTAAGTATATAAATGTAATATTTCTTTTGTATAAAGTGCTAGCTATTGGGCCAGAATTTTGGCTTTATCTGTTTCTTTCAAAATTTAAATGCCCACCTGCAGTCAAAAGTGGAATAGCTCCAGCAAGGATTTTCGATGCTCATGAAAATTTTGCATAAGATACCATTCTCCAGTATTAATCAGCTTGAGAAACAGCAGCGGTAAACACTGAGGTGCTCAGTTTTATCTCAAATATATGGAGCCATAAGAGATTTTGGTTTTTTTCTCTCCAGGTTGCAATCCATCCTATTTAACCGTGTACAGTGAATATGGGGTTGATGTTTTTGATGTTAACACTATGGAATGGGTCCAAACTATTGGTTTAAGAAAGGTTAGTATCTTGAGTGTAGAGTAAAATGTGCTTTATAATTTTCTGAAAACTTCATTGCATTGTACTGAAGACCTATTCTAAAAAGCTTCTCTCACTTTGCCTTGATAACAGATCCGACCTCTAAATGTTAATGGCACATTGAATCTCCTTAGCTGTGAACCTCCTCGGTTAATTTATTTCAAGAACAAGTTTTCAGGTTGGTAGACAGGTGGAGAGGGGCTTAGTCTCGTTGAATTTTGGGGAGTCTAATTTTAATTTAGTATATTGTACCTATTTATATTTTAGTTTTTATCATGACTTGAACATAGCATGACAAGGAAATGAAGTGGCTTTTGTTTAAAAAAAAATAGTAGGATTTACTTTTTTAGTGCTTCACTAAAAATAATAGGCATCTATTAAGGTTTTAATAGATGCCTATTATTTTATATTAATGCTATTTTATTTTAAAATAACACGATTTTAATTGTATTTATAATTTATTTTAATTGTATTGACTTAATTAGCTAAAAGGAGATGGTTGTATTTGCGTAAATAAGACTATGGGTCAATTAGGCTAGTATTGTCATGATTAGTGGCATATGATGGAGACATTCCCCAGCCCTTACCTGAAGGTATCAGAAACCGAGGAGTAGAAACTCTTCTGTAAAACGACTGAATTAAGTCTCTTATTCGCCCAGCCCTTTATGGAAAACATTACTAAAATTAAAGTATGCACATCTTGCAGTCAAGTAACAGTTCTAGAAAGTAATCTGTGATTTATGTGTAACGGGGCTATGCAGATCTAGAGATCTCCACAATATAATAGATGAAAATCTGGAGACCAGCCTGTAGGAGATTGTATCTTAGCTATGTAATTGTATTATATATATTTTACAGGAGGAGCTGCTCTTAGTGTGCCAGAAACATCTGACAACAGCAAAAAGCAAATGCTTCGTACTAGAAGCAAAAGACGATTCGTCTTTAAAGTTCCTGAAGAAGAAAGATTACAACAAAGACGGTAAGGCTTGCCTGCTTTTGTCACAACCTGGGTGGAAAGGGAATCTTTCCCATGCTGAAAAGTCATTATTTGATACCCTTTGTTGATTCAGAGAGATGCTCCGAGACCCCGAGCTCAGATCCAGAATGATTTCCAACCCCACCAATTTCAACCATGTGGCTCATATGGGACCAGGAGATGGAATGCAAGTGCTCATGGATCTGCCATTGGTAAAACAACCCCCCAAAAAATGTTCCTAGGGAAAGCCTTCGCTCAGCTGATTTGCCAGAGGACAAGTTGGCCAGGAGTTTTGCAGTCAAAACAGGAATACTGTTTGTTTTCTGAGGGGTAATTGAAATCATTAAGCAGGCCTAAGGTGGTTCCTATAAAGAATTTAGAGGTTGGCTGGAATTCAGTCTCTTACACTTGGTTGTATTGATGATTCTGGTTGTTTATCAGCTGTTTGTGTTTTAATTTTTTTTAAAATCTTTGTTACTTTTCATTTAACTCTTTTAATTTATTTTAATATTTAAATGGGTAGCCTTATACAAGTAGCCCTCAACTTACAATAATTTGTTTAGTGACCACTCGAAGTTACAAAGGCACTGAAAAAAAGTGATTTATGATAATTTTTTCATATCGCTGTTACTGTAACCCCATGCTCTTGTTATCAAATTTTGGGCACTTGGCAACTGGCATGTATTTTACGAAGTTGCATTGTCCTGGGATCATATGATCATCCTTTGTAACCTTCCTAGGCAGCTTCTCACAAGCCAGATGGGGGGGGGGGGGGAGAGCTGGATTCCTTTAACAATTGCCTTGCTTAGCAATGGAAGTGTTGGGCTTAATTGTGGTCATAACCTGAGGACTACCTGTGCATTGAATAAATAAACAAATACCCCTTTCGCAATGTCTATGGAGATTCTCAGTCATCCAAGTCATGGTTATCCCAAAGGTGCTTTTTTTCTTTTCAGGAGGCAACTGGACTTTCTGGTTTTTCTTTGAAGATGTTTCCCTTCTCATCCAAAAAGCTTCTCTATTCTTCTGACTGGATGATGGGCAATGGAAGGATTTATACTCCTTGCAGACAGCTGGTCATTTGCATTCTTTTAGAGAGTTGTTGAGGCCACCTGGAGGTTTATCAGTGCCATCAGGGTCACCTGAGTGGCGTAAGTGGGTGTAGAGCCTTATTGGTACTTTTGAAAAGACTGTGTTGTAGAGATAGATGTTATCATATCCCCCCTCTCAGGTGACCCTGATGACACAGATAAACCTCCAGGTAGCCTCAACAACTCTCTAAAAGAATGCAAATGACCAATTGTCTGCAAGAAGTATAAATCCTTCCGTTCCCCACCATCCAGTCAGACCTGAAGAAGCTTCTTGGATGAGAAGTGAAACGTCTTCAAAGAAAAAACAGAAAGTCCAATTGCCTCTTGGGAAGAAAAAAAGCATCTTTGGGATGTCCTTTCACAATGATTTGTTAGCTATTTCAATCCAAAATCTCTTGTACTCTTGACATCTTTTCCAACACTCCTATGGTCACAGGCGAGACACTAATCAGAAAAATACAAAGGATCCCATTAGTTAATAGGCCTGACTGAAGGCAGAGGAAAAGGGAAGGGAGAATCCAAACCCAAGCCTTGGCCTTCATTCTGGGGTGGGCATATAGGAAATGATGTCTTAATAGTCTCTGTAATGCTGTTTTGAGAGCTGTTGCCAGGAACTCACAAGGACGTGGAAAATGAAGTAAATTGCCAGGCGTATGATAGTGTTTCTGAATAACTCTTCTTTCCTCCTTCCTTTTCTTGTTTCTTTTGTCTAAAATAATAGAATGAATTTCCTTCCCCCTCATCCTCCCGACATTCTGCTCTGATATCATCTCCAACAGGCTTTGAGCACGTCTATCACATGAGCCCTATCTCTGCTGATCTCTTTCTCCAGAGTGACCATTCCTCCTCAATGCTTTCCTCCTCTTCCTGCCCCTCCTCTGCTTCTGTAGCAAGGGTAGGAGCAGCTCTTTAGGAATTGAAGTGGATGATCGTGTGCATTAGACCTCTCAGCTGGCTAACCTCTGTGTGAATAAGCTTGTGCTTTCCTGTCCTGAGTTCCGCAGTTAAAACAGCAGGCTGTCAGTGCAAAATCTAAAATCCCGTCTTCTCTAATAGGCTAATAATCTAGGATAAGAGAGTAACCATCCTTCCAGTGGCAGGAGGCAAAGAGAAAGCTTATTGGATAATAGTCAATATTTGTTTCATTGCAACCAAACTGCCAGCATTTACTATCATAGCTGCCAAATGCAGCAAAAGTAAAAAGCAAATCATGTTCCCATTTTATCATTTGGAAAGCCTAGAGGCATAATTTGCAATCAAATTCTGTTCCTTATGCTGTATAATATCAGACTGTAATAGCACACTGGCAAAATCAATAAGATCACACAATTAATAGAATGTCACCAAATCCAAAATAAGGCATTAAGTTATAACTTTGGCTATGCATTAGCCTTCAAGGGGGAAATAAAGCTATAAAGCAAAAGATAATTTGATGTGGCTCATTCAGACAGACTTATTTTTCTAATAACTTCTATAAAATGTCTCCAGCTGCTGGAAAGAACAGAGATTTAAATACTGACCTTTTTACTTGCTTTTTGGGGTGGAATGGCTATATTTATCCCCTCGCTGATTACTTGAGCAACATACTTTGCTTTATATGATTCTCGGTAGTGAAGATGAAACATATTTGTAAAAAAAAAAAAAAGAGCTTCTTATACTGATTTCAGGTTTTAAATATCTTAAAAGGCTCTGTATTTAAAAAAGAAACTTAAGTTGAAAATATCCATCTAATTGAGTTTGGTTACATTTCTGCTACAGACTGGTTTACCTTCTTCACAAGATGAGAAGGTTTGTCCTCCAACAAGCAACATTTCACGCCAAGCACCTCACAGAAATAAAAGCTACATTTCATGGCCATCTTCAAGTAAGAGTCGAAGTAGATCTCTTTCAAAGCTATAAGCTTCATAAGCTTCTTCTAGGAAAGATTCTCAAACGCCTTTGCTTTGCAGGTGGCAGCGACCAGGGAGCAGCCATGCCCTTGCGAAGTATGTCTGATCCAGATCAGGAGTTTGACAAAGAGGTGAGATAAATCTCTATATCCTCATAGGTTTTCAAATAGTGAGGCGGATTTAGATAAATGGTTGATACCCTAGAGCAGGAGTTTTCAACCTTGGCAATTTTAAGACTTGTGGACCTCTTTTTTCTCTGCTCTCTCCTCATTGGAAGTTGAATCAGCTTTTCTGTTTTCTGTAATAGGGAACAGTTGGTTTTCCTCTACCAAGAGAATGTTCAGAGATACATACTTTTTGTAACGTGATATATAGCTTCCTCCGCATATATTTTAGCTGTCCTTTTGGATGTTACGCATCTGTCACCAGAAATTCTTAATAGGCTTGATTTTACCCTGTTTCCCCTAAAACAAGACATCCCCTGATAATAAGCCCAATCGGGCTTTTGAGCGCATGCGCTCAATTGTTTCCTGATTGCTTATTTGTACCCTATGACTATCATTAAGTGTTGTACCTTATGGTTGTGCATACATAAGTGTATACTTATGGTTCTTGATGAACGTATCTTTTCTTTTATGTACACTGAGAGCATATGTACCAAGACAAATTCCTTGTGTGTCCAATCACACTTGGCCAATAAAAAATTCTATTCTATTCTATAAGCCCTTCTTGAAAATATTTAAATGCATGCGCAGCTGGTCCCCGCCATTTCCTCTGGTTAGGGTTAGGGAGACAGAGCTGGAAATCAGATGACAAGAGGAGCCCCATCTTGCTCCACACACCCCAAAGTAATAAGACATCCTCGAAAATAAGGCCAAGCACTTATTTCAGGGTTCAAAAAAATATAAGACAGGGTCTTATTTTCGGGGAAACACGGTACTGGTTCATGTATTTTGCTATATATGGACCCAAGTGAATGAATTGAAGGATTCCAATCTGGTTTTCTCAGTTTATTCCCTACATTATTAGGCAGCATTTTTAAAAAAATCTAGCTCTCTGTTGCTTCAGTAAAAAGGCATCTCTAGATGACTTACACATTAGGATTAAAGAGAACAAATAATATCCAATGATACATTGGGGAAAAAACAAAGTGAGTTCATATGAGATTTTGTACTTGAATCAATGTGGGGGCTTGTATGTATGCTTACATAGAAAGAGCAGTATATGGATTGTACTCTATGGATTGTTGCCTTATTACAGCATTTGTCTGAACAACTGCATTAGATACAGTGTTTACAACCACAGCACAATCTTGACAAGTATATCTTCAAGCAATGTAGCCATTTAATCTGTTGTCTAAATAAATTCTTCTTTTCCCAATTAAACTGACTGACACTATAACACATCTGCTATGAAGCTAAACATTATGAATAATTAACTGCATTCCAAAATATCAGAAAATTGTCCAAGGAAGGACAGTGCTTTGAATGCCTGCTATCAGCAGGATATCTCACAAAAGTGCTATGGATGCAAAGGCAGAGCTGTGGATATATTTAACTGCTTCATAAATCTCTAATTCTTTTTTGTACCATTTAATAATAAAAAAGATCATCGGTCAATTTTATCTTTACAGTTTGTTCTCAAACTAAGTATGGTGGAAATCTGCCCTGAGGAAATTATACAATTGCTATTTGGCATAGTTTGGCCATACATTTCCTTGTTCAGCTATAGATCAAACCAAATTCAGGATATAATTCCAACAGAATCTTTCTTTGCCTATTGCAAAAGAACATAAGAAAAGGAATAAATGGAAGGAAAATGAAGACCATAAATTTAGATCCATCATTTTGTGCAAAAACTGCATCTTGCTAAACAAAATTAAAACTCTACATGTGATTAGGAAACTGATCCCGATGGAGATAAGTTTGTTGTTTGTTATCCCATGAAATATTGTGAGCATGTACAACACACAAGTTTGTGTGTAGTATAGACGTTACTTATCAGTATGAGGAATATCCACAGTTTCTTTTTAGTGTTTTAGAAGGCTGTATTTATGATTATACATCTATTGCCCTGGAAATGCCCATTGTATATTGACATAGGTTCTGGCTAACTTACTACTTTGTTTCATTGAAAGGATGTTAGCGAAGAACAGTGGACATCTGCTCATGACTTTAATATATGTAGGGTTTTGAGATTCAGTAGTTTAGTAGTTTTAGTAAAACTACTACTAAAATACATTAATATTGATGCTTTCTAAGTTTGTAAATGAAATCTTAGCAAAAAATAACTCCACCAAGCTCAAAAAATCAGCAAGGACCCCACAGTTCAAACCTTGAGCTAAAATATTCTCTTATTGGTACTAAAATATCTGAAGTTGCCTGATGAGACTATGTCAGGATCTTAAGAATTTTGTATTTTCGAAGGCCAAAATCTCCTATAACTTAAAGTTATTGGGGAATATTCTGTTATAGAGAAGGCTATTCATAAAATAGGTCTGTGAACAAATTCATGGATACCTATAAATGTACCGATACATTCTCCTCTCCAATTTAATTTGTTTGATTTTAATATTTTTGCTTTTGTGAACTGCAAGTTTCTTTTTAGAACATTTGATTGCTCCTATTGGCTTCTGAGGCCGTCTGGACTCCGTTCTTCTGATTAGTAGTGATTTAAACAGAGCTATTAATCAGTGTAATCAATGACAGAATATCATTTATTTAAACAAAAAAAAAATCAAAAAGAAACATGAGAAGAAAGAGACAAACTGAAATTTTGTAAGAATATAAGAATATAGGTGAGGGTTTAAGTTAAAGACTTAGGAGAAAATACAATTTTGAAGAGGAAATTGGAGGAAGAATAAATCTACACTATTTTCACACTTCTGAGGGCACATAATAAGGTGGGAGATGTTAGATGAGGAGGAGAAGGGGCAGTTGGCTGGGCCTCTCCTTTTGTTAGATTCATCTTTGCAGTTCTTGGTCTAGAAATAGAATGTGACTGGAAGATATTGTTTTTCTGTTCCTTTTTAACAGCCTGATTCGGATTCTACCAAACACTCAACTCCTTCCAACAGCTCTAACCCTAGCGGTCCCCCAAGTCCCAACTCTCCCCATAGGAATCAGCTGACACTAGATGGATTAGACCAATCAACCTGTGATGCATAACACTGCAGCTCTCTCCACTGTTTCTCCCATTTGGAATTGTCTGCTACGTCGTGGAGCATCAAAAGCAGGACATCTGTCTCCAACAACAGTGCCAAGACTGATGCTTAATTTTTAGCATTGCACAAAAGTAAATTCCTGTATCTAGATTGTAGATTTGAGGGCATAAAAAGGAGGCAAGAGATCTTTATTCCTATAGTAACTAAATTGTTTTTTTTTTTATGTAAACTGTTCACTCTTACACTCAAGGTGGATCCATTTCTGCACAGCTGTGATACTCTCATGACATACAGTAAAAGCTACTGATAAAATCTTCATACTTAAGCTAAAAAAAGAAAGATGCTGATAGTTTTTACTACTATACAGTACCAGGAATATTATTTTTCTATAGGATAATGTAATATCTCATTATCAGCAAATTCTTTTTAGAAAAAAAAATGCAGACCTTTGCATACTATGAAGTAAAAGCAGCCTAGTTACATCCTTGGCTAAATATATTCTAAATATATTGTTTCTTTCTTTTTTCAAAATTTAGAAGGATGATAGGAAGTTGTAGGGCCATTTCCAGCTTCAGTAGAATAAAACAAGAAAGTGAAAACAGAAGTTCTAGATTGTGGCCTTTTAACTTACTTAGCCATTACATACGTTCTCCGCTGTATAAATGTCTTTCTACTGAAATTTTAGTCATGTACATAAAGGACTTATCAGAAATGTTTTATCCTTACCCTACTTTTTTAATCTGATTAGCTAGGACAGGGCTTTTTTTAAAAAAACAACATACTGTTGGAAAACAGATTTTACTGTTTTTCTCGCAGTCCATCTTCTCAAACCTTTTTGTAATTTCTCTTGGATTTTTTTTTTCAGAGTAAAAGATAACACTACCTTTTAAAAAGTTTTACTAGGCCAGCATTCTCTTGAGATTGCTCCCCGATGGCTGCTTGTATGAAGGGGTTGTGTAGTAATAAATCGCTTCTGATTTTCTTGGTAACCAAAGTGGAAGCTTAGAAGGGTGTGTATATGAGGGTACCTCGTCTTTTTTCCCCCACTTCCCTTAATTCATTATATCCTCACCTGCATGATGATCCCAACCCCATGATTGCTCATTAAAAGTACTGAATGTGTAGGGGAGGAAATGCACAGCACATTCCTGTATATTTTGCAGCAGTGACATATTACATGTATATTTAATCTCATGCTTCCATGTATTATACATTTAGTAACACTACCTACCCACCCATCCTAGTGATCATGTTTCATTTTAAAGCGTGTAATTAATTCTATGGCTGGCATATTCAGTTTGTCATTGTCACACTAGTGTGCCTTCTGTGCCAATTTGATGACAGTTGGATGTCAATTGTTTTAAAATCTGGTTTCTATGGGCTAATACTATACCAATGGCTAACACTCTTTCCTGAGACACTGTATAGGACATGCACTTATCCCTAGTTTAAACCAAGTGGTTCTAGTCAACATTTAATTCTGTTTCATTAAGTGTTTGACAATATTTGCTCTTTCTCAGATTCTTGATTAATAAAGCTCAGTTTGAGCTGGACACTACTGCTTTGGGGGTTTTTTTCTGGTTTTTACTCTTTTTTTAAATGTATGTCTCAAGTCTTTGTAATTATTGAATTGTGAGAACATTTTTGAACAATCTACTTGTCAATAAAGCAGAAGAGGGATGTTTTAAAAAGTTTCTGGTTGTCCTGTCATTAATTATCATTCGTTGTATGGGTATACTATGTATATGCGTACAATGACAATAAACTTTACAATTAGATAAATGCGCATAATTCTTTGGAAAGCACTGTGGCATGATTCTATTCTCTACAGAAATAGGGAAAAGAAATATCCTGCAGCATTCTCAGTTGGGGAGAGAGAGAAACTCCTACATAATCAGGTTTGTTGGTACAAGAGCTTTTATCAACTTTTCCTCTTCAATCAGAAAAAAGAAAACAGGTATAGCAGCCGCTGAAATGGGAAGAATGCTGTGTTCCCTTTTCAGTTTCTCACAAAAGCAAACTTCGTTAATCTTTTCTTCCTTTCTTCTTCTGGCATCTGTTCTAGTCTATGCTAAATTACCAATTTAATAATATATATATTAATTTATTAGGAATAACAGATGTTGGATGGGTTAATGTAACTGGCCCGTTTAAAGATTGCCTGCTTTGACAACTTTTTGCTTTGTTTTTCTCAGGGCAGATGGAAAACTGTTTACTCATTTGAGAAAATTACAAGTCATTATAATATTGGCACAAGTTCTTTGCTTTACAAAAAATATCTTTGTGGAGTACTGGATTTGTTATCTATTTTAATGGACTGCTTACTGCTTTTTCTCTGATTTAATAGACTATATGTTAAATGTATATTTTAAAAATGTACTAAGAGTAGAAGAAGAATTACTAGTAAAATAGAATTAAATTTAGATGTTAGTTATTTTGCATCTTGTGAAGAGGATTTCAGTCCAGCCCAGCTTATTTTAATAATAAATCCATTTGTTTTAGAGTGTTACAAGGTAGTTTGTTAAATGTGTTGTAAACATTCTAATGGCTTTTCTGGACTTTTGACAGTATGAACCACATAATTTAATTACACATAACTTGTTTCAGGTAAAACAGAAGTCATAGAAGATTCCGCATAATTGAATACCTAGAATGAAATTGGGATGAAAGTGAGAATATGTGAAATGGCGAAGCACTTGAATTAGCCAGTCTTGTTTTATCTGAGGACACTGCTTAGCTGAGAACTGCCAATTTTCTGTACCATTTGGGAACACAGAATAGCTGGAGGATGGGTTGGAGCCAATAGTTGGTAATGTTATCTCTTAAAAACAATTATCACTGAAATGGAATATTCCAGCAAACTGATAGTATATTTTCACCCAAAAATAACCAAATCAAGACATTTAAAAAACCAAAGACATCATTTTTTAGCTCTAATACAGAAATTCAACTCAAATATGTTCATACAACATATTTGAGTTGAATTTATCAACCTCTTTTTTTAAAAAAATCCTGAGTAGCAATGAGAATAATCAAATAAATTCAGTTTTTTAAAATTTTCAACATAAAGTTTTTAACTCATAGAGGCTACAACATTGAGCATATTTTCTCGCACATTGCTTATGCAAAAGACACTGGAAATGTCTTTTGCATAAGCAATGCATTAATTAATGGGTTGTTCATCAGTCTCTAGTCATATGGCACTAAACCTGTGAGCCGACGTCCTAGTTCAGCTCTGCTGCACATGCACACCCGCCTCCCGCCGGCCAGCTGGTCTTCGGGTCTCTGCCGTGCATGCATGGGTGTGCAGGGCATATGCAGGGGGCCGGGGGCATGGGGGCGCTGTGCACACATGCTTGGGATGGGGCGCATGCACTGGGGGCCAGGGCGCATGCACAGCGGCCGTGCATGCGAAGACCAGCTGGCATGTGCGTGCCAGAACCTGGAAGAGCAAGGGGTAATGGCTGGCATTCCCGGAGGGATGGCTCTGTGCCATTTCCAGCATGCATGCCATAGATTCGCCATCATGGATATAGGGCCTCCTGCTTGAGCAGTGGGTTGGATTAGAAGATCTCCGAGGTCCCTTCCAACTGTTATTCCGTTAGCTGTTAATTTCTATGTGGTATATCTTGGAGCAAATATAAATATTGTTTACTACATGTCCAAGATGAGAGGACATGATATTTTGAATGACACCATTGCTCACCAACAGCTGATAATATCCTTGAAATCATGCCCTATTCTTGCACAATTTTCAGAGGCTGCAGAAGCCTCCAGACCCACTGAAAATGAGAGTTTTACTTGCATTTCATTTTTGTAATTATTTGATGTGTCTTTATATAACACATAGCACTACATATAATTGAACTGTATTTTTAAATAAATGAATACATAAATAATTGTTTCTATTTTGTTTGGAGGATGATGGCAACATGCCGGCAGAGTCAAGTTAGGCATTTTCCAAATTTCTAACATGCTGAGTTCAAAAGATTTGCTATCACTGTTCTAGAAACTAACCTAAGAAAGAAAGTTCATAAAGGGAGCAGACTTTGAAAAAGCAAGCCTGGTGGAGAGAAAATCGAAATGGTGGAAGATTTGAAACCTGAAAAATGCCCTGTATGATAAATCATCTGTTTACTGCGTATATAAATGCGAATACTAAAGCAGTTCATTGCTGGGCTCTTATTAAATGTGATTGATTAACTGTAGTTCACAGATTCAACCAGTAGAGGGACTATTGACTACAGTAAATGAAATTGCTCAGGACACCAACCATTTTGTGTTATCTACCGGTTGCCAGGATACTAATTCTAAATCCCCTGATGCACAACCATTACCAAATCAATTTTTTTCCTCTTGTCAGCATGCTCAGGACGATGCTAGTGCTTTAGGTTTGTTCCCTACTTGCTGCATTCTTGAGAGTGCTGCTGTGCAAACAACAGGGCCCATTTTTGATGAACTTGTCAATCTTTGAGGGCCTTATGCTCCATCCACCCAGATACTTTTCCTATTTAATAAGGTCTGGAACTATAGATGTAGCACAAAAACATGGCTTCTTAGCTGCAAGACAGACAAGCTTTCATGCCTCTTCTGCTGAGGGCCTATCCACGTGTTTATTGGACCCGTGTCCCTCCTGGTTGGTACTGGCCTCCCTGGAGGTTACACGAGGCTGACTCCAGGGGATTATCAATGCTTCCTTGGGTGAGGGTGTCTTGCCATCTGCCTTGAAAGAGGCGGTGGTGAGGCCCCCCCTCAAGAAGCCCACTCGGGATCCAGCTGTTTTGGCTAATTATTGTCCGGTCTCCAACCTTCCCTTCGTGGTGAAGGTTGTTGAGTGTGGTGGCGCGACAGCTTCCCGGGTACCTGGATGAAGCTGTCTATCTGGATCCGCGCCAGTCTGGCTTCAGGCCTGGGCACAGCATGGAAACTGCATTGGTCGTGTTAGTGGATGATCTCTGGAGGGCTCGGGATAGGGGTTGCTCCTCTATCCTGGTCCTATTAGATCTCTCAGCGGCTTTTGATACCATCGACCATGGTATCATGCTGCGCCAGTTGGAGGGGTTGGGAGTGGGGGGCACCATTCTACGGTGGTTCTCCTTCTATCTCTCCAACCGGATGCAGTCGGTATTGGCAGGGGGGCAGAAGTCGACCCCGAGGTGCCTTGTTTGTGGGGTGCCACAGGGATTGGTCCTCTCGCCCCTTCTGTTCAACATTTATGTAAAGCCGCTGGGTGAGATCATCTGTGGCTTTGGGGTGGAATTCCATCAGTACGCTGATGACACTCAGCTGTACATCTCCACCCCAGGCCATCCCAATGATGCCCTTGAAGTGATGTCCCGGTGCCTGGAGGCTGTGCAGATCTGGATGGGGAGTAACAGGCTTCGCCTCAACCCTTCCAAGAACGAATGGCTGTGGCTTCTGGCGTCCCGATATAGCCAGCTGGCACCATTGCTGGCTATTGGGGGTGAGTTACTGGCCCCCATGAAGAGGGCTCGCAACTTGGGTGTCCTCCTGGATGCACAGCTGTCTTTAGAAGAGCATATGATGGCCATGGCCAGGGGGGCTTTTCATCAGGTTCTCCTGATTCGCCAGTTGCATCCCTTTCTGGATTGGGACTCCTTACGCACAGTCACTCAGGCACTCGTCACTTCCCACCTGGACTACTGCAATGCTCTCTACGTGGGGCTCCCCTTGAGATGCACCCGGAGGCTCCAGCTGGTGCAGAATGCGGCCGCGCAGGGGATTATGGGAGCGAGGGGGCGCTCCCATGTGACACCTCCTGCGTGAGCTGCATTGGCTCCCGGTGGACTTCCGGGTGCGCTTCAAGGTATTGGTTACCACCTTTAGAGCGCTCCATGGCATCGGACCTGGGTATTTGCAGGACCACCTTCTGCTGCCAATAGCCTCCCACCAGCCAGTACGCTCCCACAGAGAGGGACTCCTCAGGATGCCATCAGCCAGGCAGTGTCGGCTGGCGACCTTAGGGGGAGGGCCTTCTCTGTGGCAGCACCTGCCCTCTGGAACGATTTGCCCCCGGAGATACGGAGGATATCAGATCTCCAGGTTTTTTGCCGTGCCCTAAAAACTTTTCTTTTCCATCACGCAGGGCTGGCGTAAACCCCCCCCCCCCTTTCTTTGACATTAGATTTTAAATTGTCTAATGGGTTTTAGTTGGGAGGTTTTTAAATTTTCAGCCAAAGTTTATAAATTTTAAATTTTTAAAATTTCTTTTAAATTTTTAAATTTTGTATTGGAACGTTTTTTATTTCTGGCTGTGCACCGCCCTGAGTCCAGCAGGAGAAGAGCAGTATATAAATTTAAATAAATAAATAAAATAAATAAATCCAGAAGAGTGGCTTACTGATAGGCAGAGTGACAAAGCCAGACAGCCAAGTCTAGAGAGAAGTCAGACTTTATGCAATGAGGAATCCCACCTCTGCCTTGGCTTTCGTGACCCCACAAGCCAGAGAACTCATTAAGCCAAATTAACAGAGAAAGACATGGCAACCAGTAGTCAGAGTAGTAAACCTGAGCAAGAGTCCTACCAGTCCTAGTTGCAACTATCGTGGATTTGGCCAGTTTTTTAAGATACACTCAGGAAAAAGCCAGGCAGCTGGGAAATCTTCCTTTCCTTTGCATTGTGTGGCCTGAGCTGAAGGAGGTGACATCCTACTTTTACAATATTGTCAACTGATGAAAGCTCAAAAGAGGGCCATTCACATTCACTGGAATTGCCTCCAAAGGAGATCCTGTCTTCTTTCTCCCCTAAGAGCAAACCGAAAGAAGACCTGGCTCTGTCTAATGCACGGGGAGAGCATGTTGTCAGTGAAGGTTGGAATCCAGCAGATTTACAACTTCTTATATTTTTGTGTATTACTTTACCTAATTATTATTATAGGTGAGTTCATTATTTTTGAGAGGATTGGGTTTTTTTATTTATTTTATGCTAACATTAATACTTAGCTACCCAGAATTTTCAGGAATGCGTGGCAGACAAAATAAAACAACCAACTTCTTCCTACCATCAATGGCTGTTCTATCTTCTAGATGATGTTTGGAGTGGGGTGTCTTGTGACATACTATTTCTCTGAGTTTGGTTGTTTTCTTGCAGATATTTCATTACCAAATAGGTAACATCATCAGTGCACTGATGTCGGTGAGGATGTCACCTAGTTTGGTAATGAAACATCTGCAAAAAAACAAACAAACCCCAAGCTCAGAGGGCACCAAGGACCCCTCAACCTTGAGCTACAAATTTTCTCTTCTCTCACTAACATTATTTCTCTTTCATCAGCAACACAAAATATTTAGAACTTTAGGATACCAATTTATAGAACCTAGTATAATGGCTACCAATTAAAATCCTAGAGCAGAATTAATCTTCAATCATATAAAATGGCTCTAATTGATAAATTATAAAATGAATCCTAAAATCAGGGGTGTCAAACTCAAAGCCGGTCTGCAGGGTACTTAGATCTGGTGCACAGGGCCACCCTGGAAACAGTCAAGGACTGGCCCGCGGTGCCGCTGCCAGCAAAAACTGAGCTTGGGAGGCCCCGTGCGGCCCTCACAAGCTCTGTTTTCGCTGGCAGTGGGTTGTAGGAGGCCGTCCCAGCTGAAACCAGGGCTTGGGAATCCGTTTTCGCTGGCAGAGCGCTCAGGCCACCACAGGTGCCCCCCCCCCAACATGAGTGATGTCAAACTGACCTTGCCCACCCTGAACTCACCCACCCTGGCCCCCAAAGGTCAAACACAACCCTGATGCAGCCTGTTGTGGCTCCGACCTCTGAGCCCATCTTATCGGAGGAAGAAGGCTCCGAACATGATGAAGAGGAGTTGGGCAGGCCCCCCTCTCCAGGACCCTCCTCTCTGGCAATGCCTCAGGTGTCTCCTGAAGGAGAAGAGGTTGGCCAGGAGCCAGGTATCCCCGAGCAGTTGCAATCAGACAGTGAGGGGGATACGTCTTGGCTGGATCCATGCCAGCGTCGGAGAGATAAGCGCGTGCAGCAGAAAAGGAGGCATGCCAGAGATTAAGCTGAGTCACTGGACCACACCCCACAGGATATAAAGGGGAGTGTGGTGGCCATTCAGACTCTCTGACGGACAAAGCTTAACTTCTGGTGAGTCACTTTGCACCTTTGGAAACAACGCTTATCTGCTGTGGAGTTAATTACGAACTGGACTATTTGATTGTGTGTATTTTGTCTGTATTATCTGGTGGAGGAACAACCCCTCCTTCTTGGAGTAAAAAGTTCTTGGCAAGCAGCTATTGGGCTGCTGCCAAGCCTCTTATCACTAGAATTTGGTGTTTGCAAGGTTTATTTATCCCCCGTCTGGCTGTTTGGGTGCGTGTGTGAGACGGGGACAGAACACAGCCCTCAATGAAATCGAGTTTGACATCCCTGCCTAAGATTATCCAAAAGCTGATTTGAATAAAACAGTCCTCATGTGTTTCTCTGCTCCTAGAGATACATACTTGATTCACTGCCTCTAGGGACCTTCTTTTTCTCCTTGCTTTTTTTATGCCATTATCTTATCTTTAGAGTAAGAGGATTTTCCGTAGCTAAAGAGTAGAGAGAAAAATTATGCCTAGCCCTGGTGTATGGTGAACTTATTTATTGGAAAACACATTCTCACATTCAATGTACTCATAAGCTTTTGTATAAAATTCTCCCTTTGAATTAAAGTTGCCAAAAGATGTTGGGATGCTTTCCCAGGAACTTAGGAGTTTCTGTATGAAAGCAAAGCAAATTTATGCTCCTCAAACACATGCATCATAGGAAGGGATAAATGGGGAACTCATCAAATTTGCAGACGACACCAAGCTGGCTTGGACCCATCTTGAAAACCCGAAGATTTTATAATTTTATAATATTTTTGGAAGCCAGGTATTCCACTACCAGTATTTTCACAATCAAAATTTATGTGTTTATTTATTGGCTGTTCAAAGCAAACAATTTTCCCCATACGTTCCTCCAAACCACATCTTAATCATTTTTACTTACACCACGATATGCAATTAAAGAAATTTCATTTATTACAGTTTCCTTAGTTAAATTTAAAAATATTCTAGCTGTTATCCTCTAATTATATAGCTTTCCCCATATATTGTTCCAAATATCACTTAATCATTTCTACACACACCACCATAAACCATTAAAAATATTTCAATTATTATTCCAATTATTTTTCAATTCATTTTCACCATCATATGATTTAACATTTCTTACTACAATTCATATTTCAATTCTAGTTATATACATCATATTCTAGTTATATACATCATATTCCTCTTTCATTTCTTTCCTTTTCTCCCTTTTTCATTTTCCTTTTTATCTTTTTCTTACCCCTTTTTTCCTTTTGGGCTTTAAAATCCTGATCTCTCCTGTTTTGCCCTATATTTCCTATTGTTCCCCCTATCTTTTCTCTTTTTTTAATTTCACCATTGTTTAGCCCACTGTTTAGCCCAGTATTATCATTTTGTATTTCAAAGTCCTGGATTCTTCTATTTTGCCCTATATTTCCTGTTGTTTTCCACCTTTTTTCTCTCTTTTTTATCTTTTCACTGTAAATTGCAGTGTAATCATTTAAGTTCTTTATATTCTTTCTGTTCCACCCTTCTTTCCTTATTTGTCTCTTTCGTTTACTTCATTGTTAATCCCAATGTAATCTCTAAAAACCTCCTTTTTATTATTGCTATCTACATGTTCAATTACTTTTTCATCTTTAATGACATTGTCTTTATCTTCTTTATTTTCAGCTTCTGTGTCTTGCTTCTCCGTCTTTATTTCCTTGTCAACTTGCGTATGCTCTATCTCAGGGGTGAAATCTAAAATTTTTCCCTACCAGTTCTGTGGGCGTGGCTTGGTGGGGGGGTGTCCTGTGACTAAGTGGGTGTGGCCAACTCAGTGTCACTCACAGCCACACCCACTCAGTCACAAGACCTTCTTCCACCAAGCCACACCCACAGAACCCGGTAGGAAAAATTGTTAAATTTCTTTCTCCCGCGGCTCAGCCCACCTGCCCTATTCACTGGACTCCTACTGCTCATCTTTCTCCTGCAGCTGACTGTCAGGGAAGGCAAGCGCCCAAAAGGTACTGGAGTCACTCACTCTCCTTCTTGAATGAGCCACTCTGGTCCATGCACCGGCTGCGCAAGCACACACCCAACCTGCCACTGAATTAAATAAATGGTATGCGCTTGTGCAGCCGGTGCGTGGACCAGAGCGGCTCATTCAAGAAGGAGAGTGAGTGACTCCGGTACCTTTTAGGCGCTTGCCTTCCCTGACAGCCAGCTGCGGGAGAAAGGTGAGCAGTAGAAGTCTGGGGAATGGGGCGGATGGGCAGGTGGGCGGAGCCTCCAGCTGCCATTGCTACCAGTTCTCCGAACCACCGGCCATCATCACTACCTACTTGCCCGAGCCGGTCCAAACCGGGAGTATTTCACCTCTGCTCTATCTCAATTTTTGTGTCCTCAGATTTTAATTCTCTGTGTAGTTATTTCTCTTATTTCCATTTTCCATGACAAGTACATCGATTTAATCATTTCTCTAATTTCCTCTGCCATTTTATTCTTTTTGAGTTAGTATTATTCCAATTTTAAAAGTTCCATTGTATTCCTTCCCCCCACCCCCAAAGTCAAGCCACTTGCAGACAAAGAAATCCTCCCCAAAAGTTCTCATGGCTGTTATCTGTAAAGTTCAAAATTTTTCCAAAACAAAGACCAAGTTACAATGTTCCTTTTTACTCCTGAAGGGATCTCTCTGCAATCCACAATTTCTGATTGTCTAACAAGTATCCATTTTGTTTCAATCTACATTAGCAATCTTAACTGGCTTCTCTTTTTCTTTTTAGCTTTAAAAATATCAAATCGATTTTATAGTCCAGTCCGAATTTAAACAGCTCTTTTCACTTCTTTTTTCCTTTTTCCTTTTGTTTATACAACACTTCGGTTACAGGGCTTATTGTCCATTCTCTTTTGTTTTTCTTAAAATTCGAAAAAGAAAGGAAAATAAAAGGATCTATTTATTTCTTTCCAATCCTTTAACCAATCTTGGGGTAATTTCTCTAGTTTTTAAAATTTTCCAAATTACTTTCCAAATAATTTTGTTCAAAACTCAATTCTCTATTTGGGTTTTTGTCTCTTTAAATTACGCTTCAACATCCTCTTTTCTTCCCCCCATGCTCATTAGCTGCCGTTTTGTCGCTAGGGGTCTTCAGGTTTACATTATTTTTCCTTATTGTTGTTTCACCTGTGGGTTGGCTGCCACTCACCCGGCTTCAAAAAACTCCATTCCATTCACCGCTCTTGCTCAATGCTTAGTCCAGTTGCCCCAGCTTCGTGACAACCACAATGGCTGCTGTCCCCCGTCACTGAATCGTAGAGAGTTTCCTCTGACCTTCGAGAACTTGCCTGTTCCTCTTGGTCTTCCGAAGTGCCTCTCCTTTATCCCGTTCCTACAGGACGGTTCCGGTCCGAAGACCCCTCGGTGGCGGTTCGTCAGTCAGTTTTTGCGGAGCTCATCAGAGCCCACTAATTCCCCGACTGTCTCGCTGCAATGTTGAATTCGTTCTTATCTTTAAGTTCCAAAGACAATAGTTCTCAAGGACTGTTGGGTCCAAGGGAGGGCGCACCTCTTCTACTTTCACTTTTATACTTGCTAGATTGTTGTCAGTCTTACCAAGTAGACCAGACAGGAAATGCAGATGGAGAGAAACTAATTCTACTTTATTGTAAAGCCACATTAACAGAATCTTGCAAATCAGAAATTACCATTCTCCAGCCATCGTCTTTGCTGCCTGACAATTTAGGGACGGTTCCCTTGAGCCTCTTGCTCCACCTACTTCACAGCTGCAGGCTATGTGGCTAAGACGCTGAGCTTGTCGATCAGAAAGGTTGGCAGTTTGGTGGTTCAGATCCCTAGTATAGGTCTCCTGCGTGATCAGGGGGTTGGACTAGATGTCCTCCAAGGTCCCTTCCAACTCTGTTACTGTTAAACAATGTTCCCTTCCCTCCTATCTGACTGTTTCCTAGGTAGCATCTTTTCACTTGGTCTGTCCCAAGGCCATTTAAAGTTAGTTAATTATTTGTTTGTTTGTTTCTTTGTTTGCTTCCAGACCACCTCTCCCCCTCAGTTTCACGAGAGCAACTAAGGCTCAGCCAAACCATTCACCAAATCCTCTGGGAAAAGCCCAAGCTCTCTCTGGAAACAGGCCTATCAGCCTGTAGGGAAGATTGACACCACTGAGCCAAAACAATCTTGCTTGTGCAATGCTGCTGTTCTCTGAGTGGACATCCTGAGGGTGCAGAGCTACGGGTAGCTTTTGAACCTTTTTTAAATCTAGCTCCAAAAAGCCTGTGTAATCACATTTGTGGAAGAGTAGTACATCCCCTCCTGCGATGTACTACAGTAAGAAATACTGGCAATCATAGCAGAAGGCCACAAATAGGCCTAATTTCAAAAACAAATGCAAAGGGCCTTAAATTACTCCCTAAGTTGAGAGGAGAGAACACAATTCTCAAGCCCCCTCTTGTGTTTATAATGATTGTGTCCACTTTTTGACAATCTCCATTCATTGTGATCCTCTGTCCCTCATCAACATTGTTACCTCAATCCCCCATGCTGCTGCGTGGGTAGTGTCAGCTGATTTGAGAGAATCACTTCAATAACCTTCCCCATCTTTGTTCACGTCCTACAGAAAGACTGTGCTAGCATGATGTCTCAGCCAAATAGCTACAGTATCTGTTTTGGAAGGTTAATCAAAAATACCTGCTTATCAGAAGATAAACTTGCACCCCAAGATGCTGTCTACCATTTCAGTAGGGCCTTTGTGAACCCAAATGTATCTTTGGAAATAGATGCTAGAGGCTGATCATTTGTTTTGCATCATAGATGAGAATGAGGATGATTTAAATTCAGGTGGGTTGGAGCCTGGTACTACATAACCCACTTTTAAGTTTCTCCCACCCCCACCCCCCAAGGTACATTCAAGATCTATGGTCATTGTCATCCCATCATTGCCACAAGAGCAATCTTTCCAATGCAGAAGAAAACCAACTGCATACAATCACCACCTACACAGTGCAGGAATATCAATTAGCATTTTCCTCCTGTAGTGTGTGTGTGTGTGTGTGTGTGTGTGTGTGTGTGTGTGTGAAGAGACTAAGAGGATCAAAACTTACCATGATATCCAAGCATCCCTATTGAATCTACTCAGTCCCCATGCCTCTCCCATCCCCATCCTAGTTACTTCTTTGAAAAGTTTGGAGTCTCTGCAGAGTTTTCTTCTTGGGTGATGGAACGTGTCTTCCACAGGAAAAGAACAGAATGTGCTTTGTTAGCAGGCTGACAGAATTGATCACCGCTTTAATTAAAATCTTTTCAGTGAGTGACCTTAAGCTCTCACACTGATACTAATGCATCACAAATGAATCCTTGCTAGCAGAGGGAATCCTGACTCCCCAATAGGAAGGGACTAACCTAGGTTGATATCATGCCATCCAAAGCCGCTGCTTCTTGTCACGCTGCATGTTACTGTTTACTCTGACATCCTCTCTTTTGACATCCAATCCTCCGATGACTCAGACTTGATTCTGTACGGATATATTTGTATGACATCTGAGTTACTCAAGCTGCCTGAAAAATCATGTTTTGCTGCAGAGCTAGTCAACGATCCCAATAATTACTGCCTTTCCCTGGGCAGCTTCAGAAGACAGTGTTCTTTTCAAACACTGATACCAGTAACTGTGAGGGTGTTCTGCCCCGAGTGTCTTGTGATAGCCCATCTATGTCACTTCAGCCCTTTTACTCTCATTTTCCCAGGCATCGCATCAATTGCCTTCTTTGTATTAATGGCTGAAAGCATTCACTTCACGGCGTCTTCAATCTATCCTAAAATCCCCTGACACTTAGCCAGCGTGCAAACTGATCTAAAGAGAACCCAAAGTTCTCTGCAGGGATGAGTCACCTTAGGAAACTTCCATTAGATATGTTTGCCAGGCATCTGCAGCCTATTAGAGCAGCTAAAAATCACGATCCTTTTACCTTTTCCTGCTCTTACTATTTCTAACTCTTGTTTCAAGCAACCAGCATCTCTTTGAAGCTGAAAGGATCTTCATTTGCTTTTCTACTATAACATGAGTCAGTCATCCCGTTAGCTTGTTCTTGTTGTGAAACAATAAACACTGGACTCATATGAATTAATTGCCTCCATCAATGAGATGCAAATAGAACAGTCAGAAGGAAATCAGTTTAAACTCCAGAATGGAAGGTGTGAAGAGTATGAAAAATATGGATGGAGCTTTTTAAAGGAATAATTAATAATCTAGGTTCTCTTTGACCACTAGATAATGCTCAGAGATAAGCAAACTGCCTTCTGCATTATATCAGAGGCTAAATCTTATAAGCCCAGGCACCGTAATAAATGGGTTTTGATTATCACGCAAAACATTTTTGGTAGCCTATCACCTCTCTGCAGATTGGCAGCCTTTATTTTCATAAAGAAAAAGGTAAGGCTAGAAGTTTTTTGAACGAAAGGAAAAAAAACCCCATTAAAATCTTGTAAATAGTATCTGCAAAGTATGTATATTATCAAGCTGTAACCCTGTAACCAATAGAATTAACAGAATTTAAATCTTGGTCTACAGATGCTTCCAAGCAAAGCCTTTATTTTGCAACAGTTCTATCTCTATTTTAAGAAAGTTGAAACATTGCCATATTCCATCTGTATTTTCCCAACACTTCTGTATCTTTTTTTTTAATGTTTACACACAGAGAGACACACATAATTATGATGGAAAAGAATGTTAAAGAAACATTATGGAACTCTCAGACTAAATTCATTTGGACCTGATTATAGCTTGAAATCAGAAAGAAAATATTTCTCATTAGAAATAACAATTATGTGTTTTGTTTGGTAGTTTTTGGTTTTGTTTTTAAATGCTGATGTTGCATTTTTCTTACACATTTGTTTAACTGTATCCGTGAACTGGTTCTACTGAGAACTACTGTCAGTAATCAGTCTGCATATATAGATATTTTTGAATATCTTCATACTTCTGTTGAGATGCACAGAAATACTCAGCCCACACATAAAATTAAATAGCAGTTTCAGCAATTACACAGAATTAAAATTTAAGGGAAGTTTGGAATCATCCACTTTACTAAATATATTTTCTGCCATGATTCTGTATTGTTCAAAGGCCCCTTGAAAGATGAAATTCTTGAAAATCTACCCACTTTATCTCTGAGAGTTTCAGAATGCACATATTTTCTTTTGTTGTGCTTGACTTTCCATCATAGGGTTACAAATACAATCAGGCCATGATTTGTATGCATTGAAAAGTAGGCTCGGCACAAATATATTTCAGTGACATTTGCTGCTCTCCTAGCTGCCCTTTTTGAGATTATCTAGATCCTGTAGGCAGAATGTTAAGTAACTATTCCCTTTCTTTCAACATATTATTTAGATATCTGGACGTGCCAGATTAAAGAACAAAAATGGTATATAGATTTGGTAGAAGCGAAGTTTGTGAGGATAGAAGAAGTTGATCTACTAACATGAATAGTGTACAGTGGATTTATTTAACATACCCATATATCCCATCTCGTGCTTTTAATTACTTTGGCTTATTGTTCGTTATCCTTTTTGGCACTTTGCATAACACTTCTTATCCCAAGAGGATATAATGTAATCGGCATGCATGGATGCAAGTCACACAATTTGCTGACTTGTTCATTTTTTATTTATTTTATTTATTAATCATATTTCTATGCCGCCCACTCTCCGAGGACTCTGGGCGGCTTACAACAATTGACTGTATACTAAATAGCATATTGCCCCCAACAATCTGTGTCCTCATTTTACCCACCTCAGAAGGATGGAAGGCTGAGTCAACCTTGAGCCGGTGAGATTTGATCTGCTGATCTCCTGAACTAGCAGTAAGCTGAAGTAGCTGCAGTACAGCTCTCTAACCACTGTGCCACCTCAGCTCTTGTTGCTACTTTAGATTTCTCCAAGTTGGTTTCCAGAAAAATAAATATGTTAACATAACCTTCCCCAACTTGTATTCTTTAGATGTGATGGATCACAGTCTTCCTCCTTCTCCTCCACCAGCCTGACAATTATATTATGAGAGCTCTATTCCTACTTATAAGAAAAGCATGAGATTGGAACAGCCTGTGCTAGCATAATAAGAGGATAAACATTTAAAAAAATTAAATTAATTTACAGGGTAGAGTTACACGTGTACCCCTCATTTTCATGCAAATAAGCATCTACGAATATAGATCACAGTTATTCTCCAACATATTTGCAGGCCACTCAGCTGGGAAATATTGACTGGCTGGCCTACTAATAACAACTGTACTAAGGAAGGCTTGGAAAAGATGATATTAATTGCCTAATCAGACCAGAGTCTGACCATCTCTTTACTTCTCCAAATCTACTCTTTGCCGGGGAACAATAAGATTAATTCTGAAACACATATGTCAAAACTCTGAGAATTTAATTAATAAGCCAAAATGCAACCACTGACATTCAATCATTCATTCATTCATTCATTCATTCATTCATCTCAGTCAAAATATGACTCTATATTGAGAGTGTGGAAAATGTTGGGTTTTTTGCTAATAGCAATAGCACTCAGACTTATGTACCGCTTCAAAGTGCTTTCTATAGTGCCCCCAACAAACTGGCTCCTCATTTTACCGACCTCAGAAGGATAGAAGGCTGAGTCAACCTTGAGCCGGTCAGGATTGAATTACTGGCAATTGGCAGAATTAGCCTGCAATACTGCATTCTAACCACTGTGCCACCATGGCTATTTATAATAGCAGAACATATCATAGTATGATGTTGTCAAAGATTACAATATCTTTTAACCTGCCCCCTTCTTTATGTTTCTTATGTTCCATCCTTTATTTCTCCATTTAATATTTCTTGGCAATCAGCAAATCAACAGGATATCCATTTGCATTCCTACTGCCTTGTGAATTAATTCCTTTATATTGTTCTTAAACTTAAATTGGACTGTAAGAAAACATTGAATTGAAATTATTTAATAGCACCTCATTAGTGAGATTCCAAGGTAGGAATAATGATTTACAAATCACGCTGGATGGGTTCACACAATAAACTAGGCCTGAGCAAACCGTATCATAACTTAGTGTACTGTGCAAACCAGAGGTGGGTTTCAGCAGGTTCTGACCAGTTCTGGAGAACCGGTAGCGGAAATTTTGAGTAGTTTGGAGAACTGGTAGTAAAACTTCTGACTGGCCCCGCCCCCATCTATTCTCTGCCTCCCAAGACCCAGCTGATCGGGAGAAAATGGGGATTTTGCATTGGGGAGGGAATGGAGATTTTACAGTATCCTTCCCATGCCACACTCACCAAGTCATGCCACGCCCACCAAGCCACACCCACAGAACCAGTAGTAAAAAATTTTGAAACCCACCACTGGTGCAAACCCAACATTTTTATTTTTCTAGTTCCAGTCAATAAACAGTAAACAAAGCAAAACCCTCAGAAAGAATAATAGCCAATCTTATATAGAAAATGCAAGAGATCTGTCGCTACCAAATTCAATAAATCTACCTACATAAACACACTTCACAGAAACTTCTATTCAGCTCTTGCATCTTGCAATAAAATTAAGGAAAACAAATAGAAACAAAATGTGGGCTTGGATTCCTTTTTTGAATCCTTTTTGCTGGCTTCCAGTGTTATCTAAAATTGTTTGTTTGTTTATGTGTGTGTGTGTGCATGTGTGTGTGTAGTTCATAACAAGGATTGGTGGTCTTTTCCAAACAGTAGTATTTCATTATATTTCATTTTCAAAAGACCAACTCCTGCCTTTTATATCAATGTAGCAAAGGTGAAGAATATATATATTTGCATTTCATTGATGGGGCCATCAATGAAATACAAGAAGTCATCGCAAGTTGATGCTCCCCTCCTGCTTAGCAGGACTAGAATCCCTCTCCGTTATTCAGAGACTTTGGAAGTCTTTTGACATACATTACCAGTGCTGCCAAAATATGACAGCTACTCTATAGCATTTAAAAGCATTACAGTCTGTCTCCAAGATAATGGCTCACTGGAGATGCTCAGATGGAAATTGAATTTTTTTTTCTAATATGTTTCCTGCCCAGATTAAATGTACTTCCTTTCTCTTTCCAAAACTTTACTATCATAAATAGGAGTGAGGGAAAGGGACACTTTTCTCCAAGCTAAGCAAACCCAGCTCTGTCAATTTTTCCTCATAAGTTCAGGATTAGACAACCCAATATCCAGATGTTTTCAACTACGATTTCTAGTCTTTTGTCATTGCTTAGGTTGGCTGGAATTGGTGGAAATGATTACATGCCAGCGACTTTTTTTCTTAACCTGGTCCTTCAGTTCTTCCAATGATGCACCCACCTGTACTGTAACTGAGTCTATTCACTTTGCTGTTAGTCATCCTCTTCTCTTTCCTTCCACCTTTCCCAGCATTAGAGCCTTCTCCAGAGAGCCAAGACACCTTTGCATGAAGTGTCCAAGTCGGATAATTTGGGTTTGGTCATTTGTGCTTTGAGGCCAACTCTGAATTAATTCTTTCTTTGTCTGCCCATCTTCAGGCATCCTCTCCAAGATGGAGGAAATGAAAGGCCAAAAAATTTAGAAGGTCCTAAGTTGCCTACTTCTGACATAGGGCATGCCTTCAAGCCCCATTATCCCCTGTGCTGCCCTAGGGTGGACAGGACAGGACAGGACAGAATAGAATAACAGAGTTGGAAGGGACCTTGGAGGTCTTCCAGTCCAACCCTCTGCTTAGGCAGGAAACCCTACAACACTTCAGACAAATGGTTATCCAATCTCTTCTTTAAACTTCCATTATTGGAGCATTTACAACTTCTGGAGGCAAGTTGTTCCACTGATTAATTGTTCTAACTGACAGGAAATTTCTCCTTAGTTCTAAGTTGCTTCTCTCCTTGATTAGTTTCCACACATTGCTTCTTGTCCTGCCCTCAGGTGCTTTGGAGAATAGCTTGACTCCCCCTTCTTTGTGGCAACCCCTGAGATATCGAAACACTGCTATCATGTCACCCCTAGTCCTTCTTTTCATAAGACTAGACATATCCAGTTCCAGCAACTCTTCTTTATATGTTTTATCCTCGAGTCCCCTAATCATCTTTGTTGCTCTTCTTTGCACTCTATCTAGAGTCTCAACATCTTTTTTACATCATGGTGACCAAAATTGGATGCAGTATTCTAAGTGTGGCCTTATCAAAGCATTATAAAGTGGTATTAGCACTTCACATGATCTTGATTCTATCCCTCTGTTTATGCAGCCTAGAACCATGCTGGCTCTTTTGGCAGCTGCAGCACATTGCTGGCTCATATTTAACTGATTGTCCACTAGGACTCCAAGATCCCTCTCACAGTCACCACTATTGAGCAAGGTACCACATATACCGTACCTGTGCATTTTGTTTTTCTTGCCTAAATGTAGAATCTTACTTTTTTCACTATTGAATTTTCATTTTGTTAGATAGCGCCCAATGTTCAAGTCTGTCAAGATCCTTCTGAATCTTAAGCCTATCTTCTGGAGTGTTGACTATTCCTGCTAGCTTGGTGTCGTCTGCAAATTTGATGAGTTCCCCATCTATCCCCTCGTCCAAATCATTGATGAATATGTTGAAGAGTACTAGGCCTAAAGCAGAGCTCTGGGGTACCCCACTGCATACATGTAGGTGCAGTTCCATTGAGGATTACACATTGAGTGTGGATGGTCAGTCAGTTACGAATCCATCTGGTGGTGATGCTGTCTAATCCACATTTTTTCTATTTTATCAAGTAGTAGGTTATAGTCTACTTTGTCAAATGCCTTACTGAAGTCCAAGTAATTATATTGACAGCTTTCCTCTGGTCCACTAATTTTGTCACTTTGTCAAGGAATGCAATAAAATTAGTCTGGCATGATCTGTTTTTGACAAACCCATGTTGGCTTTTGGTTATTACTTTGTTTGCTTCTAGGTGTTAGCTGATTCGTTGCTTGATTATTTTTTCCAGAATCTTCCCTGATATTCAGGTCAGGCTGATAGGTCTGTAGTTTCCTGATCTACTGGGTATTTTTTTTTTCCTTTTTTGAATATGGGAACTACATCAGCTCTTTTCTAGTCCTCTGGCAGTTCCCTGGTGCTCCAGGACCTTTGAAAGATATAATTCAGTTGTTCTGAGATCACATCTGCCAGTTCCTTCAGAACCTGTAATTCATCTGGTCCTGGTGATTTGAACTCGTCTAGGGTAGACAGGTGCTTACTTACCATTTTCTTCCCTATTTTAACTTGTGTTCCTAATCTGTTTTTTGTGGTGCTGTTTTTGATAAATTGGACTGTTTTTTTCCCTTTGTTTAAAGACAGATGCAAAAAATGAGTTAAGTAGTTCTGCAAGCTCCCTGTTGCTTGTCACCTTCTTGCCACTTTCTCCCAACAATGGACCAATTGTTTCCTTGACTTTTTTCTTGTTTTTAACATATTGGAAGCAGCTTTTTTTTGTTATTTTTTATTTTTATCACAAGCCTTTGTTCATTGTGAGCCTTAGTTTTCCTCACTTCATCTTGCAGGCTCGGGCTATTTGCTGATATTCTGCCTTAGTTATTTGCCCCTCTTTCCACTTTTTATACTTGTCCTTTTTGTCATTCAATTTGTCAGAGAGTTCTTTATGCAGCCATGTTGGTTTCTTTTGAGAGCTGTTTTTTCCCCTTCATTGGTATTGTGCTAGACTGGGCTTTTATAATCTCATTTTTCAAATTTTCCCAAGCTTCTTGAGTTGTTTTCCCTTTGAGGATTCTCATCCATGGAATCTTTCCCAAGCTCTCTCTAAGTTTATTGAAATTAGCTCCAAGAATCTAGACTTTGTTCTATTGCTTGTGCTTGCATAATGTTGAATTCCAATGTTGCATGATCACACCCCACCCCCCAAGATTCCTGTAGCTTCAACACCTTCTATCATTTCATCTCTGTTAGTGAGAATTAAGTCCAATAAGGCTGATCCCCTTGTTCCCTTCTCTACTTTTTGGGAAACAAAGTTGTCTGCTAAATTTGTCAGGAACCTATTTAATCTTCCACTTGGTGCAGAGTTTGTCTCCCAGTTGATGTCAGGGTAGTTAAAATCCCCATTACTATTGTGGTGTGTTTCCTACATACCTTAGTTAACTGACTAGCAAAAAGTTCATCTATTTCCTCTGTTTGGTTGAGTGGCCTATAGTATACACCTATGGCAATGTCATTTCCCCCCTTTTACATTGACCCAAATGCATTCCAGGCAGTTTTCATCATTGTTGTGCTCTATTTCTGTAGAGATGTAGTTATTAATTAATTATGTAGTTATTACTTCTTAAACCAAATGGATGTGTTCCATTTGGTTTAAGAAGATATTTCTATATGATTGTGCTCAGAACTTGATGTGCTTCTTTGAACAGCAAAAGCTCTTCATTTCTTTTTCTTGTGGCCAGCAGACACTAAGAGATTTAACACCTTAAACCGGGTAAAGGTCTGATTGCTTCACTTGCAGAGGATTTCTTAAATGAGGCAAAGATCATAAAGTTTGACTGGATTGCAATATCTCCATGGAAGAACTGGGAATGAATATGCAATGTGCTATAACTGTTTAATTATGCCAGGGATTTCTTGTAGAAATCTGATGAATATTTCTGTAAATCAACGTTCCCCCCAATTTTTCAGAGTCATTGGAAAAGGTTGCTTGAAAAGGGTTGCAATTTCACAGGATATGGAGAACATCAAATGAGGGAATACAACTATAAACAATTAGAAATAAATTTCCCTATCATGAGCTCCATTCATTAGTTTATTACCCACAATTTAATTCAGGCCACATCACACTGATCTTGGTATAATGCACACAACTGCACAAATGAAATCTATATCTAAGAATAATCAGTGAGTGAGTCTTTCGACTGCTTGCAATGCATGACTTAAACATTAAGTTCTATTTCATCATATAAAGGGTTAATGTAATAAAGTCTGCTATTTCTGTTTGCCATCTCCTCTTGAGTTTCCTCCACAGAATGTCTATTGGCTAAAACCTAGAAGAAGAAAAAGAGAAAATGCACATGTTAACGCAATTCCTGAAAACTAATTTAGGAACCTAGATGCTTTGAACAGAAAAGAGCTTTTGTAAGGTATGATGAATTCATGCTATCCGTCCAGTATTTATAGTTGACAAAGTAAAGGTAGTCCTTGATTTACAACAAGCCACTTAGTGACCATTTGAACTTACGAAGGATGCTAAAATGCTACTTATGACCTGGCTTCAAAGTTCTGACATCACACATCCCTGCAGTTACATGACCACATTTTGGGAGCTCAGCAACCGGCCTGCATTTGTGGCTGCATGCAGAGCCCCTGGTCATGTGACTGCAATTTACTATTCTGCCAGAAACCAACATTTACTTCTGGTTTCCAACAAAAATCACCCTATACTGAACAGATGGTTCACTTAATAACCACCATGTCTACTTAACAACTATTGCATTCGCTTAACCCTGCTATATTCCCTTAATCATCACTGTGTTCCTTAATGACTACCATGAAAAAGGTCATAAAATCAGGTCTGGTCATATAGATTACCCCACTATGACCATCATGACTTATGGCTGAATGCCAGGCTCAGTTATGGTAATAATTCAAGGACTACCTGTAACACTTAGGTTGTTCATTTGCTGTGCACATTATGTCATTTCTGCATTCAGAAAACTTGAACTTTATATTTAAACATATTTTATAAATGTATAATATAGAGGCAAAGTTGCTTGGGTGACATAAAATCTCTCCTTTATTTTTAGAGAAGTGTACTCTAGGTAACAAACAACCAAATATGCTAAGATATAATACTTTTACGGGTATTGGGTTTTTTTTGGTTTGGAGGTTTGAACCAGATTAGGATTACAATGGGGTAATGGGTAACTTCTCCTCAATCCTCCACCCCGTCTACTCAATTCTCACTTATTAGCTAATTGTAAGGGTCTACTTAGGCCATCAAATCCAGCCACCTAGTCAGTGCAGGAATCCAGATTTAAGAATGGCTGTTTTGCCTTGTTCAAAACATTAGGGACATGGAACCAGCCACTATATGGACAATTTGTTCCATTGATAAACTTCTTTGGTATCAGTCAAACTCTACCTTCCTATTACATCAACCCGTTATTTAATGACCTGTGCTCTGAGAATAATTATTCACCTACTTCTATGTCACATTTTTTCAGATATTTGAAGAGTTCTAGCATATCAACCCCGTCTTCTGAAGCCTAACAATGTCCTTGAATCTTTGCAGACAGCTTAATTTATAGTTTCCTGGTCTCTCTTTCTTCTTTGCACTTGTGTCAGTTTGTCTGAATCCTTCTTAAGATGTACTGCCCAGAATTAAGCGGAATAATTATTTCGTGTGAGATTGATACTACTTAGCCTTTTTTCCAGCTACATTATGCTACTGACTCGCATTTAAATTATATTTCCATTTTCTATGTTATTAACTAACCTGCCCAATCTTGTGTCATCTGCAAATTTGTAAAGCATTCCCACCACATAGAAGCCATTAATATATATAACATGCAGAACTCAGAGCCAAATGTTGTGGCAGTCCATTTAAGGTCTCCCTTCTAGTTTAATGTTGATAAATATTCTTTGTGCCGTTTTGACCCAAGTACGTGTTTATATAATTATTATGCCATCCACCCCACACTTAACTAACTTACTAATTGGAATGTCATGGTTGTCCTTTGTCAAATGCTTTGTTGAAATCAAGATATATTATGCTCACAGCATTTCACAATCTAACCAAGGAAGTTGCCTGATCAAAGCATGAGATAAGATTAGTTTTGGAAGACTTGTTCTGGAGAAATACATACAGTAACCTGACATCTGGTATTTAACACCTTGTTTCAAGTTGCTTACAACTCAATCTTTTTAAATTGTAGAACTGTTCAGACTGGGTAATGGATCCTTATTTTTCCTTTTTCTGAAGATTCATCATTCATCATTTTTCCAGGATTTATCTCAAATAATACATAAAGGTTTGGTAGATCACCTGCATGAATTTTCAGTACCCTAGTATGCAGTTTGTCTGACTTTGTAACATATTCATTGACCATGTTTCTATCAAAGTTAAGTTTCCATCTTGCCATTTCATCCTGCTCTTCAGAATTGCTTGTTGGAACTCACATCATTTTTTCAGAAAAGACTAAATCAAAAGGTGAATTGAGTAGTTCTATTTTTCTTTATTATTCATTAATGTTTTGCAACTTTATGGCATTTTGATCTGGCTTTTATTTTGAACACATCTGAAGAAGTCCCTTTTGTTGTTCTTAACATTCTTGTCCAACCTTAGTGTATTGCTTGGGACACAGGAAGAGGAGCCACACCATTGCTAGTAGGAAGTGGGGGTTTGCTCTCTGTACAGGCCATGCTACTAGTATATAAAACAAGAGCAAACCCCACTCCCTACTAGTACTGATAATGTTACCTAGCTTGGTAATGAAATGTCTGCAAGAAAACACCCATGCTCAGAGAGTTCAACCCTGAGCTACAAATATTCTCTTTTATTATTAAAATCAACTTTCTTAAAGTATCATTGGCTTAATGAAAGTGGAGACAATTGGCCCTATTCTACGGGATTAATGAAAGGAAAGTGATCTCTTGCAAAAGCATATATCCAAACACTTCTATTTTATGGCATACCTCTTCATGGGAGAGCTACAATATTTCTTCTTCATCAGATTGAAACCAAGATTATAACCCAAATGTTCTAATTTACTCTTAAATAATAATGTCAATCTATATCATAAACTAAAACATTAACTCTTATTATTGTTTAGTATCTAAATAACATCAGCAAGCTTTAGATCAATATCAGCAGGCTTGGTATCAGATTTATGACATAAAACAATGTACAAATATTTTTTTTCTATTTTTAATTTCACAACTTTGATGGATGGACAGCATTAGGGGTTAAATATACTAAAACTCTGTATCTTTGGAAAAAATTATGTCCATTAGAAAGCTATGAGATTTAATGTTTAATTTTTTAAAAAGGGTTTACCTTTTTTCCCATGCCAAATTGAGTTTAGGGGAAATCCAAATTTGAAAATTGGAGAAAACATGGTAATATGAAAATATTGGATGGAAGCAGGGATATTGACTTAGGACCAACTGATAAATAAAGATGAAATTTTAGCATACTGCTCCATCACTGGAGATTTTAAAGAAGAGATTGGACAGCCACTTGTCCAGAATGATATAGGGCAGTGATGGCTAACCTTTTCCAGACCAAGTGCCCAAATGTGTGTGTGCTCACGAATGCGCGACTGAACCCGCAAATGTCCTTTGCATGCGCCCCGCCCCTTGTGCGTTCACGCGCTCCCTGCATCACCCTGCCCCCTGCGCATACGTGCATGCCTCCTGCAAGCACCCGCAGCTCCCCACATGCACATGCAGCCCCCCACATGCACCCCCATGCATGCGCACGTAGCCCCCTGCACACGCCCCCGTGCATGCACCCGCAGGTCCCCGCATGCATGCAGCCCTCCACACATGCGTGTGTTGTAGCTCCGACCCCCGAGCCCATCGCATCGGAGGAAGAAGGCTCCGAACACGAAGGAGAGGAGCCAGCCAGGCCTCCCTCCCCTGGCCCCTCCTCGCTGGCAATTCCTCAGCTGCCGGCCGAAGGAGAGGAGATTAGCCAGGAGCCAGGTGTCTCCGATCGGTCAGAAAGTGATGAGGGGGATAAACTGTGGCTGGACCCACGTCAGCGTCGGCATGCTAAAAGATCCCAGCAAATGAGGAGGCGTGCCAGGGATTAGCTGAGTCACTGGACCACACCCCACAAGCTATATAAAGGAGTGGGGTGGCAGTTTGAGTTCTGTGACGGACAAAGTTTCATTCTTGTTAGTTTCTTGGTGTCAAACCTCAGTCGGCTTCAAGGATTGGAATTTGAACTGTGTTTTTCCCCAGCTGGTGTGTATGTGTTTGTTATCTGGTGACAGAATACCCCCCCCCCTTGTTTAGTATAGAACTTGGCAGCCGGTTCCCATAGGGCTGCCCAAGCCTTGATAACGAAACCTCCGTGTGTGCCAGTCATTTAACCCTCGTCTGTCTGTGTGGGTTTGTGCGTGTGGGGGACGGGGACAGAACAGCGTGGCAGAGAATTGAAGGCCAGCTGGAGGCGCATGCACATGTGCGGCGGAGCTGAACTGGGGCGACCGCTCGCGTGCCACCTCTGGCATGATTGCCATAGGTTCGCCATCACAGATATAAGGTTTCCTACTTGAGCAGGGGGTTGGACTAGAAGACTTCCGAGGATCCTTCCAACTCTGTTATTGTCTTATTCCATGTAAAACATAAATATCATCTATTAGATACAGCCCAATGGCAATATTTACGGTTACGTTTGCTAACAAGATTGTTTGGACCAGCAAACAATAACTTTTTCAGTTTTGGAGATACCTGAAATACTAGAATAATTTGTTAAAACCCACTATTAATTTTTATAATTTGTTATCAATAAATCAATCTGATATGCAGATGTTAAGATATGAGTAGAATAAAGAATCAGAGATTCCTAATTTCTGTCTACTCATCTAGACAATGGAAGAGTATATTAACTTCTATAGCAAGACTGTCAATTGAACTCAAATTATGATTTATACAACAAAAATATTTATAAATTATTGGACTCTATTCCACTTGTATGGAAAAGGACTGTCAAAAAAAGCATTTTGTTGGAGAGTAAATAAGGGTATTTTTTTTTAAAAATACATTTTTTACAATGTCCTATACTTACCAAGTTTTGGGAAAAAGTAGTGGACTTTATTACAATTGTCAAAGAAAAGCTAAACTTCTCAGAGGATAATATCCTCTTGAACTACATACCTACTAAATGGAACAAACCACATGAATAGATTCTTTCCCCTTACTATGCCAAAAGAGTATTGGAGCATTAGAAAGATAAACGTATGGCTCCTATCACTCAGTGGATTGAAGACCTATTGCACTTATAATCTATCAGTGGATTACCTATAGATGTGGAGTTTTATGCACAGGTATAATGAAATATGGGACTCATTTATACAGAATATACAGTAGGTTAAAAATAGTTCTATAAATGTATCAGAAATGTATATGTCTTGACCAATATTTGTATTAGACAAGTATATATAGAATTGTAACCGTTTATTATTATAGTGATGTATCCTTTTTGTTGTATTTTCCACTTTTGTTATAGTACTTTTTATGTGTTTTTAATAATGCTTGTATCACTATTGTTTTTGTATTCTGCTCTTTTTTCTTTCCTTTTTTATTAATTAAATAGCAACAATAATTATTAACTTCAGAGGCTTTTTGCCTTAAACGATAATTTAAAAATATTTTAAAATTGCAGTTCTGGGAGGGAGTTGGACCCAAGAACAACTAAGTAATTTTGGCACCCTATTCCAAGAAGAGATTTCATATTTGATACCCTTATCCCATTCCTACAGGTACACCTCTGAGGCTTTTGTTACTTTGAAATACGGTGCTTATCAAGGTATGTTGGATGGATTGGCGCAGATTGATTGGGAATGTATTCCAGCCTTTGCATTTGTATACTGCATATGTTTTTTCTCCCACTGATTTCAGTGCAAGAGGGAAACTGTCAGAATAAAATAAAATTGGAAAAAATGTTAATCACCCACATTTAGCTTTGTCAGTGCAAATACAGCAGGATAATGCAGGTGGGGTGTTGTTGATTGTTTAGCTCTGGAAGTCCCTGTCACACTGACGGAGGTGCATTGTTCATACATAGATAAATATATAGAAAATTGAGCCCTTACACTTGGGTTACATGGTGTGCCAAACATGGGATTATCAAACCCTTCTGCAATTGTTCCACCGAAATCTTCTTGATCCCTTTTTCGTTTCCACAAAGAGGAAAGATTGAGAGAGGAAAGAGAGCTGTGAAAATAGAAGTGACAGAACATCAGCAAAGACAATTGTATTTGATTTCTTAAGAAGCGTCACTGAAGTCTACTGAATTTAGTAAATTATCAGAATTTAAAATCTGTGTACCATCAGTGAAAACTGGCCAAAAAGAGAAGTCACCCTCATATCAGCAGTCTTTGTAGCGGATGTGTGAACTAACATAATAATATACAAGAAAAGTAAAATAAACTCCCAAAGTATACTTTGGTATTTTCAGGACATTTATGCTGCACAAGAATTGATGTCACTGTGATCTAAATTTATTTCAGAGCTGCAGTTTAGGCTGAATTAATAAGAGCATATATTTGACTATATAAAGATACTGAGTGATTTCTCAAACACACCCATTTAGGGGAAAGGAAAAGACTAGTAATAGGTTTCCGAGACACAGTGAAATTGACATGTGAGAGACATAGCTGATTTGATAGTATATGGCCGTGATGGCGAACCTATGGCACGGGTGCCACAGGTGGCACGCGGAGCCATATTGGTGGGCACACGAGCTCAGCTCCAGCACGCATGCGTGCATCAGCCAGCTGATTTTCAGGCCTTCTGGGCCCACCAGAGTCAGGAAACACACTGTTTCTGGCCTCTGGAAGGCCTCTGGGGGGGGGGGGGGGGGCCGTTTTTCCCTCCCCAGGCTCCTAGAAAGGCTCTGGAGCCTGGGGAGAGCAAAAAATGGGCCTACCAGGCCCAACGTGCCATCACGTGCCAAAAGCGGGGTGAGCACAGGGGGGAGGGGCATATAGAATTATGGGTGTGGGCACGCGTGCATGTGACCCCACCACGCTCCCCCCACTTTTGGCACGCAATGGCAAAAAGGTTAGCCATCACTGGTATGTGGTCTTCCTTATGACCATAACTTTTTGCAAAATAGCCTCTCTTTGATTTGACTGCTTCATCCCCTGGAAAATGGCATGTTTTGGATACCTAATGTGACCCTGTAGGTGTGCCTTTTTTTTGGTCATACACAGCACATATTTTGGAACAGATAAAGTTGGCTTCCAAAACCTGGGGGTTTTTTTCCTCCAGTCGCTTGGCTAGATTATTGGAGGAGCCCATCTGGGAAATGATTTTGGAATGAGAAAATGCTGTGATATGGCCTTGGTTGTGTTGAATGGCACTGCATTTCTATGATGTTTATGCTGTTTGGTTATTTTGTTTTGTGTTTTTAATTCTAAGTTAGCCATTCAATTTCCCTTGAGTGGCCATATATACATTGCCTAAACTAACAAACAAATTTATTTAGCCTGCCATCTCCAATGCTGTGGAATATGCAGGCCTATCAGTATCAATTTCTAGATAACTTTTGGAACTGGAACTGAATGATGGTTCCATATTGTTCTTTACCCAAGGCAATATAATTGGGTTGTCCCTGAGGTAACAATTATAATGGCTGCCTATAAAGCAGTCAATGGAAACATTGCAGATTTGTTTATTCATTTATTTCTGCATTTGTACATATACTTTTTGCAATAAATCACACAAGTAAAGAAACAGAAGAGGTGACAAAGCTTGGAGCAAGATTAAGCAAAGCATATTTTTAACCTTGATGCACAAAGCAATTTAATACCTCAGAAGGAACTCATGTACAGTATCTACCTTTTACCAATCCCAAATACTTCTATTATATCCTTGCACCCTAACCCAGAATGCTTTGCCCTCAATGCTATTGACCAGAAGATCTCCTATCCAGAATACATGTGTATATAAATGTCCTATCTATCATTCTTGGATGACAGACTTAATCATTCTTCTAATCACAAATTATCAGCCCTGATCTCAACAGGCAATTGGGTGTTTCTTATTAAATAACCAAGATCATAAAGCAAGAAAGTGAGAAGACAATATAGCAGAGGTGAAATCCAGCAGTACTGGAGAACCGGTAGCAGAAATTTTGAGTAGTTCGGAGAACTGGAAAATACCACCTCTGGCTGGCCCCAGAGTGGGGTGGGAATGGGGATTTTGCAGTATCCTTCCCCTGCCACGCCCACCAAGCCATGCCCACAGAACCGGTAATAAAAAAAATTGGATTTCACCATTGCAATATAGCTATAATACATGTAACTCCTAGTGTGAATAAGCCTTTTTTAAGTCTCAGGTATTTGAATGTTGCTTTTTTGTTTACTTTGGTCTGTGACTAAATTATTTCCTCCTCCTCCTTCTCCCCCCCATCACAATCACCCATCAAAAATGTCAGTCATTAAACACCTGAGTAAATGAAGATTCACAACAGCCGCACAAAATGGATGAATCGGCTTATCTAGATCCATTCCAGTCGGGCTTCAGGCCTGGATACAGCATGGAAACGGCATTGGTCACATTGGTTGATGATCTCTGGAGGGCTCGGGACAGGGGTTACTCCTCTGTCCTGGTCCTATTAGACCTGTCAGCAGCTTTTGATACCATCGACCATGGGATCATGCTGCACCGGTTGGAAGAGTTAGGGTTGGGGGGCACCGTGTTGCGGTGGTTCTCCTCCTTTCTCTCTGACCGGTCACAGTCTGTGTTGACAGGGGGGCAGAGGTCGACCCCGAGGCCCCTTGTATGTGGGGTGCCACAGGGGTCGGTCTTCTCGCCCCTTCTGTTCAACATTTATGTGAAGCCACTGGGTGAGATCATCCGTGGTTTCGGAGTGAAGTACCATCAGTACGCTGATGACACTCAGCTGTACATCTCCACCCCGGATCACCCCAATGATGCCCTTGAAGTGATGTCCTGGTGCCTGGAGGCTGTACGGATCTGGATGGGGAGAAACAGACTCAGGCTCAACCCATCCAAGACCGAGTGGCTGTGGTTTCCGATGTCCCAATATAGTCAGTTAGTGCCATCACTGACTATTGGGGGCAAGTTGTTGGCCCCCACGGAGAGGACTCGCAACTTGGGTGTCCTCCTGGACTCACGGCTGTCTTTAGAAGAGCATTTGACGGCTGTGGCCGGAAGGACTTTCTATCAGGTTCACCTGATCCACCAGTTGCATCCCTTTCTGGATCAGGACTTGTTACGTATGGTCACTCATGCCCTTGTCACTTCCCGCCTGGACTACTGTAATGCTCTCTACATGGGGTTCCCCTTGAGGAGCACCCGGAGGCTCCAGCTGGTCCAGAATGCGGCCGCGTGGGTGGTTTCGGGAGCGATGTGGCGCTCCCATGTGGCTCCCCTCCTGCTCAAACTGCACTGGCTCCCAGTGGTCTTCTGGGTGCGCTTCAAGGTTTTGGTCACCACTTTTAGAGCGCTCCATGGCTTAGGACCAGGGTATCTATGAGACCGCCTTCTGCCACCAGTTGCCTCTCACCAACCAGTATGCTCCCATAGAGAGGGTCTTCTCAAGGTGCCGTCGGTCAAACAATGTTGACTGGCGGCCCCTAGGGGGAGAGCCTTCTCTGTGGGGGCACCTACCATCTGGAACTAGCTCCCCCCGGAGATACGGAGGATCCTGGATTTGCGCAATTTCCGCCGTGCCCTCAAAACATTTCTATTCCAGCAGGCTGGTCTGGCCTAACCTCCCTTTTAAATTGTTTTATATTTTTTTTATAAATTGGGGTGTTTTAAATTTGTTTGTGGGCCAAAATATTTAATGTATTTTTAAATGACTTTTAATGTTTGTATTATGTGTGTTTTATCTCTTGGCTGTTCACCGTCCTGAGTCCTTCAGGAATAGGGCGGTATATAAATTTAATAAAATAAATAAAAATAAAATAAAATAGTCCACCAATGTGGCAGTGTAATTAAGGAGGTTGTCTCTTTGATTGTTAACCTCCTCACCTGGTTGGGGGGGGGGGGGCTAGGTGAGAGAGAGCCTGAGCAGAAATCCTCAGAAAATCATGTTTGATGGTGATATAAGAAGCTGAACTCCTTTTATTCCCTACAGCTGCATAGAATCGCTGTTATTCCTTTTAAGATGACCTTAGTCACCCTGCAAGGTGCATAATAAATTTGATCCCATCTTTAAACTCTCATTATAAGTTTGTGTGGCTGTTCAGGAAGCTGCTCCTGGCTGTCTCTGCATTCAAAAAAGGAGCTTTCTCTGCATATTTCAAACCCTCTTGCGATGGATTAGTACAGCCCTCATATTTATAACAGGCACCACATGAAACAGATGTAATCAAAACCATCTGTTTGTAATGGTTCCATTTCAAATGGGATTCTGAAATTTAGCTCTCAGAAGAGCTGCTCTCTTGAAATTCCTATACATATATCTATTCCCCATGTCTTGCTGGGCTATTTCTTCTTAATATATGAAGGAAGAAGCAAGTGACTTTTTGACATGTCCTTCTGGTAGCAGAGGGAGCTACAAATCATGCCCATGCATATTTGCAGAATTTAATTTTTTTGTTCTGAGCTGTGGAAAGTATTCCAAGGAGGCTCGTCTCCAGGGTCGTAATATTGCTTATGGGCATCCAGATTATTTGCTCAAAGCTTTCTTCTTTAGGAAGGCATTTTTCCCCAGGAGCGGTTTGACTTGAAGATATTATCTATTTTCCCTGCCCACTCTTGTTAGTCATTCTTTTCAGTGTTTTATTGGTCTTTGTTTTTAGACGATGGCTAAAATCATTTGGTCTAAGTTATTTTAATTTTGTATTGATATAAATGCTATTGGCCATCTTGAGCGCTGCATATGCATTAGACAGGCAGGAGGCAAATGTTCATATTATTAAATGAAACAAAGTATTACACCACATTGGCTTTTTAAAAATGTATCTGTTATTATACTGAACCATATTTTCATGCAATTTGATCTTGGCAGTCTCGGGGGGGGGGTTTAAAAAGCACCACGAATCACCCCCCCTCAAATTTCCCCCCTTCATGGAGGGCATTGTTGTTTTTCTCAGTGTGGCTGCCAATTGGGGGATGGGGATGGGGAGAAGGAACATCTCTGTTGCCTAGGCAACCAGGCCAATGCTCCCTTGGATCTCCAAATGTGAACCCCCATGAAAATAATGGTGTGCCAAGCCATGGAATTTCAGTGCAGATGTTATTACTTCTCACATTATACCAAGAAGTTAGATGTGCTAGCTCTTATTCCATGTGTAGTTACACTATGGATTTTTCTTGTAGGCTTCTATTTTGTCCTGGAATGAGCTAGGAAGCCAGGCATTTGGTAGACTGCTGGGAAGTAGAATCGTGTTCCCAAAGGATGGCACACTGTCAGAGCTTACAGTATTTATACATGGAACATTGCTCCTGATTAACATTGAGAAGGTGTTATTTTTCCTCTACTGGTTGAGTCCAGTATTTCTCAACCTTGGCAGCTTTACGATATGTGGACGAACACCCAGAATTCCTCAATTTGCATTCCAGCTGGGGAATTCTGGGACTTGACGTCCATAGATTTAAAGCTGCCAGGGTTGAGAAACACTGAGTTAGACTGAACAAAAGTGCTCCCAAAGAATAAATGTCATATCCAGCGCTTTTAAGATGTATGATCCTAAGCTTAGCTGGGAAAAAGTCATTCGGTCCTAAAGCTTTCCTCCTTCCGAGAGGGATGAATTGGTCAAAATGTTGACTGATGGGTCTGGCAATTCCATCCATCTCAGTTCTCCTTGTACCAGCAAGCAAAGATATTTTTATTCAGACAGGCCCTTTGGCATATGAGCTGCTTTGACTGCTGAGCCAGCTGAGTATGAAGGTTTTTCCTTTTGATCTTACTTTTCTTGTTACTAACAGCTGCTGGAAGCTCTATTTTGGGGAGGGAAAGGTTTTGTTTATAAAAAATTAATGTACTGAATTTATAAATTATAATTTTTGTTTTAAAATCAAACAAAGGCCAACCAAGTAAATAGAAATGTCATTTTATATAGCAGCACTACATGATGCTTATAGTATACCCTCTTCTATATGTCTTCTACTGTATATTAATAATGTAAGTATGCAATTTAAACTCAGGTTGTCTGAAGGGGTTCCTTGAGGTTTCCTTCATTCCAGTAAATTAGTTTATTCCGTTCTCTTGAGTCTTTTACCTCCAGATGTTCTGGTATTGTTTGTCTCTAGCCAGGTTGTCTTTTGATTAGGAACTGTAAAACCTAAGGCCCCAGCTTGTCTGAAAGTCACCTAGTTAGAGAAGATTGAAAATTGGTCCTTTCTCATTATCATCTCAAAGCCATTCTTTGTGCTGTTTTAAATCCCATAATGACTTCGAATCTATTTTTCTATTTCACTAATGCTGCCTATGTTACAAGTCAATTCCAAGATCTTAGTTTAACCTGACAGACCTCTAAAGCAACTCTTGATCAATGTCTAATTTTTGTTTCTAGGTTTGGAATTCTCCATTTATTTTCTTGAGCTTTCTTCTTAAAATGTCCAAAAGTCCAAAAAATTTCTTCTAAAGATGTAATATTGTATTTTTGCATCAATAGTAAGCCAAATATTTTAAAAAGATAGTTTAGTGGAGATTTTCAGTCCATCTTTCCTGGAATCCCACATGATTCCTCTAAAGTTTAGTTCCAGAATCCTTCCAATCAGTGTACACTTGTAACAGTGATCTTCCTTTTGTGCTACTTGCCCAAGGAGCCCGTTCTTAGATTATTCTTTATAATTTTTATCCTGGGATGAGAGTGACATCAGCAAAAAAACATTTCTATTGTTGAACTAATTGGCTGACTCATGCCATGACCACATTCAAGAGCAGGTTGACCAAATGCCATGACCACATTCAAGAGCAGGTTGACCAAACCTAGTATCATAAAACTCTTAAAAGCCAAATCTCTGTTCAAATGTTATGAAACTCCCAGTTCAGATTCCTAAAATGCTATCCTGATTACCTTACTGTATTTCAGATTCAGCACTCCATTTAGTAACTGGGATGATCCTGATGGAATCTTTCAGCTAGAATGTCCATAGCTAAAAACTGGAAAGATAAAATTATGACATTGGAGCGCTGGTACCAGAATGTTTGGCATATAGCTATAGCTGAGAAATTGACCTACTTTCCTCAACTCTGCTTTAGTCAACCCACAGTTTGCAAGTATATGGTCTGGTTTTATATCTTATGCTATCCATGGGGACTATAATTGTTTCCTGTCAGCTTAATATGGGAGGAATATTAAAGAACTATTAATATGTGATTTTATGACCTGCTTTTCTTGTCTTCCTTTTTAACCCTTATATGTATGTGTATGTGTGTCTATTGTATGTATGTACTGTACTTTTTATAGTTATTGTAATATCTTTATAAATAAAAAAAAATACTTTAAAATACTGGCAGAATATAAATAGAAAACCATTAACAGTAGCAAATTACCTATTCACTATTAGTTATCCAACACAATGCAAAACTCTCTCCTTAGCCTACCTGAATGTCTTGCTCTCCATGATATTGGAGGGATGACATAACAATGCTCTTTTTATCCCTATGGCTTGAAGGAACCTGAGCCTTTAGTCCATGTATTCCATCAATTCCCTTCTACATCAGTTTAGGCCCTGCCCTGATAACGCCACCTACAAAAGAAGCTACATATGCTCTGAGTATGATTTCATTTTCCTTTCACTGTCAGACCAGAATCTTGATATCTTCAGAAGAGTTGTAGATGGTCTTTCAGCTGCTATTGCTTTATGGAGGAAAATACTCTTCTAATTTTAGGATCTTATAAATATACAAAGTTGTATTACAATCTAATCAATTTGTTTTAAGTATTTAAATGCTATAAGATTCTACTATTTTTATTTATAGTGCTTTGTGGGTTGAATCGGTCTATTTATTTCTATAATTAATTAATCCATGTTTTGAGGACTGATAAATGCTAACACAAATAGTATAAATAGTACAAATAGTATAAATAGTTACACGAGGCTGGCTCCAGGGAATTATTAACGCTTCGTTGAGTGAGGGATACTTCCCTGCCGCCTTGAAGGAGGCGGTGGTGAGGCCTCTCCTCAAGAAGCCCTCCCTGGACCCGGCAATATTGGCTAACTATCATCCTGTCTCCAACCTTCGCTTTGTGGCGAAGGTTGTTGAGAGTGTGGTTGCACGACAGTTCCCACAATTCCTGGAGGAAACGTCCTATCTGGATCCGTTCCAGTCGGGTTTCAGGCCTGGTCACAGCACGGAAACGGCATTGGTCGCGTTGGTTGATGATCTCTGGAGGGCCCGGGACAGAGGTTGTTCCTCTGTTCTGGTCCTATTAGATCTCTCAGCAGCTTTTGATACCATCGACCATGGTATCATGCTGCACCGGTTGGAAGAGTTGGGGATGGGGGGCACCGTTTTACGATGGTTCTCCTCCTTTCTCTCCGACCGGTCGCAGTTTGTGTTGACAGGGGGGCAGAGGTCGACCTCGAGGCCTCTCATTTGTGGAGTGCCACAAGGGTCGGTCCTCTCGCCCCTTCTGTTCAACATTTATGTGAAGCCGCTGGGTGAGATCATCCGTGGTTTTGGGGTGAGATATCATCAGTACGCTGACGACACCCAGCTGTACATCTCCACCCCAGACCACCCCAACGATGCCCTTGAAGTGATGTCCCAGTGCCTGGAAGCTGTACGGATCTGGATGGGGAGGAACAAGCTCAAGCTCAACCCCTCCAAGACTGAGTGGCTGTGGTTCCCGGTTTCCCGATATAGCCAGCTGACGCCATCGCTGACTATCGGGGGTGAGTCTTTGGCCCCTGTGGAGAGGGCGCGCAATCTGGGAGTCCTCCTGGATACGCAGCTGTCCTTAGAGGAACATCTGACAGCTGTGGCCAGGGGGACCTTTTATCAGGTACGCCTGATTCGCCAGTTGCGCCCCTTTCTTGATCGGGATTCCGTGTGCACGGTCACTCACGCCCTCGTCACCTCTCGCCTGGACTACTGTAATGCTCTCTACATGGGGCTCCCCCTGAAGAGCACCCGGAGGCTCCAACTGGTCCAGAATGCGGCCGCGCGGGTAATTACGGGGGCTACATGGCGCTCCCACATAACACCGCTCCTGCGCGAGCTGCACTGGCTCCCAGTGGTCTTCCGGGTGCGCTTCAAGGTGTTGGTTACCACCTTTAAAGCGCTCCATGGCATAGGGCCCAGTTATCTACGAGACCGCCTTCTGCCACTGACAACCTCCCATCGACCCGTGCGCTCCTACAGAGAGGGTCTCCTCGGGGTGCCATCAGCCAAGCAATGTAGGCTGGTGACCCCCAGGGGGAGGGCCTTCTCTGTGGGAGCTCCTACCCTCTGGAATCAGCTTCCCCCTGAGTTAAGAAAAATCCATGACCTCTGTGCCTTCCGCCGGGCCCTTAAAACATTTTTCTTCCAACAAGCCGGGCTGGCCTAAGCGAAGCCTTTTAAATGATTTTAAAGTGGGGTGTTTTTAAATTTCTGGGCCAAATTTAGATATTCTTTTTAATTGGTTTTTAATTGTTTATATTATGTGTTTCTTACTTGGCTGTACACCGCCCTGAGTCCCCAGGGAGAAGGGCGGTATAGAAATCTAAAAATAAATAAATAAATAAATAAATAAATAAAAATAAATAAAATCCTGGTCAGGTACCCTAACAAAGAAACTAGAGCAGTTTGAAAAAGGTAAAAAGTACCACCTCAGGTTTTGATTTTCAAAAATGACATAGAAGAGGTCATTTAAAAGGGGGAAAATCTCTGGTTAGAGCACTGCCTTTGATGCAGGTGACTAGGTTTCAAGGTCTGCCTGGTACTTAGCTTACCAGTAGGGTTCCTTGAGAAAAGACCTATCAATGCTTCATCCACCTGCCTCAAATACAAGAGTGACATGAACCAGGAGAGTCATATCAATTCACTTATCACCCAGATCTCTGCAGTAAGCCTTCTAATGTTAAAGCAGCTATCTGTACAGATCTAAACTGATATCATGTTACATTGCCAGACCATGCCAGAACTGCAATAGTAAAGGAACAAGCATTCAAGAAATACGATGCAGCCTAGCACTTGGTACAGCAGCTACGAAGGTCCTGGAAAAGATATTCAAGTGCTATGTATCTGTTCAATCATAATTGTTCAAGCCATAGTATGCTTGTGACATTCTACGGAAGTGAAAATTGAACTTTTAAGAAGCAGAAAAAGGAAGAATGTCAATGTTTTTGAACTTTGGTGAATATCATGGAAACTAAGAAAACAAACCAATGGATCATCAAACATATCACCTCAAAATCCTCACTTGAAACATAAATGGACAGGCTCAAATTATCCTACTTAATAACATGATGCAAAGACCTAGCTTTTTGGAGAAGCCTCTAATATTGGGAAAGGTACAAGGAGAGAGAAGAGGAAGATGACCAGCAGTAAGATGGTTGGACTCAGTTATAAAGTCACCACCAGAAAATCTGAAAGATGAAGTTAAGGACAGATTGTCATTGAGAAAATCTATCTATCTGATTGCTAAAAGTCAATAGCCCCTTGACGACCCATAATCAAAATATAATAAACGTATACGAGGAAACAGGCTATAGTTCTGAATCTTCAAAGAATGCTCGAATAGAGGTGAAGTAGCATCATTAAATACTTTCATGGACCAACTATTTTGTGTCATCTTTTTTGAGGTGGACGGTATCATACTAAGTAAAATTGAGAAACACTACTTTGATGTAGCTGGAGAACTCCAGGCAACACTTGTAAGGAATTTTGCATTAGGAGATGATAAACCTAGGAAAACCGAAGAGCGAGAGTTCCAGTCTTCACCACTTATTTGTGGTGTGCCACAGGACTCAGGACTCTCTCCATTCTGTTTTAACACCTACATGAAGTTGCAAAGTGAGATCTTCTGATACAATGGGATGAGGTATCATTAGTACATCAATGATACTCAACTTAAATACAGTATCTCCATCCCAGATGCAGTGCGGCTATTAATGCTATTTCCCAGTGCCTAGAGGCTGTAGGGAGTCTGGACAGGGGGACAACATGCTTCAACTGAACCCTGACAAGATTGAGTGACTATGGGTACAATTTCATTAGTTAAGGAATTACAGGTGAGGAAGCCCAAGAAAAGAGCCTTTTCTGCTATGGATCCTGCCACTTGGAATATCATTCTCCTAGAAGTGAGATCCGCCCCCATCCTCTTGGCCTTTGATAAGGGCAGAGGTGGGTTTCATCAAGTTCTGACCAGTTCTGGAGAACTGATAGCGGAAATTTTGAATACTTTGGAAAACCGGTAGTAAAAATTCTGACTCGCCCCGCCCCCATCTATTCTCTGCCTCCCAAGTCCCAGCTGATCAGGAGTGAATGGAGATTTTACAGTATCCTTCCCCTGCCACACCCACCAAGCCATGCTCACCAAGCCACACCATGCCCACCAAACCACGCCCACAGAACTCGTAGTAAAATTTTTTGAAACCCACCACTGGATAAGGGCCTAAAACCTTGGCTGTGCCAACTGGCTTGGGGTGTCCCGTTCTAGAGGTGGCTAGTAGTTTAATAAGATAAAATCCCACCTTACACACTCATTCTTTATTTAATTTCTGGTTAATGTTAATTTCCAATTTTAAGACTTCATATTGTAATGTTTCTATTGTAATTGTGTATATTGCTTTTATGATATTATAACCCATCCAGAGTTGTTCGATGGTGAGATGGGTGGCATACACATTTAATAAACAAACAAACAAAATGTTAATGGACAGTATTCCAGTCTGGTTTTCTCTAACAATCATGTTCTATATTCAGGGTTTTTAAACATAGGAAAATGATTACACATATTTATTCACACCATATTTACCCAAGAAAACATACCACAACATGTCATGTATCTATTACCTTAAGGCATCATTTTTATAAAGAAGAAGAGTAATTCCCAGAAAAAGCAGGGCAAGGAGGATTCCTATGACAATCCCAGTGATCGTAGGTCCAAGATGGCTGCTGATTCCTTGAGCATTCCAGTTGCTACCAGTGGCTACTTGTAGGTTGGCTGTCACAATGCCAAAGAATTTTCCTGGAAAATAATCAAACGTTACATATTGTAATTGCAGGAAGTAGTCCATTTTCTGTTAGGTAGGACATAGCTCTTCTTCCAACATGCTTCTCTAGCTGATTTCCTCATTATGGAAAGCATTGTGGCCACCAGCAAGTAACAATTATTCCCCAAAAGAGCAAATAAAGCAGAAGCTGACCTCTTCATCCTTCTCTGTTTCCATTTTTATTGCTGCAATGCAATTTCCCCAGATTTGGAAAGAAGAAACACTGTGGGATTGTTAACAATCCCATGTTTATTCAGAAATAATGTGAGTTGTGTCCAATAGTTTTGGAAAGTATGTAAGTCTATATAGCGTATAAAATACAGAATTATAAAAGCCAATGAATATACTACAATATAACCGCTTATAAATTAAAACAGTGGAAATAATACTACGGTATGCATAGTAAGTCCTTTTTGAAGATCTTAGGAGAGTTCGAGGAAGGAACCACCGTGGTAGAGTATACAGTCGGCAAGAGAAGGGACTCAAATTCAAACTCTGGCATCTGCTGCTGGACGGATGAGGTAACAAATAATAGAACAGACCTTGAGCTAGGATTTTGAAAGCTTCCTTTCATTCAGAGGAAACAATATTCGACTTAAAAGTAAAAAAAAGTCTGACTTGGAATAAAGTATAGTCCTTTAGGATGGGGTCCCCAACCCCCAGTCCATGAACTGCTACCAATTCGTAGCATGTTAGTAATTGGGGTGCAAGAAGTGGCTGAGAGCAGGAAGCTCCATTTGCACAAGTGGTGTAAACATACACGAACCATCCCTTCCTGCCACCACCACTGCCAGTCCTCAGAGCTGTAAAGGTTGGGCACTTTTGATTTAAGAGATACATACACACTGTTATTGCTACTGTCATTATAGGTTATGGTGATAATCATAAGTATTATATGTCACTATTATATGTCACTATTCTAATCATTGTACATATCAAAATGATGCATGATATTTTATTTTGAAAAAAATACAGCATTACAGCAAGGGGTGTAATTATACTACAAAATGCTACAACAAAATAAAAGCATCTTCACACACATACAGAGAAATGCTTGTTTAAAGCATGTTAACCAAAGCAGCTAAATTATTCCTAGTAGTACATTAATGAAAGCCTGGCAGGGCAAACAGAAATAATATTTAGTGAATCTTCCAATGTCTTAATACTTTATTAATGGCTTCTAGCACATTTAGCTTTATACATCTAGAGCCAGGGAATTTCTCCTCCTCCCCCTCCCCCTCCCCCGCCCCCTCCTCCTCCTCTTCTTCTTCTTTTTTTTAAAATTTGATTTATATGCCGCCCTTCTCCGGAGACTCAGGGCGGCTTACAATGCGCTAAGCAATAGCCTTCATACTTTTGTATATTTATACAAAGTCAGCTTATTGCCCCCACAAACTGGGTCCTCAATTTACCTACCTTAGAAAGGATGGAAGGCTGAGTCAACCTTGAGCCTTGGTGAGATTCGAACCTGCAATAATTGCAGGCAGCTGGTGTTAATAACAGGGTGCTTTAGACCACTGTACTATCCAAGGCTCCTTCTTCTTCTTCTTCTTCTTTTTCTTCTCTCTCTCTCTCTCTCTCTTTTCTTCTCTCTCTCTCTCTCTCCTCTTGACTCATATGCTTGTCACAAAGCAGGCACTGAGGAAGCTATTAGATGAGACACTTTATCTAGACATTAATGCCTATTCTAACAACCAATGGTTCTTTATGGTTTTGGACAGATAATTTCTCTGTGTCTGGTAATACGATCCTTTAATTTTCATTGCAAGGAATTTGGCATGCAAAGCCATTCTCCCATGCCCTTTTACTCAAGGAAGACTCTTGTACAGGCAAAGCACACTGCTTACTTCCTGGAGCTGGACCTCTAGAATAAGGACATACTACAGCGATATAATTGAAAGACTTACCATGGTCTGCTATATCCTTCAGGATGTCATTAGCCAGCTGTTCAGCATGAGTGCCAGCATAGGGTCCTGTTTTATTGTCAATTAGTACAATCTGGATGATTGAGTCTAAGCCACGTGGCACAATTCTCAAGGGAGTCTGCAATTTTTTCATCTTGGACATGGCCATCTGAACACCTTTATTCCTGGGCTTTGCAGAAGAAAAAGAGAAAGAAATATGTCTATTTAAGCCAATCCAATGTATTAAGCAACATTTCTAGAAATATTAAGAAATTTTTAGTTTTAGACTAGTCAGGACAATGACCAATTAACTGTCTTTTTTTAACTAGATAAAGATTCATTCAAGTCTTTTCCTAACAGTAAGCATTGGAATGTATTTATCTAATGGTCCAGCTGTAATTTTCTGATTTAATATTATTTTCATTGGCATCCCAACTACCTTTACACTGATTGGCCACTAGATACTCCCTAGTTGTTTTGGAAAGCTGTTTCATTAAAAAATAAAATTAAACTAAAACTGGAATAGTCTGATAAAGTAATCTCTCTATATGTGGCTAGAACTACTCTATTGTTGGGCTACACTAGTTTCCCATCTCTCTGTAGAAGTTTCAAAGGAAGACTTAATCAATTGATAGATTAATGAACAGATTAATCCTTTTGTCTGATTCTGCCTAACACAAAGAGCTATGTAACTCATGCAAAAACCTGGTCAGCAATGATGGTTAAGTAGTTATATTTTAACTGCAATTTAAGTTAGGATGAAAACCTAAATTTCACAATAATCTTATTTAGTATTTTAGCAGATACTTTTGCATGGATACCACAGTTATCCTCTAGGTCACATCCTTCTTGGCTACAATGAATGTTGTATTAAGAATTATATCTAAAACTTATCTAAATAAGCTACTCAGAACGATAACGGTATAACTGCTGTGCCAGCAGCACACTGACAAGATGATTTCGCTCTAGGGCAACAGTTTAATGATCTATATACATTTCACTTTTGGGCAAAACAAAAATGATAAAAGACTGTATTTTTCTTGCTTTCTCTCCTAAAGAAAAAAAGTGACCAGAGGAAAAAACCACAAATACATGGTTTTCCAAAACCTTTTGTGCTCTTCTTTTTCAACAAACAGTACAGATTATTATGGAACGGATAATTATGGAAGGGCCATAACTCAGTGGCAGAGCACATACCTGCCTGCTAAAAGTCTCAGGTTCAGTCTTGGGCAGCTTCCATTAAAAGAGACAGTGAGCAAAGAGCTGCTAGTCCATCCACCTGAGTCCCTGAAGGGATGTTGGCTGCTTCATTTATCTGTCCCCTAAAACTTCCCTTTCCAGGAATGTCCACATGGTATAGTAAAAAAAAAAGTCAACATTGCAGCCACAATGGGGTAACTAAAGCTCTGCCTATTTTTTAAGTGCAGTCAATTGCACCATCAGGTCATCATCTTGGCTTTTTTGGTCATGGGCTGTTCTGTCTCAAATAACTGTTCTGTAATGGTAAATATTCCAGACTAGTTGATTGTCTTCATGATCACTTCCATCATGTACAAGCTTAGAATACACATACCAGATTCAGAAAAGTATGGAATATTCTGTCTCGATAGAGTTCAATGTCAAAATCAGCAGAGTATGTTAAGGTAATGATGACCCCTGTAGTTAAAATACAGAATAAGACAATATAAAATATTCTACAATTGATGATGGTCAGTCTGTGATTGTACCATTCTATACTGTACTAGTGAAGGCATACTTGTAATACTGTATCTGGTTCTGCGATGCTGAGACCCTAGAAGAAATGCAGAGGGCAGCAACAAATGATAAAATGTCTGGAGACTAAGCTGTACAATGAATGGTTAAGGAATTAGGTATGTCTGGTCTAAGGAAGAGAAGAATTAGGGATGACAGGATAGCTTGAGGGGCATTCACATAGATGAAGGCTTGACTTCTTCTCCAAAGCACTTGGGGGCAGGACAAGAAACAATGGGTGGAAACTTGTTAAAGAGAGATACTACCTGGAACTAGGAAGACAGTGAAAGCAATTACTGTATTTTTTGGACTATAAGATGCTCTGGACTATAAGACACACCTAGCTTTTGGGGAGGAAAACAAGGGGAAAAAGATCTGCCTCTGCCTTCCAGCAATTTGCCTCCTTGCAGCAAACAGCAAACAGCCTGGTTAGCTTCAGCACGGCCTGATTTAGCACGAGCAGATGATTGGCGGTTGGATCGGCCTCCCAGAATACTGCCGATCAGCTGCTCCAGGCTGCGGGGATCACCGCCGCCCATCAGCACCTCTGCGTACCCCATTTTCTGCCTCTGCGCATCCCATTTTTGGCCCGTTCCAGGTGGCGGGGATAGGCCGATCTGGGAGGCTGATCCAACCACCAATCAGCTGCTCATCCTAAATCAGGCTGTGCTGAAGCTGACCAAGCTGTTTGCTGTTTGCTGCAAGGAGGCAATTTGCTGGGAGGCAAAGGCCAAAGGGTGGGGGCAGAGGGTGGGCGGGGCTTTGGCAACATTCGCTCTATAAGACACACAGACATTTCCACCCACTTTGGGTGGGGGGGAGTGTGTCTTATAGTCCGAAAAATACAGTAATCAGTAGAATAGCTTGCTTCCTGAAATTGTGGGAGTTGTAAGATCCCAATTGCTATCATTGGAGGTTTTTTTTTAAAAAAAAAGATTGGACATTTATTTGTCTGGGATAAATAAAGGACTCCTGCCTTGGACAGAGGGTTGGAATAGAAGACCTCCAAGGTCTCTTCCAGCTCTATGATTCTATGAATAGAATCATTTGGGTCTTTTCCAATTCCAACTATGTATGTCTACACCACACATGCCTGGAAGGAGCCTTGGTGGTGCAGCAGACTAAAGCGCTGTTAAGTAACACCAGCTGCCTGCAATTACTGCAAGTTTGAATCTCACCAGGCTCAAGGTTGACTCAGCCTTCCATCCTTTCGAGGTAGGTAAAATGAGGACCCAGATTGTGGGGGCAATAAGATGACTTTGTATAAAAAAGAACACCGCTTAGGGGGGCCCGAAAGCCCTACTAAGCAGGTATATACAAAAGTATGAAGGCTATTGCTTAACGCATTGTAAGCCACCCTGAGTCTCCGGAGAAAGGCGGCATATAAATTGAACCAATAAATAAATAAACAATAAATAAATTGAGTGAAAGGGAATTGTCTTGGACAGTGTATAAAATATATAATGTTACCTTTCCTTTTCGTAGGCTTTATGTGTATTTCTCTTTAGCCAGGTTCTTCCTATGTAAACCAAGATTTTTATGCAGCCCTAGTTCAGTGAAATCACAATCCACTAGTTTCTAGCCTTTTTGTTTTCCTGGCAGCCAGCAAACACTCTGCTGCCCATTGGGAGACTAAGGAGACTAAGATAGATCTATTTCAGACTTATAAGTCCTCATCAGTTAGCCACACCCTCATCAACTGATGAGAACTTATAAGTCTGAAATAGATCTATCTTAGTCTCCTTAGTCTCCCAATGGGCAGCAGAGTGTTTGCTGGCTGCCAGGAAAACAAAAAGGCTAGAAACTAGTGGATTGTGATTTCACTGAACTAGGGCTGCATAAAAATCTTGGTTTACGTAGGAAGAACCTGGCTAAAGAGAAATATATATAAAGTTAATGTATATAAATAACAAACTTCCTTTATTTCTTTATATTTTTTATAAAATCTTGTGCTGCTGTCTGGGGCCACATGTGACCCTGGGACTGTGGCTTAGACATGCCTTGTCTGTACTCAGTCCTTCATCTGCCTCACATCTATTCCTCCATGAAAGTATGAATTGAAACTGTGAGGAATCATTCTTGGTTTTTCTTATGCCAATTAGTTCTGCAAGTACAAGCTTGGTAGTGAAACCTCCTCTTTGGAATGTTCTTCTCCACTGCTATCAAGATGTCTCTTAAAGTGTTCAGACCTATAAGTATGATTCATCTTTTCATCCAGATCTTCCTTGGGTGAATGGTAGACACAGATTTTTAAAATAAATTTAAACCTACCTCAGGTAGAAGATTTTCAGTGCCATAAAAATACACATTTTAATTTGTACTTGTTACTATGATAATTTTCTCTCAAGGAACACTAGTAAGATGCCAGATAAATGTGACCAATTAATTTGATTGTGTTGGGTATTCTGAATCTTTTGCGGTGCAGCAAAAATGTTTTAGGCTGTTTCCCAAGAATATTCGAAATTGTCTGCCAATATTAAATGGATTAGTCCATTTAACTCAGTTTCCTATATGACGACAATAATGAGGGCACTGATAGAATCATTTTTAGTTTACTGGATTTTAGACTCATTTTATAAGTTGTTGTATGAAGCTCTATTAATACCATGGAACATTTGTTCCTTTTATGGCGTCTCTTTTTTCTCACATCCTCAGGTCACAATAAACCACTTTAAGATCATTACTAACTAATGTTTATCGCTACATTTCTTCTAATGTGGTAGTTTCTCTTGAAATGAGGTGCTGTTGTTCCTTAACTAAGCTTCTGAAATTCAATTTCTTTTTCTTCCTCCCCCCCACCCCTTTCTTCTCAACCCCCTTTTTTCTATTTTTCCTTTTAAGTATATACATATCATTTTGTCTTTTATTTTACTATTTCTTTTTTATAATAAATTGGACCACAAATGGACTTAATCCAAACAACCTCTCACAGGGCTAAATATAAGTTATCATGGCTTTACTTATACTCATAGCATTTTATAAATTATAGTATAGTATTATAGCATTTTTTTTGTTATCTATCCTAGCCATTTATAATATTTAGATTATTCGTTGTAAAGATACTTTTGCTTTCAACTAGCTGTACTCTGAAATTTTACATTAATGATTTTAACTTTATCTTATTTTATTCTATCAATATGACCTTTTATGTTTATTTCTGTTATTGCAATTGTTATGTTACTAGTTTTTTGCTGGTATATGACCACAATAAAATCAATTAATTGATATTTCTTCTATCTACCATTATTTATTCAAAATTCTGTAAAAGCAAAATCATTGTTTAAAATAACACAATCAAATAAAGTAGATTTAGTGAAAATGAGCCCATACAGTAAAAAACATGGCCTTTTTAAAAACAGTTTGGCAGAGTATAATGGAGATCCAAGATACAACAGCCCTGTCTTTACTCATGAGGCATTAAAATTGCACACCCATGAGTTTCATTTATACATTTGGATTTTTACTGGTTTAATGAGGAGTGTTCTCAGCATGCAGAAAAGGCGAGTAAAGGCTTTCCAGAAAATGTGGTGTTAAATGCTTTAAAAACTTGTCTAAACAGCACATTGTGACTCCCTAAAGCAGGGGCGTCAAACTCGATTTCATTGAGGGCTGCATCAGAGTTGTGTTTGACCTTGGGGGGGGGGGGGGGGGGGGGGGCCAGCGCGACTTCCCTCGGGGGGGGGGGGGGGGTGGTGGCCCAAGCACTCTACCAGTGAAAACAGGCTCCTGAGCTCCATTTACGGCTGCGACGGCCTCCTGCAATCCTCTGCCAGAAAAAATGGAGCTCAGGAAGTCTGCACGCAACCCTCCCAAGCTCTGTTTTTTGCTGGCAGAGGCACCATGGGCCAGACCTTCATTGTTTCCAGGGCGGCCCCATGGGCCAGATCTAAGCCCCCTGCGGGCCAGATCCAGTCCCCGAGCCTTGAGTTTGTCACCCCTGCCCTAAAGCATTCAGTTTTCGTAACACTTTTTAAAAATGATACAGGAAAATTCTATATTTGGTATCTGGCAAATCACACATGTGTATGAAATACAAAAGTAAAGTAAACTCAACCATCAACCTATTTGACAAATATTTCATTTTAAATTGCACTTAAATATTGGTTTGGATGGTATTGTCCTTAGGTATTGCTGTTTCAGATTTGCATTCATATCCTACTGCTTCTCTGAAACATCAAGGTAGCTTACATGGGTATCTTAATTTTTTCTTCTTCAACACCTCTGCCTGATAAGCTGAACTCCTTAGTGATTTATAAGGAGATCCTGTCTTCTGATCCATATTCTGGAAGGGTGTGGTTAAGTAGACTTGAATTAGGGATTGACTACAGAGCAAAGCTTCTGCGGTCTGCCTGAAAGATTCTGAATGTTTTTTGCAGGTAATTGCACACATTTGACTATGACTTCATTTTGTTTGGGCAGAGCCATGTGAGGCAATAGTGGTTTTCAATTACCTTCACTACCGGTTTGGAACCGGGAGCGCTTGCGTGCGGTGCTTCTGCACATACACAGAGCATCCGTGATGACGTCTGGGTGTGTGGGCAGAGCCTCCCACCACCGCCACTGATTTGCCCAAACTGGGGCAAACCGGTAGAAACTCACCAGGTGAGTTAGGGTACTGCTGAGTACTGCTGCCTGGGGTTGGATTTATGCTCCACCTAGCATCTATAGCGTGCATGGCTAAATTGGGAGGTGTGGAATATCTCTCTGAGGGAAAGTGAACCACTACCTATTCAAAAAAGACCTCTCAGTCAGCTTCCATCCTGTCTCCAATCTTCTCTTTTTAAGAAAGGTTATTGAGAGGATCTTAGTTAAGGATTCTAGAAGATGATTAATTCTTTTTTAGATAAAATACTGCTCTGGTCATGGGATAGACACAGAATTTGTTATTCTGGTGAATGACCTTTTTTCCAGAACTGGATGGGGAAATGTATCCCTCTTTCCCTATTAGACCTTTTACTAATAATACTATTAACCATATTATCCTTCTGAACTATGTCTGAGGGCTGGGGACAAAAGGACATTGTTCTTTATTGGTTCTGCTCTTAAATGGGTGGACAATCAAGTCCAAGTCCACATGGCTTTGTCTTGTCTCCTATGATTTTTTAATAATTGACAAATTGTGACCCAGTGAATGATCCTTTCAGAGATTCCTTTACTAAAATCCTCAGTGCCTACAACAATGACAGAACTTCACTGGAAAAGTTGGGATATGTTCAGAGATGCATCTGCCTTGAAAACAGCCCATTTTAAGATTATAGCCAAGTCAAACATCAGCACAGGAAATGTTTTATGATATTTTATATTATGTAATAAATTGTTTTACAATAATTTTGTGTCATAAAATGTTTTATAAACTTTTTCAATTTTCAATCCCATAAGAGTCATGAATCCTGAATTTTGGACACATTCTGTAAGTTAGCCCAATAGAGATACTTTGCTTCAAAAAGTGTTGCCCTATGAGGCACAGTTTTGCCTAATTAGTTGTGAGAATTAGAGTTATGGATTTAGAGTTTAGTGTGTGTATGTGTGTGTAGTTGGATAGATAGATAGATAGATAGATAGATAGATAGATAGGGAGAGAGAGAGAGAGAGATGATAGATGATAGATGATAGATGATAGATAGAGATAGAGATAGAGATAGAGATAGAGATAGAGATAGAGATA
>WNWU01000001.1:70138266-70165700 GCA_012654045.1 Ptyas mucosa | reverse complement strand
AGATAGAGATAGAGATAGAGATAGAGATAGAGATAGAGATAGAGATAGAGATAGAGATAGATGGATAGATAGACTGATAGACTGATAGACTGATAGACAGATAGATAGATAGATAGATAGATAGATAGATAGATAGATAGATACAGTAGATAGATAGATAGATAGATAGATAGATAGATAGATAGATAGATAGATAAGGTAACAGAAGTGTGATTTCAGTGGCACTGACTTTTCAGCACTTCACAATCTACTCACCCAAGGAACAATGGGGTGTACATAATTAAAGTTTACTTTGTGTCATTTCTTTGATGTATCACTCTATCTGCTCTTTGAGATTGAGATCTCAGATCATTTCCTTCTGCTTATGCTCCCAGGCCCACACACACAGAGCACTTGGTCTTGGCTCTCCTTTTTAAGGAAGTACAGTAGAACCTCTGATCACGACCATAATTTGTTCCATAACTTTGGTCACAACCCGATTTGGTTGTGACCCGAACCTAATTTTGGAAATTTGGCGCTTACCAAAAAAAAAAAAAAAAAAAAGGCATGGAAGGGGAAATAGGCCACGAAATATTTTTTTTTCAGTTTTTTGGTCGGAACTTGATTTGGTCATGGTCAGAAGCGTTCGTGACCAGAGGTTCTACTGTAGTTAGCTTTGCCTATCCAATCCCCATCATGTTGTTCCTTAAATACATTTCTTTTCTGGTACAATTATAAAGCTTACTTCATTAATCATTATCTAGGTTAGATTTCTATTCTCAGAAACTTTATACACATATACAATCTTTTTTGTCATGCAAAAGTTCTACCATGGAGTTTCCCAATGAGGTGAGTGGCAGAGAAAGGGAATAGGTTGATCATCAGCCCATGTCTTATGTACAGGGGATTAGAGGAATTTGTTCTTCTGTCATAATGACAGAACATAATGTCACCATACAGTTGCAACAATAATCACTCACCACATATTTCACAGCAGTGACCAGTAGGCTTTATTGCATCTTTGCACGTAACCTTTGGACATTGATTCCTGGAATTCTGGAGCAAGGCAGTACAGATTCTCTCATGGGTCTTTAATTTAAAAAAAAATAATAATAATTGAAAAAAACCTACGTAATTGACTTCTGATAATTCCAACATAGCCTATCAAGAGGTTCCATAAGAAAAACTATTACTACATTGTCATTATCAAACCATTGGTAAAGGATGAAAACTTGGGACCAAGTTAACCTCTTTCCCTCCTTCATCCCTTTCAGAGATGGAACCACACAACAGAAACTATAGGAAACCAGATCAATGTTGGTGTCAGCTGCCACCTCACACTTGTGGTTCGCAACCATTCAGAATCAGCTGCCATGAACTCTAGGAGGGCTGGATGGGAGAGGGGAGATGCTTCTAGGGAAACTTCACTGTATCTCTCCAAGATGGGCTTCAAGGACAATCAGCTGGGAAAGGAAAGGCAACTGCATACCAAACCTAGGCCTGAAGTGACCGTTCTTGAAACATCTTGTTTGAATTAGATTGGACATTGATGGGAGGCTACTAAAGGAGGAAAAAGTTAGACTTGTGGATTTTGACATGTGATTTTTTCAGTTCTGGCTCTGCATTACTGTAATTCACTTGACTTCTAGTAAACCATACCTTTCTCGATAAATGGAGTTAAGCAACATTCTTACTTAGAGGTTCAAGCTGAGGCAGGTCTGACAGATCCATAACAGAGATCAATACTTTGAAGCAGAAGTATTGCAATGCATTGTTGTAATTTTAGTAGGTTCTAAAATATTTTCCCCCTATAACACATTGTTGGCACATTGTTGTTTCTACAGGAAGGCCTATTATGCGTCTGTAGTCAGGAATTCCACTGCCCAGTTTCCTTTCTTAGTTTAAAGGGTCAACAATCCTTTCTGCCTGAATGGATGTTTATGACTCAGTCAATCCACTGAATTAGTTCAGTAATATATCATTATGCACACAAGGTTTCTAATAGGTCACTCCATTTCCTTCAATCCTTTCATTAGTAGTATCCTCTTAATAGCAGAAACTAAACTAGAGAGAGCCTATCTGTAGCTTTAATGTTGCCCATGGCTTCATTTCAAAAGCCCTCTGTCAGAGATTCCTTCTAACTCAAAGGAACAGAAATTCGCTATTTCTTTGGAGGGGAGAGAACGAAAAGTACTTTAGCCTTCACTAACCTGCAATGATACATCTCCTGGGGGTGTGACCTGGGCAGAAAGCAAAGTTCCCCACCCTGATATCAAGTCTGAACACAAAGACTTACTGCTGAGTTTCCACATTCACAGCCAGATTTGTCTGGACATCTGGTATGTGATAACCGGAGTGTCCCTTGCCCATGGAACTGAAGTTTTGCAGAAGAGCTCTGCATGTAATCTCTCAGGGTAATGTCATTGGTGAAGTTCTAATTCCAATTCAGGAAAAAAAGGACAACACAAAATCAGCAAATCATTTCCTTCTAGAGAAAATCACCATCAAAGTAGTTTAATTAAACCTATGCCCTCACCCTCCCCTCAAAACATTAACTGCATTGCAACCAAGGACGAATGTTTCAGAGAGAGGGCATGAATGCAGTGAGTAGGACAACCAATCATACATATGTCATACATATGAGAGCTGTGATTTGGTTTTCCTAAATTGTGTTTGCACTATACCAAAATTTGTGTACTACTGGTGTCAATATTGCAGGAATTCAGTTTGCTAGGTTTCACTGATCTTACCATTCATGTTTGGTATGGATTCCAGAAATCTCCCTCCCTCCCTCCCTCTCTCTCACACACACACTAACCTAGGAAATACACAGAGTTGTGTTACTCTAGACAGACAATTGACTGCTATTAAAGCAGCTTGGTGCCCTCTGGATGTATAGGAAATCAATTCCATAATAGCCATCCAGCACAACAATAGAATGATGGAAGGTATAAAATTGGGAAGATTATATTAATGCTTCAGACTGGAAGTAACTTTCGACATTTTCTATCACCATTGAAGGGCTTAAGGTGGTCTGGTTGGAAACAGCAGCTTTTTCAATCAAAACTGGAAAACTCACGTGAGCAGTGCATTTTCAACCTCATCATCCATGCTTATATTTAGGAAATAGTGAGCAGTATTTCCTGGCAATGGGCCAAGCATAAAGTGTAAATCTGCACTGCACCAATACATCTTTTACTACTACTCCTTAAATGAGTCTCTTTAGATCCTGTAAACGTTTTAGCAATTTTATAACAGATGCGGTGATCTTTCTTCCTAAGTCTGCTCACTGGGCCAATATCTTTATATTTTGAAATATAAATTCTGAATGTTTTGCTGGGCTATGTGCTGTGCAATGACCTGATCTGATTCTTTAGATATCTTTAGCCCTTCTTCTTCTTTTTTTAATTGCACACATACATACGCATTGTGTTTTTCTCATCTGGAATGAATGCTTTGTGTATGTGTTGAATTGACTGAGTTAATAAAGTAGGGATAAATATTTGAAAGTAATTCTGTTTCTTTTCTATGACAATTCAATATAAATTTGGAACAAGTTGATATTACTAGTTGTGAGCTTTTCTGGGGAGAAAAAAAGGAGACACGGTGTAAGGTGATAAAATCGCAGCTTCTATTTTACCTGGCCCATGATTGAAATGCTCTTAAGCTGTATCGTTGGCTCAGAGGTGATGTTCACTCGGAAGGAGGTTTCAGGCTGAAAAATAACATCATCATACTGGCACGGAACCCGTTCTTCATCAACAAGGAAAATGTATTTGCCCAGACCTAAGTTTTCCAAAGAGGCTGCAGCATGCCATAACGTAGGATCATACCATTCGTAATTGTCTGTACTTTTAAATGTGATTTCTGAAGCTAGTAATGAAAATGACAGAAAGTAAAAGCCATAGATGAAGTCCATTTGCCTTCGCTGGTTTTTAAAAATTGCTCATAAATCTGTGGAACGAACTCTGAGTTTATTTTTTTAAAGTCTAAGAACCTGTAGAATATGTTGTCCAATCTACATGGCAATTTGACTCATAAGATTTCTCTTCATAATGAAGAATAATTGAAAGTAATCTAGAAATCAGTCTAGTGATATCGGCATTAGGCGTCTCAGTATTAGTTTTCAAATGCCAAAGTTTATTGTTAAGCTGAACTTCTAATAATATGGTTCTGTGCTGTGAAATTTGATACTTTTCAGATATGTCGATTATACAATTTTAAAAAGCATAGCCATTGGCCATGGCAGCTTGGAATTCGGGGAGTTGAGAGAGCAATAGATCTGAATGTCACCTCGATGAGAAGACTTCTTATAAATAGTAACATATAGCACATTTTATCTAATGCATTCCAAAATTTCCACTGTTTTTTTTCCTCCCATAGAAATCTGTCATTACATCTATTGTTATTTAGCCTAATAATAAAATTGAGGGAAAATTCAATTTATCTAATCTCTCTGAATTTACCCTACTTTTCATGAACAGGTATCCCATAGATGTGCAACTGGATTTATTAGAGTTTGTGTTTTATCTGTAGTGAAAATCTTATTTTTCAGAATGAATGTATTTGTAATTGTTCAGTTACTGCATAACAGGAATCATTGCTGAGGCTAACTGAGAAGCAGCAAGAGTCTGGCAATCTCCCTCATGCATGGCCATTACTTCTTCTTCCTTTCTGCCACCAGTTGCCACTGCTAAATTAATAAGAAGTAAAATAAGCAGGAGAAACACCCAAACTCCCTTTGACTTTCCTGGGCCAATTTATGATGTGTAAGGCAAGAGGAATGAGGATTCTGAGAAAGTTGTCTTTACCAAAAATTGAACCTCTCCATGTTATGCAGAACTAACATTTTTCTTACGACCTGTAGGTTCTATCATAGTGGTGGGTTGCTACCGGTAGGAACCCACCCACCCAGCTGGACGTCTTCAAATACGCTCTGTGCATGCGCAGAAGCTTCTACACGTGTAGAAGTGGTGCGCATGTGAACAAAGCAAGCACATGCGCGTGAGTGAACCGGTAGCAAAGGTAAGTGAAACCCACCACTGTATCATACAGATGGACAGAGGCAGTACTGTCCATAGGGGTGTGTGTGTGTGTGTGTGTATGTGTGTAAAGCAACAAAATATTGGGCATGTCATCATTCTAAAGGGGAAGGGCTTGCTACCTCTATCTATCATCTTCCCAATTTTGGCTGCCCTGGCAGATACCACTGGACAGGGATAAGATTTTTAATTTCTTTTATTTTTACAAATCTGGTTGGAGAGTTTGCCAACCAAAAACAGCCAATGTGCTTATTTATCATTATTATTTATTTATCATACAAATATTATCATTATCATATTTATATCTGATAGCAATCATATTTATATATGATAGATATCTAAATATATATCATGTTTACGTCTAACATGATATCAAATATATCTAAAACCTCCCTCCCAATATAATCACTTGTTTATATATAAAACAAATTGAAAAAGTAAATACAATGGAAGACCGGGGTGGAAGAATGGATTGCGATAAGGATACCCTTCTTGCCCAACCTGCCTTCAAACACTTTATGAAAAGTGTATTTCCCAGTATTTTGGCTTTCTTGGCCATTGTCCACGCCTTGTGGGTGGAAAATATCCAACCTTGGATACCAGATTGGTAAAAGTTGAGCTATAGCTTTGAACAGGATGAGTTGTTGGATTACTGCATTTATTTTTTTTTAGAGCAAGCAACCCATGCTGGTGACAAAAGATTAGAGTCATCATACTGTAGTATGGCAATATTTGGTTTATTGCCTCAGACGGTTTAATAGAACACTACCTAGAACTTGACTGGAGCTGCTGGAGAGAATTTTCCATAAATATAATATGTGAATAGGCCTGTGGGAAGCTAGGATGACAGTAAGCATGACAATTTTATTAGTAATGTATTAACCATTTTTTCCACAGCCATCACTTTTTTACAAACATGCCAACTATAACTGAATATCATAATTCCTCTGCTAGGGAATTATAGTGCATGAGGGCTATTATACACAGTATATTACTGAAATTCATATTTAATTCATTAACAACTTTCTATTTAATATTTATGAAGCTGTCGTGCATCTTCGCATAAACCAGTATACTCACAAGAACCCAAAGTCCTTGCTATGGGGCTTAATATTCCCGAACTGCATAGGACAGTGATGGCTAACCTTTTTGCCATCGTGTGCCAATAGCGGGGGAAACACGGAGGGATCGCGCGCACGAGTGCCCACACCCATAATTCAATGTGCCCCACCCCTGCACACCCCTCCGCGCTCCCCCCACTTTTGGCATGTAATGGCCCAGTGGGCTTGGTAGGCCCGTTCTTTGCCCTCCCCAGAGCCTTTCTTGGAGCCTGGGGAGGACGAAAACGGCCTTCCCCATGCCCCCGGAGACCGGAAACAGACTATTTTCCAACTTCCGGTGGGTCCGGAAAGCCTGAAAATCAGCTGGCTGGCACGTGTATGCATGCTGGAGCTGAGCTAGGGCAACACTCGTGTGCCCACCGATATAGCTCCGCGTGCCACCTGTGGCACGCGTGCCATAGGTTTGCCATCATGGGCATAGGACATGGGATTTTCTTTTACAGATAAAGCTTCCACATCCTCTTCCTTCAGAGGAATATCAACTACAATATATAGATTGCAGGCAATTGACTTCCCCATTTACTCAACACGAGGGACTATTTCTCTGTGATATCTTTCTCTATGCCCCATATCTCACCACAAATTCCTAATTGATTAGAATTAGTTGAATCCCATATTCAATCACCATGTCCTCCTACTCAAAAGTCAAATATACTATATTCTAAACTTGCTTGTGCAAAACATGATGTAAGCACTTTTGCAACTAATTTGCAACTTCGCTCTATGAGATGTTGCTTCCTCAGTGTTTCTCAGCCTTGTCAACTTTAAGTTGTAAGACCTAGCTAAAATCATTGAAGAAACAGACAGAATTATATTGTGTGTAATATAATTGTGTGGGTTGTGGTATGCTTAAATCCACTGCAATCAACTTGGTTAGATGGACACAACTTAATGTGCAAGCTCTGAGTGCAAGAACCCACAAAGGCTATTTACTTTATTATTCAACAGTCCAAAAAGATTCCAAGACTTGACACCAAATCAAAACCAATATATTTCTTTAAAGAAAAGCTTTGAAGCTTAAAAATGCAGATTTCAATATCACCAGTAGAAATTTTAAAAAATTCAATAAACTGGTGTATCCTCTATGTGAGTTGCCCTACAGCAAATGCAGTGGTAGCAAGAACAAACCTCTTGCCCATAACGCCTCCACCAGAAAAAGTCTCAAAATATATACCTGGCCAGTGTTGATAATTTCCTTCGTCTTCCTCCCACTACGGAAAAGAAAGGTCTGATGATAATTCCAAAAACTTTGGAGAGCTCCAGGGTAAAGTTTATTATAACTAGAAAAGTGACTCAAATGAACAGAGGCACAACTGAGGAATAATCTCATAGTGCTTATTTTGCATGACTAATTAATGGTTGGCTGAGCACAATACCTGTCTCACATCCTGGATTGTAATTGCCGTTGAAAGCTGCAAACCCAGCAGTGGGGGCCATAATAAATTCTCCATTCAGCGGAAGGTACTAAGCAGCAAAACAGAATAAACAAAAGGCATAAATTTTGCAATTTCTCTCTGGGCTGAACTGCTGAAGACCAGCTATGCCCATAATGTACCATTAACTACAATCTTCCCCAGTTTGTATTATTCAGAAGCTCTCTTCAAACATCATCAGTAATGGCAATATTGACTTATTTATTATTTATACAATATTTCCATTTGAAATTAAAGGCAGCCAGTCTTAATTATTCTGACAACCACTATTTTGATATAAGGGAAGGTGTCTTTTTTCTCTTAGGCTGCACAATTCAGAGTGACCTGGAAGAGTGTGGATAAGTGGAATATAATATAACATTCAGAGAATTCTTAACCTGAAAGTTGCAGAGCTCCCCTTGAAATTTTCTATCATTGCCCATAATTCATTTTAATAAGAAAAGAAATGCTGTAAAATCCAAAGGTCTACTCAGATACAGGATGCCATTCTTCAGGGTCAGAAAGAAGCAGATTAACTATAATTACAGGGGCCCTTTCATTTCAAATGGAAATATGATTTTTTAAAAAACAGTACATTATATAGTACAAGCCAAACCAAGTCTCAAAATTGTGGGGAAAAAAGAACAGGTCTGGTTTTCTTTTTTGTATTTGATGATCTACATAAGGGCAACCCAGAGATTACAGATGGCCCTCAAATATTTAAGATGCTACACCCCTACTTCCAAATCCATTGGAAAGATCTGCTAGCTTTTGAAGCAAGGAGACAGCATGTGAAGAGCATCTTTTGCAAGTGCCCTTTTCCCTAGCACAACTGTGGTAGTCATGCTAGCTTACCATTAACAGGAATATAAATATTCAGGAGGATGTGACTATTAGTGGCTCCCATTCACAATGTTAGTGCAGTGAGCCACTGCACTATGTTGGAGGCATTTGGCCTTTATTTTGTTCTTTCTAAGGAAGCGCGATGGCTCAGCAGTTAAAGATGCTGAGCTTGTTAGCTGGAAAGCAGACAGCCAGGTTCAAAACCCAAGCGCCATGCAACGGGATGAGCTCTCATTCCTGCCCCAAGCTCCTGTCCACTTAGCAGTTTGAAAGCATGCAAATGTGAGTAGATTAATAGGTACCACTTTGGTGGAAAGGTAACAGCGTTCTGTGCGCCTTTGGCATCTAGTCATACTGGCCACATGATCACAGAAAATGTCTTCAGACAATGCTGACTTCCTTCGCCAAGAAACAGAGATGAGCACCATGCCCTAGAGTTAGACACAACTGGACAGGGAAAGCTTTACCTTTAATGGTAGGGATGGCCCCACCATCACCTGGCTTACAATGTTCTAAAAGGTTGCGTGACTGACTTATCAACCCAAACATCAAGAGCTGATTTTTCTCTGAACTTTTCTCTTTCTGTCCTTTTATCCAATCTTCTCTTCTTTTCCAAGCGAACAGATGGAATGCAACCAATAGTCAAACTCAATTGTAAATGAAGGAAATGTGGAATAAGCCACTGAAGGATGGCAGCACAGCCTGGAGAACTAAAGATCAGTTGGATCTGGGTTCCTAATAATCAAAGGGCTGTGATATAATTACGTCTACAGAATTTTTTCATAATCTGCCCTTCCTTTCCTAAGCATTTCAAAATTTATTCATATTCAAAACTCTATTTTTTTTAGTGCCTCTAGAAAGTTAGATTCTCAGGGAGAAGGTCATTTACTGCATAGCCATTTACCAACTTCATAAATCATAAAAAATGCATAATGCATCACACGCAACTGCAAGAAATATAAGCACCAGTGTTAACAAACAGCTGTAAGTACTGTAATATCAATATATCTTTCCAAACTCCAACTAAAAAAGATGATCTTTCTTTGTTTCCTAAATAAAAGTGAGGAGCAGCCATCTTAACCCCAAAGAGAATAGAATATCACAGACTGAGGCAATCACAAAAAAGGTCTCTTAAGTCATTCAGACAGAGCAAATCAAAAGCACATTCCTCTAGGTCAGGGGTGTCAAACTCAAGGCCCATGGCCTGGATCCGGCCCATGGGGTGCTTATATCTGGCACATGGGGCCACCCTGGAAACAGAGAGGGACTTGGCCATGGTGCCTCTGCCAGTGAAAACGGAGCTCAGAAGGGTCGTGTATGGCCCTCGCAAACTCTGTTTTCGCTGGCAGAGGGTTGCAGGAGGCTGTTGCAGCCGGAAATGGAGTTCCGGAGCCCATTTTTGCTGGCAGAGTGCTCGAGCCACCACAGGCACCCACGACACGAATGATGTTGAGTTGGCCATGCCCACCCCGGCCACATCCACCCCAGCCCCCCGAGGTCAAACACAACCCTTATGTGGCCCTCAATGAAATCAAGTTTGACGCCCCTGCTTTAGGGAGTCACAATGTGCTGTTTAGACAAGTTTTTAAAGCATTTAACACCAGGAAGGTTACATGGTCTTTCTCAAGCTAGCTGTCTAATGATCCCTTTTTAAAGGGTGGGTATGGAATAGTCCCTATTCATAAACACTAGCACTCTGCAGACATAATGCCAAATCATAGCTAGGCGCTTACACAAGGAGACCTGTTGCAGAGAAATTCCCTCTCATTATGGTACAGAGCAAATCAATGCTTGCTTGATGCTTCTGAACCAAGAAGTGATAGATTAGTCTGGCAACCACATCCACATGCTTTGCATAAGGATGCACCTACCTATGCATTTGAAAGAAAAAGAGACCCAGACATCAGAGAGTTATTGCTAGACGGCCAAACAGCCTACCCTATCGTGAAGCAAGCTACTTAGCAGAATATGATAGAGAAGAGAAGAGATAAATACCAAGTTTATTAAGCAGCTAGAAATTGTAATTTGATATTTTATATAAGAGCAGCCATTATTTGTGCATGCTAAAACTAATGTTTGCACCATCACAGTAGCCTTTTTCAGGTGTTCAAACTACCCATTACGGCAGGAGGAAAGGGTGCCAACTTTGCCATCATTTTTCTGTACTTAAAACTTATGATGTCCTGGAAGGCCTAAAAGTGGCAGTAATGACTCATGCATGACTGGGAACTCTGTAACGGGAATGTGGGCACAGTTCGTTGAAACCTTCACTGTCTGCTTAGAGAGCAACCAGATGAGTACAGGTTGTCCTCGACTTACAACAGTTCATTTAGTGACCGTATGCAGTTACAACGGCACTGAAAAAAGTGACTTATGACCAGTGGTGGGATTCAAATAATTTAACAACCAGTTCTCTGCCCTAATGACTGGCTGGGTGGGCATGGCCATGGTGGACATGGCCAGGGGTGTGTGACAGGCAGCACTTGGCCTCCTGCACACCCCTGGGAGCAAAAACGGGCCACGGGGTGGGTGCACTGCACCTCCCTGCACCCCATTTTTGACCTAGTAGGCCTCCCTGCATCCTCCTGGGAGCAAAAACGGGCCACGGGGTGGGCACCGCACACACTCCTGCACCCCATTTTGGGTCTAGTAGGCCTCCCTGCAGTTACCTGGGAGCCAAAACGGGGCATGTGGGGACTCCTGGAAGAGGCGGGGAGGGGAAGAGCCAGCCAGCAATTTAACAACTTGTTCGCCTGAACCAGCTGAATCCCAACACTGCTTATGACTATTTTCACACTTAATGACCATTGCAGCATCCCCATGTTCATGTGATTTATATTCGGATGCTTGACAATTGGTTCATATTTATGACTGTTGTTGTGTTCCGGGGTCATGTGATCTAGTTTTGTGATCTTCTGACAAGCAAAGTCAATGGGAAACCCAGATTCACTTAACAACTGTGTTATTAATTGAACAACTGCAGTGATTCACTTAACATATGTGGCAAGAAAAGTCGTAAAATGGGGGGAAAAACCTCACTTAACAAATTTCTCACTTAGCAATATAAATGTTGGGCTCAATTGTGGTCATAAGTCAAGGACTACCTGTAGATGTTCCATCTCCAATCTTCTTGGATCCATTTTCAAAGGAAACTGAAACTGATTGTGCTTTATTTTTGCTTATTTCTAAATTAGAATTGAAGATTATTATTTCTCTACAGATAGGGGATCCTGCCCCTGCAGACATTTTCCCCTCTGTCTTGGGGGTAAGAAGAAGTGATGAGAAGAACAGCAAGATAAAGAGTTACCAGCTTTGGGGCAATTTCAAGAGGTCCCCACCAGCTTCTCTGGATCTGGGATTTTCCCTTTACTCCCATATCTCTAATATCCAAGCTATTTTGTGGATTTCCATGTGTTTTAAGGACAAAAGCATATTGCTATGACACTACTTTAACCTAGATAGAAGTGTGAGCATCTTTCTCCACTGTCTATTCAGTGCCTTGAAATGACAACTTTTCATTCAAAGAAATAACCGAGACACACTGGAATTGTTTGTCAAGGCAGGTTCCTAGTTATAACATCAACCAATCACCAAAGGATTCGGATTATGGCCAAAGTGGGCCTCTACCTCCATTCCACACGAACATTTTTAGGATCTCCGGAGGGCAACATTTGAGGTAGTTGACCAACATTTCAGATGTGCCTCTGTCTCTGATAAGCTCAAAGCAGCCTACATGGGGGATGGAGGGGGTGCAGCATTAATTTCTTCCTCACAAATAATGCTAAATGTATTTGTGGGGCTCATGTCTAGGTTTACCCATGTTCAAAAGCCAATTCTTTTAGTCACTGTTCCACAGCTGTCAGAGACGGGAAGTATTACGTGTTCTTAAGGTGGAACAATTCTATTAGATGTCATCTGTTATGCCGTGATTTTAATTTCATTCCTCTCAGAAATGAAAACCATTTTCATTTCGCTCTGCCTGCATCGTGCCAGCGTTGTCCTGCTCGCATGTCACCGACTGCATCATCAGAGCATGCTGTTCTGCAGTGCTGGAACCACTTGGGAGTGCTGCAAAAGGGCTTGTTCGCAATCAAGCCTGCGCGGTGTTGCTGATTGGAGGTAACGCTCGACTTTGAATTTCTTCCCCTGCCATAAACCGAGGCTGAGTACCTTTTAGCTACCCTAGCACTGATTGATGTCTCTGAGATGTATACAGCTTTTTAATATAGAAGCTTCCTGCAAGGCTCTTTACATTAATGCATACCTCTGAGATTAAAATTGGAAATAGGAGAGAGTGGAGAGAGAGACAGGCAGATTCTAACATTTCCCAGTTATTACTTTCCATCTGTTCGTGATCTACTCTTCTCCTTTCGTGTGTTTGCCAGTCTTTACCAGAAGATGGCAGCAGATTGTCAGACCTCTCTATACAGCTTACATGGAATAAAACATTATTTCTGTGTTCAGTTGGGGTGAAATGAGGAAGAGGAAAGGGAATCTAAGGATAAGAGGTTTGCCAATAATTGCTGGCTACTGAATCTATGCTCAGAGGGGGAAAAAAAATCAAAACCCAAAGCAAACATATACCTGACCTTTTCATACAAAGAGAAAATTGGTCCTGACTAGGCTGTCTTCAGATTTGAGGAGACTGTCAAGTTGTTTCAGAAAAAAAAAAAAAGACCGAACTGGATTTTGCACCGAATGTGTTTGCAAAGAGAACAGTCTACCCCAGCAGCAAGCTGATACAGCATTCTTTGAAGGATGAATAAAATTGGGGATTGGATTTTGATTGGCTGTTTCAGGAATAGAAGACCTTTTCCATTCATGGAAGGAAGCATTCAATGGAGGCTCCCCACTGAGAAAAGAGCAAAGGGGTCACCTGTCATGATGCGCCAGATGCTTTTGCAATGCTCCAAAGTAGCTTTTCAGGAGACACATTTTTCTATTCTCAATCCTACCAGCCCTTATTTGAATGTTTAATGAATAGTAGCATCACTGCTGCATTAACCAAAGTTGCATTGCAGTTGTCTTATTGGCAACAAGACATATTTAAGTCACAGTACTTGGGGAAAGTATTATATACTCCATTTTAAGGCAATGGTGGTCTGTCATTGGTGGCTTCATTATATTAAGTATACTATCACACTAAGCCATAATATGATTAGGTCAGTTTTTATTCTAGTACAGTGATGGCTAACCTTTTTGCCGTCGCGTGCCAAAAGCGGGGAGAGCGTGGGGGGTCATGGGTGCGTGTGCCCACATCCATCATTCAATGTGCCCCGCCCTCCCACGCATGCACACGTGACCCCCCCTACACTTCCCCCTGCTTTTGGCACAGTGGGCCTAGTAGGCCCGTTTTTCCCCCTCCCCAGGCTCCAGAGGCTTTCTGGGAGCCTGGGGAGGGCAAAAACAGCCTTCCCTATCCCCCGGAGGCCTTCCAGAGGCCAGAAACAGCCAGTTTCCCGACTTCCGATGGGACCGGAAGGCCTGAAAATCAGTTGGCTGGTGCGCGCATGCACGCTGGAGCTGAGCTAGGGCAACACTCACGTGCCCACCAATATGGCTCCACGTGCCACCTGTGGCACCCGTGCCATAGGTTCGCCATCACGGTTCTAGTATATTGTGCTGTTGGAAGTTGAAACCCACCCCTCCCCTAGAAAAATGAAATATTTTAGGATATACTAAAAGGGCAGAATATTTTCCCCTAAAAGGGAGGCAGAAACTCATTTCCCCCCCCCCCACCTTTGTCAATGGGCCATTAAGGCCTCAGCATCCCATCTGCAACACAAAGGACCCATATAGCAACAGAAACTCATCACATGGCACCTGGGGAGTTTACATTAATCAGCAAGGCTAGCTAAGATCCCCACCCCCTGGGAGTCTGACAACCAATCAGGATACTCTTCCTGTGCCCCAGGAAGTTCAAAGCCAGAGAGGGGGTATAAAACCCAGGAACACTCAGCATCTTTGCCTTTTCTGCTCAGGAACTCAAACCATGTGATCCTGTCCACCATTAAACCATCTTTCCAAGGAGTCTCCATGATTCCAGTGTCTTTTTCCCCACTTGGAACTGAACCCAGATGGACATTTCTTCCAACAGTGCAAAATCTGCCAATTGTGATTTGTTGAATACCAGTGTTATACAGCCCTTTACTGTAGTTTACATATGCAAATATAGTTAAGGAGAAAGCTAAAAAAAGTGTTTCTGTTAATTTGGCACTGGTCTAACTACAACTGCATATCTTTTTACTATATGCCGTGCAAAACACATGGACAATTCTTGGGCTGATTTTCACTCCCAAATTTCTGAGTAGCACAGTAATTACAACATTTACAGACATGTAGTATTTCATCAGTTTGTAGCTCTAACAATATTTTTTTTTAATTACAATTTTTCTTTCACTGAGCTTTCTTGCTTATAGCTGTTAAACTTATTAGTTTAGTGGTGCATCAAGCCCATTGGAAAAGTGAGTAGCCCTCAAAAGTAGTAAAAAAAGATTTTTAGTGGCTTTTGAATTGAGGGAGTGTTATAACTATTATGTAACTGAGAAAGCCCTTAGAAGTGCATCAACTTATTGAGACAGAGCAGGGCATATGAAGTGAGGGAATGTGTCTGCCTTTTATCAAAGTGCAGGAGGGTGGATATCTAGTAGAAAGCAAAGTCTAACTGACAAATGAGATAGCAACTCTCGAAGCAAGCACAAGCTGGAAAATACTCTTTCTATTCTGGAAAAGGGAAGTAACGGCAGAGGTCACATTCTGCATGGGAAGTAGAAGGCAATGTTCATTCCTACCTTCAAGAAATGGTTGGAGGCCTATATTTGTGACAGAATACCTTGGAAATGTGGATATGCTCTAAGTATTGCTCTAAATATTCAAGAGAGTGTTATAATAATTAGTAAGGTAAAGGTAAATGTCCCCCTCACACATATGTGCTATTCGTTCCCGACTCTAGAGGGTGGTGCTCATCTCTGTTTCAAAGCTGAAGAGTCAGCGCTGCCCAAAGACATCTCCATGGTCATGTGGCTGGCATGACTAAATGCCAAAGGCGCACGAACGCTTTACTTTCCCACCAAAGGTGGTCCCTATTTTTCTACTTGCATTTTTTACGTGCTTTCGAACTGCTAGGTTGGCAGAAGCTGGTAACGGGGGCTCACCCCGTTACGCGGCACTAGGGATTCAAACCGCTGAACTGTTGACCTTTCGATCCACAAACTCAACATCTTAGCCACTGAGCTACCACATCCTTTTCATAATAATTAGTACCTAACCCCTAAACTAAATTGGATGTTTCTGCTGCTTTATTCCAAAACGCCGTGGAATGGTAGGAGTCTTGGTTTTCAGATTTTCGAACAATAAGGAAATTGACCTATTTGCTTAGAACTCTGATCTATTGCAAAAGTTTGGGGGAGATTTATGTTGAGTGGACAAAATTCATGCCAGGTATTGACCAGATAAATTGATATTCATCTTTGCCATGACCTGGAAATAATTACTGGCTTCTTATTTAAAATAAGAATAATCATTCTTCCAAAATACAGTTTAGTTACCAATAAATGATCCATTGCACAAGGCACTACAAAAAAAAAAAAAAAAATGAACAGCCTGATATTCCAGGCTACCTGTGACCCTGGAAGGCACTCTATATTGTCAAGAATGTCATCTCTCCTCCAATCACTGACTTCCATCATGTTTTTGCCCTGGGATCAAGCTACCTGCTCCTTCTAAAGGGGACTAGGGAATGAATCATTTGTTTGTTTGTTTGTCTGTCTGAGGAACAGGTAAAATATTGGACTTATTTTTACATATTTTCATTAATAAAATAATGAAATAGTGTATTTTTTCTAACCAGGTGAAATTGTTCTACAAGTATTTCTTTCCAACACAAGAAGAACTTTCTGACATGGGCTGATGGATTGCCATAGCCAAAATTCATACTGTATTTATGAATATTTTCTTCAATTCATTTCTGAACTAGATGGATCATTTTAGATTTATTGAGAGTATTGTAATGTATGGAGTTTAGATTTATTTTTTATTTTTTTGCCTCATCTTCCTTTGTGGGTCTGTTTGTTTGTAGCCTAAATTCAGGGTTGGCTTCTTTCAAATAACTATGATATTGTATATCCAAATCAGGAGATATTCTCATGTGATACTGTGACTCTTGACAGTTCTAAACAGAGCCAATTTTGATAAATTTAATACTTGGGCTGAATCACATCAGCCCTATTTATCATAATAAATAAGCCTTATTTATCAGAAACTGCTGATACCTCAAAACTATTTGTTTGAGATTTGCATGAATAAGATTGACAAGAGGGTTGGTATAAATTATTAGCTTAAACGAATGCAGTCTACACAGATATAAAAATATAAAAACTACTTAACAAGCATTATGTACATGACAAGCTTTCTTTATCTACAAATATTGCCTTTCTGCATTAAAAAGACATTCAAAAATAAAATGCAATTTGGCTTCCATTCTTATTTATGTAATTGGACATTTCCCACCCTGTAGTTTGGATTAGTTTGGAAATATCTCCCTTCAGTCCTTCATTCCACATACTGTAGTGGTGCAGTGGTTAGAATGCACTACTGCAGGCTAACTCACTGCTCACTCCAGGAGTTCGATCCTGACTGGCTCAAGGTTGACTCAGCTTTCCATCCTTCCGAGGTCAGTAAAATGAGGACCCAGATTGTTGGGGGCAAGATGCCGACATTTGTAAACCACTTAGAGAGGGGTTAAAGCACTATGAAGCAGTACATAAGCCTAAGCACAATTTTGCTATTGCTATTGGAATTCCAAAACATTGGACTTGTTGTTGCTTATTGCTGTGAGCCACCCTGAGTCCTTGTGGAGAAAGGGCGGCATATAAGTCCAATAAAATAAATAAATAAATAAATAAACAAACAAACAAACAAACAAACAAATTTGACAAGCTTATTTATCAACCCTAGTATAAAACCAAGTTCTGCAAAATTCATGGCTGATTCCTGTCTCCAATAGCCTATGGTTTCTCCTGGATTTGGATTTAGTCTATATATATATATATTCATGATCTTTATTAAAAAATATATGGTAGTAAAAGCACGTACAAGCTAAAGTTAAAAAAAGAAGAAATAGAAAGAATAAAAAGTGCAAAGAGATAAATAGAAAAAAGCAAAAGATAGTAAGAAATATATGTGAAGTTACTTCCAATCTTCATCATAATAAGTAAAAACAAATTTGATAACTCTTTATCCCCTAAGGTAACATGAAATATTTTTTTCTTTCCATAACTCATCCCTTATCTATATGCAAATCCATACAACTAGACACAAGGACAGTTTTTTCCCAAATGCCATCACTCTGCTTAACAACTAATTCCCACAACGCTGTCAAATAATTTACTAAGACTGTATTACTATTATTCTTCTCTTCCTTACTAGTATCTATCTCTTTCCACTTATTACTATAACCATGTTACTTGTATCTTTCAATTATATTGTTTTTATTTATTTCCTAGTACGATTTGATAGCTTATTAGTAACCTTGACTATCACTAAGTGTTGTAACTTTTTATTCTTGATGAATGTATTTTATTCTCCTTATGTACACTGAGTGCATATACAGCTAAGACAAATTCCTTGTATGTCCAATCACACTTGGCAAATAAAGAATTCTGTTCTAGTCTAATCTAGTCTAGTCTAGTCTAGTCTAGTCATCTTCAACTTTTCATTTTTTGTGTCAGGAAAATGTCCATAAAGGGTTACCAGAACTTTATGAAAACACGGTTTAATCAAACAAATCAACTTTATAGTTTTTCCTTTTACTTCTGCAGTTTTGCTCTTTCATTCAGCTGTCATAGCATTTGATCTCTCTTTAATTTTTCTTTTTCTTTTCTTTTTCTCATTGCAAAAACTTTATTGAGGCTCTTTTGTAAATTCAGTAAAAAGTCCTTATCAGGGTTATTCTGTCATCAATTCACTTTAGCTGACTTCTCCATTTTATAATCTACCCTTTTGTTATTATCCAGTATTTCTTGATATTTTTACACCAGGTGAAATTTGTTCCATATTTGTCATTCCTTTGTTCATATTTTTTAGACAAATCTATCCATAGAAGCTGACATATATACCAGGGGTGGTTCTATTTACCTTTACTACCGGTTCACAACGGGAAGCTTCTGCGCATGCGCAGATAGTCCATTATGACGTCCAGGTGGGTGGGAGGAGCCTCCTGCCGCTTTTACTACCTGTTTGCAAGAACCAAACAGAACCGGGAGCAACCCACCACTGATCTATATGCTACTAAACTTTTGTACCTGTAATCTTTAAGTGGGTGAAATGTGTAGCATGGCAAAAACATTTTCAACCAACATACCCCAAATAATTTACAGATAGCTGGGACTCACTGCCAGCTTTCCACAAGGAAATTCAATAGGGAAGCCATCAGGAAGTTGCTCCCTCTCACACTGTTTTTGGCCTAAGCAATAAGATGAATCGTTTGAATTGATTAGGACAATATGTGAATTTAGCCACTGTAATTTATAAAAGAGTTTTAGAGTTCAGGAATATATATGAACTTAGTAGCTACATCTTTTTCAACAAACCATGATTAAATTACTTGTGTAACATGTGAATACCTAGATTTCTGTATAATCTATCACCAGCCTATGGTAGTTTGGAATGAACACAAGATAGGGTCTAATCTGGAGGTGACATTAAAATTCCAACATTCCCTTGGATTGTTCCCATCATTCTTCAGTTTTACAGGAAAAGCTGATACAAGCTTCCATTTTCTTCCTAATTAACTTTTGAATGTATCCTATGTATTTTCAGACATTGTCTTAAATACTACCTTTCCCACCTCTGCATCAGTAGGTAAATTATTTATAACCCATCCATTTTAAAAATTAACAGTTTTATTCTCTGTTTCCAAATTAATTTTGTTTTTAATCTGGGTTTGTTATGGTAGTCTAGTGCTTTGTTCCTTGTATTATTCCTAGAGACCTTCTTCAGCCAAAGCAATTTAAAAATATTGTAATAAGTCACACAATCTAGCTAGAGTCAGGTGGATTTGTTAAATCCACTGAATTGTTCTAATTTAGAGAACACAGCTGTGGCCTGCTACTATCTAAGCCCGTGATGGCGAACCTATGGCACGGGTGCCACAGGTGGCATGTGGAGCCATATCGGTGGGCACGCGAGCTCAGCTCCGGCACACATGTGTGCGCCAGCCAGCTGATTTTCGGGCTTTCTGGACCCCCCAGAAGTCAGGAAACACACTGTTTCCGGCCTCTGGAGGGCCTTCCGGGGGGGGTGGGGAAGGCCGTTTTTGCCCTCCCCAGGCTCCTAGAAAGGCTCTGGAGCCTGAGGAGAGCAAAAAACGGGCCTACCGTGCCCACCGTGCCATTACGTGCCAAAAGCAGGGAGAGCACGGGGGGTGCATAGAATTATGGATGTGGGCACGCGTGTGTGTGACCCCACCACGCTCCCCCCGCTTTTGGCATGCGATGGCAAAAAGGTTAGCCATCACTGATCTAAGCTGATGCAGTGGCCCTTTAAATAGATACATTTTCTTCTCCAAATTTCATCCCATGTTATTAGATTTCCACAGCTTTACTTTCTCTTTCAGGCACAGGAAATTTCACAGTTAATGTTTGTGTATGGTAGGGGGAAAAGATGGATAACACAGTGGTTGGCGAGATCACTTTTCTCATACATCCATTTTTCAGCACACTGATTGATGTATGTTACTACAGCTATACTTTTTATTTTCTCCTGTCCTCAGAAGTCTTAAAATATGCTGAGCTGTCAGCATCTTTCTGTTTTCTCTCCTTAGCTGCCTTATAAAACTCTGTTTAGGGCACGTTGACATTGATCCAACATTGCAGAAAATTCTGCCTCCTTGAGATTTATACCAAAAGCTCCATGGAGCAAAGGCAAAGAGAGAACTTGGTTTTCTGGTACCTTATACAATAGGAAATAGTTCAGAAGAGCCCCTTTCCCTGGACAGACTTTGGGAAACCCATCCTTATACACAATAATGCTGCCCAAAGGGAAGGTCTCCAATTGGTGTTGTGAACTGACTGTGACTAAGGCAGTAGTAGGTTTCAAATCCAGTCACTACCAGTTTGCTCGTGGGCGCACACATGCTCACGCATGTGTGCGCGGTGCTTCTGCGCATGTGCAGAAGTGTCCCGGCAGGTGGGCGGAGCCTTCTGCCACCGCCGCTACCCGTTCGCCCGATCCGGGGCAAACCAGTAGCAACCCACTCCTGGACTGAGGCCATCATGAGACTGTCTTTCCCTTTTTCTGCTTCTTACTGAATTCCCAATTGGGTTAACAAATAATCAGTTTAATCTTGGTTTATGGAATTGGTTGGGTTTTGTAAAGCACACCACACCATAAGTAGGCATGTATAAAATGAGGTACCTCCAGCCTCAGGAAGCCAGGATTGAAAGTCTCAATTCACTTCCAAAAGTTGTTATCAAAAATAACACTAAAGTACAATTATTAGAGTTAAGACTGGAAATTAGTCATTTAAATTACATTTGATTTTTATCAAATTGCAGCGTAACTAAAATGAAGTTGTTTATTTTTTTTGTCTTGACCTGTTTGGGGGTTGTTTCTGACACAAGACTCAAAGGCTGACATCAATCAATCTGAAAAGGCTTGTAAAGACTTACTATGTATCTCTAAATCACTGCAGGTTGCACAAGATTCATGAAGCAAAACCATGTTATGGCTCAGTGCAGGGCTTCAAGACCAGCAAATAATGCCAGCCTTCTCCTTCCTCTCCTTGCTTCGCAATCCTTTGTTCTTTATCTCTCTTCTTTTTTTGCCCAGATACCAGCCATGTGTTCTGTCCCCGTCTCACACACACACCCAAACAGCCAGACGGGGGATAAATAAACCTTGCAAACACCCAATTCCAGTGATAAGAGGCTTGGCAGCAGCCCAGTAGCTGCTTGCCAAGAACTTTTTACTCTGAGAAGGAGGGGTTGTTCCTCCACCAGATAATACAGACAAAATACACACAGTCAAATAGTCCAGTTTGTAATTAAGTCCACAGCAGATAAGCGTTGTTTCCAAAGGTGCAAAGTGACTCGCCAGAAGTTAAGCTTTGTCCGTCACAGAGTCTGAATAGCCACTACACTCCCTTTTATACCCTGTGGGGTGTGATCCAGTGACTCAGCTTAATCTCTGGCACGCCTCCTTTTCTGCTGCGTGCGCTTATCTCTCCGACGCTGGCGTGGATCCAGCCAAGACGTATCCCCCTCGCTGTCTGACTGCAACTGCTCAGGGATACCTGGCTCCTGACCAATCTCTTCTCCTTCGGGAGACACCTGAGGCATTGCCAGAGAGGATGGTCCTGGAGAGGGAGGCCTGGCCAACTCCTCTCCTTCATGTTCAGAGCCTTCTTCCTCCAATAAAATGGGCTCGGATGTCAGACCCACAACACCATGAGAGGGACAGGTAATCCTTGCTCTAGGTTGGAATTAATCACCTGCAGTACTTTTGAAAGTAGGTAAGAACTGCATGAAATTAGCCAAAGGATATGTGTGGTACAAGACCTGCCGATGGTGTGCCATTGATCTAAAGGAATACTTCTTCTGGTTTTCAAAATGGCAAGATTGGAAGAGCAATGCTTACAACAATGTTCAAGCATAGAATAGTTTTCATTTGGAAGAGGAAAGGAGCAGCACTTGTATTTTCTTTTTATTCTTCAGTGGAATATTCCCAATCTTATTTATTTGCTTATTTATTTATAAAATTTATATAGCTGTCTGTCTCATACAAGGTGATTTTGGTAACACACAATAAAACCAAAAATTAGAATAAAAAAACCAGTTAAAACAATTAAATAAGTAAAATAAGTAAAAACAAGACTATGAGAGGGTAAAATTAAGATTAAGAGGTTCAGCCAATGCATGGGTTCACTTCCCTCAGAAAATCTCCAGGCCTGATGAAAAGAATCATGTTTTGAGGACTTTCAAAAATGCCACAGGGTGAGACTAATTTCACCCCAGCAGGGATGATGTTCCAGAGGGCATGTGGCTCAGCACAAAAGGCCCATTTCCTGGGTCCCATCCAGTGGTGGGTTGCTCCCAGCTCAGTCCAGTTCTTGCGAACTGGTACTAAAAGCGACGGGAGGCTCCACCCACCCGCCCGGACGTCATTATGGACGATCTGCACATGCGCAGAAGCGTGCACGCTCCGGTTGTGAACTGGTAGTAAAGGTAAGTAGAACCCACCCTTGGTCCCATCAGAAGAAACTCATTAGTAGATGGGACCCACAACATGCCACTTCTGTTGAAAGTGATGGATCAGATAAATGTAATCAGGGAGAGGTGGTCCCTCAAATAAGATGGCCCCCTTTAAAAGTCAAAATCAACCCATTGAACTATATCCAGAAGCAAACTGGCAAGCTAATGCATAACTGCTCACACCACTGCATTTTGCACCAGAAAAAGCTTCTAGATATTGTTGAAGAGCAGCCTTATGTGCAGCGTGTTAGGGTAGTACCATGATGGCGAATCTATGGCATGTGTGCCACAGGTGGCACGCAGAGCCATATCTATGGGCACATGAGCATTGCCCTAGCTCAGCTCCAGCACGCATGCACGCACAGGTCAGCTGATTTTTGGGCCTTCCAGGCCCACTGGAAGTCAGGAAACAGGCTGTTTCTGGCCTCTGGAGGGCCTCCGGGGGGGGGGAGGCCATTTTTGCTCTTCCCAGGCTTCTAGAAAACCGCTGGAGCCTGGGGAGGGCGAATAAAGGGACTTCCGGTCCCACTAGAGGTCGGGAAATAGGCCATTTCTGGCCTCCGGAGGGCCTCCGTGCGGGTGGGGAAAGGCTCTGGAGCCTGGGGAGGGTGAAAAATGGGCCTACTGAGACCACCATGCCATCGCATGCCAAAAGCGGGGGGGGGGGTCATGCATGGGGGGGTATCTCATTGAATTATGGGTGTGGGCATGCATGCGTGCAACTTCCCCACGCTCCCCACGCTTTTGGCATGCGACGGCAAAAAGGTTAGCCATCACTGCTCTAAACAAACATTATTTCTTTACTTCCCCCAATCCCATATAGAACTCTATTATAGATGATTGCAAGAATTAAGATTGCATTACCTATTCTACTGTTTTCACCAACCAATAAAAAAACTTGCAGTGGTTTACATCCATACAGATAAATAACCATTCATTTAAAATGCTCATGGCAAAACAATTAAAAAATCAATAATCACAAACAATATAAAACAATAGCAACAGCCAATAGGTAAAAGTATACAACCAAGGTACAAAAGCAAAATCTAGCAGATAAATTAATTTCAAAATAAAAATGATGGCCACAGTCAAACTCATTTCCACATGTTCTACATAGAATTTTAGTCTTAAGCAACTCCTCTGATGATAAAAATGAGACAAGGTGGAACCAGCAATTGAGAACCAGTGCCTTCTGGCTTCCATTCCACTTACCTCAAGGCAAATGGAGTATAATTAAAAGTTTTTCCCAGGAAGAACATGCTGCTGTAGATGGGCTGAGTCATGTAGGTGAATGCAGCCCGGCAGGTATGTAGGCTCCAAGCATATAGAGCTTGATAGATTTAAAAATAACAGTCGGCACTTATTGGTAATGACTGTAGAGCCTGAAGCACCCACCAATAATTAGGCTGCACTTCAAGATCATATACATGAAATCAATGGTGGGTTGCCCCTGGTTTGGACCAGTTCGCAAGAACCGGTAGTAAAACTGGTACGAGGCTCCACCCACCACCCCGGATGTCATCATCAGTGATCTGCACATGCGATCCCGTTGCGAACCAATAGTAAAGGTAAGTAGAACCCACCCCTGCATGAAATGCCCTAAAGACTACATAGTACTAAATACAAATATTATACTTTTGCCCCTAGGTAGCTACTGGGTAAAGGGAAACAAGTGATCTCATATGCATCATGATACCCCTGCACAAGTGACTTAGATCATATGATTTGCATGTTGTAATTGTGGCTTCTGCCAGATGCCTGTATTTTAATCTTAATTCTTACTTTGAGGTCCAAATGTAACATGGATAATTTTGCAACAAACAGTACATTAGCACTGGCTTTAAAGCAGCAGTCCCCAAATTTTGGGTGGCAGGGACTGGTTCCATGGAAAAGAGGCTTTTCCGTGGACCAGCGGGGACGTGTTTTTGTGTGCTGCCTGCATCCCACTCGTGTGCATGGATCGGACTTCACTTGTTTGTGTAGCCTGGTTTCTGGTGTGCCACAGATCAGTGCCAGTCCATGGCCTGAGGGTTGGGGACCCCAGTTTAAAGGAAGGTTTGCACTTTAATTTATAAAAAGATTTTCTGGTCCATGAGATCAAGTATGAAAGATATGCAACAAGTAAAAGAAGAGAAAACATCTAAGCAGAAACAGAAAGTATTATTCTTTTCACCAATTTAGCTTTTCAGAGAATAGAATATCATATGCTAACATCACTTTAGCATAAATACTCCCTTTTTTACGACCCTGTAGTCCTTATCCAGGGAAACGGTGGCTCAGTGACTAAGATGCTGAGCTTGTCAATCAGAAGGTCGGCAGTTCAGCGGTTTGAATCCCTAGCACCCCGTAACGGAGTGAGCTCCCATTACTTGTCCCAACTTCTGCCAATTTAGCAGTTCGAAAGCACGTAAAAAATGCAAGTAGAAAAATAGGGACCACATTGGTGGGAAGATAACATCACTCCGTGCACCTTCGGCATTTAGTCATGCCGACCACATGACCACGGAGACATCTTTGGACAGCACTGGCTCTTCGGCTTTGAAATGGAGATGAGCACCGCCTCTAAAGCCGGAAATGACTAGCACGCATGTGTGGGGGAATCTTTACCTTTACCTCTACCTCAGGGTAGAGTTGGACAACTTGATGTTCATTTTCCTCACCTCCAATTTTCTATAACTCAATTATTTTATTGGGATGGGGCCTATTGAAAAAAACCAGGCCAAGGGCTGGGTGATGTGGCAGATTAATTTAGAGGAAGACATTTTCAGCACCGCTTGAAGTACGTAAAGCCCCAATGCCTCAGGGTAACAAGGAATCCCTTTTGCTCTGCAAATTAAATCCCATCTCTAGAGATTGTAGCTGGTGGTGCCAGATATATGTCCAAGAGAAAATCCAGAGTTTTTCTTGAATGTGATAGACGTATAGAATTATGTGCAGTACTTGGTGCTCTTTGAACTTGGTTGTTTGTTTGCAGAGATTTCATTATCCAACTAAGTAACTTCATCAGTGCTAGTGAGTATGGGGGAGGGGTTTGCTCCCTGTTTATATACAGGAGCTTGTCCTGCTATTTTGGTGGGGATGTAGTTTTCTCCTCAATAATTCTCTGATTAGGATTTTAATAGAAAAGAATATATGTAGCTCAGGGTTGAACTGTAGGAATAACTATTAAGAGGTAATATCTTGCAGACGAACAGAAGATAATTGGATGCTACGATGTGTCTATAGCTAGAAAGATTAGTAAATGAAAGCAATAGTTTTCACTGGGACAGTCTCTGGAAGCAAAAGTTGGATTTGAAGAAGCAGGATCAAAAGAGTATCAACATTTTTGCATCTTAATGTTGGAGAAGACTCCTGGAAATGCCATGGGTAGCCAAGGAAGGAAACTAATGGATTACTGAACAATTCAACCAAGTTTCACTGTCACTTGTCACTTCAGACACATTATGTGAAGACCTAACTCTCTGAAGAGACTCTAATGCTAGGAAAGGTGGAAGAGAAATAGAGGACAACCAGCAGCAAGGTGGATGGACTCAGTTATAGTCATAATGGGTACTCTGATGGAAGGCCTGATGGACCAGTTAGGGACAGAATATAAAGTGAAAAAATATTGCTGTGTTGTAGGAACAAGTTTATAATCCCAATTTGAGAGAGGATAAATTCTGTAGAAATCAGTAGATCTATCCTATGAGTACAGATGTTCTGGCAAAATCCTGGAGATGAGACTGCAATCAATCCCCTTTGAAACTATTATTTTCTTCTGATCAAAACATAGAGGAAAAACACTGTCATTTTTGCAGATAATGTTTAATATGTCCTCATCAAGGCACAAAACCAGGATCATGAATGAATCTACTCCCCAGGCTGATATCTTCACTTTTTTTCTTTTTTGCAGGAGTCTCCTTTCCTTTATTTTTTTTATTAGACATATGCTAGCAAAAGTTAAATTCAGTGAACCTGTAGCAAAGTCAGTATAGTTTTTACATTGGTTTAAATTGTGCATACCTTATAAGAATAAAAACAAACAGCTTAAAAATAATGTTCCATTCCAAAGTGAGATTCTACAGATATCTCTATTTTTAACACAGACTCACAGTTATGATGAACAGTAATGAGTATTATTAATTGGAGTTAATTGCAATGTGGTAGATATGAATAGATGCAATTGCCATGTATAAATATTTTATGTCTTTACTTTAAACATGCAATTTTGTTACATACTTCGCAATGATTTAAATGAATGTGTTGTTTTTGCAGGTATGTGTATAAGGAAAAAATATTAATTTATCTAAATACTGTTCTCTTCCACAGTAATCCCACAGCAATTCTAATGATTGGGCTCCGTTGAATTACTATATAAAATGGCTAGATATTGGGGGGGAGGGGGGGCAGAGGGAAGGTCTCTTTCATCTGATATTATTAGGTGTAGGGTTTCCTGCCTAAACAGGGGGTTGGACTAGAACAGGGGTCAGCAACCCACTGCTTTGGAGCCACATGTGGCTCTTTCATTCCTCTGCTGCGGCTCCCTGTTGCTGGTCGGCTTCACAATTGATAGGGCTTTCAGTTAGGACAGGTAGAGGAAAAAGGATGCCGTGCTAGGAGGAGACTCTATGGTGGGGGAACCGGACTTCTGGTCAGCTCCAGAATTGAATGGGGGCTTCTGGTTAGGACCTTTGTGGCTCTTTGAGTGTTTAAGGGTGCCGACCCCTGAACTAGAAGACCTCCAAGGTCCCTTCCAACTCTGCTATTCTATTCTATTCTATTCTATTCTATTCTATTCTATTCTATTCT
>WNWU01000001.1:70101557-70138256 GCA_012654045.1 Ptyas mucosa | reverse complement strand
ATTCTATTCTATTCTATTCTATTCTATTCTATTCTATTCTATTCTATAAAACAAAGAAATGTCTAGAAGATGCAAAGGACAATAGGTCCAGTTGTTGCAAAGAATGAATGCCTTTTAAAGTAGCCTTAAAATGTTCACTGTTACTTGGGAGAAGCTGCTCACCTAGTGAATTTAAACTCTTAAGGAAGACAAGGCTTCTTTCCTTTCCTTCTGGATCAGATACTTAATTCAATTCAATTCAATCTGCATTTTCTATAGATTTTCTCTTCCCATTCTTTCCCAGTACAGCTCCATCACCTCCTTGCTACATTTCTATCCTTGGTTTCTTCGTTGTTGGTTTCCTAGAAGGCAGGAGGGGAATGTGTATTGGCATGTGTGTAGTATATGAGAGAGCATGGTTAATATACTGTATGTGGGGTGAAAAGAATTAATGTTTGCTGTAATGTAATTTCTTATTTCATAGCACTTAATTTTAATTAGAAGTGTTATTAATTCAATTATTTATTTTTATCTCGACCCACGTTTTGGCTGAGTGTGGTTTCTAATAGGTAAATAGATAATAGATGATAGATAGATAGATAGATAGATAGATAGATAGATAGATAGATATTGACATAGATATATAAATATGCCTATATTTATAGGCATATTTGTAATGGGCAGGTGAAATTCCAGAATTCCAGGTTTGGGTTATGATGCAATCCTTGACTGATGAAGGAAAAAAGCAGGACTCAGTATAGAATTTTTGCGTTTACATGATTTTTCTGTCTATTCTTAGTTGTTAAACTCAAGTTCATATCTGGGGAAGGAGTTAAATATAGCATATGCACTTGGCCTGGAAGCCTTTTTAGAATTATCTCACTAAATTAATACTCAGTATTAAAATGAACAGTGACAATGAAGCCAAGTAATGCAGATTTTATCAGTGGTAAAGACAAAAGCTAATTTATTTATTTATTTATTTGTTCAACTTGTATGCCGCCTTTCTCCGAAGACTCAAGGTGGCTACAATGCATTTAAAAACCATATATAAAAACATTAAAAATTAAAACATTAAAAACATTTAAAACCCATTCACACCATTCATGGCTGGATCTCGCCAGATCGCAACAGCGAGATCAACAGCCCCAGACCTGCCGGAAAAGCCTTGAAAATCCATTCACACATATGTTTATGAGATAGATGAGATATTACCAGGTAAAGCCAGATGTTACAAACACCCCTTCACATGGCTAAAATTCAAATCACTACGCACATGGCCATTCTAGTAGTTGTCTTTAAATATAAACAATGAATCAGAATTGTTGAAAATTCAAGCTTATTTTTTTACAAACTGGTACACTCTGTTTGGCCATGCTATTTGAGCAACTAAAAATACAAAGGGAAGAAACTACCATTTCATTTTGCTTTACATTTTGGATTCCCTGTTTGTTTGGCCTAAATGCAAAGTTTGTTTTCCGTTTGTGATTTAGCCTGGATTTGATATAGTATTGCTGCCTCTTAGTTCATTTGTGGTTGATTAAGTTGCTCCCATCCAAAAAAAGAGTCAAACGACAGTGAACAGAAAGCATTCACAAACATGCCAGTTGTGAAACAACAGCCAGAATCCTCTGTAATTCTGATTTATCACTATATACAAACAATGGGCTTATCTTGGTCCTCCTTGTGAATAGTTTTCACCCAGCACTGATGAAAAATGAGCAGGAAAGTCACATTCCACTTTATAAATGGTGGCATGAATCTCCCTCAAAGACAGAGGAGAATAATTTTTAAATAAGAATTCAATGTGTGCCAGAAGTTAATAAATTGTGTGGTTACGTTATAACACTTGTGATATCTGTTCATTGACCATGCTGAATAGGTCTGGTGGAAGTTGGAATTCAATAACCTCCGAAGAGCTACAGGTTTCCCACTTCTAATCAGAATTACATGTGTGCTTTAGTGGCTTAGAAAACAGATTGGGCAAATAAATAGTGAAGGATACAGAGTAACAGAGTTGGAAGGGACTTTGGAGGTCTTCTAGTCCAAACCTCTGCTCAAGCAGGAGACCTTATATCATTTTTTTAAAAAAAATTGATTTATATGCAGCCCTTCTCCGGAGACTCAGGGCGGCTTACAATGCGTTAAGCAATAGCCTTCATACTTTTGTATATTTATACAAAGTCAGCTTATTGCCCCCACAATCTGGGTCCTCATTTTACTTACCTTAGAAAGGATGGAAGGCTGAGTCAACCTTGAGCCTGGTGGGATTGAACTTGCAGTAATTGTAAGCAGCAGACGTGAAGTGGATGTTAATGACTGCCTTAGTCTACTGAGCCACCAGAGCTCAGTATTTTGAACAAATGGCTGTCCAATCTCTTCTTAAAAACCTCCAGTGATGGAGCACCCACAACTTTTGGAGGCAAGCCATTCCACTGATTAATCGTTCTCACTGTCAGGAAATTTCTCCTTAGTTGTAGACTGGATCTTTACTTGATATGTTTCCATCTGTTACTTATTATCCTGCCCTCAGGTGTTTTGGAGAATAGGTTGACCTCCCTCTTCTCTATGACAGCCCCTCAGATATTGGAAGACTACAATTACGTAACTGCTAGCTTCTCTCTTTGTTAGACTAGACATACCCAGTTCTTGCAACTGTTCATCATGTTTTAGCCTCCAGCCCCCTAATCATCTTTGTAGCTCTTCTACTTATTTCTATTACCTCTTGCTACTAACCATGTAAAGTGGGTTATCTGAAAAAGATATAAAAGCAATACAACCAACAACACAGTAGCATAAATACTTTCATTTCACGCAAAAACACGTTTGATTAAAAGCACACTAAAAGGTTGAAAGTGCATGTTTACAGGTGACACAACTTTAAATACTAGTTGCTACCAGCAGGGGGAACTGCTGCATTCATCCCATGAGTGGGACACTAGAAGCTGAATTTGATGGAAGTTTGGATTGATCCAGAAGCACTTTTTGACTATTTTTCGGACTTCAAAATTTCACAGAACAGGTTATACTTAACTTTACTTAGTTCCTTGGTAACTTTTATTTTGTCTCCAACCTCCCCTTTAAGGAAACTATTGAGAAGATGATGGAGATTCAGTTGTGGAACATTCTAGAGGAAGTAGATTATTTGGACCGTTTTCAGTCAGGTTTTAGGACCATCATGGGGCAAAAGTAGCACTAGCTGCTCTAGCAGTTAACTGTCATCAGAACTGGATGAAGGGAGGTCAGACCTCTTGGACCTTTTAAAACCTTTCAGTACCATCCTACAGGATTTGGGAACTGGCATTGTTTTAAAGTGGTTCCATTCCTGAGCAGGAGTTGGTCATGGAAACAATAGCTGAGCCCTTGGATGTTCCAGTGTGGGGTACTAGAGTCACTGCTCTTTAACCCAGACTATTTAACATATATTTGAAACAACTGGAAGAAGTCATGCATCAGTTTGTGGCAAGGATCATCAATACAATGATAATATTCAATCTATACATCATCAGTCTAGGTCATGGCTGTCAAACTCACGGCCCGTGGGCCGGATGCGTCACATGCTAGCCACACCCATGCCCTGTTTAGCAAGGGGGGGAAAGTCCCGATACATCATGTGATGCCGCCATGATGCCCCAAGTTTGACACCCTTGCTCTAGGTCAAGCACAAAACACTTAGTTTTAGATCATCATCCTGGATCTGTAGAAATGCTGCAGACACATAAACCTACAGCATTAAGATGAGGAAAAAGCTCAGATTACATTGTGTTAAAGCAGAATGAATGTATGTCCATAAATATCAAGCTTATCTATTAACTTTTATCCCATTTGTTCTTTTGTGAGGTTTTGCTCCCCTAGAAGCAACAGGAGATCCTTCTGAACTCATGGCTCCTGCGAACTGAGCAGAGGGACCTTTATACAGCTTCTGCTGTTATACCAGTTGGGGCCCACCTAGATTGCTGTATCCCAGTAACACTAATAAAGGAGAATATTTGTAGCTCAGGGTTGACAATGAGTGGCCCTTGGTGCTCTCTGAGCTTGCTTGTTTTCTCACAGTTCTTTCATTATCCAAACTAGGTAACATCATCAGTGCTAGTCACTAGTCTAGTTTGGGTAATGAAACGTCTGCATAATCTACCTGTTGACAAATAACTAAATAAATATTAAATGTATTAAATAAGATCAGAGAGCACCAAGCACCACTCATATCCCAGCAAAAGTCATTCTGATTACCTTGTGGTAATCCTTCACCTTTGAAGATGACCGGGATGCTGCAGTTAGTACAGTTCATGACCACATGATTAGTCAGGAAGGCCTGTTACTTTTGGCGTATACAGCCCTGTCTTTCAGTAGGTTTCAAGGCCCAATTCTGAGGGCTGATTCTCACCTATAATGGTCTACATAGACTGGCACTGGACACATTGCCAAGCATGATTCTGCCCATATGCTTCAAAGGTCAAGGGAAGGTCTCTCTCTCCTCCCCTGGGAGATGAAGGGGGCTTGGATCAGAAGACAGTTTTCTTCGCAAGAGTCCTCTTTTTATGGGACATTCTTCTCCAGAGATGCAATTAGTTTCTACTTCCCTTGCATTCGTGAAGGGTCTTGAAACAATTTTATTTCAACAAGTCTCTGTATCTGTTCCTGGCATCTATCTTTTAAAATTGTTTAAGGTTGCTCTAATACCTGCAGATATTTGTTGTTTGGATTGCCTGTTCTGCTTCAATATCAAGACTTGAAATGGTCCTCTCTTTATAGCTGTAATTGCAGAGAAGTTAAAAAGAAAGCAATCCTTTAATTTCTCTGCCTTTGTTTCTCTTCCTTCAGAGTGTGCTTTGCTAACAGGTAAAGCCATCACAACGAAGGCAAAACCTTTTGAATTTCACAAAAGGAAATACCACTTCAATGTATTTGTTTGCTTATCTATCTTTACAGTATATTTCCTATTTCTAAACTAGGAGTATGGTACCTTCATTCTCAGTTCTAAGGCTGGTTGCTCTATCTGGTTTTTTGACACATCTGAACTTTGGCATTGGAGAAGACTTCTGGGAATACCAAAGAAACAAATGGATCAACAAACAAATCAACCCAGATTTCTCATTCAAAGAACAAATGACGACTCAAATTATCTTAACTCTCTGGAGAAGGCTCTAATGCTGGGAAAGGTGAAAGGAAAGAGGAAAAAGACACCTAGCAGCAAGGTACATGAAGCTGGTTAGAGTTGAGATGAGTGCATTGGAAGATTTGAAAGAATAGGTTAGTGTTGTGGTCCGCCAGCAGCCTGCAGAGCTGGCAGCAGAGTCAGAGAGTGAGGAGGCTGGGGAGGAACATGGGCCAGTTCTGGAGTCTGGGGAAGGCTCAGACGAGGGCTCTGCATCGGAGGCAGAGATGGGGCTAGGGCCATCTGGGACTCCAGAGCCTCCAGAGTCGAACATCAGAGAGGCAGCAGAACAAGAGGAGCCTGTTCCTAGTGTGTGCATGCACAGAGTTGCCAGAAGGCAAGAACAGTTAAAACTAAAGGGACGACTCAGGAGTAAGGCCTGGAGATGATTAGCCCCTCCCATAAGGCTTAAAAGAGGAGCAAAGGCCCATGTGCCCTTTGCAGGAAAGCAACGTTATTAATTCTGTTCCCAGTCGGCATCTCTGTTTGATTCTGGACTCTGTGTGGTTTTGCCAAGTAGTCTTTGGCAGCATGTCAAGGGAGATAAAGGTTGGTGATTATCCCAAAGGACTTCTCCCGAAGGACTTTTTGCAACGAATTGGGACTCAGCTGTGAATGAAACTAATTCACAGCTGTTGCAATAAAAGAGGTTTTTGGGACGACTAGTGTGTTTTAATGATTCAGGAAGCCTAGATCACAACAGTTAGGGATAGATTGTTCTGGAGAAAATCTATGTGGTTGCTAAAGAACAGGACCAGTGGTGGGATTCAGCTGGTGTTCTCCGGGTCACACAAACCAGTAGCAGGGAGGCTTCACCCACCCACCCAGATGCAATGCATGACTACTGCGCATGTGCAGAAGGCCGTGCGCATGCACAGAGGTGGCGCATGATCACATTTGCGAACCAGTAGGAAAGGTAAGTGAATCCCACCTCTGGTCAGCACTGACTTGATGCCATATGATCAGTCAGGTTACCCAACCATAGATCATACATATGGACCCCTTAGAATCCCTAAACCAAGATCTGCATCCAAGAATCAACTGGCTGCCAGATTGCAGGTGTGACTATAACAAGACCTATCTACTCTAAAATCAGATTTTATTTTTGTTCCTTCTCCCATCAGCATGGAGGATATCAGTGACTAAGGTAAATAATTAAGCAGGAAAGTGGTTAATTGTTCCTCTGTCTTAGATAGAGAAGCATTTTATATAGTAACACTTCATTGACAAAAAGAGTTTGTATAAAAAAAGAACAACACATTTCACAAATGAAGGCTATGCAGTTGGCAGTAAACATCATTATGTTTAATGGAGGCTATAGATAGTAACTCTGCACGCAATTGCATGCACACTGGTTCCAATAAATTTGGTAGAAGGCTATGCAGAGTTGTAAGTGTGTGTGTGTGCGCACACAATTAAGATGAACACTATAGATTAAAATGCAGCTTATAAGTGTATCGAAATCATGCGGTTTTCTGTATTCCTTTACTGTGCCTGAGTCCTGCAATTCAAGCTCTCTGTTTTTTATATATGACTGACAGGTACTCAGGCACAGATGAATGCTACAAAAGTGGTGCCAATTGTGCCTCTGAGACTATACTGGGGTTCATTAATTTTTATTTATTAATAAATTTATATGGCTGCCAATATCATGCAAAAGTTATTCTGGGAGACCTACAACAGTCAGATAAAACAAGGCATATAAAAAACAATCAGGATTTTTTAAAAAATATAAAATTGGCCTTAAAGGTTAAATATTATTAAGACAAGCTATATAAACCTCGGAGAAAGCCATCTCAGTAGAGGAACCATCTATATATGTCTTGGGTTCCCAGGTCTGGATGGGAAACAACAGGCTTCAGCTGAACCCTGGGAAGACTGAGTGGCTCCAGGTTTGGGGGCTGTAGGTTTGGGGCAGGGGTAGGTTCTATTTACCTTTACTACCAGTTCGCAATGGGATCGCAATCGCGTGCTCACTTCGCTCGCACATGCACCTTGCTTCTGCACATGCGCAGATCGCTTCTCATGACGTCAGAGTCAGTGGGCGGAGCCTCCCACCAGTTTTACTACTGGTCCGAATCGGGGGCAACTCATCACTGGTTTGGGGGCCACTGGACTTGGAAGTCCCAAGTCTAGAGGCATAACCAGGTCGGGGGGTGGGGGTGGATTTCCAGAACATCAAGAGGGATGGAGCTAACCTGATTTTGGGGGGGGGGGGGGGTGAAAACTAGGCACTGTAGAAGAAAAGTTCTGCTGCCCAGGACTCACCAAATGTAAGGTCCTGGAAACAATAAAGGAAACTCTCCTTGAGGGATATGAGCAGTTTAGAAACATGAAATATAAATATAAAATAAATAAACTGCTTAGAACAGTGATGGCTAACCTTTTTGCCGTTGTGTGCCAAAAGCAGGGGGAGCGTGGGCGGGTTGTGGGTGCGTGTGCCCACATCCATAATTCAATGCGCCCCACCCTTTTGGCACGTGATGGCATGGTGGGCCCAGTAGGCCCGTTTTTTCCCCTCCCCAGGCTCCAGAGGCTTTCTAGGAGCCTGGGGAGGGCAAAAACAGCCTTCCCCATCCACCCCAGGGGCCTTCCGGAGGCTGGAAACAGCCAGTTTCCCAACTTCCGGTGGGACCGAAAGGCCTGAAAATCAGTTGGCTGGTGCACGCATGCGCGCTGGAGCTGAGCTAGGGGAACACTCGCATGCCCACCAATATGGCTCTGTGTGCCACCTGTGGCACCCGTGCCATAGGTTCGCTATCATGGGCTTAGAAGAAACTCAATGTGTCTTTATTGGTTTTTGGAGCCAGACAAGCTCGCAGAGCAGAGATGGGACATGTGCTGTTTTAAGAGTACACATAATTGCTCACGCTGCTGCATTCTGTACCAGTTGACATTTCCAGACATCTTTCAAGGGCAGCCCTATGTAGAATGCATTACAACAGTCCAATCTGGAGTTGATTAGGACATGAGCGACTGTGAGAAGAGCCTGTCAATCCAAGTATGGGCACAACAAAAACACAACACAAAGTTATGCAAAGTGTCCCCCCATGAGCCATGACTGCCATCTGCTCATCAAGCAGGAGTATTGAGGACCCCCAGATTGTGCACTGAGCCTAACTGGAGCAGTGCAGACCCATCCAGCAACAAAGATGGCATAGTCCTGGAACAGCCCCCAAATCTAGAGCCACTCAGTCTTGCCCAGGGTTCAGCTGAAGCCTGTTGTTCCCCATCCAGACCCTAACAGTCTCCAGGTACTGGAATAAGTTCACAGTATTATTTAATTCACCAGGGGCAGATATATATAGTTAGGTAACATTGGTATACTGATGACACCTTATGTCATGGTGATGATGGACTCACCCAGTGACCTCATAGAGATGTTAAAGAGGAAAGGAGAGAAGGCCACACCCTACATAGCAGGGGCCGAGAACAGGACACCTCCCCCAATTTCAGATCACATAGCCAGGGCTTTGACAGGAATACCAGATTTGGAATGCAACCACTGTTCTACATCATGATCTGGGTGACCTGTGCTAAGACCATGACTGTCACAGTGGCCATCAATTTCTGAGACCACCTTGCCAGGGAAGGCAGCTGAAATCTCCCATGGCCATGAGCTTAGGGAATTCCACTGCCAACTTGAGACAAAGTCAAGGAGGGTCAGACAGGGAGGTCACAATGCAGCAGGGAAGGTTGGTCCAGTAGCAACAATTCCAACTGATCCCTAGAACACAACTTAATGAACAGGGTCTCATACCCACTGACCTGTAATGCAGTGCCCCTGAAAACTACAAGAGACTCTTGATGACAATCGCCACATTCCTATCTTTGCCCTGGAGTCTTAGCTGATGTCAGCCTCAAAACCCAGCTGGGCCTATTTGGAAAGAATAAGCTCACCTTCCCGACCTAGCCAGGTGTCAGTAATACATGCCAGTCCAGCCCTCTCATCAATTATTATATCACTGAAGGCCTTATTTCAGACTGACCTGGCATTCAGTACCAGCAGCCAGAGTCCAGGGCTACTGAAGATCTGCTGACAGGATATTGAGGTTGAGACCAAGTAGCTGGAATACAAAATTCATATGAGACTACAGTTTCATATCCCCTGAGGGTAGCCCACTCCCTGTCATCCACCATGTCTCCCCATGCCTGTCAGACAGGAAATGTGACTAATTCTATCTTATTGTAAGACTATATTAACAGAATCTTGCAAGTCTGAAAGTACAAACTTCTCACCACCATTTTAATTGCTTGGTCCTTTAGGGCAGGTCCTTAAGAAAGAAAGTTTCTTTCTCTGACCATTTAAATTACTGGGAGCTCCTGCCTCTCTTGTCTGGTTATTTCCTAGGCAGCATCTCTTCTCCTCTTTCACCAAGGTCATCCATGCTTTCCATAACAATGCCTGACACCACATATTACAGCCTGACTCCATCCCTTATTCAATGGCAGCCCAGTCCCCAGAACCAATCTTCCCCAAATTAGGTTGCTTCAGTTTATTTTATTTTTCTCTGCAAAGGCTTTTGCTTTCCTTTGCATTGAATGCCAGTGAAAAATTTCTGCATTTTCACAAAAGTGCTTCTGGAAATGTATACCATTAGGCAGCTTGATTCTGTTTTTGGCTCTCGTTTATTTTTACTCAACCTGATGGAACAATCTTCTTGCCACTGGGTTATTGCCAGTAGTGAAATTGATGTTCATTTTCCTGGGAGCATTGCTATTGCTAAATGACATATTGATCAAGCTTGGAGGAGAGAAGTTTTAGAGCAGAAATACTCTCTATTTATATGACCGTCATCTCTTTCTTTTCTTTTCCACTTGGGAGGAAGCAGTCCCACCTTTCATATACACAAGCCTACCCCTTGCAATGATAAAACCACTCTTTTGCCATAGTACAAGCAGTATGATTTTAAAACTCTATGTTATAAAATGGTACAAATATTATTGGCAGGACTGCACTTCAGAGAAGAGCAGAAGAGAAGTAGATGAATTGTAGCTGCTCACTAAAGGAGGAAGTATGGGCCTCTTTCATGGCACAGGCTCTCCCTTTCATCGGACTCCAAAAACATAGGTCCTCCCTTGCCCCCAGCCTCTTTCTATCACTAGAAATTCCAATAGCTATATGAATGGACAGAGCACAAGCTGCTGACTTCCAAAGCTAAAGTGAGGCTTCTCCACTGATATTCAGATTAGTGCTGTAAAGGTCTAGGACAGTGATGGCTAACCTTTTTGCCGTCGTGTGCCAAAAAGCAAGGGGAGCATGGGGGGAGGTCCTGTGCACATGTGCCCACACCCATAATTCAATGCCCCCCATGCACTGCCCCCTGCGCATGCACCCGTGACCCCCCCTGCGCTCCCCCATGCATGTGCGCATGACCCCCCCTCTGTGCCCCATTTTGGGCCTAGCAGGCCTCCCCGAATCCTCCAAAGGCTGGAAACGGCTTGTTTCCAGACTTTGGGTAGGCCCTGTAGGCTCATTTTTCGTCCTCCCCAGGCTGTAGACGCTTTCCTGGAGCCTGGTGAGGGCGAAAATGGCCTCCCAACCCCCACCAGAGGCCCTCCGGAGGCTGAAAATGCCCTCCTTGCAAGCCCTGCACTTACCTGGCATCCAAAATGGGCTGCATAGAGACTCCTGGAGGGGAGACGGGCTTGGGCGGGGCCAGCAGAAAATCAGGTGGCCAGTGCGCACATGCATGCTGAAACTGAACTAGAGCAAAGGCTCGTGTGCCCGCAGATCACCATCACAGTCTAGGACAACTTGTCACAGCCATAGCCAACTCGCTGCAGCTAACTCACCATGGCCAACTCCCCGTGGGACAATTCAACATTGTATTAACCATTTCATTCAGTTATTTTTATTGTTGGTGACCATGTTTTTCTTGAAATTATTGTAACTCTTATATTTCTGTATTGACTTTTTTATTTTATTATTATTGGCCATGGTTCCATTGAAATTAATTTAACTTTTTTATATGTTGAACTGTCCCGTGGCGAGTTGTCCCACGGCTAGTTGGCCATGGCGAGTTGTACTATGGTGAGTTGGCTGTGGGGAGTTGGCCATTGGCCATGCGAATTGGCAGTAGTGAGTTGTCCCATTCCAATGCTGTAAAGAATTCTTCTTTGGCATTTTTCAAACATTAAAAAAGAGACCGGCCATCAAAACTGAACACCACTGTTGGAGACTATATAGGCATGTCCATGCAGCCAGCATTCAGTCGTAAAGAAAGAAACTTGGTTTTTTTCCCCCTCAAAGGGCAAGAAACGAAATCAGTGACTTTCTTGTGTGTGGGTGTAGAGTTGTCACATTTATGTTAGTTTCGAGGCTAATAACCGGGAAGCATCATTTGCAGGAAGGTCTCTAAGAAGGATAGGACTTTAAATAGGACAGGAGGTGGCTCAAGGGAAATGATGTGGGAGGACTGCCAACGCCCAAGTTGAGCTGAGCTAATTGCAGTCTCTGGACAAAGCTCAATTTTTGGACAAACCTCACAGGACCTTCTAGATGGGAAGAAATCCTCATGAGTCACCAAATGAGAAATTGTCTTCCCAGTTGAATTGGAAATTTACACTGAAATGTAAGACTGTTTATTTAAGTTGAGCACTGAAAGCATTCTTCTCCTTCTCCTTTTCCGGTGTGCTCTCACTATGATATTTATCAGGATGCTTTGTGCCTTGCTAATTTTTCCTGTACTAGATGAGCAGAAGAAATTCATTTGGCTCCTCAGCATTAATTTATTCTTTTGCTAAACAGTTATCCCATAAATCTGAATTCTCATTAGATGATTGTCTTCATAGATTGCTTTTAATTAATAAAACCTATTTTACAGCTATTCAAAGAATTTCTTTTACATAGGATAGAAATAAAACAGACCAAAGAATTCCAAAGCAGCAAATTGTTTTCAGATTGGAATAAGCTTAAAAGCAATAGATGATAGCTAGCTAGCTAGCTAGATAGATAGATAGATAGATAGATAGATAGATAGATAGATAGATAGATCGATAGATCACCCTGCAGCCAGCCCTGTAGGCCCGCCTCCCACCTGGGCAGCAGCAGCCTACCTATCCTGGTTGTATCACCTTGCCCGCCCGCCTCAGACTGCCTCCGACCGCTCCAGCAGGTCATTTTTATTTAATTAATTTAATTAAGAATGCTGCAATGGCATAAACAATGACCGGTCAAAAGTGTGAGGACCTGTCAGAAATCACATTTTTCAGCCCTCTGGCTAGTCCCTATGTGCATATGGACTACTCAGAGGGCTGAAAAAGTTATTTTTGACAGGTCCTCACACTTTTGACCAGTCCTTGCACTTACAACTGTCCTCACATTTTATGTTTTGCGCCCTATCTTGTCACCGTGGTGAAGAGAAGTAGTTGTGAAATGACTGACATGGTTGTTAAGAATACTGCAACGGGCATAAATGTGAGGATGGTCATAAGTGTGAGGACTGGTCAAAAGTGCGAGGACCAGTCAGAAATGACTTTTTTCAGCCCTCTGAGTAGCCTTATGCACATAGCCATGCCCACCCAGTCACATGACCACCAAGCCACATACCCTAACTAAGCCACACTCACAGAACTGGTTGTTTAAAAAATTGAATCCCACCACTGGGGGGAGAGAGGGAGAGAGAGAGAGACAGAGAGAGAGAGAGAGAGAGAGATGAGAGAGAGAGAGAGAGAGAGAGAGAGAGAGAGAGAGAGAGAGAGAGAGAAGATAGAGAGAGAGAGAGAGAGAGAGATGATAGAGAGATAGAGAGATAGAAAGATAGATAGATAGATAGATAGATAGATAGATAGATCATAGATAGAGAAAAAGATACTAGAGAAAGAGAGAGAAAGAGACATACACACACACATGCAGAGCCTCACACAAACACACATATACATGTATATGAAAAGATGGAACATGCCTGCCTTCTTTTACTACACACAAAATACCCAGCTCAGATTCTTTTAACTCCATGCAGTTGCTAGGCAATGGAGAAACACGGCTCCTAATTAGGCTGCACTCTGAACGATCTCTGCAATTAAAAAAACAAAAACAAAAACTGTAAGTTCAAATTAATTTTGTTGTCCCTTGCCATCACCATTTTACCAGCATTTTGCATGCGTGTGCCATTGAGTCAGTGTTGACTCCTATGACTGTCTAGGCAAGTTCCTGCAGTTTTCTTGGCAAGTTTTCAGAAACGGTTTGTCATTGCATCCTTCCTATGGCTTGGAGACAGTGACTGGCTCAAGGTCACCTAGCTGGCTTTGTGCTTCAGGCAGGACTAGAATTCATGGTCTCTAGTCTAGTCTGATGACTTAATTACAAACTGATTAAACTTACATCAAACTGGCTCTCTAGTTAGCACTTACTAGGTGAAAATGTTCATGTGAGTTGGGAGATTTTACGTGATATTATCTTTAAGATGGCTGTAGCTAAAGCAACATGCCATTGTTAAGATGGTCTACCACCAAAATTACAACCGTTTTGAAAGAGTTACACTGGAGGCCAATATACTCCTAACATACACTCAACAGAACTGTACTAACATATTAGCTTCTACCTTGGACAGAGAAATAGACTGAATAAAGGCTTTTAAATTAACATGCATTCAGACTAGGGACAAAGAGTGTGCGTGTGTTTGTGTGTGTATTTGCATATACATTTTTCCCATGAATAAATGTAAAACAAAGTTAAGAAAAAGTACAGGAAAGAAAAAAAGAAAGTTATATTAGAAAAGAGAAGCTTGCAAGCTTATTCCTCCCTCCCTTTAAAATTTCATACATACGTCTTTACTCATATTCAACCCTTTTTAATTAACAAAAACAAAAATAATCCATGTCAGAAATCAAAGGAGTTTTCAATCTTATATGGAAGTACTTATTATTTTATCTCTGACTAAAGACATCTATTTTGTATTCCTTCCTTGTAGGGAATCTTCTAACAGATGGTTTTTTTGGGCAAATGTAACTTGGTATTGAAGTATTGTTCCATAATTGTATATTTCTTCATAAGAGAGAGCTTACATTTTTTTTAATTTTACATATTTTGTGTTAATTATGCACAACCTGTCTGCTTGTATAACCTCATCTTCCTCTTCCCATTCTGTTAAAACCTCAACAACCATCTCCTTAATGCCTTCCTCAGGTTGTTCCAAACATACTCTCAATTTCAGACAAATTTCTTCCTCTCTTAATTCCAATAATGCCACATTAATTACCTTCATTAATTTTTCTGATGGTTACTTCCACCTTATTTCCTGGGACCTCTACTTTTTCCTCAATTTGTTTAACTCCTCCAACCATTTATATTGTGGATTCTTCCATTTTTAAAAAAAATCCAATCTCTCTTCCATATTTGCAAATCTTTCAACCAGTAAAATTGCCACTGACATTATGACATTCTTCCCCATTCTTCAAAGTTTTTGGTAGCATCTCTATTGTAATGTCTTTTCTTGGTCTTTACTGTGTTAATGATTCTCTAACTGTGTTAGTGATAAAAGCCATCTTTCTCTCTCTCTCTTTGGATTTATCCAGTGGTGGTAGTCAGCCAGTTCGTACCAGTTCAGGCAAACTGGTAGTGGAGATCGTGAGTGGGCCCGCCTGCCCACGCGCCCTAGAGCTATTTTGCCCTGTTTTTGAGGCCAGGCACATGTGCATAAGGCACACATGCAGGCAAAGTGCATGCGTGAAATGCCAGGCGCATGCACGGAAAGCACCCACACATGTGAAGTGAGCATGTAAGCGCGCCACAAACTGGTGGTAAAAATCTTTGAAACCCACCTCTGGATTTATCCAACAAGAGAAAGCAACAGCTAGAAAGGAGACACTCTCTCTCTCTTCCTTTTCACTTCCTCTATTTTCTTAACTCTTTAGTCCCATTTAACATGGTCTACAGTCTATGCAATTTAATGACCGGCTCTTGAATCCACTTTCCTACAAAATTCTATACCGTTTATTTTTTTGTTTAATTATTTCAAAAATAAGCAAAATCCAAATTCACCCAAATCCTTTATCTGTTTTAAATTCTCATAGTCCAAACTCTTAGATTTATGGTATATAGATTATTTTTAAATCTGTGTACTTGTTTATTTCTGTTTCTTTTTATTCATGCTCTGGATTGTAGGAACATTAACCAAGAGGTCTAATTACTCTGCTGCTCCAAAGTTCTCTGTAACTTTTAATTATAATGCAAATGTGTTTTGAAAAGTGGAGTTAGGTTGGACCCAATGTCCATTATAGGCTCCGCTGAGGCTGCAAGCACAATTGTTCTTTCTCAACTTTTGGTACTCCTTACTCAAAATTCACCTGCAGTAGGTGGGTTCTACTTACCTTTATTACTGGTTCGCAGCAGAAGCGCGCGGGCATGCTTGCTTCGTATGGGCATGTGCAAAAGCTTCTGCACATGCAGAGATCACCCATGATGATGTCGTGGCGGATGGGAAGAGCCTCCCACCGGTTTTGCTACTGGTTCTATAGAACCTGACCAAACCGGGAGCAACCCACCACTGCTCGCAGGCTTCCTTGGAAAGCGCTGTCTTCCCAAGCACTCATGGGCAAATGCTTTGGCTTCTCCTCATCCAGAGAAACCCCACCCCTCCAAGCTCACCACCCATTTGCAGTTCTCTATCTCAGCATCATCTCTTTAGAGATGTGTCAGATTGCCATTTTCTCCATCCTGAAGTCCCCAGCCAAAGATAATGTTGATGAATCGTTTGCCTGTCTGGTTATGTGATTTTCTTCCTGTTACACTTTCTTTAAATGATCACTTTGGGGATATTTTTGGATTAAGGATTTCACTGGAAATCCAAGTGGCTTTATTCCACCCCCCCACCTCACTCCCCAGGTCCAAGATAGCCTTACAACAATCATTTCCTCTCTGCTTACTTGTATTTGGATTATGCATGCAGCAAACATAGAATTGCTTTTGAAAACAAATTCAGAAACTTCAGTTAATTCAAAATGGAAGAGTTGGTTGACTGTTGGGAGTTTCTTTGCATGTGTGTTTTGCTAAATGTCCTTTAGGATCTGATTCATGGTGTGTGTGTGTGTGTGTGTGTGTGTGTGTGTGTGTATTTAAGTAGATAAAAAGGAAAGGCGACATGTCTTCAGGTAAGCTAGCTCAGAGAGGTTAGGGCTACCATATCTGGTATCCCTCCCTCCCTCCCTCTCTCCCTCTCCCTCTCCCTCTCCCTCTCCCTCTCCCTCTCCCTCTCCGTCTCCGTCTCCCTCTCCCTCTCCCTCTCCGTCTCCGTCTCCCTGTCTCTGTCTCTGTCTCTGTCTCTCAGAGCCCTAAACTCTCTGGAGCTAGTTTACCTGAAGACATGTCTCCTTTCCTTTTTACCTACTTAAATCCTAAGATATTAATCAGAGCCACTGCATAAAGAAGGAAATAGCAATCTTTAAAAAAAAAAAAGAGGGGGGGCTTTCTCATAGTGGTGCCTTGGTTGTGGAATCCTGCTCAAAAAAACTTGCCTAGAACCATTTTAGTTTTATTTTGCTGTTGTTACTGTCAACGGAAGTTTTTTTTTAAATACTTCTAAGTTCTTTAAAAATAATGTTGATATTATTTTTTTAGAACCTCACTGCTTTACTGCTATTTTTATTGCTATAAATTTATAGAAAATTATTGCAACTCCTAATCAGTAAATTGATTAGAATTCTATTTTTATTTTTTAATGATTTAATTGATTTAAAGAAAAGAAATTCCTTATGCCCCATCCAATTAATAAAGCCTAGTTTGGTTGTTTCCTGATGCAAATTTGTGTCATGATTGAGAAACCCGAGACCCGACCAAATGAAAAATTCACCTCCCTGTTCAACTACAGTTGGTGTTGAGTTTTATAGCTTTTCAGCACCACCTGAAATCTCATTTATTCATTTATGATTTTTATTGAATTTCTATTGCTTTTACAGGTAGTCATCAACTTCCGACCACAATGAGGACCAGAATTTCAGTTCATTGCTAAGTGATGCAATCGTAAAGTGAAACATCGTGTGAGCACATCACTTAGCAATGGCAGTCCCAGTGGCCATCTTTATCTAAGAATCACAAGTCGTTAAGTGAGTACCCATTAAATTTTAATCATTACGTGGGCACTTTAACAGCTGTAAGTTTGGCCATGGTTTGTAAGTCCATTCAGTGCCACTGTAACTTTGAACAGTCACTGAACAAATGGTCATAAATCAAAAACTACCTGTATGTCATTGAGCTTGTATTTTTTTTCTTATTTATCATGATGAAAAATAAATGATGAATTATACAAACGGGTGAATAAATATTCCCTCACCCTACCTTAAAGTTCCTTCCTCTGAACTCCATGTTAACGTAATGCAAATGATTCTATTGTCCGTCTGAACTCTGTTTTTGAAACCAGAGTTTGCCATATTTTAAAAGCCAAGGGAAGCATTCTACTCATCTTAGGAGCCGAGCAAGGCATTCGGTTCAGTGGAACTGCTCCTCTGGAGTGTGGTTGGCATTTCAGGACCAACCTCTCTTCTAGTCACAGAAACTCTAAAGCAAGTGCAATCTTCCTATACCAATTAGGAAGCTAAGAATAAAACATAGGCAGCCTAGTTTTGTGTTACAAATACCTTCTGCATTTTCCTTCCACAGCAATCATCTCCTTTCCACCATAAATAGCAATGAGGATATGGAAGACCAGGTTCTCAAGATGCTAGTCACTGATGGGACAGGTATGGGAAAGAAGCTTCGCATTCTAATACACAGGCAACATTTAAGTCCCTTTTTTAACACTACAGGTAATCCTCACTTATTGACTGCCTTGTTTAGCGACCATTCAAATTTACAACTTTGAAAGTTTTTTAAAAAAAGCTTTACACCAGGTCTTCACATTTTCACTTGTTGCGGCCTCCCACAGTGATTGCCATTTGTGTGCTTTACAACCAGCTTTTAAGAAGCAGAGTTATTAAATTATTAAGGAGAATGCGGATGTAAAATCGCAAGTTGTGGTCACGTGATGTCTTGCTTAATGACATGATTCACTTAATGACTGAATGGAAGTGATGTTGTCATGTTGCAGTGACATGATTTTCTGTTTAGCACTAAACTTGCACACACACTCGCAGCTCAACTTGCACGACCAGCGGGTGGGTGAACAATTGCATGTGTATGCGCCAGCCCGCCCCTCACGCAAGTTGAGCTGCATGCACGTGCACCAATCTGCCACTCAAGTAGCCCAGTTCCCTTCTCCCCCCTCCAGTTGGGGCGCCAATCCACAAAGGTTGGGGATCACTGCCTTAGCTTATTCTGTCAACTCAGTCATTATATCTTGTGTAAATGAGTGTGATGAATGGATGTGAATGAATATGATGAATGAATTCTTAGTTCAATGTGTGAATTCACTGTGTAGTCTTATTCAACACAATGCTAAAGAGAATACAACAACATGTAATAGTATGGTATGAAATTCTAGCACTCTAGAACATGCAACAATATTTGATGAAAGAAAAATTTCTTAATTTTTTTAATAGTTTTAATTCAAAAAACCAACTGCACCAATTAAAGGCAGTTCATTTAATATGAATGTGCATATTATTTAGGAAATACAGGAATCATATAATTCGTCTATCTTGCTCAATACTGAATGTCACTATAGGAAGTTATTGTTTGTTTATTGGGCTTATATGCCACTGGGGTCACTCCAGATTGTGAGCAGCTGAGATATCTTATTCTGTAAATAATTGTAATCATATACATGCAAAACATAAAAACATGATTTGAACCAACAAGAAAAGAAGCCCAATTGCCTTTACTCAACTACCTGAGAATCTCCATTGATATATTCAGTTATAATCTGTCTCAGACTTTCTTGGAGAGGATAAAAAATGGACCTCAATTTTTCCCACAGAAACTATAAGTTCCTCAATAAGCTACAGTTGATGTTAGACAACTGTCTCTTCTGATCAAATAGGTTGTGAAGCAATATCAAAGACAAAAATAAGGTAAAAGCAAACAGTAATTCCTACTATGTTTCCCCCAAAATAAGACCCAACCAGAAAATAAGGCCTAATATGATTTTTTTCAGGATGCTCATAACATAAGCTCTACCCCAAAAATAAGCCCCAGTTATGATCATCAGCCCTCGGGTTGGTGTGGCCAGCATAGGAGGTGATGAGTGCACAGAGGCCAATGGTGTCTGGCAGCAGCTGCAGCCTGGCAATCAAGGAGCTGGCGCACTCTGGGGACGAGCCCAACCGCTATGACTGCTGGATCAGCCTTCCAAGCAGCAGGCAAAGGCAGAGGTGCAGGGGGAGGCACATGATCTCACCTGCCAAACACACTGAGAAGCCACTTACCCCATCATGACTGTGGGCAAGCAAAGACAGACAGTGGGATGGAGTGGTTGGGCAGCCATGCAGCATGTCTGGCAGGCCAATTTGCATGCCTCTCCCCCCATACTTCTGCCTCTGCCTGCTGCTTGGGGGGCCAGCCCAGCAGTTGCTGTGCTTGGACTCACCTGTGATGCATAGGCTGAGCAGCCACATTGTGTGATGGCAAAGGGGCAGCAGGCTGCAACTGCTGCCAGACACCATCAGCTCCCATGTGCTCACTGCCTCTGTTGTGCATACCAGAGGGGTGGGGCACTCACCTGGGCTAAGCTAGGGTGGCGGGGGCTGGTCCTAAAAAATAAGCCCTAATGTATCTTTTGGAGAGAGAAAAAAGACCGGGTCTTATTTTTGGGAAAATACGGTATGTCATACTATCTTTAACTCTAAAACCAGGGATACATAAATGTTTGGGACTGGGACTATACATCCTATAGCAGTAAAATGGATAAATGGATACACATACACTGACACACACACACCCCATCCTGATATCAAAAATTGGTGAACAGATGAGCTGTACATGCATATTGTCTCAAACTGGATAATAAAGAAGTGGTGAGGTAAGTCTACTAATAGTAAGATAGGCTGGTATGGCTTGGGACAGATGGATGACTAGAGGCAGTAAATTCATGGTAGATGGTGGGAAGAAGAAGAAGAGCTGATGCCATTACTTGGAAGTGATGCATGTGACATAGTATGGGCAGTCTGAAGAGATAAGGGCAAACAGCATAAGCATTCACAGTTCTGCAGCTCTTAGTATGTAAAAAAAAGGACTTATACTCTTTACCATCAGCAACATTTGGTGGCATGCTGGAGGTACTGGCAACGTATAGTAGCTAGTATGGAAGAAGCTAGATTATACTCCAATCTTTAGCATTATGAACCACAATTTAGATATGGGAACCTACAAGCCAGTGTTGCTCAGTGGCCTCTTATTCATGTCATTCCACACATACATGCACACACCAACAGCCTGCTTCCTTTGCCTGCTGCCAAATACAAATAAAAATCTTTTTGTCTCTATACTCCAGGGAAAGACTCCCACTCCTGTGACCCTCTAACTCTGGATAATGATCTTGAGGAAATTACATGCCATTCATACATTTGCGAACAAAGGTAGCATCAGGTTGATTGTCAAAGAGCAAAGAGACAGGATCACCAGGCTTCAAGAATGGGCCCTGTGGGACAAATGTTCTACTTAAGAGCCAGAAGTTCTTTCCATGTAACCTGTCACCTAATTCAGGACAATTAACAGTAGCTGGATTTGGATGAGAACATCATAAAAGCCTCTGTCTAAGAGTTGTCAGATACTGGAATAATATAAGCAACAACCTAGTATTATATCCTTTTGGCCACAAAACATGAATTTTGTAACATATATCCTAATCCCGTGATGGCGAACCTATGGCACGGGTCCCACAGGTGGCACATGGAGCCATATTGGTGGGCACGCGAGTTCAGCTCCGGCACGCATGCGTGTGCCGGCCAGTTGATTTTCAGGCCTTCTATGCCCACCAGAAGTCAGGAAACATGCTGTTTCCAGCCTCCGGAGGGCCTCTAGGGGGGCTGGGGAAGGCTGTGTTTGCCCTCCCCAGGCTCCTAGAAAGGCTCTGGAGCCTGGTGAGAGCAAAAAATGGGCCTACTGGGCCCACCGTGCCGTCACGTGCCAAAAGCAGGGGGAGCATGGGGGGGCAGGGCACATAGACATATGGATGTGGGCACAAGTGTGTGTGACCCCTGCGCACTCCCCCCGCTTTTGGCACGCGATGGCAAAAAGGTTAGCCATCACTGTCCTAATCCATTTACCTTTATTATTCATAATATCATTATATCATACCCAATCTTCCGAACCTGCTACTTATATTTAAGCTGCAAATCTTAAAACTCTGGGACTATTTCTCAACCACATCCTTTTCTGCTGATTCTGTTGTCAGTAACTTAAATAAGTCAACGCCAAGCCACTTGAATAAAAACAGGCACTGTTTTTCCCATATTTGGTTTCCCATATTTGTCTTTCTCTAAAAGAATATCATTGGTATTATGGTATCATTGATAAGATCAATAGCTTCGTTCATGAACTCAATAAAAACTAGCTCTTTGACCAATACACAAAATAAATGTGATGAAAAAGATCAACTTCAGTTAAAAAATTATCAAGCAACAAACTAGAAGAATTGTTAAGAAACAAGCTGTAAGAACAAAATAAAGCTGAGCTCTAGACAATATTATAGAAATAATCAATAAATACAGAAAGCCAAAGCAATACCTTTTACAGAGTTAAAAACCTTTGTAATAATAGCACTGTCACACACAATCTTTTATTCTTGTGATTTTTAAGATTAAAAGATTCATACAACAAAATGTTTTATGAACATAAATAGGATATCAGATTGAACTCTGGGAATGTTCTTTAATGATGTCTTTCTAAAGCCAGAGGAAACATTCTTAAAATGGCTTTCTCATTCATGAGTGCCTTCCATTGCTTGGCCTCTAAGGTCATTTGGGTGGAACTATTCTGGAGAATAATGCTGAACACTATGTAATAACATGGCTGCTGGGGACTGTCTATAGCAGAGGTGGGTTTTCAGCAGGTTCTGACCAGTTCTGGAGAACCAGTAGCGGAAATTTTGAGTAGTTCGGAGAACCGGTAATAAAAATTCTGACTGGCCTTGCCCCCATCTATTCTCTGCCTCCCAAGTCCCAGCTGATCGGGAAAAAATGGGGATTTTGCAATAACCTTCCCCTGGATTGGGGAGGGAATGGAGATTTTACAGTATCCTTCCCCTGTCACGCCCACCAAGCCACACCCACCAAGCCATGCCATGCCCACCAAGCCACACCCACAGAACTGGTAATAAAAAAATTTGAAACCCACCACTAGTCTATAGGATACGTGAGTTTCCTTCTCCATCATCAGAGGTACAGCCTCCATTACCAGAGGTACAGCCTCTGATGACATTATACTGGATAAGCTCTTTTACTTTTACTCTTTTACTACTCTTTTACTAGGCGAAAATTGGTCTTCCCAAAGTCAGAAATTCTAATAGCGGGAAGACCAAAAAAAGGAATGACTGACAATTAGAAAAAAGGATGTGGAAAACTTTGTGGTCAAATGTTAAAGTAGCACTTAAGTTGCCTGCTGCCTGCAATTACTGCAAGTTCCAATCTCACCAGGCTCAGTGTTGACTCAGCCTTCCATCTTTTCTAAGGTAGGTAAAATGAGGATCTAGATTGTGGGGCAATAAGCTGATTTTGTATAAATATACAAAAGTATGAAGGCTATTGCTTAACGCATTGTAAGCCGCCCTGAGTCTCCAGAGAAGGGCGGCATATAAAGCAAATTCAAAAAAAATCTCTCCTAAACAAACACACTAAGTATATTTCCTTGCCATTGAACAAAATGGACACATTATTTGTTTTGAAGAAAAATAAATAAAAAGAGCAGCAAATGCTTACCATCCCTATCCTATACTTCTTCCCTGATGTAATGTTGCTAGCCAGATGTTCTGTCCCATAATAATAACAATAAGTAATTCAGGAAAAATCAGAATGTTGAAGAAGACAGGCAGTGGGAAAATGTTGTCCTGGTATAATACGTAAATCGAGGACTACAGGTAGTCCTCGACTTACGACCACAATTGACCCCAAAATTTCTGTTGCTAAGTGAGAGAGTTTTTAAGGGAATTTTGCCCCATTTTATAACCTTTCTTGCCACAGTTGTTAAGTGAATCACTGCAGTTGTCAGTAACACGGTTGTTAAGTGAATCTGACTTTCCCATTGACTTTGCTTGTCAGAAGGTCACAATAGCTGATCACTGCAACCGTCATAAATATGAGTCAGTTGCCAAGCATCTGAATTTTGATCACCTGACCATGGAGATGCTGCAATAGTCATAAGTGTGGAAAACGGTCATAAGTCACTTTTTTCAGTGATCTTGTAACTTCGAACGGTCATTAATGAAGTGTTGTAAGTTGAGGACTACCTGTAGTCAGTTATTTGTATTTCTTTTTCCTGATTTACATTACTTTTAAAAAAAACCTATAACATAATATGCAGAAATACAATTGGTTTTGGCTTTGACATCCCACCATTTTACCTCTTACATAGCCTTTTAAAATACCACAAGTTTAAAATAATTATACACAGTGAAGTACAATTCTCATGTGGATGCTTACAGACCAGTTAAACACAGCATGTTATCCTATTAAACAGTCAAGTAATTAGCAATTTAAACAGCCTGAATAAATTATCACAAATAAAATTATATGGGTTATTTGGACAGATGAAATCAGGCATGACCCTTAGAAAATGAAAAGAAACCTACAACATAAATAAAGAAAAGAGGCGCACGATAGACTAAGAATCAACCATATTAACTAGAAGAAACTGGATGATTTCCCTCAACATCCATTTATTTTTAAATCCCTTTCTGCCGTGTTGGCTCAGTTCCTTACTGCCAGAGAACAGATATTTGGAAAGGGGGAAAAAAACCCCAGAGCGTTGTGTACTGGACTAGGAGCAGAGTACATCCCTTACACAGTAATTTTCACAATTAGAAAGCATGAAAATGTTTCTCTGGGTGGACTTTTCCATTGCAGAGTTTTCACATCAGCCAACCCATAACCTACTTTTTCTAAGATAGTCTTACTCATTTGATACATTCCTTAGGTCAGAGGTCTTCAAACTTGGCAGCTTTAAGACTATGCTGGCTGGAGAATTCTGGGAGTTGAAGTCCACAAAGCTGCCAAGTTTGAAGACCTCTGCCTTAGGTTATAGACTAGAATGCCAATGATTCTTACCTCTGTGGGAAATCAGACTTGCAGGACTCTTGTAAGATGCTGTCACCTACTATACACTAGAGCAGTGATGGCTAACCTTTTTGCCATCATGTGCCAAAAGCTGGGGGAGTGCGGGGTGGTCGCGTGCGTGCCTGCCCACAACCATAATTCTATGCCCCTTGCCCCCCCATGCATGTATGTGAGATCCCCCCATGCTCCCCCTGCTTTTGGCATGTGATGGCCCGGTGGGCCCGGTAGGTCCGTTTTTTGCCCTCCCCAGGCTCCAGAGGCTTTCTAGGAGCCTGGGGAGGGCAAAAACAGCCTTCTTCACCTCCCCAAAATTCCTCCAGAGGCCAGAAACAGCCCATTTGTCGACTTCTGTTGGGCCCAGAAAGCCCAAAAATTAGTTGGCCAGCGCACGCATGCGTGCTGGAGCTGAGCTAGGGCAACACTCGTGTGCCCACCAATATGGCTCCGCATGCCACCTGTGGCACGCGTGCCATAAGTTCACCATCCTATGATGAACTATGTTCACCCTATGACTTAAAGAATTAGAATTAGCTCTCCATACAGCATTTGCAGTGGTGGGTTTCAAATTTTTTTACTACCGGTTCTGTGGGTGTGGCTTGGTAGGCATGGCATGGCTTAGTGGGCGTGGCAGGGGAAGGATACTGTAAAATCTCCATTCCCACCCCACTCTAGGGGAAGGATACTGTAAAATCCCCATTTCCTCCCAATCAGCCAGGACTCGGGAGGCAGAGAATAAATGGGGACGGGGCCAGTCAGAGGTGGTATTTACCGGTTCTCCAAATTACTTGAAATTTCCGCTACTAGTTCTCCAGAACTGGTCAGAACCTGCTGAAACCCACTTCTGAGCATTTGGCATAGGGCTAGAGTTAACTGAGCAGGAGGTGGAGATATTAAAAATGAAGATGGCAACCAAAATATTTCTTCCAACATTACAATCAAAATCCCAGCTCCTTTTTTTAATGTGCCTGAACATAGAAAGAAGCAAGGCATCAATCACATGGTTGTGGCTGCCATCTTGATTTTTTTTTTACCCCCTCATTTCAGACATCCTGTGATAAGGAAACCAGATATATTGATCTAATACACGGGTGTCAAACTCGTTGCATCACGTTGTGGTCACATAATGTTCTGTAACGTTTTTCCTATTTGCAGAGTTGGGGTGGGCAATGCCTGTGTGTGATGCATCAAGCCCGCAGGCTGCCAGTTTGACACCCCTGCGATAGATAAGAAGTGAAGGAAACAAATAAACTAGATAAGTATTACAAGAAAGCAATAGAAATGTGACTAAACCATTCTTCGTTCCTGGAAATCTTACTGAAGAATTATTGGGTGATCAGTAATTTGCAAATGGCAGATTACATTAAATTCTTTATATTCTAGGAGCAGGTTGGGGTAGATCATTATGGAGCAATGTATGTGGTCACTTAAGAGTTGAAACCAACTTGATGGCATATAATGATCAATGGTATAATTTTATTTATTTGTTAAATTTATATTTCCACTCATTTCGTAGCAACTCTTTATTCCATTTTTTGACACTGAACAGCTACCAATACTTTTCATATTCCAAAATTTACTTATTTAACTAAAACATTTGACTTCTAAATTTTGACCATTTAAGGGCTGTCAAGGCAGATAATCAAAAAGGTTCCAAAGCAACCAGGTTATTAATTAAAATTTTATCACAACTTCCAAAAAAAAAAAAGACTTTCTATAAGAAGAACAGACTTAATATGAAATTCAAAGGAAGAAAGAAAAACAAGCCATCAAAATGAATAGCAATATATGTATTTAAAACAGCCCATGGAATATAACATGCCAATATAAAAATCAAAAGTTTAGCATCACCAGGTCACACAATCTGAGGGTTGCAGCTAAGAAGACTCTTCTCCTGCTCTTTCACGTGGTGGCAGGAGATGGAACTAATGGTTCCAGTCACAACTGAAGCAAGGAGATATAGTCATATGGAAAAACACGATTGTGTGTTGTTGCATTATGCAGTTTTGAATGTGGCTATTTAATGGTTGATAACTCTCTCGCTGGGAAATCAAATCACCGTAGCAACCTGAGGTTCCTAGGACGAATGCTGTTTGAGGGGGGTAAATGAAAAAGCAGATATGTTGACAGAGTCATTGTTTACAGCAGCAACCAAAAGGCTCTGAGCTTCAAAATAATTTCGTTTCACTTGCGCATGTTGACTAGGCTATTAAATGCTTTAAGAATGCCCAAGTGTGCAATAGTGAAATGAAGCTATTAGAGGGAAAGGGTCATTTTAGGGCACAACCCATTCTTAAAAGCTCAAGCATTTGAAACAAGAAGAAATGTGTTAACAAGAAAACACAAGCAGGGGAAGGCACTTAGTTACATAGCCTGGCTCTTTTCTAATGTAGAATTGTTCCTATTCAATACTTTAGGTTTCTTAAGAGCGTGTACAGATTGAAAAGAGATAAGACAATTCTAGCTGTAAGGTGCTATTCCATTCTTTTCTTTAGTTGATTGCTAGTCAACAGTTCAGAAAGTTCATTAAGATTCCATCAGTTGGAACTAATGGTTAGTTGCCAGTTTCCTGGCAACTCTTTGTTTCTGAAAAGAGACCCATCATAATTTGGGAAGAATAATACTCTGAGAGGAGAGGAGATATGAATAACTGAGGAATAACAAGAGTATTGTAAATTGTAGATAGCTGAGGAGAAGGAAAATAGAGAGAAATAATCTATATTGGCCCAAAACTGAAGGTACTTTTTAATGTAACATTAACATTACACCAATTCTCTGCGAGCTGCACTGGCTCCCTATTGGTCTCCGGTCACAATTCAAGGTGTTGGTTATTACCTTTAAAGCCCTACATGGTTCAGGGCCAGGTTATCTTCGAGACCACCTTCTACCACATAGCTCCCAGTGATCAGTAAGATCCCACAGAGTTGGTCTCCTCCGGGTCCCGTCAGCTAAACAATTCGGCTGGCAGGCCCATGGGGGAGGGCCTTCTCTGTGGCTGCCCCAGCTCTCTGGAACCAGTTACCTCCTGAGGTACGGACCATCCCCACCCTATTGGCCTTCCAGAAAAGCGGTGAAGACCTGGCTTTTCTGGAAGGCCTGGGGCCGTTGATCTCGCTCTTGCGATTTGGTGAGATCCGGCCATGAATGGTATGAGTTTTAATGTTTTTAATGTTTTTAATTTTTAAATGTTTTTTATTAGGATTTTAAATGTATTGTGAGCCGCCCTGAGTCTTCGGAGAGGGGCGGCATATAAATTGAATTAAATTGAAGAATTGAAATTGAAATGTGGAACCTATGTGATATAATTGGAGAAGCACAGAACCTGTGGTAGTCCAAGTGGTAATGAACTAATCCCCAAAAGCCCAGCATGTAAGGGAACAAGGATGGGAATTGTAGTTCAGCAACAAGTTGCCTACTTCAGATTTGTTACTTGCTGGTTTCAAGATAAAGTTATAAATATTACAAAGAATTATAAACTTGCGGCACCCAACACCCCCCCTCCAACGCTCATGTACCCAACCTACAAAAAGAAAAATGAACATAAAAATGCTGCTCCAAGAATAGTTCATACTTTGTAGGAAAGGGAAGCATGCAATGACAGGAGCACTGTGGAGAATCAATATACAACCATATTTATTCAAACAAGCCAGAAGAATATTTATTATTAAATATTTGGTTTGAGTATCTCAGGAACTAGCTCAATAAAGTAATGTGAGTCGAGGCTTGTGAGTTGATCAAGATGTTGGTAGAGTCAAAATGTGCCGTAATTTTGACTATGCTTTCTATGAGCAGAATGTTTGTCTGGATTTCCTGAGCCAATACATCTTCAGATGTGACAAAGGAAATAGTTTTTTTTTTCAGCAGAAGTTAGATTAGTCCCAAGAAATCATAAGTTATAGAAGATGACTCAAGTTTGCATTATACTAGACCAGTGATGGCTAACCTTTTTGCCATCGCGTGCCAAAAGCGGGGGGAGCGCAGTGGAGTCACATGCATGCGTGCCCACAACCATAATTCTATGTGCCCCTCCCCTCCTGTGCTCCCCCATTTTTGGCACATGATGGCATGGTGAGCCTGGTAGGCCCGTTTTTTGCTCTCCCCAGGCTCCAGAGCCTTTCTAGGAGCCTGGGGAGGGCAAAACCGGCTTTCCCCCCCTCCCAGAGGCCCTCTGGAGGCCGGAAACAGTGTGTTTCCTGACTTCTGGTGGGCCCAGAAGGCCTGAAAATCAGCTGGCTGGCGCACGCATGCGTGCCAGAGCTGAGCTCACGTGCCCACCGATATGGCTCCGCGTGCCACCTGTGGCACCCGTGCCATAGGTTCGCCATCACGGTACTAGACCAAGTGGAGAGGGCAAATCTTATCCATACATTTTTAAGCCATCTGTTGTGAAAATAGGCTTGAAAAGGAGGTAAAGAGTTGACATTTTTGCTGTAAGAAATTTGATGATGCTGTGGTTCCCTTTGAAACAGATGAAGAACAAGAATTGTGTGGAGTATTGATTATGAGAACCTATGAATCCTCACTTTATTCCTGCATACATACCCAAATAAACAATCTGCCATAAAAATACTATCAGTCTTTAGCGTTCTCCTTCCAAATTGGGATGGCAATATGTACATCTTTAAACACAGAAGACCTGCAGTTCCTGAATTCAGTTCTGGCTAATATTGAGTCCACCTGGGTTGACCAACATTATTTTTTCAAGAATCTTAATTCTGACATGTGTCACTAAGCAGAAGCAAGTTGCTCTTACATAAAAGTAAAAGGACCGGGTACTGACTTAAAAGTCAAAACAAATGGCAAAGCTCAACTAAATTGATCTAAATCTAAGCATAGTTGGTTCAGATTAGTAAGTGAATATAAAGTTTAAGGCTGTAGGCTTTACTAGAAAATAATTTTTAGATTATTATCATCATCATGATCATGATCATCATCATCATCATAATGATGATGATGATGATGATGATATCTCTTTTAGAGTCCTAGAATAAGGAAGTTCCATCCAATTCCATTTTGCCAAAGAAAAAAACAATATGGCTGCATCCAGGTAGTTATCCTGAGTTGTGATCAATTTGGTGAGGAATATTCTTAACTTTACTGACTTATCTCCCATGAGGCCTCACATCTCTGATTTAATCTCTAGAGCAGGGGTGTCAAACTCATGGGCCACGGGCTGGATGTGTCACACGCTAGCCACTCCCACACCCGGTTTACCAAAGGGGAAAAAAGTTGTGATACATCATGTGATGCTGCTGTGACAATGCAAGTTTGACACCCCTGTTCTAGAGTATGTTCAAACACATACAGAATTCTCTGAAACCTCCAAGAATTTTACAACAGAACTCAAAACAGTTTTTTAACAAATGAATTAATGTCAGAAACAGTTTCAGAATGTTGCACATTAACTTAGCATGCATACTTTAACATATGATAGTCCTGCTCAAGTAATAAGAGAAACATATCTAAACAGTGGTGGGATTCAAATTTTTTACTACCAGTTCTGTGGGCGTGGCTTGGTGGGCATGGCGTGGTGGGCGTGGCAGGGGAAGGCTACTGCAAAATCCCCATTCCCTCCCCACCCCATTAACCTGCTTTCTAGCTCCGTTCTCCTGTGCACGGCAACAAAAGAAGACCCAGCCGATCAGTTGGGACTCGGGAGGCAGAGAATAGATGGGGGCTGGGCCAGTCAGAGGTGGTATTTGCCGGTTCTCCGAACTACTCAAAATTTCTGCTACCAGTTCTTCAGAACTGGTCAGAACCTGCTGAATACCACCTCTGTATCTAATCTGAATATATATATATATATATATGCAGTGGTGGGATTCAATTTTTTTAACAACCGGTTCTGTGGGCGTGACTTAGTTGGGGGTGTGGCTTGGTAGTCATGTGACCGGGTGGACGTGGCTAGCTGGTCATGTGACTGGGTGGGCGTGGCTAGCTGGTCATGTGACCGGGTGGGCGTGGCTATGTGCATAGGGACTACTCAGAGGGCTGAAAAAAGTCATTTCTGACTGGCCCTCACATTTTTGACCGGTCTTCACATTTATGACTCGTCATCATTTATGCCCATTGTAGCATTCTTAACAACTCTGTCACTCGTTTCACAACTACTTCTCTTCACCATGGTGATAACATAGGGCAAAAACGTAAAATGTGAGGATAGTCGTAAGTTCGAGGACTGCTCAAAAGTGTGAGGACCAGTCAAAAATAACTTTTTCAGCCCTCTGAGTAGTCCATATGCATAAAAGGATACAGCAAGAGAGGGATGAAGGAAGGGAAGGGAAATTAGAGTAGAAGTGAGGGTAAGAGAGGGAGGAAGAGAGGAGGAGAAGGAGAAAGGAAGAGGAAGTGGGGAGGAGAAGAAGAGGGGGGAGAGAAAGTAAAGAAAGAAGGAAAGAAATGAGAGAGAGGTGGTAGGTTGGAGGAGAAAGATTGCTGTACAATAAAAAAGATGAAAGGGAAGAAAGCCAAACCCAAACAAATATAAAAATATTAAGATAAAGAATGAATTGTTAAACTTTAAAGAATAAAGGAGAACAAATATGAATAAATAGCAATAATTAGAAACACACATACAAACATACAATGTATTTTCTTTGAACAGAGTATTTGGCCGGTTCACAAATTTAAACAGTGTTTAGTCATTTCAATTAAATTTACAATTTCTATATTTCCTTTTTGCCATATTTATTCCTCATCTATTTTTTAAAAAAACCAAAATTACCCTTTATCCTCATCTCTAATCTTAATCAAATTAAATTTTTCCCTTCTATTCTATATTATACCCCTTCCCATTGTCACCTATTTTTATATCCATCCTCACATTGGTTAATTATGTAATATTGCAGTTGTTTAATACAAATTCAACATTTTAATATAAATCAATTAGTTATATAACTATCTTTTTTGTATATTAATCAATATGAACATGAATATTCCAATTATTTCCATGCAATCCAATTTCTTACAAATCCATTAATTATATTTGCCAAGAATAATAAACCAAATAGTTTCCCCCATATATTCCTCCAAACCACAACTTAACCATTTCTGCTTTCAATACAATATACAATTAATAGTATCTCAATTATTACAATTCCCTAGTTAAATAGAGCTTTTTTTCTTTTGTGTTTTAAAATCTTGAACTATCCTCTTTTGAACTAAATTTCCCATTGTTTGCACCTACCTTTTTTGGTGAGCAAAGAGAAAAAGAAATCTCTCTCCCTGCCTCATTTTGTCACGTTGCAGCAGAGCCTGCTTTACTTTCAGTTTCCTTTTAGCTAGGGGAAAAAAAATCACTCTTTGCAGCTAGCAAAGAGCTTGCAAAACAAGAGCTTGCAAAACAGCCTGCACAAAACAGCTGAGAGCGAATTAGCTGAGAGTTGGGAGGCAGATCTAATCAAGCCTAAGCTAAAGCTGAAAGGAGTTGTTTTTTCCTGCTGTTTGCTTACAAGGAGGTAACTGCTGCGAGGCACAGGCCAAAGGGTGGGGGACACCCTCCTTGCCACTTAGCCCCCCCATCACCCCCTTTTGCCTCTAGCACCCCCCTGCTGCCCCACCCCCCTAAGGCATCCCACCGCCCCCGGTACCGCCCCCTTTGGCAACCACTAGCTTAACTATTTAACTCCTTAACAACCAGTTCTACCGAAGTAGAATCCCACCACTGGGTCTACCCATTTATTTTTGCAGGCATGGGTCTACTCATTTGTTTTCTTTTGACACTGATCAGCTGTAGGGCGGCCCTTTGAAGCCCCACGGCAGCTGCAAGGCCAATAAAATTACAAAAAACCACAAAACCGTTTGTTAAATTGCTGGCTCGCCCACTCCTCGCCCAGTGGTGCGGACGGGTGGGGCAAGGGGCGGGGCAAGCCAGCAATTTAACAAATGGTTCGGCCGAACCACCTAGAACTGGCAGAATCCCACCACTGTATATATGGCACAAAAATAATCTCTCACCTGCAGTATAACTTTAAGTATGTAATATATTTAGGCATAACTCTGCTTCAACATGTCACAATAATGAGTATACTTACCATATCTGTTAAAGAGTGAGATGCTTGGACAAAAACTGATACAATCTGGAAGGAATAAAGATGTGTAAAGACCACATTCCTGAAAAGACCAGCTGTGATAAATTTGGTTTTGATTCAAAGATTAAGCACCTTATTACTCCCAAAAAGAACGGTATCCTTGGCACAGGGGATTCGGTTTTGCTCCCAGTTAGCAGCATTTTCAAAATTTGTATTTGGAATCCACTGTTTGTACACAGCAACTGAAGAGCCTGAGAAAGACCAATAATAATAATAATAATAATAATAATAATAATAATAATAATAATGATGCAGCAAAATTTCACAAACTGACTAACTACAACGCCATGACTGCGTTGCTAAGATCATTCACTGGAAATTGTGCCGGAAGTTTGGATTGGAGTACAGCAAAAACCATTGGGAACATCAGGTTGAGAAAGTTTTAGAGAATGAGAACTTCAGGATTCAGACTGACAGGCACTTGTTCCACAACACACCTGACATAACAATAGTTGAAAAGAAAAAAGTATGGTTCATTGACATTGCAATACCTGGTGATGCACGGATTGAAGATAAGCAGCAAGAAAAAATTACAAAGTACCGGGACTTGTAAATTGAAGTTGAGCGACTGTGGAAAAAGAAATCGTGTGTTGTCCCAATGTTAATTGGAGCCCTTGGAGCAAAAGCCAAAGGGCTACCCCGCTATTTAGAAATTCTAAATTTACCGGACTTGAACATTTTGACTCTACAAAAAACCACCTTACTCGGAACAGCTTACATCCTCCGATGATACCTTAACAGTTCCTAGATCCTTGGTTAGGACTCAAGCTGCTGAGCTATTAACCAGCCTCAAAGGCTGTGAATCTCACTAAAGATTAACCAACAACAACAACAACAACAATATCCACAAACTTTGATTGGGGAGATATGACGACAGCAAAATGGGATGTCTGATTTTTCTTACTCCATTCACTGTATGATTAAAGGAACATTACAAAATTGAAGTTTGGCCTTTTCCTTTACACACACACACACACACACACACGCACACACACACACACTCTTTAGTAAATGGTGTGTGTGTATATGTGTGTGTGTGTGTGTTTACCGTTTACCCATTTATACAAACACACAAATATATTTTAATAAATTGTGTGTGCGTTCGTGCGTGCGTGCGTATTTACTAAGCCACTAAAAAAATGAAGTAGCTATATATTTCAGATATCACCACAGGTATTAAAATGCCACTTGCTACACCCTGGCCAGACTGATTGATGTCCTTGATGACAGTACAAATACTTAACAACCCTATGTGTTGTGCTTTATTATATTTTCAACAGCAGTTGCTTTATGCTTATTGCTGGTATTGCTATGCTCAATTGGATTTATAAGTGCTTCTGTTCGGTATACTTTGGCATGCATGCACTAGCCAGCATTGAAGGTTCATTTTAAGGACAGAATAATTGGGGTAGGGACATATTTGTTATTTAGCCAAACTGGTCTCCTCCTCCTATTATTGTTGTTTATTTTCTACTTAAATATTGTTACCTGCTTCAGACAATGATTTCTAGAGAATTTCCAGAAGGGCTTTAAATATGACAAACTCCAGCAAGCACTATAGTAAGCAGCTCCCCACACAATTCATGCTTCTCCTACAACATTCGAAGAAAATAATCATACGCACATATTGGAGAGCCTGATTTTCTGTCACATCTAAAGTAATTGAGATCTAAGCAAACATAGCAAATGGATTGTGAATTAATTCCTGCCCTGGAAGACCCTTGCAGTGTTTTGTACTCATTATGATGAAGAGCTGTCAATTCCTATTATTTTTAAAATACTTTCTCACATATCTAGTCTTCTCAGAGGATGAATTTTGTCCTGAAAAATGGAATTGCCATAGATGAGATCAAGTAAGGAAGATTTCTGGCTCCTAGTTATTAGGATTCCACCATTAGAGGCCTTTCACGGGCCCTTCCACAGAAGGATTCTGAAAGAAGATCCACAGATCTGCATTCTCAGAATGTCAGCCATGTTGGGAGGACACTGGCTTGGAGTAAATGAAATTGTTATGATATTAGTTTCCCCTCCTTTGCTGAGGTTTCATTTTCCCATTGGAGGGAATTATTTCCACATTGTGACTGGCTGTAAACTGAGGGCATGCCTGCCCTTTGATGTGAAGTTGTGGTCAATTGATTTTGTTTCTAAAGAAATTGGACTGGCTTGGACACTGCCCCTTGTACTCAGCATTTCAGATCATTAGAAGTGAGGATCCAGTAATCATACATAGCTTTCTATTGCATCTAAAGCAGTGATGAAATCCAATTTTTTTTTACTACCGATTCTGTGGGCATGGTTTGGTGGGCATGGTGTGGCTTGGTGGGCATGGCTTGGTGGGTGTGGCAGGGGAAGGATACTGCAAAATCCCATTCCCACCCCACTCTGGGGCCACCCAGAGGTGGTATTTGCCAGTTCTCCGAACTACTCAAAATTTCTGCTACCGGTTCTCCAGAACCTGTCAGAACCTGCTGGATTTCACCCCTGATCTAAATGGTGGTGGCATGAAAATGCCCTTGGTTAATGTTGTGCCCACTTTTAGACAGTGGGTGAAGCATCTCATGATGATCACTCGCTATCCAAGTAATGCTTCTCTCATTCTTCTTTTCATGCATAGATCCTACACAGCTCCTTCTGTACTGTCTGAATGCATATGCAGAAAGATTGAAATTAATGTTTGTCTTTTATAATCAAAGATTTTGCCTATTCAAGGACTATAATTGTGTGAGCAATCTGCACGTATAGTTTGTACTCATTTAATCTTTGTCAGATTCTCCAAAACACACACACACACATAACCTAAGGAGCAAAGTAGAACAAATTAAGAAGCATGAGCTTTTCTTCCATAGCAATTCACTCAAGTGAATGTCTGAAAAATTCTCATATGTTCAATTTACTCTTGTTAGAAAATGCAAGTTGGATTATTTGGAACAGTGTCTTTTTCTAATGCCAGTATGTGATGAAGGGGCTTCAACACAATTAGAAATTGTATATTCCATTAAATTAGGAACCAACATTATTGTTAAGCCAAGTTTTAAATTATTGCAGCCTTTCCCTAAAAAAACCAAAAAACCAAATCACATAGCTGAGTTCCTTCTATGGGCCCTAGTAGCATTCATCAGTCAAGCAGAAAGGAAGAAAATATCCTCTTTGGGCAACAATAAATGTGAGATTATTTAAGGATCTTCACATATACACCCACAAACAAGTTGATTTGTTGATAGACAACAAGGAAACAAATATAATGTTATTGAGAAGACATGGTCTGTGGCAGTGGTGGGTTTTAATCGGTTTTACCGGTTTGCATCGTGCACGCGCTTTGCGCTTGCTGAACTTGCACTTCGTGCAAGCACTTTGGGGAAAAAACAACAACTGAGGCATGGCAATCACCTCTGCCGTGCCTTACAGCTGACCAAAAAACAAATGAAATAAAGGTAGGTATAGCGCGAGGGCGGGGGAGGGAGGGCCCAAATGAAATTCAGAGCAAACCGGTTCGTTCTCCTATGAAGATTTCCACTACCGGCTCTCCTGGACCGGGGAGACCCAGTAGCAACCCACCATTGGCCTGTGGAGTCTATAACTGCCTGAGTCTGAGTATAACAAACAGTTGTAAATTTTTATTGCATTCACCCATTCTCAGAGCAAATATTCCTAGATACAAAATCTTTCATTATTTGCTATCATTCATAGAATTCTTTATTGGCCAAGTGTGATTGGACACACAAGGAATTTGCCTTTGGTGCATATGCTCTCAGTGTACATAAAAAGAAAAGATACATTCGTCAAGAATCATAAGGTACAATACTTAATGATAGTCATAGGGTACAAACAAGCAATCAAATCATATTAGGAAACAGTCAATATAAATCGTAAGGTTTCATCTATGTATCACTTGTACAGAAGTAACCAAATCATGTAGAAATAGATTTCTTGTTTAATTCTCTGCACTTTATCTGTAAATGTATCTGCTCCAGAAATAACAATCTCTAGCCAGTAATTGGCTACCTTTAACATCGTCTACTTTGGGGATGTCAGTTCAGCAGAGGTAATCATCTTGAATGAACTATCTTTCTCCTATATCACCCTTTATTCTAGGAAAGGGAAGTTTCAAAATCTGTTGACAACTTTTTCTCTTTAAAATATATTTTTCTCCCTCTTGCAAGTACAGTTATTCTGAAAAATTTCTGACTTGTGTTGCTGACCAGGCTACGAACGGTTAGGGTTAGAGCTGGTGCTAGGATTTAAAAGCTCAGATGAGGCTGAGGTACAAAGTTCACTAGCAAAAAAGGAGAGGAAAGGAAAGGAAAGGAAAGGAAAGGAAAGGAAAGGAAAGGAAAG
>WNWU01000001.1:70086359-70101547 GCA_012654045.1 Ptyas mucosa | reverse complement strand
AAAGGAAAGGAAAGGAAAGGAAAGGAAAGGAAAGGAAAGGAAAGGAATCAGTATATCAGCTGCTTAGAAGGCACAATGCTTTGGGGTACTAAAAATATTGCTTCACCTGGAAATTGTGAAGAAGATGACAGGGCAGGATTGAAGCCTGTGACTGATGCAGAGATGGTCAGAGAATAATTGTGTTCTTTGGATGAGTTTAAATCTCCTGGACAAATTAATTATACTGTAGTACAGCAGCCCCCAACCTTTTGGGCACCAGGAACCGGTTCCACAGAGAGAGGTTTTTCCGCGGACCGGAGAGGGCATGGTTTCATGTGCTGCCTGCATTCACAGATGGGGTTTTGCTTGTTTGTGTGGACCATTTTCTGGTATGCCACAGATCACGGATCAGGAGTTGGGGACCCCTGCTGTAGTATATTGAAAAAGTTAGGTGTTAATCAGACCAGTTCCTATGTATCACCTCAGAGAAATGCTGGTGAAGCACCAGATGATTAGAGGGAAGCTTCAAAAAAAGCGGGGGAGGGGAATCATCAAATTGCAGACTTTTCAGACTCTGGCTTGGTTACAGTGTTTATGAAAAAGATCTTGGAATTGGAATTGCAAACTGAATATAAGTCAACAAAGTGATGTGACTGCAAAGAAAACAAATACAATTTTAGGCTGTATTAACATAAGTATAATTTACAAATCACATTTCCTGTGATTTGTGATCTATTCTATTTGTGATGTTGACCCCTCAACATCAGCACTTTTTGTAATACTAAGAATCATAGTTTTAATTATAAAAAAATCAAAGAAATTAAATTAGAAACAGGCAATAAAGATGATCAAGGAACTGGAACTTAATCTCTGCAAAGAGACACTGAAGAAGTTGAGTATGTGTAACCTTCAAAAGAAGATGAGCTATGATGCATTCTTCTAATTCTGAAACACTATCACAGAGAATAAAATCAAGTTTCTCAGTTTTAAGGAAGACTAAAATTTATCTCATATAATTAGAAAACTCCACCAAGCTAAGGGAGAACTAAAAGGGAATATACTATAGTGAGGGGTCCTTGGTGCTCTCTGAGCTTGCTTATTTTCTTGCAGATATTTCATTACCCTAACTAGATAACATCACCAGTGCTAGTCAACTAATGAAACCAAACAAGCTCAGAGAGCAACAAGGACCCCTCATTCCAATCCTGAGCTACAAATATCCTCCTTTATTGATATATTATAGCCATGATGGCAAACCTATGGCACGCGTACCACAGGTGGCCCACAGAGCCATATCAGTAGTCACACAAGCATTGCTCTAGCTCAGCTTCGGCATGCATGCGCATGCTCGCCAGCTGATTTTCGGGCCTTTCGGGCCCACCAGAAGTTGGGAAACAGGCTGTTTTCGGTCTCCAGAGGGCCTCCTGGGGGGGAGGCCATTTTCGCTCTCCCCAGGCTCCTAGAATGGCTCTGGAGCCTGGGGAGGGTGAAAAACAGGCCTACTGGGCCAAAAGTGGGGAGACTGCGGGGGGGGGGGGGGGGGGGGGGAAAAGGGGGGGGGGGGGGGCGCATTGAATCATGGGTGTGGGCACGCACATGCGCGACCCCCCCACGTTTCCCCTGCTTTTGGCACACGATGGCAAAAAGGTTAGCCATCACTGTATTATAGCATCAATGGAAACTTCTCCTCAAAATAATAGCAACTTTAGAGAGGATATTTCTATGTTGAATAGAGGAAGGGGTTAGAAAAACTCTCCCTCAAATGCTATAATTTCAATCCTAATTTCTCCTCACCAACTCATGTGATTCAATTTAGAAGGAAAAAAATGGTAGATACATTTTTAATATCATAGGCAGTTTGAAACTATTCTTAACAACTTAAAAAATAAATCTGTTTACTTCCTGGCAAACCCAATCAGGGAGACTTAACAGGAATTTGTGGAGTTTAAGGAGCAAAAATGTAATAAATTATCCCTTTTAGATGACAGTGTGGACAGAGAGAAAGAGAAGAAATAAAAAGTATTTTTTTTTATTGACGGTGCCTTAAAAACAGAAGTGAAAATAAAAAGCCATGACTGCAGATAGTAATTGTATGTGTGAACTGGAACTGTATTTGATCAGCCACTGCATTACTCAGTGGTGTGACATAGCACCAAAAAAGCAAATGCAATTTTAGGTTCTATCAAAAGAACTGTTAACATCCAAATCACAGGAAATAATAGGTCCACCTTATTCTGCATTAGTCAGTCCCATCTTGAACCCTTCCTACATTCAGTTCTCTGCATTACCTTAAGAAAAAATCAGAGAAATTGGATCAATTAAAAAAGGTAAAACTGACAGAACGGATAAAAGTTTTCAAGTCTCCAGATCAGTATCACACAGAAGGTTAATATCATTTTTTTAACCACAGAGTGCAGAAGAGGGATTGACCTAAATTATAGGAAAACTTGTTGTTGTTGAAAATTAGAGGGGGGGACCCAGATGTTTGGATAATGAAACCAATTTATTACTGAGGAAAGTGTAAAATCCCTTCCTGGGATGAAAGTCATAACCCACCTATACCCAGTGGTGGGATTCAGCCAGTTCGCACCACTTTGGGAGAACCGGTTCTTAACTTTCTGAGCAGTTTGGCAAACTGATTGTTGGAAGAAATCATTAGGGCAGAGAACCGGTTGTTAAATTACTTGAATCCCACCACTGCCTATACCTAACAATATCATGGCACAATCCTTTTCCTCCCAAGACTCTGTGATACTGCCTTCATATCATTAGTCCATGATTTATGCAAATTTAACTTAACCATAAGGGGACAGGGTTGTTCAGTGGCTAAGACGCTGAGCTTGCCAATCAGAAAGGTCAGCAATTCAGCGGTTCGAATCCCTAGCACCACGTAACAGAGTGGGCTTCCATTACTTGCCCCAGCTTCTGCCAACCTAGCAGTTCGAAAGCACGTAAAAAATGCAAGTAGAAAAATAGGGACCGCCTTGGTGGGAAGGTAACAGCGTTCCATGCGCCTTCGATGTTTAGTCATGCCACATGACCACAGAATCGTCATCAGACAGTGCTGGCTCTTTGGCTTAGAAATGGAGATGAGCACCACCCCCAAGAGTCGGGAACAACTAGCATGTATGTGTGAGGGGAACCTTTACCTTTACCTTTTAATTTAACCATACTTGTATCAGTGTTAGAATAGTATTTTTCAGTAGTGAAATCCAAATTTTTTTTACTACCAGTTCTGTGGGCATGGCTTGATTGGCATAGTGTGGCTTGGTGGACATAGCAGGGGAAGGATACTGCAAAATCCCCATTCCAACCCCACTCCTGGGGGAAGGCTATTGCAAAATATCCATTCCCACCCCACTATGGGGCCAGTCAGAGGTGGTATTTGCCAGTTCTCCAAACTGCTCAAAATTTCCACTACCAGAACCTGCTGAATTTCACCTGTGGTATTTTTCCTCCTTATTCGAGTTATTATTTAAGGATAGATTTAAGTTTTATAAAATGTATTAGCATTTGTCATTCATTATCTTGAAGTCGGGTGACTGCAATATGTAACAGGAGCAACAAAAGTTAGGTACAGATTGGCAATGAAGACGTGACATTTCATGCTGGAACAGTTTTGTGCCATTTCCAGGATAGGAAAATAGCATTGTGACCTGCTAGTGGGGAAAATTTATTTTCAGTCAGAAACTGGAAAATTATCTATTGGATATGCTTCGTTTTGGATTTCTGGATTAAACAACAGGTTGGATTTGATGGCCTAAATAGCTTGTTTCATCTCTCTGATTCTATTTCTGAATGTAAAAGTAAGAAAAATTAAGAATTGTCTAGGCTGGAGTAGATATAATGTAATATGCTTGTTTGAATCTACTGATGGCCAAAATTCTTGGGCTTTTTTTTAGCTTTAGGTTATTAAAAATATCAGTCAAATTCTAATATTGGTTCAAATGGCAATACTTGAAAATATATTTAACACTTCTCCATCACACACACATTACACATTACACACACACATACACTTTCCTTATCTAATTTGTTCTTGAAGTTTCTATTAATCCCATGTGATTAAGTGACAGAATGTGTTTCGCTTGATATTGTACATTTCCCCCCAGTGTTGAGTCAATTGTAAACCAGTAGCTTTGGCAGTATTTATATGCACAGATGAAATTTGTCTCCACTACAACTTTTAACAAAAATTAACAAAAAATAATCCCAACCACTGCTTTATGATAAACATAACAAATATACCATAAGCCCCTTCAGTGGAATTGTTCACTGTGGCATCCCCAATGTCAACATAATTGTTGTTCCAATCCCTTCACAACCAGGATGATGTGAGAGGGGCCAGGACAAATGTAGATATTCCAATTAACCACTTGCACAAAGAAACACAGCCAGCATATATCACTTCACACTTAGCTCTCTTTTCAGCCTATCGTTTAATGCATGGTCGCTATCATACATGGCTAAAGTGCACTTCAGCTTTGGGGCATGTTGGGCAACCTGACTTCACCTCTCACGCTTTCAACAAAGGCCCTTAGCAAACAAGCAGTCACAGATCCTTCATCTCACATCATTCCTGAGCTGTGAGGAAGCCTTGAGGTTAAATTCCAATGCTGATATGCTTAAAGCCAGCATGGATTTTCTACTTTCGTGGGTGGTATTACAAGAAAGGAAGTAAATATTTGATATTCCCTGCCTATGTTTTTCTCATCAACTCTTAAACTGTAAATGTGTCTGCTAGTTGCTAGGCAACCATCAATGGCTTTTTCTTCAATTTCTGTTCCACAGAGTAACAAACAGTCTGGGTGAGAATGAGAGCAAGGATCCGGATTGCAAATGTCCAGATGAGCCAATAATGGCAACAAAGAGATCCAGAAAGCTCTGATTCTTGGCAATGAATCATAAGAGAGAAATAGTTGCATGAAAACAAGGCAGACTCAGAGTAAAACATAACAGAAACAGAAGCTGCTTCCTGCATCTCTAGATCTCAGAAAGGGATAATTAACTACCATCATCGAACTCAAAACAACAACAGCAACACCTCAACTCAATCATTTGCTTGCTTGTATTCATGTCCTGCAGAGAAAATGAGCAGACCCTTTCCAACCTCCTCACAATCTGCCTAGGGCTTGAACTGGTTAGTTCATTGACAGAATGTCAGTTAACTTGCTAGTGTTATCAGAGATAATCAGCCAAAGCAGGAACATACTTTGTTTTTAATGTGTTTATTTTTTGTAATTTTAATATGGTTTTTATATTGTTTTACTTTTTGCCTGGGAGCTGTCTGGAGTTTGTTATAAGGTGGGCAGCTATGTTTTAAATAAATACATAAATATTGGTGATTTGTGTGTAACATCTCTTTGATGAAGATGACTTCTGTTCACTCATAGAATCTTTGAACTAGATGGGATTTCAAATAGAAACAAATCTTCAATGATGCATGGCCTAAGTACTGGAAAACTTAATAGCAGCTTCCACTTCGTTCAACACTAATTCTGTAAAAGACATTGGATAATAAAAAACCCCAAGATCCATTATAAGATCTTCTGCCTCTTTAAATCATAGAAATATCCATATTCTAGCTTTACCCTAACTGAGAGCTTGATTCTGGATTATGTCACTAGATTATGTCACTTCTAAATGATGTCACTGTATTGTGTCACTTCTAAATGCAGGTGAAAGAATCATGGGATTGAAAGATTTCCAATGTGTTAAAAAAATGGCTGCATAAAGTAGATGTTATCTATGCTTCTTGTGGAAATAGGGTTTGGTTTTTTTATTTGAAAGAAATTCAGCCGGGCAAATTCCTATCTGCAATTAAAAGTATTAATCTCCTTGTCAAACAGAAAAGTTACAGTAAGTCAGATAGTACAGCCACGCTCACTGAATAAAACAAAATAAAATACCATCACAATCATTATCGTGAATTAAAATTTTACACATATGTCTAAACAACTCTTAGAAAAGTGTCTATCAATAATTTTGTTTCTTTTCTAAGATTTTACAATTAATATGCAAGCAAAATACAAATTTGCAAAACATCACAGATATGATCATGGAAATATACAGTGGGGAAAATGAAATCTCAGTTTATGCAAACCACATTTTCTTTTCATCTCAGTTATTTGTAATTTAAAGATTATAATACCAGCCTACTTTACAATGTTGTTGTAAAACTTGATAGGATTATATTAAACATTAGATCATAGTTTTGAAATCAACTGCATAGTCCTAAGTATTCTTTTCATTACACTGCCAGAGAAACATTCAATCTCTATTTTCTAATGTAATTACTGTGGTATTTTATATAATAAAATGTTGCAAATTGCAATAAAATATTTTCAGTTCTCAACAGTTATGGTACTGTTGCTGTGTTTAATTTCTATAAATAAATTGTGACTTCTGCTTTAATCAGTTCTTGCATTAAGGGAGCTTGGTCTTTGAATCTTAAATAGCAATGCATATTTAACAGAAGTTATCTCACAGTAGTAGCTTCAGGCTTTATACATAGGGGGGCTGCAGGATGGAGGGAGAAGCTTAGATAGAAGGCAAGGAATGGAAAAATCCAAGCTGCAGAATTTCTATGAGTATGCTGGCTCTGCAAATCACCCCAAAACTTATCTACATGGAAATTATCTTTTTCTGATGGAATTACAAATAAATCACAAATGATCAGACTCTTGATTCTTTTGCACAACACTTATGCTACATAGAAAATGATTTGACCTGCATCCCCCCCAATCTTAGATAGTACTTTCTTTACTTACCAAAAACCTCTAGCAAAACAAAGGAGGAAAGGAACGTCTTCATTGTGCAGCCTCTTGGTTCTACTTTGTCTCCTCAGTCTCCTTATGAACTTTGGACGCTTCTTATCATATGACACTTTGTAATTTAACGAAACTCTGCAGACTTTCTTCCCTTTTGGTTTAGACACAATACCTGTCTTTCGTATAGTGCTGCTGGAGCATGATCTGAACCATAGCCCTTCCCCCAAAGCAGTATCTCACATTTTTTTTAATGCTACGCAAAAAGGGTAGGGCATATGAAAAAGTAATCTCAGTATAACTTCAAGCCAAAATATGTGACCCTTTAAAATCAGATTACAGATTAACAGAGTTGGAAGGGACCTTGTGGGTCATCTAGTCCAACCCCCTCCCCAAGCAGACCCTACACCATTTCTGATAGATGGCAGTCCAGTCTCTTCTTGAAAGCTTCCAGTGATGAAGCTCCCACAACTTCTGAAGGCAAGCTGTTCCATTGGTTGATTGCTCTCACTATCAGAAAATGTCTCCTTATTTCCAGGTTGAATCTCTCCTTGTTCAGTTTCCATCCACTATTCCTTGTCTGGCCTTCAGGTGCTTTAGAAAATAGCTTGACTCCCTCCTTTCTGTGGCAGCCCCTCAAATATTGGAGCACTGCTATCATGTCTCCCCTGGTTCTTCTCTTCACTAGACTAGCCATGCCCAGTTCCTCCAACCATCGTATGTTTTAGCCTCCAGTCCCTTAATCATCTTGGTTGCTCTTCTCTGTACTCTTTCTAGAGTCTCAACATATTTTTTTTATAGTGTGGTGACCAAAACTGGATGCAATATTCTAAGTGTGGTCTTACTAAGGCTTTACAGAGTGGTATTAGTACCTCACTTGATTTTCATTGTATCCCTCTGTTAATGCAATTTAGGATTGTGTTGGCTTTTTTGCTGCCGCCGCACATTGTTGACTCATATTTAATTGGTTGGCCACTAAGATTCCAAGATCCCTCTCATAGTTACTGTTATTAACTATTAACGACCTACCCTGACTTCATTCTCACAAGAATTCTTTGTTCAAATGCCACCATCCTCAACCAGCAGTAAGTAGAGTTCCAATAAATTTGGGGAGTCTCCATTAAACACAGCATTATTTACATAGGATTGTTCCTCCCCCTTTATTCTCTCTTTCCTAAGTGCTCAAGCTACCTTACAGAGGATCTGCCTTTGTTTTATCCTCAGAAGACTAACCCTATGAATAATGTTTGGGTGAGAACAAGCAACTTGTCCAAAGAGTTTCCATGGCTGACTTGGTGGACGTGGCTGAAACAAGCTCATTCTTAGTCTAATATTCATTTATTCATATCAAATCAAATTTAATATTTTATCACAATCAAGGACCAGCACAATTAAAAATGTTCAAAGAGTATCTAGTTAAAAGTTCTAGAATCAAATAATGACAAATAAAATCAATATTGAAATCATAATTTGGCAGTCTATCTATTGGTTGTACATAAACAAGAGCACGGCCTAAGCTATGATGTAATATTGTGATGGCCTACAGTTATTAGATACTAAAATACAACAGGGTGATAATATCATAAGATTTGGAGCATGAATTATATAAAATGGTTATAATGGATTATTCATCAAAGTCTGGGGAATTTTTAGTGCTGCTGCACAGAATCTAGCTACCTGCGCTATGACTATGATCTGTTTGGCTTTAAGCAACCGCTGAAGATAAATGGTGTTGGAATGGTCAGGATACCGATTAACTGTTGTGAAAGTAAATTTGGTTTGAATATCTCTGTAAAAAGAGCAGCAAAGAAGGATGTGTCCAGAGGTTTCCACCTCTCCAGAATCACAGGGACAGAGTCGTTCAGACAGCGGTATCCCTTTATATTTGCTGTCATTTATTTAGTCAAATTTTTTAGCCGTCCAACTCTGGGTGGCATACAAAAGTTGAAAATGCATAAAAGCAGATAAAATATCAAACCAAACAATCCAATTGAAATTGATCAAACAAGGCAAATCAAACAAAACATTCCCTTCATAGTTACAATTACAACTACACAGTACTGTTCTGCCCCAGCTATGGATCCCAAAGAACACAGCACACACAAAGTTTGTACACAACAAGTAATACATCAACTCCTGACTTGGAAACAAAGCCAGGTTTTAACAATTTTCTGGAACCCTAGGAAACAGGTACTGTCCTTATCTCTGGGGAGATGCTGTTACAGAGTGGGGGTCGCAACAGAGAAGGCATACTTCAAAAGTCCCTTTTGAGCAGGGGTCTCCAACCTTGGCAACTTTACGACTTGTGGACTTCAACTTCCAGAATTCCTCAGCCAGCACATGCTGGCTGAGGAATTCTGGGAATTGAAGTCCGCAAGTCGTAGAGTTGCCAAGGTGGAGACCCCTGCTTTTGATGACAACATTTAATACCCAGGCTATTATATCACACTGGTACAATGTCCAAACATAAAGCAAAGCCATAAGTAATTGCAGCACATCGTACCACCAAATATAAAAGGGGAATGAAGAAAAAATATGAATAAATGCATACAATTGGAGAGGTGCAATTGTCAGAATGTCTCATCCCTAGGAAACTATTTGCTTGTGAAGGCAGGCAGAAAAATAGAATGTTGCGCTGTAAATTTAATTTATTAATTCCAAAGTAGTCCTGTTAAAGCTAATAGAACTTTTCCAAAGCAAGTGGAGTTGTAGATTAGAGCTATCAGTTTCCTTCTCTGACATTGGTTTAGGAATTATCATTAAGCTTTCATTAATTGAATTTCATTCACTGTTTGTAAAATGTTAACATTTTATAGAGCTACTATTCATTGTGCTATTATGCTCATTCCCACTCTAAAAGATCCATTATCTAATAATTACTAATAATAGTGTCAAATTGGTAGCTTTTCCAATTAAACTTCCTGAAGACATCAGTGAATAAAAATAATTTTATTAAAATTTGGAAATTGGATGATGGTGATGATGATCATCAGAGAAGGGAAGACAGCGCAGAAGAAGGAACTGAGAAGAAAGTGAAACATATTTACATAACAGCATTTTTCTTGCTAAAAGCAAAATGAGTTGGAACTCACAAGAAAGATTCAGTAAAGGCCATTAATTAATGGAAGAGGAAAAAAATGAAGAAAAATAGATACATTGTGTACTCCTGAAACTAAAAGAGAAGAATTTAATAGCATCTAAATGAATGTGTTCTCTTCTGGAATATAGACGATGAATATGGAAGTAAACTCTTGATGCAATTATAAATTAAAGGGCTGCAATGTATGTTAGAAAGTATGAATGGGATTCATCGAGATTGTTAGGATTTGTATGAAAACACAAATTGGTAGTTTGGTAATACTTTTGTGTTAATACCATGTTTTCCCGAAAATAAGACCCTGTCTTATATTTTTTTGAACCCTGAAATAAGTACTTGAGCTTATTGCCATGCGCTCAAAAGCCCGACTGGACTTAATAACAGGAGATGTCTTATTTTCGAGAAAACGGGTACTCCAATATGCTTAAAATGAAAGAACCAAGGGCGAGTTTTGGAAAATGTTGCAAAATTTATACATATGATCCAAAGATCATGTTATTCTGTTAAGTGGCATGGATAAGTGAGTGAAAATGAGGTAAGAGAGCAAGGAAAAGTGGTTTTGCCATGGACAATCCCAAAAGAACAGAACTGATATGCTTAGATAAAGATCTATTTCAAATATTTGGGTTAAGAGAGACTAATAGAGGTAGGTCTATTCAGGTGTATTCATGGCAAAGGAATCATTCTGAAAGCATGATTAATTGTTGATATGGAAAAACTGACATAGTATATATATGTCATAGTAATTGGTGGTATACGTCATATATACGTCATCATAATGAAAGATTCTGGCAGTTGCCTTTCCCCCTCCTAATATGGCTTTAGAAAAAGTAGGTTGATTTTGTGGGGGCAGAGAAAGGAGTTAAGGCAGATTTGTTGACTACAATAGATGTGAGAGCCAGAATGTGGCTGAAATAATAGATGGAATCCTGAGTAGTATCCCCAAAGCAAAGTGTCAATTAATTAAGTGACAAACTGAAATAAGCCATTGTCCAAAATGAATATAGTGGAGTTAGAGAGGGATCAGAGAGGGTAACTAAGATGATCAAGGACTGGAACAGCTTCTCTAAGTGAAAACTATGATATTTGGTGCTTTTTAGTCTAGACAGAAGGCAAATAAGAGGGGGCATGATTGAGATGCATGGTGTTGATAAAGTAAACAAGGGGAAGCTATTTTCCCTCCCACAGATACTAGAATCAGAGATCACCCAATGAAATGGAATCTAGGAAGAGTCAAGACAGACTAAAGCATTTTTTATACAATGTATAATTGAACTTTGGAATTTACTCCACAGTACACAAGTGGAGAAACTGAAATCTCAGCTATCAGCATTCTCTATCAGCTTGGTTGGCTTCAAAATGGGTTGGAGCGATTCATGAAAATCCTGGGGATCAATGACAATTAGCCTTGATGGGCATGTGACTGCCTCTGAAGACCATCTGCTGGGAGTCTAGTGAGCTTCCTTGTGCACTTGGTTGGCTAGTATGAGAACAGCTGAACTAGAGGACCAGGGATCTGATCCAGGAGGCACTGCTTATGCTTTCATGTTTTTATGTTCTAGAGCTAGTTTGGCAGCCTATTGCTGGATGATAACCATCAGTGATTGCTGACCATGAAGAGCCTGTGGCTTGGATAGTGGTGCTGGCAAGAAGCTTTGGCAAGCACCTATCAGAAGTAGAAATCATGGTGTATGATATGTGTGGAACTGGTGACAATTCTACAACTTAATCTAAATAGAAGTTGCAGCTGATCTGGCCCATTGGGAGGGCTGAAAGGGAGAGCTGTAGTGCTCTGATTTTGTGGCGTATGGGTAGCAGGAACAAAATCAGACTAGACAACAAGCAAAATTCTGACCTGAGCCCTGCAACTGTACTGATGGAAAAAGTCAAACATCTCACACTCACAGTCAAATGGAGAGATTATTTCTAGCCAATTGGATTACTGGTTGTGGAAGAACCTAGATTTTATGACATCTACAACATTTGTTTGCTGGATGGATCCCAAACTATCGTATGTGGATTATGACAGTCAAAACAATTTGTTTCTGGACTGGATGGCAGAAGAATAACTGTTTCCTCTCTAGGGAAGAGACAGCATGGGCTTATCTCAGGGGTGAAATCTAGCAGGTGTCGAGCTCGCCCGTCGCCGCTCGACAACTCGCCTGGGGATCCACGGCGCGGGCCCATGACCGTCACAGAGCACGCCGTAGAACGAAAGGACGGCGGGGAGCTGGCGGCGTGTTAACACGGGTGTTGGTGGTGGATCCAGGAACCTCCGTTCTAGGCTGTTTCGGCACAGGGTGTGGGTGTGGATTTAGTCAGGGCCGGGAAAGGGGGTGGTCGGGGCCAGCGGTAGTCGGTACTTGCCGCATGGGTGCTAGCGGCCGGCTGTGCGCAGAGAAAGACGTCCGGGTGGTGGTAACATCATCAGCCGGCGACATGTAAGGAGGACCCTAGGCGGTGACGACATCGCCTGAGCGGCGGTGTATCGGCTTTATTCAGCGCTCCCCTGCATCTCATTAGGAGAGGGGCGTTAACCCGGGCTATTTAAACAGCGCGGCATGCGGAGGATTCCCGAGCTGAACTTTGCTGCGCGTGGGCATCCCGGTTTCTTACACTGAGCTGTAGTCACTTCAATAAAGGAAGCAAGAACCTCTCTCCGAGCGTCTTGTGTTTCTGTGAGCCCGGACCAGAGGAGCCGAGAGCAGGTTCTGGAGAACCAGTAGCGGAAATTTTGAGCAGTTCAGAGAACTGGTAGTTGAAATCTTGAGAAGTTTGGAGAAGCAGCAAATACCACCTCTGCCTGGCCCCAAGATTTTACAATATTCTTCCCCTGCCATGCTCACGAAGCCACGCCCACAGAACTGGTAGTAAAAAAAATTGGATTTCACCACTGGCTTATCTCCTTGGAGTTTGCCATCTGTGGACCTAATAGAAATGGGCCAGAGTGTGGAAAAGGCATGGGAATTGGCCTTTAAGTGTACATGTAAATGGTTATTTTTTAAGCTCTTTTTGTTGGCAAATGAGCCTAGAAGTCTGCTGTGTGTTAACTGAGTAGTGGATGTTTAGGATTGGAGGAGGTGATATTGTATGAGAAGCCCTTGGAATCTGGCATTGCTCCTTAGAGTTCAAAAACAGACTGGACATATGGGAATTGGAGAACAGGTAGAACTGATAATGTCACCTAGTTGGGTAATGAAATGTCTGCAAACAAACAGCTAATCTCAGAGAGCACCAAGAACTCCACAATTGAATTCTGAGGTATAGATGTTCTCTCCTATTGGAATGTTAAAGCTGCTTGGAATATGCTGAGAAGTGTGGAAAATGTGGTGAAATTAAGTAAAAAAAGGCTATAGGTGGGGGGGGGGCAGGAATTCATGTAGAAGAATAATTCATGCAAAAATGAGAATGATAGAAAGACCATAAAGTGTGCATATAGAGAAAGAGACATCTACAAAGAAAGCAGTCTAAAAGGGCAAGGATTAAATAAAATATGTAGAGCAATTTTGATAGAAATAAAAAACTGTTTGGCATATAGGTAAAAGAGGCAAACAAGAAACTTGTACTCGATGGAACCGAATCTACCTATATATATATATATATATATATATATATATATATATATATATATATCTGTGTGTGTGTGTGTGTGTGTGTGTGTGTGTGTTCTGGAACACCTTGAGCAATTTCAACCAAATTTGGTACAGAGACTTACTCTCTAGAAAAAAATACTGTGGGGATAAGACATCCTTAACACCCCTCAGGGTGTGTTCTGTTAAGATACAGCCTGTTGTGATTTAAAATGGCTTCTACTGTACTACCTTAAAATGGCTTCTACTGTACAGCACAGTGGAGTTGCAATTGTAACGGCTTCACAGAACTCCAAAAGGGGGCTCCCGCTGATAAGGGGAAAAATCCAACATTAGAAATTACATTTGGTCTGGACATTTTCAACAAGGCTTTGATTATTCTTGAGGACAAATGTATGGCCATGATCAATAAAACATTACTGCAACTCGGCCTGCCTGCACCACTATGAGATTGATATGACATACTTCACACAGATTACATATGAGAAAAGAACTACAACGTCGAACACCTTAGTGCATATATCACAGACAAGAAGCCATTTCTAAATCAAGATTTTAAAAAAGCATACCAAATGATCATGGATCAGCTAGCGAAACAACAAGGTGGTATCATTTTACTTGATGCTTCTGGGGGCAAAGGGAAAACATTTTCACTATTCATTATTCATTCATACATTAACATTTAATTCTCACCGAAATCAGGGCTCAGGGAGAAGTTGCTCTTGCTATCGCCTCTTCATTCCTTTTCCTGTCTAACACAGGATTGGGATAAATAAATACCTGGGCAACGCCGGGTTATCAGCTAGTAAAAACTAAAAGTGATGAAATAATTTTGGACTGATTTGAAGTGAGGAATATTTGTGGAAAGGAATATTTTAAAGATTCATATGGAAACAATGGTGATGTCAAAAAAGTGGAATTGAAGTAAGTTTTGTAAGAGTCCAAGTAAAATGAATGAAAAAGAAGTAATAAAGTAATAAAATTTAGTCCACTGCGCCACTACTTGGTGGCGCAGTGGACTAAACTACTGCTGTTAAAGTAGTACTTAGCTGCCAGCCGCCTGCAATTACTGCGAGTTCAATTGTCACCAGGCTCAAGGTTGACTCAGCCTTCCATCCTTTCGAGGTAGGTAAAATGAGGACCCGGTTTGTGGGGCCAATAAGCTGACTTTGTATAAAATAGAACACCGCTAGGAGGGGCCAAAAAGCCCTACTAAGCAGGTATATACAAAAAGTATGAAGGCTATTGCTTAATGCATTGTAAGCTGCCCTGTGTCTCTGGAGAAGGGCGGCATATATAAATTGAACTAATAAATAAATAAACAATAAATGCTGTGAGAATATTAAATATAGTGAAGTTGCAAGTGTGGATGATAGAACTGAAGAAATTGGACAGATAGGAGTTGAAGGGCTGGTAGAAACATAATGATGTGACAGGCAGAAATGATGCATTTTGTTTATGGAGTGGCTGTTTGACTTATTTAATATGTGTGGGAAGACTGCATCGGTGCCTGATGATTAGAAGAATGCTGTTGCTGTTTCCATGTACATAGTAAGAGGGAATATTAAAAATTCACTAAGGTGTATGTCTTGATTAACTGTGCCTCAGAAGGTTTTGGGTAAATTCTGACTGAAAATGTTCAGGCAGTGACAGTGAGAAAAAATGGGAAAGCTCAGTGTTGTGAATGCAGAGGTACTAGGCAACAATTAGGAAGGAAGGAAGGAAGGAAGGAAGGAAGGAAGGAAGGAAGGAAGG
>WNWU01000001.1:70067579-70077996 GCA_012654045.1 Ptyas mucosa | reverse complement strand
TCCTTCCTTCCTTCCTTCCTTCCTTCCTTCCTTCCTTCCTTCCTTCCCTTCTTTTTGCTTTGGAAACAAAGGGACTGGAAAGATTTATATTTTTTGCAGTCATCTGCTTGTTAGTACTCTGAGGATTGGTTGTTAGCTCTCTGAGAGTCATTGAGGCTACTTGGGGGTTTATTTGAATCCTCAAAGTCACCTGAATCAGAATGCAAATGGGTGTGGAACCTTCTTGGGACTGCTGAAATGACTATTTTATAAGCAGGAGATAGATGGTGTCATATCCCACCCTCCCTATGTTGAGGGAGGGCTGTTCAGTTTTAACATACCATGTTTCCCTGAAAATAAGACCCTGTCTTATATTTTTTTGAACCCTGATATAAGCACTTGGCCTTCTTGCATGTGCTCAAAAGCCCAATTGGGCTTATTATCAGGGGGTGTCTTATTTTGGGGGAAACAGGGTAGAAAGCCTCTTTCACTCCTTTTTCAAACCAGTGATCCCCTCTGCCCAGAATGTGAACTATGACCTGGATGATTGAGAATATCCATAGACAAAGATGGAGGTCAAACAAACTAAGTAATCTAATTAGTAATCTAACTGTCTAATAACAAGATAGTCTTCACTTACTAGCTATTTGTTTAGTGATGGTTAGAAATTATAATGGTGCTGAAAAATAACTGTGGCCCAAAAATAACTACAACCTTACAGTCAGTATGCGTTGTCCTGGGCCTAACCGCTGGCATTTTGCTATTTTTCCCCCTTGCAGAGCAGAGAGATTGGAGAGAAAGTGATTAAGCTGTTGCTGTTCTACACACACAATGAGATTGTGGTTGCAGACCAGGGTTGGGAGCCCCACCTATGCAACACAATGTGTACACAATAGTAAACCCCTCACCTGAGAGAAGGCAATTTGCCAGACACCTTGGTCATAAACAAAATCAAGTATTAAAGATGAAAACAAACACTTCTAACTGGATCAGAATATAAATGGGAGATACTGTAGGGTTTTTTGTAATATGTAAAATGTTCCTGAGAATTAATTTCATCATTATGTTTTTATTATGAGCTGAACAACATCTTTTGAGCAGATGGAAAACTGCCCTTATAGGCAGCTCAATGTCAGTGTGGTTGATTAATTGAGGGTGGAACTACACAATATATAAAATAAGTATTTCATAGCTTTTTTTTTTATTTACTTAAGTTTGGGCATAAGGTAATGTGTTCAGGAATGTAGGCAGAAACCTTTTCCCCCAAGTTTTTTATTTACAAATGAGAAAGTGGGAGGGAGGGAGATAGACTCTTGTAGCTTTATCCATTAATTATGTGACTTTATTGGCTGGAGTCTCTCTCTCTCTTTCTCTCTCTCTCTCTCTCTCTCTCTCAATGGAAGCCAGTAAATACCAAAGTGACAATTTCTTGGAAATCCTCTTAAGCATTGATTACATTATCACAGTATCACAGTTCCTTCCTAACTCCTGCTTTTACCAATGAATCTGTTTGCACCCAGATTTAACATTTCATTAACCCTGTTATCTGGGTCATATATTTTAAGGGATTCCATTAAGTTAACTGAATATTATATCTTCTTTTCCTCCTGCTCTTTGTATATATGCTTCATTTTAAATTATCTTCTTGATATTTTTTTAGATGCAATACATGATTTGAAAAAGTGCAAGCATACACCCTCACATACACAGATAACATGCAGTGTTAACAAATATATTTTTGAAAATTCATATACCACACCACAGTTCCTGGGTTTGTACTTTAAAACTAAGGAGTTATTCTTCTTTTTCTAACCAAACAAGTCAATTTTGCCATCTCTGCTAATTCTGTAATTTTTACCAGCCATCCCTCCATGGTGGGTATTTCAGGGTCTTTCCATTTTTATCACATACAAATTTATCATATACAGAAACAATGTCCCATATCTCTTCTAATGGTCTCTCCCTTAGTCCCAGAGAAAGAAAAATCTGGTTCTGTTTAATCCATAATGTTGATTTTTAAAAAAATTTGTTGTCCTACCGTGAACCTAACATTTCCTGACTTTCTTTTACAAATCCACCAAGCATGATAAAATGAATTTTCATGTTGTTTATATTTCCATTTTAAATTTGAAGAACCTTTATACATTTTAGATACTTTTTCTGAATTCAGAAACCAACCATGCATTCATGTGATAAAAAAATCTGTTTTAAGTAACGTAAATTTCAGTCTTTCCAACCACATATTTTCCTATTATTTCATCAATATATTGCATGAAATGGAGTGGGTGGGTTTTAATAGTGGCACCATCCTTGCCCCACCTACATTCAAACACTTTATGAAAAGCAATTTCCCAACACTTTGGCCTTCTTGGCTTATTGACCAAGCTGTGTAGGTGGAAAACATTTGGCTTGAATACCAGATTGGGAAAAGCTATGCTATAGCTTTAAACAGGATGCTTTTTTCATATTCAGTTGTTGGATTAGAGCAATTGTTAAATTGTCTGGAATTTTGCAAGTAGTTGAGAGCAGAGCTCAGCCCTAAAGCCTAGTGAACCAATCTGCTCTTCAATAGCTAGCAGCAATTGTACCAGCACAGCTGTTGTTAAATATTTACGAAAGAAACATTCCATTAGCTATCAGAGTGGTGACATCACCATACATCATATAGCCTCTGGAAAATTTGACTCTACATGTGTTATTATTTATTTATTTATTTATTGGTTCGATTTATATGCCGCCCTTCTCCAGAGACTCAGGGCAGCTTACAATGCGTTAAGCAATAGCCTTCATACTTTTGTATATACCTGCTTAGTAGGTCTTTCGCCCGCCCCCCCGCCCCCCAGCGATGTTCTTTTTTATACAAAGTCAGCTTATTGCCCCCACAATCCGGGTCCTCATTTTACCTACCTCGAAAGGATGGAAGGCTGAGTCAGCTTTGAGCCTGGTGAGATTCGAACTTGCAGTAATTGCAGGCAGCTGGTGTTACTTAACAGTACTTTAATCTGCTGCGCCACCAAGGCTCCTTGGTATATGAAGGAATGAGGGTGAAAAAGGCAAAACAATGTTTCAGTGTTGTTATGAAAATAGTTTAGAGCACAGTTTGAAAAACTGCTGTGCTACAGGTAATTCTCGATTTATGACAATCCATTTAACAATGGTCCAGAATTATGAATGACTCAGAAAGGGACAGATGACATCTAGCCATTGCAAAATGTTGCACCCTCACTCCTGCTCTAGCACAATAGGCATGTTTTGCCCTTCAGGTAATCTTTCCTAACTTCACATTTGATGTACGTGCCAGATCTTCCACCACCTCCAAGGCACTTACTCACAGCTCTCTAGAAAGATGCACAGACAAAATGGGGAGTAAAAGGCTGAAGGAACTTTGGAAAACGATTCAATCTGTAAATCAGAATCAAAATCAGAATAGAGCTGGAAGGTACCTTGGAGGTCATCTAGCCCAGCCCCCTGCTCAAGCAGAAGATCCTATACCATTTCAGACAAGTGACTGTCCAGTCTCTTCTTAAAAACTCCAGGGATGACGCACCCACAAAATCTAGCTCTCTGTCAAAAATACACTGATGAACAGCAATCAGTTTATTCATGTGTGTATTGCTCTACACACTTTCATTTCTTGTTTAAGGTGTCACAATGTTTGAGGATGACCTGTGCAGCATTTACTGTAGATGCAAAGCAAAATTGGGACCAGAATGTCCATTGCTATGCAAGATGGTCGTTAAATGAGTCGCACCCGATTTTACAACCTTTCTTGCCACGATTAAGCGAATCAGCTCTAGCTCTGGACCCGCACCAACCTGTGGACAAATTGTTGCATTCTTTCTTGGCTCGTGTGGTACTGCACAGGCTTAGTAACAGACTTGCTTCAGATCTTAGAAATCTTACAAGGCATAACCATATACCATTGCTCTGTTTTCCCCTCCTTAATGCCTCCTTAACTGCTTGATTTCCCCATGCAGGGATTCAATCTTTACATCAATTTGATCCGTCCTTACTGCTGCTATTCTGAGCAGTTTCCCTATATTTGACAATTACCATGCAAATGACTAAGCCAACTGTAATGGAGGTATTTTCTCTCCCTGCACTGGGTTTGCAAGTTTTGAGTGCAAGTCAATTTTATTGGCTCACAATTACAGAGAGCCTAGTCTTGCAAGCAGTTAATTACAAAATTAATGCCTGCTTTCTGCTTTATTTCTAGTACATTTACTATAGTCTTCTGGCTTAATGTAGGATGCTTTGAAATAGAGCAATCAGCATTTCTAGCACAATAGGCATGTTTTGCCCTTCAGGTAATCTTTCCTAACTTCACATTTGATGTACGTGCCAGATCTTCCACCACCTCCAAGGCACTTATTACACAGCTCTCTGGAAAGATGCACTTTGAAAATGGCGGATCTTTTATCAGAAAGGCCTGAGAAGGTTTTCCAAATATCTTTGCTTTGATCTAAATCCCGCACAAGAATTGCACTCCTCCTCCCCAGGCAGTTCATCCCAGCTGCTTTCTCATTGGTAGCTACCAAGGTTCTTTGATCCTGCCTTCTTTCTGTGGTACTTTCTTTGTCCAGCACAAAAGCTACACCCTTGGAACCTTATAACAATTTTCTTTTTCAAAAAGCAAAGGGAAAATGTTGGTCTTCTCTGTCAGTTGAAAATCTGCAGTTTCCATTTCTGCTTTCTTTCAGCTACTCAGGATGCTCACTCTTTCGAAACCTCTTTATACATTTAATTCAGAGGGCACATAGCCCTGTTGAAGTGTGTGATTGTGTGTGTGTGTGAGAAAGAGAGAGGAAGGGAGGGAGAGGGAGGGGGAGGGAGGAAGAGAGGGAGGGGGGAGAGGGGAGAAGAGGAGAGAGAAAGGAGGGAGAGAAAGGGAGGGGGAGAGAGAGAGGAAGGGAGAGAGAGGGAGAGAGAGGGAGGGAGGGAGGGAGAGAGATCCTTAGATTGAGACTCTGGCCTGAGCAAGGATTAGTGAGGCATGTTTATAACTTCAGTGGAAATGTTTATTTAAAGAAATGCATGGAGGGGACCAGCGGAGCACCTAGCTGGCTGAATCCTATCAGGAGGAGAATCAGCTGTCAAAGGCTCTGTGCAGGCATATTTTGGGATAACAGAGAGGAAGAAGATTCTGAGATTAGCAAACTCCTAGATAAAGAGCCAGCTTGGCGTACTGCTCATAGCATCATGCTAGATGCCAGGGGACCATCGGTTCAAGTCCCGCCTTAGGCACAAAGCCAGCTGGGGTGACTTCAGCCAGTCATTCACGTTTGGCCCTAGGAAGAAGCAGGCAATGGCAAACCACTTCCAAAAAAACTTGCCAAGAAACCTGCAAGGTTTAATTCAGGCAACAAAAAGTTGACTTGAAGATATACACACATACGTACCTAATGAAAGTCAAAGAGGAAGAAACAGAGTAAATCAATAAAGGAGAATATTTGTAGCTCAGGGTTGAAATGAAGGGTTCTTGGTGCTCTCTCAGGTTGCTTGTTACCTAGTTACCTAGCTTGCCCTAACTAGGTAACATCATCAGTGCTAGCTAGCTATGTTACCTAGTTAGGGTAATGAAACATTTGCAAGAAAACAAGCAAGCTCAGAGAGCACCAAGGAACCCATAAATCCTTAGTTACTGTATCTACAACACAGTAGCCCTTAAGTTGGGATATTGAGAGGTGCTGAAGGATCAGTACTGTTAAATTAACACTTCTAATGTATCTCCATTCTTTCTTCCATAGTTTAAGTACTGTGTGTGCCAATTGGTGAAGAAAGATAGAAATCTCACTCCCCCACCCCTACTCCAAGAGTCTCTATGCATTCTCTCAGAAGCTGCTTCCCTTGAATTTCAAGGAAATAATCCTCACTTCTGCAGATGGAAACCTCCCTTGCAATGCAAATAATGCTTCTATTATTGGGTAAAAAAGAAAAAGAAAGAAAGAAACTGCTTTCCCTGAATTGACTACCGTGTTTCCCCGAAAATAAGACCCTGTCTTATATTTTTTTGAACCCTACAATAAGCGCTTGGCCTTATTGCCATGCGCTCAAAAACCAGATTGGGTTTATTATCAGGGGATGTTTTATTTTGGGAGAAACAGGGTATTTATTAAACTGAAAACGTGCACTTGAACTGCACACACACCAGGGGTGGGTTCTAACCGGCTTTACTACCGGTTCTCTTTGTGTGCGCGCTTCATGCGCGATCGCCTCTTCGGTCGCGCGCCAAACTTGCACTTTGAGCAAGCACGTTGCAAATCTGCTCAGCTGAGGTATGGCAATCCGCTCTGCCGCACCTCTCAGCTGGGCAAAAGAAGAAGAAATATAAGGTCGAAATAACATGGGGGCGGGCGGGAGGGCCCAGCTCCTGAAGAAAGAGAACCGGTTCGGTGACATAATAGCGTCACCACTACCGGCTCGGCTGAACCAGGCCGAACCGGGAGCAACCCGCCACTCACGCACACCTATCTAGTTTTGGCCCACAGAGACTTAGCAGGTATAATCTAAGGTTCAACATATATTTTTAACTCTTTGCATTGGATATTTAATTATTAAGCAATCACCAAGAAATTACAATTTTATGGTAGAGCACTAAGCAGGCAAAATGAGATTTTAGCACCCTCTGAAATCCACACGCTCCAAAATTAAAAGTGCCGCTTTATAACTGGAACTAAGAGGCTCCAGGGCTACCATATTAATTTGGAAGAGTCTCATTAAATCAATAACGGATTCATCTGAAATCATTCATCCACATATACCAATTTGGTTTTCTTCTTAATCAGAAGAGCATTGAAGCACAAGGACAGATTGATTTCTCTTCTTTAAAAAGCAGGATCAAATAGTCTAGGTTTACACCCCATTCAGGTAATGGCCCCTCCACCTCCAGTCTTTTATATTTGAAAGGTTCCTCAATTGCTGTTTAATTCAGAGTTTTCTCTTAATATGATAAGATAAATGGATAGCTGGTTTTACTCACAAAATTCAAATATACAATATATCAATTTCAAAAAGATATCCCTGGAACTTTAACAGAGTTTAACCTACTAGATATGCAGTTTTTATTGTTCACTAAAGAATATGCAGTACTTTGTACTGGACTGCTCTGTTTATCTCCAGGGCAAAGTTCTGGGGAAGGAATTCCTTCCACCCCAAAGCATTTTTTTTTTGCTTTGTCTTGGGGGAAAAAAAGCAGTGCAATCTGTTCCTTGTTTCTCATCCAGGAGTTATACGAATGATCTCCACTGCACTCCTGCTAGTCAGCTGATAAGGCAAAAGAATTGGAGGTGATCCACAAACCGCTTACAAAAGTGAGCATGAAAATCCATCCGCAAAGAAAGTGTTAAATTATTCCACCTTCTCTTCTGAAACTGACAGTGTCTCAGCTGCCAGAAATGGATCTGCTCTTGCAACTATAGTGCATCTATAGCATGAATATTGTAATGATACTGTGTAGGAAAAAAACCACCTTTCCTATTGGATAGTTTACAGATATTACATTGGGTAAATAAAGAGTTTCAGTATGTTAGTATTTTGTGTTACTTCTCTTGTGTGACTTCTAATTCTAACAGAAGATATTTTATAATTTACTTTTTATTCCCACCACATACAATTATTTAGAAAAGTCCCAAAATCATTCTGAGAAAACAAAGAACATTTGTTTTCTAATGTGTTATGGTTGTTCTGTAGTTTCCCCAAGCCTCTGCAACTTTAGCATTACCTGCCTCCTACTTCAAGCTATAACTTTCCAGTAAGATGAAGCATCGTATTGAACAGAGGCAGGATATATATACACTAGGACAATGGTGGCTAACCTTTTTGCCATCGTGTGCCAAAAGCGTGGGAAGGGTGGGGGGTCGCATGTGTGCGTGCCCACACCCACAATTCAATGCACACACACCCCGTGCATGCACCCATGACCTCCCCCGTGCTCCCCCGTTTTTGGCACGTATGGGCCCGGTAGGCCCGTTTTTCACCCTCACCAGGCTCCAGAGGCTTTCTAGGAATGAAAATGGCCTTCCCCACCCCCCCTGGAGGCCCTCTGGAGGCCAGAAACAGCCCATTTGCCAACTTCTGGTGTGCCCGGAAGGCCCAAAAATCAGTTGGCCTCCGCGCTCATGTGCGCTGCAGCTGAGTTAGGGCAATGCTCGCGTGCCCACCGATATGGTTCCATGTGCCACCTGTGGCACGCGTGCCATAGGTTCGCCATCATGGCACTAGGCCCTTACATATCAGAGAGACAACAGGCAGTTCATATATTGTATCAGAGGAGTGCAAAGCAAGGCCCTGAGGTTCCCAAACACCAAGCGAATTAAAGCAGTGTTTCTCAACCTCAGCAACTTTTAAGATATGTGGACTCTTTTCAAAATTCTGGGAATATAGAGTCCACATATCTTAAAGTGGCCAAGGTTGAGAATTGCTGAGTCAGATAATGAATTGCCCTAACTTAACAAGAGAGAAGATCTTCCTGTTCATAAAGTATCACAACAAATTTGACAATGGGAATACTTTTCTCTGCTGTCATATCCAGGACAGTTCTTCAATCTCAATCTCCACTACACAATTGATGAGTATTCCTCAAACGATTTCTCATTTTACTTCAGGTTTCCTGAAGCAGATTTCCCCCACCCCCACCGGTTGACACCCTGGTTTTTAAAGGGCTGCCACAAAGAGGGGATCAATCTATTTACCAAAGCACCAGAAGGCAAAACAAGAAGAAATGGTTGGAAACTAACCAAGGAGAGTGTCAGGGTAATGATGATTTAATAGCTGACCAGCCACTGTAATGTTGTAATGCTGTAATACTGAAATGATGATGCAATGAGAATGAGTCAGCAGGGTTATTTAACTGTTATCACTTTAAGAGGCTGTATATATGAGAGGCCCTGTGAGGACATCCCTCTCTCCCTGTGTGCTTCAATTATCGTTAATAATTGATTGCTTGACTTTGCCTAGTGCGTGTATGTATATATTCCTTGTAGATAAACCACTATTTGAAAGACAAACCTCTGTTTACTGTATTTTGCTCCTGGGTTGTCTCAAAATTGTCACACTGTGCGCACTCTGACAGAGAGAAATAACCTAGAACTAAGAAATTTCCCGACAAGGAGAACAATAGAATGGCTTGCCTTCAGAAGTTGAGGGAGCTCCATCTCTGAAGGCTTTTAAAAAAGAGACTGGACAGCCATTTGTCTGAAATGGTATAGGGCAATAATGGCTAACCTTTTCCGGACCAAGTGCCCAAAGCACACAAATGTGTGTGCACGCTCTCCCCCCAAAATGCAATGCACGCATGGCCCCTGTGCATGAGCCCTGTCCCCCTGCACATGCATGCATGACCCAAAGACCAGCTGACCAGCAGGAGGCACACACACATGCATGGCACAGCTGAGCTGGGGCAATGGCTCACGTGCCCACAGAGAGGGTGCTGCATGTCACCTCTGGCACACGTGCCATAGGATCACCATCACAGGTATAGGGTCTCCTGCTTGAACAAGGGGTTGGACTAGAAGACTTACCACTGTTAATCTGTTATTTTTCCCCATCTTTTCCATCCTTCCAATTAATTCAGAATGGAATGTTGAATGTTGTGATTTTTTTTTTTTTTTTGCTCAGCAAGGGACGGAGCTTGAGTTCAGCCAGTTGTGGAATAAACATTTATTCCCTTTGGATCTGAGATGTGCTCAAAGCATCATTAGTCAAGGGTTTTTTTAAGGAATTATTTTTTTCCTGTCCCCTTTTCCTACCCTGTCCCTTCTCCTTCTTGTTTTTTCTTGCTGAATGTTAAGGTATTTTCCCTCTGCAACATAACTTATGCTGAAGATCAATGACTTAAGATACCTTCTCCTTTTCCACTATGACTTAGCTCTTAGTTTGATTTTGCCTTCTCAAAATAGAGGAATTAATTATTTTTCTATACAATTCATTGCATGTGTAGACTTTATAATAAACCCAATTTTCCATGCTTTATCGTTTTTAGCATGTCATATATCCTTAGCTCTCAAAACAGGACAAGGACACACAAAGAAATGTCATTTTCAAGAAACCCATTTTCCCCTTTTACCAAGCTAGCAAATAGTTTTATAAGGTGTTTACAAAGTCAAGAAGAAAATGATCCAGTTAATCAAAACATTACATTGTAAAGATGGTTGAGGGAATAATAAAGGAAGACTTTCAATGATAATCATGTTAGACAAAGCTGTATTTTATACCTACATTGAAACTAATTTTTAAAATTTCATTTATTTGTGTGGAATTGCATCCAAGAGTGCTGTCTGCACTCAGGAAAAACAGCTGCATCCAGACAAACACCTCCCATCCGTCTTCTCAAAGGCTCAGCATAGCTTATGCTTTTTCAAAAGGGCTGGGAAAGTTTACAGCTCCAGAAACCTCATTCATTCATTCATTCATTCATTCATTCATTCATTCATTCATTCAT
>WNWU01000001.1:70013539-70067569 GCA_012654045.1 Ptyas mucosa | reverse complement strand
CATTCATTCATTCATTCATTCATTCATTCATTCATTCATTCATTCATAAATTTATTACAAGCATCAGACCAGAGTTCCAACTGCCTGGCTAATTGAGCCACATCCTTATGTTTTCAAGGACATGCTAATGTCCAGAGACAGCCATATCTTACCAGGCTCTTAACTTGCAAACATAAACACTAAGACAAGAGTGTATGTGGGTGCGTAGGTGAAAAGGAGATAAGAAAATAGTAAGCGGTTGTGGAAGCAGGAGGCAATGTTTAGAGATTGACAACTATTGAAGGCAGGCAACAGGGCTATCAGCCAGTTAACTTGACAGATAACTTGGGGCTTCCAATTTTTGTATTTAAAAGTACCGGTATGTTATTTGTAAAAGTCTATGCTTATACTAAGAAATTACAAAATTAAAACACAATTCCTTTAATAACAAGTATATAATAGGGCTTAGTATGCTTTGAAATTTATAAGAGCACTGCAGACCTCACACAGCACATCTGCTTTTAATTAAAATTGCATTAATCTTAATGATTGACTTCTTGAAGCAGTGCTATTTTTTCAGGCTTGTGTGGAACTCTAAACATGAAGTCACTCTGACAATTAGCAGCATTGATGTATTTGTGCACGGTTTGAAGCACATCTAAGTAATGTTGAAATTGTGCAATCTTATTGACAAATCTTCAGGTCACTTAGACTCCAATCTATCCTAAAACTCTTCCACTTTTCCTTAGAATCATACTTCAATTTGACATTTGATGTCATTTGGATATAGCAACTGAGTATGTCTAATCCTATAAAATTTATACAGGAGCATAGATAGTCCCATATAGCTAAACCAAACTCTACATGTGAGTTAATTTCCTTTGTGACCTAGCTTTAAGGTAATATATTGCAGATCTGGTCCACAAAAATCTGTAAGTGGCAGTAAGAATTTTCAGTATCTGTAGCTCTCTCCTTGGAAACCTAGAAATTCCTGGTTTTCTTTTGCTTGACATACGGTGTCCGATGACAAGAAAAGTTTTGGCCATGCTATAAAGTCCAGGGAATCACTCTAAGTCGAACTGATAAATTTATCTCAAAAGATTTATATTTTATATTAATTTCTTCTAGAAAGCAACTCATTTTTGACATGTATTTTTTTAAATAAATAAATTGGAAATTGAAACTGACGGTTTTTCCCCCTAACTTAGGAAACAGTCTAACATGTATACCAGGTTACTCAGCTGATACACTGATGATTCTTACAGATTAAAATAAACTCCTGAAAAGATCTACTCTTCCATATGGCTATAATTCAAGAGTGAAATGCTACCAGTTCTATTTTTACCCTCTGCGCATGCGCAGAAGGGTCCAAGTGCACATGTGATGCATGCATGCAAGCAAAGTGTACACACTCATGCGCTGCGTGCACTTCCGAGCCGGTAGGGAAGGTAAATAGATTTCACCCCTGGTGTAATTATACATTTAGAGTATAATGGGTTCATATTAAAACTGTTACATATTAGTTAGGTGAGCTGTAGCATACTTTGCAGTGAAATACAAAGCAAAAGAGGAATTGGCAGGAAGCAAGTGAACTGAAAATAGATAAAAGGATATTTTAATTTTGTGCATCAACATAACATGAAAAAATTAAAACACAATTCTGTTTCTTAAAAAATATGACTTCCTACTTAGGTTTATTTTTTTTCCTTTAATACAGTTCAGCATTTCAAAGTTTTGCATTCTACACACTGTTCTCAATTATTAGCATCAAAACACAAGACAGAGCAAGACCTTCAAATACAAATAAATACCAAATAACAATACAACAAACTGAAGGACAACATAGAATAATGCTATTGGGAAATTAGGATATGTTGCTAATAGTTATTAACAACATTGTATTGCTGAGCAATAAATTATACACTTCAAAGTTTCCTTTCCTTTAAAAAGAAAATACAAAAATCATTGATTACCAGATTCACTTACTTGCACTGTATCCTTTATAGCTATCTATAATTAAAACAGGCAGAATATACACAATCAAATGAGGTTGGCCTTCTTTGGTCTTTGTTTCTGGATCAGAAAACTGAACACAACCAATGTACCTTTTACCAAAGAATAGAATATGAAATAAAACACCACACAAGTTTACACAGACTGATTTTGTACAGAGTTCATAGTACTGATGCATTTAACAGGTATTTCTTCTTGGAAAAGGATGACCATTTTTTCCATCACATTGAATTAATGGCATTTTATGGATGTTAAAAGGTTATCCTACTTGTCTTAAATAACAGATTCATAGTCCATCATTTCAAGATGGGGTGTCCCGTTACATCCTCATTTATCCTGAACCTCTGGAGGTTTTGGATCCAGTGAAAAAAACTATTTTCTCATACAAACTGTAGAAGATATACATTTTAGAGAGCTAGAGAGAAAATAATACAATACAAGGTGGTTCAGTGCCTTGGCAATTCAATGATTTCCCCCCATTTTCCAAGTGCCCAAAGATTAACTCTCTGCCAGGAAAAGAGGTCCTGGTTGGAAAATATTGTGTTCACATGCAATAGCTCTGCTAAAGTTCAGAATCGTTTCAGCAGGGAAGGAGTTATTTTAATTTATTTTAAAATATTATTATTTTAGTTATTTTAAAATAGTGGTTTATTTCAAAACCCGAGTTTACCAAACTCTTTCGTTAGAAACTACTCTTTCTAGAAGTGGCAACAGCAAATTGTAAGGAAAGAAGCAATCTTTCCATCCATCATCTGATAAAAATGGCAAGGGTAAGAGAACAGGATCTAAGTCTAATTTCAAATGTTATGGGATTCTAGACCTGGGATTCTAATTTAATGCTTATAAAATCTGGAGTGCTTGCATGCTTCCAATAAGGAATCACTTATTGAAAAAGTATTATAGATATGCACTGCCTAATCCTAAACTTTAATGCATCTGACATACTGGTGCTTGAAATGAGGTATACCCACAGCACAACACGCTTAGCATCATACTAGAACCACGAGCAAATATTTAGGATTAGGCGTAAAACTTTCATGAAATGGAAGACGAAAAGCTACATGGTCTTGCCAATTTGCTAGAAGTTAATTAAGATTTAATCAATCCTTTTTGTGGCCTAATGCTACTTCAAAACCACACAGGATAACCATATTCTGCAGCCATAATAATGCTTCAACTTTCCTCCATTTTGCATTAGTCTCAACAACATTAGAGATCAATTTCAGCATAATATTTTACATTCAAAGGATGGCTCTTAATGAATGATTATTCTCACTGTGAATTTTGCTTATGTGAGATTATTTAGATTCACCTCTATGAAGGACTTCAAATGGGGAAATGATACAATTCCCTTCATTGAGGAAAGGCCACACAATCTACATAGACCAACAAGGTGGTTTGCGTTGTTTCTCATCTTTAGCTGGCATTTGCACAATAATCACAAGGGAGGAAAAGTGAAGTAATGTGATTCAATTTGTCATTAGAAATGAGGAAGGTTCATCCTTTTATGAAGCAGCTTGATGGGGTGTTTCACTCAAATCTGTTGAAAAAAAGGACTTACTTTGAAATTTGCACAGCCCTATTCTATATGGAGAAATTTATTACAATGAGCTTCCCCCCCTTTCAATTCACACCATAAGTAATGAATCTCATATTCACATTCTTTAGGAGCCATGCATGGATGCAAGACATTTATGCTGGAAGTGATCCTTATATTAAAAAGCAGGAAGTAGTAGTTAAGCCCTCAATGTATTTTCTTTAAAATACTTAATTATAATATTCACAGTGCAGAAGTTGACAGAACAGAATTAAGTCATGCGCTTAAAATATTTTTAAGTTCACCTTGTCCAATAAAGCCCTTAAAACTGAAATCTTTTTTAAAAAAAAGCTCTACCAGAAGTTTTTATGAAATCAAGACACAGGTTATCATTACTGTTGGGCACACACTGGAATATACATACTGAATTTCTCAATCTCATCAATTGCAAAAGTAAAAGGACATCATAACGTGTACATTGGACAAATATGTTCCCAAAGCATGATGACTGATCAGTCAGTTATACAGGATAAAAGCAGGTTCCTTGACCATTTCTATGGCACAGCAATAAATAACAATGTTTAGTGGCCTAAGAGTAGCACAAGGAGGTCAGAGCCTGGGTATTCTATATAGCACCTACACAGACTTGCCCTCCATAGAACATTCAATTTCAGTTTCTACACAAATAAGCAATTTTGAGGCTTGATTGATATCAGTAAAGCACTGCACAGAGGGAAACTGTACCAAGCACCAAGTTACTATTTGGAGTTGACTGAAACCCCATATTCATTGGTTTTAACTATTATTTTTGATTGATAAACAGGAAAAAAATATTAGACACAATTAACTGTGTAAGCCGGCAGACATTTTCATGCTGTCAATTCATTTGTCTGTATAATAGCTCTGATTTCAGTCTACCTATTTTTATCCTCACTTTCGGTCTGAAAAAGAGCACATTTAACATTTGTGGCAGTCCATCCAACACAAGTGTATTTTAAAGCAGCAATAAACTACTTCTTTATATTAAGCAAAGTTGAATTTTACATATCCTGAGCATTCGCTGTTGAATAATAACTTAGTAGCATCCCTAAGCCCTCACTTTCACAACAAGCAGGTGGGAAATGAAAAACTGTCCGGTCAGATAAAGACTAATTACATTACATTACATGTTTTTCAAGAGGACATATTCTCTGTGACGTAAGCCCCCCTCTCACTTTTGTTATAGGAAAATGGGAAGTCACTTTAATTATCTTATCTACCCCATACTGGCTACTCTGGCTGACTTTATCGTTTCAAGGACTGGGCAGCAGCTATCTGTTATCTATTAATTTTAGGCTAACAGTGCCAAGAGCTGAAGGGGCGGGGGGCAATCTTTTGAATGCAAAACATAGGTTCTGCTACTGTCCATCACCTGCTAAGCAATTTCAAAGGGCAATTTGAGAATAACCACTGAGAAAACTTCAGACACGTCACGTAAAATTATTAGGCCCATAGCTGAAATTATTTTATTTTTTTTTAAATCTATCCACTTATTTATACATTTGCATAGTTGCATGTATGAAGGCATCAAAATGACAGGAGATATTGGAATTTTTGTTAAATCATCAAGGTGCAGAAAAATATCTCCCGTAGTAGTCACTGTCTAGCAGCCATATTGTGTACCATATTTTAAGAAGCTAGGAAAGCAATATAAACAAATGTTTTCTCTTTTAAAGTTTCTCGGGGCAAATTGTAACATTTTAAAATAATGCAACCTCACTCAACCAGATTATTAAATTAAAATTCTAGAATTCAAACAGATTGGCCAGCTGTTAACATCACTGTTTCATATACTCAAATATTCCTTAGGCTCTTTCTCACGGTATAAGGAAGGTAGCTTTGAAAAGAGATTGGAGTGTATCTCACCTTTATAGGTTAAGAGATCAATTACATTCCATTATCTGTAATACCACTACTTTTTTTTCCTATTCTACATTCTCAAAAGCAGTGAAAGTTACAATATAAGGCTGAAAATGAATGCTGCATATAAGCCACCCAAATTCTTACTGTAAATAATTGAAACAAAATAAGCAGTAAAACAATACAAACACAGTCATGCATATTGATCTTTAGGCACTGAAATAATCTTGGTTGGATTCTGTGAGATTAAAAACAGACAGGTTAGCTTGATACAGGATGAGATGGCAAACTAAAGTGCTTTGTTAAAATATAAGGGAGCAAAGCTGCTTGGAGATCTAAGGTGAATTGAAAGTAACAGCATTGATACTGTAGTTAGTGAAGAAGAAGAAAACACCGATAACCAAAAACTGACTTAATACTGAATTCTATGTATTTCCATTGAAATAAACCTCCCTTGGGGTCATCATTTCAGAGATATTTCCTTACCTAAACAAAGAAACAGAATGATCATGGGCTGATAAAAAAGCTATGGAATCAGGAGTGGCTTCTATCTTCCTGCTGGCTTCCCCATTGACTTTTCTTGTAGGAAGCTGCAAGGAGAGTTGGAAATTATGATCATGTGTCTGTGGCAAGGTGGCAGCCGTGAAGAGGCCACAACTTCGCCAAATTTAAATCCCATGGGAGCATGAGTCCCGGATTTTGGATGCATTTTTATGTTAGCCCATTTGAGGTATGTTGATTCAAAAATGGTTGCCTTATCTTAATGAAGGTTAAAAATAATCAAACAGACATAAGAATTTTAGTAGTACACAGAAATGCAAGATGTTTTGTAATATCAAGTGCAACTTTGGAGTGGGAGCATCGAAGGGCAGTACTAATGAATAGCCTTTGGGAAAGGAATCCAAAGATATATTTAAAAAAATAACATATTCACATTTTTTTCCAGAAAAAGAGCAATAGCTTTGGACTTTTTAACATACTTTTCTCTCAGTTCAGATAAGATATCAAGATGGCTGGTTTTGTAGGCAGGCATCTTCTCTTCTGCCCTATCTCAACATAAATCAGGGCCAAGCAATGATATAAGCTTATATGATCAAATCAATCATGAAAGTTATTATTTGGGGCAGTGACTGGACTTTTCTCCTTCCCACTATAGAATCACTTTCCATAAAAAATTTACAAAATTAAAAATTGGTTTTTGAAATTATTTTAATTTTTAAAATGGGTTAACTTTTGGCAATCAAAACAACTTGGTGATATTCTGCAGCAATATTTGTTATGTTTTATTATAATTTAAATTATATATCTTCTATATGGATTGGGTTAATGTGGACAAATAGTTTTAGAATCTTAAGGGAGGTAAAATGCATAAAATAAAGTAAGTCGTATAAATGCAAATTCTAATACTATTTATATGTCATATTCAATTTACTGTATCTACATTTCAGGATACAATTTCTTCCACAAACTGGGGCTATTCATGATAGACTAAACAAACATTCTGTGAAGAGTACTAGAGATACATACTATATAAGCGATCGTTCTTTCAGTCTTTTTGGATAAACATCTTTATCAAAGAATGTGTTATCACCAAGAACATGTAACTTTATAGCCATCCTACGAAACTTACTTCAGAACATGTTAAGGTTGTCTGAACTAAATAATTTTGTCAATAATTGGCTGGCTAGCTTGCTGTGCTATATTAAAAGCATTAGTGAGCCAAAGTGGATGACAAAGAGTATGTTCACAGCATTAAAATTGGATCATTTTGAAGAAGAAAGCATTTGTCTATAAAAGACAACACCAAAATATATGAGAAGATGACCTCAAGTTAATCTTCTGAACAGTATGTTTTGTTTTGAATGGGAGTTTTCTCATCCCTACTGCTCCTCCTTTCTGGGTGCTGGTTTAAAAAAGAACCATGAGCTTATTCTTTTGTGCTTTGGGGAAACAAGTTACTTTTATCAGCTATCAGACTCTGCAGCAGAGATTCCAGCATTTGAATTAATCTACAGGAGTGTGGCAAGAAGAAAAACTTCACATAATGGTGGGAAAAATAGCTATAGCAATGGAGCCATAACAGCTGCCATAAATATGCTGATATCTGGTCTTATTTATTAACAAGGAAGTTTTAATAAAGTGCACAAGTCCTAATTTTATAGCCCAATAAGACAAGTCAAGTAATTTGTGTTTTAAATGTGTATATATATATTTTAAAAAGGCTTTCAAACTGTTGCACATCAGAGTAATTGGAATATATAAGCCAAAGTTGTTATTGGCAATTTATAGATTTAAGAAAAAGAATTAGAATTGATTTTTTTTTACTCAATTTGCATTTTCAGATGTTTTTGGAATAAGGGTTATTTTTGAAAGAACAATGCCAGATTAGAACAGTCTAGATTTTTAGAACACAATTAACATATTTCAATTGGACATTAACTGCATGATGCAGAAGCTATGGGTACTGAGCCCTTTGGACATCTTCACTAGGGAATCCTGTTTTCAGTAAAATTCTGTAATGCATATACAAAAGCTCAGCTACCTATACTCATGACTATTAGAATAGTATGAGAAGCCAGGTTAATTCTTTCCCCTAAGAAAAGATGATGGGTTTACATCAGCCTGCATAAAACTGTGGCATATAGATCTTGAGTAGGAAGTCTTCCTTTTGTATCAGAACTAGAATGGTAACGCTTGCCTTCTTACATTGATTTGTACCAGTTGACACCTAAGAACCATAAGAAAGACAGAATACAGTACCTGAATAATGGAAGGCAAGAATAGGAAGACATATTGCTACAAATGCTCTGGCTGCCAAATAGCAGGCCTTATTCAAGCAGGTGGCTTGAAAACCCATGAAAACCACTCAGCATGCACTGTATATTTATTAACAGAAAAATACCTCTTGCAGGCACTGGGTAGGAAGGCACAGCCATAAAGACCAATGGCAAGGGCAAGAAACACAACAATGAAACATGACAATTCAACTGAGTCCTAAACATGAACTCTGTCTATAATGCCCAACGTAAGAGGAAAGCTCAATGGATATAACATCACTGGCTAGACAACAGGCCACACAGTTCCTTTTCCCAGGTCCACATCAGTTTTTTTTTTCTAGGGGAGCATTCAGGTTACACAGCACCCATGCAATTAAGCAGCACCCACATGGTTGGTGTACGCTCAAGCTATGCCATTAGACTTACTAGTCTCACAAAGGACTATTAAAACAGAAGTCAGTAAATTCTGTGGGTTGCAATCAGCATGATTTAAAGGCTGGAGAATGCTTTCTAGTAAAGCTCAGGTAGTTGTTTAAGTAGGAGGCTCTTGTGGGTTTCCCTGCAGGGATAGGTGTCAGTTTGCCAGAAAACCATCACTGTGAATTGGCTAGCAAATCCATTCTCTCACAATTCTGAATTGAGCCAAATTGAAATGATTAGCTCTGCTACTTCGAGGCATTTTATCTTGCAGCAGTTTCACTACTGCTTTGGAAACTGAAGGGAAGGGGCACTGTCAGAAGTCCTAGCTCCATAGGAGCACTGTGAACAAAAATATAGCACCTGAATAAGTAGTATTTCATTGATGGAAACATTGGCAAGCCAGACACACATCTGGGTTTCCATTTCTGTACGCTGCAAAATATTGGTGGGTTTTACAGATCAGTCAGCACATTATGCCTAAAGTCCAGTTAAAACAAGTATTCTAAGAATCTGAAATTAAAGTCTGAATACAAAACTATGAGCTATAAAGCAGCACGTCACAGCTAAGGCACATGAATGCATGCACGCCACCGTATTTCCATTAAGACACTGCTTTCTCCTAACGGATATCCTCTGTAAGATACAGTAGAAAAAATTTCTACCAAGAGGATTAATTAGCAGTTTCCCATATAGGTATTACTCAGCACTACGCCTCCTCTCAAACCCAAAAAATATGTTGCACATTTATGCTTTAGCAAAAAATATAATATAATATGTTTATATACACACATCTATTTTATAGAGCTTGGTCTGAGTGCATGAGGCAGAACTTTAAAAACATACAGGATTCCATTTAGAACTCCAAAGTTCAACAAATGCCCTATTTTAGGGTGAAAATTATAAATCTGATAATGATGCACAGCATCCATGAGTGATTTTTTTTCTTAATTTTGAAATAGTGTCATTAACTACGACATATATTGTAGGTTTACATTTCTAAAGAGAAATAACAGCAGTATTGAATAGTTTCTTTTCATATCACAAGTGATAACCTGCATTTGATCTTTTTTTTTCTTCCAAGAAATATCAGTCTATCAACAGTTTTAAAATAAAATGTTTTCTGTAGCAATTAATAGAACTCTAAACAAAAATATGAATCTGATTTAGACACTTTTAAGAAGATCTAGACATTTTTGTCAAGGTCTTCTGACAAAGTAATTTTTAAAACAGAGACCAGATGAGGCCTTAAAAATAGACAATATACTGTATTTCAGACAACATTGCACTTAGATGTTCAAAGTAATAATATCTTTAACTGCAACAATACTTCATAATTTCTTTTTTTTTACTTAACATGCTGACAGTTTCTAGCTAACCCACATGTGAACTTTTATTTTCTAGTTAAAATGAAAGTAAAGTCTGATGTCGTATTCAGCATAAGATACTTTTTTTTCCTCTCCCAAATTATTGTCAATAAATTACAAAAAGCTTTTCTGACAGTGATCTTTGTCTTCATGAGGATTAAGTAACTTGTCAGAACTTGAAGTGTTCCTATTAGTTTAGAAAATACACCACAGTTATGGTTTCTTAATGGGTTGCTATGTTTGCCATTGGACCCTATGCAAGTTATACCTCCAAACTCTTCCTCTGTTAACATAAAGTGGTCCTCTCTGAGCTTTAAGGACCTCTCATTGAAGACAGATATAAAAAAGAGCCCCAAATGGAGTTGTCTTCTGTTGAATCTGCCTTTCTGCTATATGTCAGGGGTCTGGTAGATCCGAAGTATCCACTATGACTTTAATAAAAATAGTATCATCTTTAATATATGTTCCATTTTCTAGAACAGTTTGTGCAACAAAGACTGGACAACCAGATGCAATATTCATTTCCCCAGTGGGTTTCTTGAAACTACTGCTGTTGGGGTCTGGCTTGAACGCATCTCCTAAGTGGCGCCGAGAAGGTCCTTGATCCATCAACATAAGGGTGACCTTTTGCTTGAATGGCCAAGGAAGCAATGCATCATATTCTCCCCGCATTATAACAAAGAACAAAGACAAGTGCGTCCCTTTGCCCATCCCATCTCCATTGAGGTAAACCCTGGCACACATCTTATAGCCAAAGTATCCTGTATAAAATGGTTGGCTATATAAGGACAAAGTCTTCCCCATAACAGCCTCTTGCTTTCGACGTTTATAATCTCGAATTTTCCAGATTAATACTCCATTGTAACTTGCTGTTTCCAGGACTTGAAATCGGAGGTCCATGTCAGCCAGACGAATGTCATGAACACTTAGCATTTGATCATGCCTAGATAACTGTGATTCTAGAAGACCTGGAAAGAAAACAAGGGACTTTTTTAAATTTTAAAAAATGACAAATGGGTCTTCCCATTGTGCCGCACTTCTTTCTTCATTTACAGCCACCAGGCCTTTAAGCAACATGATCGCTAAGTGAACATATGAGCCTTGCTGCAAAGATTACTGGTTGCTGCTATCTCATTCAAATAAAGTTCTCTTGTACAGCTACACCAGTGTTATTCTCACTCCAGCGGGCAGTATCAGAAACACGTAATTTAGTCATCAGTGCATGTATTGGTTGCAAAATTAATATTTTATTACCATCGTATTTGTGAATGGTAGCTGACCAAGGTAGTTACTTAACAATAAATAACTATATTGTACTTGAGAATTCAGTGTGAAGAACACCCAAACTTGATGGATCTTCACAAAAAGTGTTTCCATAGTATAAAACATGCAAAAAGCTCAGGGTGAAATTAGTGAAAAACACCTTCAAATTAATACTTTGATCACATTAAAAAAGAGTCTTCAGAAATAATTTTGTGAATCAGTCACACATCTGCAAAATTACACAAATAAAAGGCTTCCTTCCTGCAGTGTGACTGAGTATTGAATGTTCATGTACTTATACTTTTTATTTCAATTTATTTGGCCACCCATCTCAAATGAATCATTCTGGGCAGCTAACAGCATTGAAAAACACTATAAAACAAGATAACAATTATATATATTAAATGGCAAGCTGCCCAGAATCATTGACTGAGATGACCATAGAAGCTGAATTAAATAAGTAATCAGCAACTAAAGTTAAAAAAACCCAAAAGAACCAGCAAACAAATCAATGCCACATCACAGCCTCTACCACACATCTGGATGGAATGGGACAACTTGCTGCAGCCAACTTCCTCCGGTTTTACTCGCCACAGCGAACTCACTGTGGCCAACTCGCCACAGTCAACTTGCCACAGAACAACTCGTGGGACAATTTAACAATTCAATTTAATTATTTAAAATAAATTAGAAAATATTCTAATTTTTGTCATTCACATTTTATTCTGTCCGTTGTTTTGCATCCTTTATTTAATGATTCTAGTCCACTGTTTCTTTGATGTTTATGTTTCTTTATGTTTATGTTTATGTTTATTGGACTTCTATACTGCCCTTCTCCCAAAGGACTCAGGGCGGTGTACAGCCATATTAAAACACATATAAATTTACAAATTTGATATTAGTCCTGCATTGAGTTATCCTGTGGTGAATTGGCAGTGGCAAGTTAGCTGTGGTGTGTTGGCCAGGGCAAATTGTCATAGACCCCATCTGGATCTCCAAGCTCAGTGACACAACCATGTCTTTAAGGTCTTGGAGGAAAGATACTCCAAAGGTAAATGCAAGTTTGTATATGTGGGAGAGATGTGTGTGCAGGTATATTTTCAAAATATATTGAAATCATATTTTCTGTGGTTTAAATGTTCTATTGCTCTAGTTGAATGTTTTTTTTAATATTATAGGGGGCTTTAATCTCTCTCAGAATTCTCCTCAGTAAATCAATTCTCCACGCTTACCAGAGTCACTTTCCTCTCTTTGGGATGGGAGCTTGTGAAATTTCAATCACCAACAGAAGCAAGGAGAATCCTACCTGAACTTCAAGCTCTGAATGACTATAGTACTGCTCTGTAATGAATGAAGAGTAATTCAAGGTGCTTTAACAGATGGCAATCCTTTTATATGCTAATTTGTCTTTCAATTGACTAAACAGTATTGTGTGAGCCTCTTAGAAAAGTACATGTCATATTGCTAATTGGTGGCTTTATTGCTTCATTCAAATGAGGCAATGACCTTTTTATTTTATCTGATCCCATTGTGCTGCTCAGAAGAAAGATTCCTCTGAACTAAACATGTATGATGTTAAGCCTTATAGTAGAAGTAACCTCAAGCTATAAATGGGGAATGTATCAAGCAAAATATAGTGTAATTAAATACGGTTTTCTTCTTCCTTTAGAAGACAATTGCTATTCATTTTCTGAATACATACTTTATATACTGTATTTCAAGAAATGAAACTTCTTTGGAATTCTGAAAACCTTTTTTTCCTTAAACTATCAAAAGGTAACTCATAGCATTATCAACCATGTGGCTCTTAGCAAACTATATATACCACTTTACTCTAATGGGGCTTGGCAGGAGAATGCCTCAGTTGGTTTAGCAGCATAAACACTCTAAAATAAACATTATGCAAATTAATAAAAGAATCAGGTTAAATAAATAGATATCTTGCAAGAGGTTACAGGGCAGCCGCATTTCAGAATGTCTAATTTGCCAGAATCTGCCATTACTTCACCATCTCATGTTCAAACTTACCTGTGTTTCTAGCTCCTTGCCCAGTATTTTTATCAATGCTTTCCAGTTCAGTCACCCTATTCTGGAGGGACTCAACACTACTCTTCATGCTGTCTGCTTCTTCCCAGTTCTGTCGGAAAGGTCGAATCTCCTTGTCTAGTTCTTTCAGCTTCTCAGCTTGACTATCTATTACCCGCTTTTAGAAAAAAGTAAATTGCATAAATATAGAAGAACCTCAAGGAAAATAATAGTAATTACATAGTAATAATATAAGAATTTCAAATAAACCAGACATGACTGCCTAGTTCCATACTCTGGTATTCACCCATCTAATAAACCTTATTAAATGCAAAACAATTAGGTGAAAATAAAATTTAAGGAAACTTACAAATCTGGGCAAGTCTTTTCAATCAATTTTGAACAAACAAATATCTTTGGCATCCATTTAGTTGTGGAAGGAAGTTTACTGAAACATTTGTGTAGCACAATACTACTATTACAGTTGCAATGTGAAAAAGAGATACATTGCTATATTCTTTTTGGACAGGCAAAATCAACAGAGATGTGAGAAATAGCAAGTATGTGATTGACTAAAATCTTGGGGTGAAAAAATCACTACAAAGCTTGTTCTCTGTTCCTCTCCAACTGTACCAACTCCATCACTGCACAATATAAATGTATTATGCAACCAGAAAGGAGGTCCGATTCCTAGTGTTTAGTGGGCCAAGGTATATCAATAGGACTTTTGCACCTTACTTATATACCACTCTATGGTGCTATACAGCAGTCTCTAAGTGATTTACGGTGTCAGCATATTGCCTGCAACAATCCAGGTCGTCATTTTACCAACCTTGGAAGGAAGGAAGGCTGAGTCAACCTTGAGCCCCATCAGGATCGAACTCCAAGCTATGGGTAGAGTTAGCCTGCAATACTGCATTTTAATCACTACACCACCACAGCTCTATTGTATTTTCTAATACAAAACATTGCCCCATAGAATTTGAAAAAGCAAAAATTTTAACTGGAAGCAATTGCAATCACAGGATTTGAAGTGACAAGTATTACTATTCAAACCCAACTTAAATAGAATATTTACTCCAGCTATAATGTTCTCTACGGGATCTATATTATTACAGCAGGCAAAAGAAAATTGTAAGTGAGTTCTGAATCATTCTTTATCAGTTCCCACCACTAATGACAACTCCTAATCAGTTTCAAATTACAGTATTTCCAGGCCATATTAATGTTTGGTTAAGATTTTTAAGCAAACAATTCATTTATTTCATTTAATCAATTGTACCCATGAGTTGCAAAATAATTGGCCAGGATAGATAATTTCATCTTGATCTAGAAGGAGAACAAGAAGAAACATTTTGTCTTCTATGTGGCTTGATTATGCCTTATTTGTAAGTTCAAACAAGCCAGTGAGGGGGAATTTTAGTACACACACACACACACGAGTTCAAAGCTCAAGCAGAAATCATGAAATTTAGGGTTAATGGTATAGACAAAGAAGTCTGCTTTTCTCAATTATTCACCCATTATTAAAAAAAAAGGAAAGATGCTCTCAAATTCTTTCAGTTTCATTGTATCACGGAAGAACCATACTGAAAAGTATCTACTGTAACCCAGTGGCATTTCAGAATGACAGAATTCCTTCCATAATTATAACATTTGAAAATTCAGTGAAAATATCGCATTTTTTCATATTTTTTAAAAAAGATACAAAATTGCTCTAGAACCATGATGGTGAACCAATGGCACTCATGCCAGGGGTGGGATGCAGAGCCCTCTCTCCTGGGACGTGCACCGTCACCCCAGGTCAGATCTCCGTGGTGTTTCTTTCATGAACTTCTGTTTCCCTGCAAACGACGAAACAGAAGCTCACGAAAGAAAAAGATCTTACCTCTTGCTGCGCTGCTGGTGTTGGGATGCTCTGCTTCCCGCCAGCCAGATGGTTTTCGGGTCTCTGCTGCGCATGCCTGCACATATGTGCATGTCTGCGCATTTGCACATTCACACATGTCCATGCATTCGCTCACGCACCTTTTAGTTTGGGCATGTGCCCGCGCAGCTTGGACACTCAGTGTTTAAAAGGTTCACCACCACTGCTTTAAAATATGACCTAAATAGATTGTTTAATCACACAGCCATATCTAAATTGGGCTATGCTCTGTCTTTCTCTCCAAAAAAATCATTTTAAAAAAGTTGCCCAGAATGTATTTTCTTTAACAAAAAGAATCAATTAGTTCTGCAGTACTAAAATATGTAGAGAGCTGTACCTTTATTATTTTAACTCACTGTCTTGGGAAAAAGAAAGTCATAAACAATAATCATCAGCCTAACATGTATACAATGTGTACAATTTACATTAATAAATGAATGCCGCTATTTGAGGTAGGAAAGTGACATTTAAATACATTTGGATTTACAAATAATGATATACATTCTCACCCTAAAAGCTGTACCTGTGTGTTTTCATATTACTTCAACCAAGATAACCAAGAAGGAGCTATTAACATGCATCTACATTGCACAGTCATTGTTTTCCTGAACACGTATCTATTCATAGATAGCTGATTCCTGGGGAAGTGTTTAAGTTTGCAGACTTGACCAGTCTTCAACATGAAAACCAAAACCTAAGGAGATGGTTTCTGTGTTGTGTTTTTTTTACGAAAGGAAAGCCAGAATCTTACCTGTAAGTGATGTATTTTAGTTTCATTACTTCGCAGCATTTCCTTCTGTCTCTCAATTTCTATTTCAAAGCTACAAATTTGATTATGTAAAGTTTGTATGCTCTTGTTCTTTTCCAAACTTTCATTTTGGAGCATGGCCACCTGAAAAAAAAAACCCTAAAATTATTCCTCCAAATGTGGAAAAGCTTCAGCTATCTCTCATGGTCAATGAATTACAAAAGAAGTAAGATGGGGATAATTGTGTCATCCTGCTTTGTCTCTTAACAAAATAAACCTACTGGGGATGTGTTTTGTGGCCAGGACTGAAGCTATTATATATGTAGTAATTAAGTGAAACTACAAGTGATGAAAGCCAAAATCAGCCTGTAATAATTTTATGAATGAAATCACACAAAGGAAAAAATGAAAGAGGGAAAAGCTTTGTTGATATTCCCTGAAAGTAATCAGTCCATGCTTTTGTTTCCTTAAAATTCTCAGCCAACTTTCTAGACTTTTGAACAGTTTCATAAAAGATGGCTAACTAGTATATTTTATTCACAGCATGTGTCACCCACGAGAACTTGCACATGGTTCTTCACTGTATTTCCATCCCTAAAAATATCTTGCACCTGGAATTCAGCCTTCTTGTCTTGCCAAAGGCACATTCTATATATTTGAAACTGAGAGAAATTAGGAAAAATGTTCATGTAAAGCAAACCTTATTGAAAACTGCTAAGGATAAGCATCTATGATCCATCCAACCTGGCCCTGACTATCGATAACAGTAAAAATACACCAAGAGAGACAAACATTCATTTTTCTACCATTAGTAATTAAACTGTGTAAGATCAACTAACCCTTCTTTGCTCTGGAACCCGAACAGTATTTGCAGAATATTGAACTTTAAAAAACACAGACACACAATGAAGATGTATGCCCAGGCATAGCAAAACTCTAAAAACTTTATTTATCTTACTTCCTACCATTTCAGAGCCAGCCTCAGGCAGATTAGGTAACCTTCCAAGGTGGCATCACACAATTGGCATTCACCATCCCAGAAGTACTGCTTTATATTCATACTAAATTCCCCTGCTAGTCTCAGCTCTATGAATAAGTGTTTATCCTAGAATTCTCTCAGGGAACACCCAGTATACCTGTTCACATATTCTAGTTTAAGATGACAAAGCTACAATACAATATCAAAGGCAATACAATTTGCAAGAGATGAGATGATTCCTGACTATTTTAGAAAGGATGCATATAAAGATATTCAGATTCTGCATTGGTACTTGTTGCATGTAATATGGTGCTGGAATCTGTAACCCTTCATATGTTTTTTACTGATTACTGGACTCTATTGCCTAGGTCAGCTGGCCCTTGGAATCTAAATTTGCAATACCATAACATAATAAGCTGTGTCTTTTTTCATATTCTGTCTATTTATTAAAACAACCTGGATAACAGAATGTTTCAAACTTCTCACATAATAACATTTTTCCCAAACTGGTGCTTTCCAGATATTTGACCAATTCTCATCAAAGGCCATGTTACCTGGGAATCATTTTGGAGTTGAAATCCAACATAACTAAATCAAAAGAAAAGTATTTTGAAAGAAATATTGCATAAAGCTTTATTAAAGATGAGAATCAGGTTCAAATTTCACTTTAGATTATCAATATTGACACCTGAAAGCCAGTCTAATTTTCTTTTAACAAGGCACTAGCATCACACTCCTGAAAAAAATAAGGTTTGAATTTGTAACTTGTTTCTACCCATACAAAACTGTTTTCCAACAAAAATGGCAAAGCCCACGTTTCTGAAGAAACTATTGTTTAATTGCAAGTTAAGTATGTCAAGTCCTAGGGCTGTTCTTTTGAGATTCAAAGACAAAAAATGTTTCAGAATATGTATCTGCAACTCCTTAAACTAAGCACATCTTTTCTCAGGATTGTGAAGGAACAACTATGGACTACTGGGAAAAGATAAATCTGCTTTAAGCTACTGCAGATGGATATGGCAGGGGTATCCTCATGCACTCTAAACCACGTACTTGCCTTTCATCTGAACAGCTGTGTTAGATATCACTTCTACCTTTGAGCCACCTTGAACAGAAAACAGTGTTTTTATATATTTCCTATTATGTTACTGAGATATTCTAGGCTTACAGAATACTAGAACAGAAACTGTACTTTGGTGAGGTAGCTGAGAACTTTGACTACTTCCAGAAGAATTACTAATATTGCATAATATTGTTAATATTCCAGAAGAATTGTTAATATTGCATTTGAGGAAGATCTCTTATGCCATCTCTCCATTTTGCCTGTTTTTCTTGGAACACAGACAAACCATTTAATCAGAAATAACAGAATAGAAGCACAACTCTAAAACATGAATGTTCTCTGGCATTTCCCTCTGTGGGGATAGAGATGCTGTAGAAAAGAGAATTCCAGTATCAGCAGTGATGCTCATTCCTTCTCTCTGAAATACTTAAGGTATTGTGAGAACACACACAAATATTTCAGACATCTGCATGGGCATTAATGATTTTGAGAAGTGCACAAATAAATATTAAATTGGTTTAGCTAACATCTTGAATGCTACAATAGCAAATACTGACTTCTGTTATTGGGATGCAAGAAAGCTGGCATCATGACTGGTGGGTTTATTTCATTGTTATATAACATAGAAATACTGATAATGTATATTTCAGGAAGTCTAATGTTAAAAATGTATATGCTGGAGTGTACTATATTTATTATTATATTTGTTATGTAAGGGGAGTAAAGAAGAAAGAACAAGAAGGAAAAAGACTGGAGTTGGAACTATTATAGGTAAGTTTAAGTATACAATTTCATGATCCAACAAATAGAATAAAACTTACTTTGCAATAAAATATAACAGAAATTAATTCTGTGAATGATGCATTACAGTTCTATGAGCAATAAAAAAAACCCCAGAAATGCAGTAACATTGCACCTCAGCCTCTGTCAGAGATTGTTAATCAGTTGTAAATGATAAAAGCCTTCAGCTCTATTATTAAAAGTCCCCAGCTCCTTTCTTTACGAGAGGAACCCAATGGGAAATATTTTATGAGAAGCATCCAACTAAAAGCACAATATGAATATGCCACTGATTCATGAAAAAACTACTTCAATGTTTATTTTTAACTATGACTTTGGTTTGGATTTGCTCTTAAATTTAAGTCATTTCATTGCCTTTAAAACTGAAGAGTACTTAGATAACCACTCTAAATTCCAGAATTTTACCTGTGCTCCATTAATAAAAATATGTTAAATATGAAAGATAATGTGAGCAGGAGATGTACCTTATTTTCTAGACAATTACTCCACTCTTTCAATAAGTCTACATGCTGCACTGCTGAGGTGGCTTCGTGTGCTTTAACTTGCTGGTTTGTTCCCTGTGACAAAGAATATATTTTAGCCAGCTTCATTTCTTAGCAAACCTACACTAAAGTATAGCATTTGCCCATCTACAATTGAGCAGTATTATATATTAACCCACTGATGCATTTTTCAAACATATTACTGGAGACCTATTTTAATAGGAAAACAGTACAAATAACAACACAGATTCAACTTTCCAATAATTAGTGATGCACCAAAAATTCTTCTGGAAAATTTTAAAACGTAACAACTATGTTATCATTATTTCAAATCACATTTCAGAATCATTTATCTAACTGAAAGTTATGTAGTATATTTTTTAACAGTAAAATGTTCTACAATGCTGCTCTATAGCAAATAATTACCTCAAAAAGTGGCAAAAACCCTGCCTTTTTCTTTAAAGGATTAATTATAACCATCCATTCATTCTCAATTAAACAATCTCTTCCTTTCACTGTTTTACCATGCAAATGTTAAGTTCCCTTATCTTTATAGCAAACTCTCCTGGGAAAGCATCCTATATTAGAGCCAAAAAATGGGTGCTGGTGCTTCCACCTTTGTACATGGTTATATAGAAATGAATAGGGAAAATGACATTTTTCTCTTTCTCATCCTAGTAAAACTGGAGTTATCCAATTAAGATAAATTTACAAGAGATTCAGACAAACCAAAAATGTTTTACAGAGCCACAGTTATATAAAATGACAGACATCAACGTAAAAGGAGCCTAGATAAATTCACAGTTTATAAAGTTATCAATGATAATTATATACCACCTTCCGTGGAAGAAAAGGAAAATATGATTTTTTTTTCTAGAAAAATCTAGTTGGTTAGAGAGTGATGAGATGACAGGACTATTGGCTCTGAGATGTTTATATGATTTTAAACTTCTGTGGCAGCACCAATCTCAAAGTATTAATCAGTTAAGATTGGTGAAGGTCAGCTGGGCTGCCACTGATCACCAGCAGATCTGAGACCTATAAGTTTGGAGGGAGAAGGCAATGGCAAATTATATCACTACTGTTAAGAAAACTACATGGGTATGTCCATGAAGTTATAAAAATTGAGTTTCAACTCAATTACCTTCTATCCATGACAGAAGAAAGAAAGGACAGGCAGTTGGACATTATTAACAGTGTGGTTTTAAGGGCAACAGTTGTAGCAGTCATTTTCTTAGTTATATTAAACAAAACTTGGTGGACCGGATCAAAATTTCTAGGTTATCAAAATGCTTTTGTACAGAGACATGCCGTTTTCAGCTGAATAGACTGAAATGAAAACAGTCAGACCCAATTCATCTACCCCCCAGAAATAGCAGCACTGCCTGCTTTAATAAAATAAAATTCCCTACTCTAAAGAATGTACAGAACACAATATAGTAGACACAATATAGTTCTGCATCTTATATAATTGAAGAAGAAATTATAATATGCAGTGCTTAAGGAAAAGGCTGTATTTGCCATTCCTTTTTTGTCATACTTTTAGTACACATGTCATTTTGATAAAGTATTATTATGTAGAATAAGTTGCAAATGTAGTATCCTTATGTCAATATGTACATTGTGTTTAATATATTCAAACTATATGTAAACACATATATATTCAAACACACAACATAAAAATAAAGAAGGAACAGGAAGCAATGCTAACATGAGAGTCTATTTCTTCTCAGAGCAAATGTGTTATATGCAAACCACTTAATTTGCCATTTGGTGTCTAGAGCTTTTTAGAAGAAAATAGTTTATTTGTCTTGTTACTTCTTACTGATCTTATAACATTGTTACATGAAAATATAGCCCCATTTTAAACAGTGAGAATGATAGCTCTGTATAGAACTTGGATTACACTACCCTTCCTTTCCAAAATATTGAAAAGTGTTAAACTATGGGGGACAAAGGATTTTGTGGATTCAACATTAGATTTTAAAAGGGGCAGTTAATATTCAAATAAATAAAATTAAGCCACAGGTCACACATCTACAAAATAGATTAGAGAGAAAAAAAGACATGCAGGGATTTTATTTCAGTGAGCTACTCTTTACCCTTATCATTTTTAATATAGCTCTTTTGTTGGAATTTAACACTGATATCAAATAAGTAATTTACAGAAAAACATGTACTGCACAACTTAAAATAACATAGCCTTGTTTTAAAAAAGAGCCCATCTACTATACTAATTTGTTTTTGCTGATTTAATTCTCATTGTCAAAAGAGTTAGACAAGTCTGTTAGCACTTACAATAATATTTCTAACAGATTTGTACTGGGCTAATATGTTTAGTTTTCTTGAACACATTCCACTAAATTCTGAACTATGTGGAATACATATCCAAGTGAAATTCACAACAGTGGAAGTTATACAAGTTTTTAGCCTGCTATGGATTTGATTCCACTCAAACAGGAAGAATTGAAATGTTTCTTTTCTAAAGAAAAAAAATGTATTGCTGAAACAGCTGAAATAATTACAGTCTGCTTTCTTGAATTTAAAAATGTGTCTTGCATATTCTAAATTTGATATTCAAAACTCTTGAAACCATTTAAATTTCTAAAGTATGAAAGAAAAAAGAAAAAGGACATTACTGTAAATCCAATACGAAGCTCTTAATCACTCAAGCAACTGGATGCATTTTCTCTTCATGGATAACAAGAGACATCAAATCCAGTCCAGAGAGTTATTAATAATATTTTCTTATTGCAGACTTTCATCAAGTATATAAATCATTATATACTGACCTGAAAAGTGCAGCCATAACGCTTAAAACTACAGGTACTTGGGGCATTAATACATTCTGACAAATGTGCATTCAACTGTAATAGGAAAAAAATGTGAGTTTTTTTGGGGGGATGGAAAATGTATGCATAATAAGATTAAAAATATATAGGGGATGCAATACAAGTTTGCATTGTGGTTGATTGGTTTTATTTTTATTTTAAAACCATGTGTTCATATTATCTCCAGTTGTACTTGAGAGTATACACATACACATGTAATCACAGGAACATTCCAGTAGAATATACAAATTGACACATTTACAGTGAAACCTAATCAAATAATCATTTCAGCTAATTTCAAAAGGATTTCAGTGTGTTTTTATCGAAAAGCCAATTTTTCAAAAGTCACATTAAGTAACCTAAATGGGCCAATCATTCTGGATAGAGGTTTCACTGTATTAATGCACATCCTTCCCCCTCAGGCCGCTTCCCAAATTTTTAATTCAAAACAGATTTTCATGCAAAATTCCAGTGATAAGAAAATAGAACATTTTGACAGAGACTTTAAACAAATATTGCATGAAACAAACATGTACATTTGTAAATTAAATTTTTATTTACTGAAACAGCACATAGAAATAAAAGTTGTTTAAGTAACTACATGTTATTTCACACTGCATATATATATGTATATTTTGTTAGGATTTTGAGCTGGGATTTTAGCATTTTAAGCATTTTAACTAACAGACTTTTAATGATGCGGGAAAACACACGAGATTTTAAATATATATATATATATATATATATATATATATATATATATATATATATATATATATCTTAATAGCTAAGAGCAATGGAGACTGAAGTAGATATGAGACAGGAAAAAGTCAAATAGTAAATAAAGGAATAGTCTTCATTATTCCATAAAAAGCTTTTGGAACCTCCGAAGCAGAGGTATCAAACTCCATTTCATTGAGGGCCACATCAGGGTTGTGTTTGACCTGGGGGGGCAGGTTGGATGGGGCCAGCTAAGTGTCACTCAAGGCTCCATTTTTGGTCATGACGGCCTCCTGGAACCCTCTGCCAGTGAACATGGAGCCCGGGGAGGCCGCTCCATTTTTGCTGGCAGAGGGCTCCAGGAGGCCATTGCAGCCAAAAACGGAACCTGGGCGGGCTGTGCTCAACCTCCCCAAGCTCCATTTTCACTGGCAGAGGGTTGCAGGAGGCTATTGCAGCTGAAAACAGAGCCCAGCAGGGCCGTGTTCGGTCCTCCCAAGCTCTGTTTTTGCTGGCAGAGGCACTGCAGGTCGGCCCTTTATAGCATCAGAATAAGAATAACTGCAGGTAACATAGGATATGCTTCCATTTTTGTAAAAATTAAGAATTTTTTAAAAAGAAGTTATGGGGGGGAGTCCAAGAAACTCAACTTCCTACAGTAATTTTTAAATAAAGAACAGCCAATTCATACTTCTCAAGAAGTAATTCTTTAAAATTGAATATCATCCTAGAGAAAAATCTATTCAGTGTAAAAAGAATGACAAATTCATTTTCCTGAACATTATTTTTTCTCCCAGACCTCACAATTTTACTTGATCAGCTTCGTAGAAAGAAAGCTACCTTCATTTTTTATGCACTCTTGCCCTCTGTACTACACTTATTTTTAGGTTGGAGTGTTCATACTAGTGGGAGATTTTCAAGGCAGTGGAAGAGATTACTAATTCACTGTTGGCAAATCAGATGACTTAAGCAATAAGATAGAACCATGTAAAATAGCTATTTTTGCCATTTCAGAAAATGTTGGATAAACTTTGTTTATAATTTAAACTCAATAAAATTATCCCACAAAAGTATAACCCCAACTATGATATTGATATATAAGCTTTATTCAACTGTAATGATTTTTCTGAATTTATTAAATAATCTAGACATTATTTGCTTATTACAAAACCTGATCAATCATTTGTAGGTGTTTAGCTGAGGAATTTTGGAAGCTGAAGTCCACAAGTCTATTTCACAAACCAACAAGTCTATTTCTGACATAAATCTATTTCCAGTCAGTACTGAAACCACCAAACCTTATTAAGTTCAGTGTAAATACTAAGCATTTTGGGATGTTTATTCTACACTTAATTCAAATACATCTTCTGAATAGTTAGTTCCCTCCCTGATTCAAACCTGTTTCCATTGGGTCAGTAGACCTCTAATAAATGTTCTATCAAAAGAAGACATCCTTATTAATCTCAGACCAATAAATACACTCATCATACCATAATTTTTTTCTAATTAGGGTCAATGAATATGATTATAGTTATACACACTGAAGGTGAAGCATCACATTACTTCAATCAGTTGTATAGTAATGCAAGACATTACTATTCATTTGAACTGCGAAGAAAAATTGCTTGGCAGGATATGGAATGCTAAATCATCTACCTAAATTTCTCCTCCAGGGCTTTTTTTAAACCCAAGACAGTTTTGGAGTTCATTTGGAAAAGAACTTTGGAAATAAAATGACTAAAGAGGACTTAACAAGTATTGCCAAGGAATGATTAATGTATCTTCTGCACTGATTTTTGCTCAGACAGACCAAAACAAACAAACAAACAAATAAACAAACAAACAAACAAATCCTCCTCTATCTCTAAAGGTAGTTTTTAAATTTCATTTCAGGCAGAATTTTCATCCTGTATGACTGAGTCATTTTTAATGTAGGTTGTAGGTATTTGGGCTAGACCAGTGATGGCTAACCTTTTTGCCATCGTGTGCCAAAAGCGGGGGGAGCACGGTGGGGTCACACGCACATGTGCCCGCATCCATAATTCTATGCACCCCACCCCCCATGCTCCCCCCCCATTTTTGGTATGGTGGGCCTGGTAGGCCCGTTTTTCGCTCTCCCCAGGCTCCAGAGCCTTTCTAGGAGCCTGGGGAGGGCAAAAACGGCCTTCCCCACCCCACCCAGAGGCCCTCTGGAGGCCAGAAACAGTGTGTTTCCTGACTTCTGGTGGGCCGAGAAGGCCCGAAAATCAGCTGGCCAGTGCATGCATGTGTGCCAGAGCTGAGCTTGCGTGCCCACCGAGATGGCTCCACGTGCCACCTGTGGCACCCGTGCCATAGGTTCGCCATCACGGGGCTAGACATTACATTACATGTATATTACTTTAGCTCCCAGTACAAATAGCTTCTCAAATCAAAGAGAGTATTGGAGGAAATAAATAAAAGCTTGTATGCTGCTTTCTTAGAAATATGGTGCCCTCATAATTGATTAATGTAAGTTATAAGACAAAAACTACAGATTATGAACTCAGTTGTTCATGTCAGCCTAACAGTCTAATGGCTCTAACTTTACCAAGCAATTACACAATTCTTAAAATCTCCTATACTACACATTCATTACAAATCACAAACAAGTTTTTCTGATACCTGCGACAATTAAGAGTTTTACTGCAGTGTATAATAAGGGTAAAGGGAAAAAATTGTTGCAATCACTGCAGATGCTTGTTTATTTATTTATTTAAGAAAATTGCAGCATTGTATTCTGGGAGCTTAGGAATATCTTTAAAGTTAATTTCAGCAACAGAAAGACTGGTTCCCTTGTTTTTCAAATGTATTGGAGCTGCTTCTGGAAAATTACTTGCATACTATTTCAACAAAAAACATTCTGTAGCAACTAATATAATACAGCATGTCATCTGATTTTATAAACAGCTCTGCAATATGATTTTTTACCTCTTTTCTGAGGAGTGCTGAAACACTGCACTGATGAGGACATGTAACCATAACACAAGGACAGTCTGCATCTTCATGTTTCTAAGAAAACAATAGGAAAAGTCATGTCATGTACTTGTACATTCATAATCACTTATATTGGACAAAAAAATAAAATGGTGAAGAAGTTGTTTCTTAAAACAAATAACATGAATTTATAACCTGTCAATATAATTCATTTTTAGGACCGAAAAATCTGCCTTTTAGAAATGTACAAAATGTTTCTTCCTCCAACCTCCCATTACAAGTGTTCCAAGTTTGAACAAAATGTACATTATCTTCAGTTCTATTATCTGGAAGTAAATGTGCACAAATCATTTTATGCAGACATAATTTTCTAAGAATGCATTTTGCTTGTTAGTTGTGCAGCAAAGTGTGTGTGTGTGTTTGTGTATGCACATGTGATGATGTATGCTATATATATATATAACACTTTTTAAAGTGTATGTGCATGTCTGTATGTTGTAAGCACAACACTTGATTACAGCATAGTAATGTTTTATAGAGCAAAAATTAAGTGGATAATAATAATCCATTAAGTACCCTACTCCTAACAACTATCTTGCCATCTCCATCTCCATCTCTCTCTCTCTCTCATCTATTTTCTCTCTCCCTCTCTCTGACCTCCCCCTCCCAGAAATGATTCTATTCATCCTCTGTCTGATAATTTTAAAACACTGACTGATTTTTCTGCAACTGTGTATCCTACCTATTTCTGCAGCACTGTGATAAAAAGAAGATAGCAAGGCAGTCACAACCACTTCCTACTATTTCATTCAGAGCTTGAAACATTCCATATTTGGCTCCAACAAATACATGGACCCTTCAGCTGTTTCAAGTTCTTTTTCAATAGGATATAGGCAGCACAGAATGTTTCAAACAGGGTTTTATTTCAAGCTTGAAGCAAAACACAACTGGGCTTATTTTTCATATCTGAGAATTTAAGTACAAAATATAGACTTTAGAAGGCTACAGGCATGCATTTTGTCCCACCAAATCCCGAAATCTGCAAAGAAATCTCTGAAGAAACAAGGTTTTAATACTGCTACTATGGTAATCAAAGTCACAACTAGCAGATACAATCAGGCATCAGGTTGATAAAAGTTGCCCTTCCCAATGTACAATTATGTGATATTGTTTTTAAATTAATTTTAAAAAAACATCAGTAATCAGTGCCGAAGACACTAGTCTCTAGAAGAGTTATTATCCATTGAATTGAAAATCCTCAACGTACTGTAACTGGGATTTCTTACATTTCAGAACATGTAGAGGTTACAAATTTCTGAATTATCAAAAGCAGAAAACTATCAAAGCTTATTTGTATAACTTTCATTCCATTCCCCAGTCCAGTATAGCTTCCCTCCTTCTTTCCTCTTCATTTTGAAGCCCTGGAATTTGGGCCATAAGGAAAAAAATCAATTGGTTTGCTCTATTGTTTGAGAACTCCCTCTCACCCACGTAAAATGATTTGGAAAAAAATGGTATAAGTTTCTGCTGTTTTTCCCAAACAAATATAGCCATTGAGCACTCCTTATTAGATTCAACAGAATGAAAGATTTAAGAAATCTGAACTCCCAAATGTTCTAAATGAAGCTCATATGCTGCAGCATTATTTCTTAGAGCATATGCTTCCCAGTTTGTAAGCTGTTTAGAACAGGAGTCTCCAATCTTGACAACTTTAAGACTTGTGATCTTCAACTCCCAGAGTTCCTTAGCCAGCTTTGCTGGCTGAGAAACCCTGGGAGTTGAAATCCGCAAGTCTTAAAGTTGCCAAGGTTGGAGACCCCTTGTTTAGAAGACTTTCAAATTACAGCCTCTGGAGAGACAATTACTCTGGAGAGATTGCTATTCAAATCCGTGGTGGCGCAGTGGTTAGAATGCAGTATTGCAGGCTACTTCTGCTGACTGCCAGCTGCCTGCAATTTGGCAGTTTGAATCTCACTAGGCTCAAGGTTGATTCAGCCTGCCATCCTTCCGAGGTTGGTAAAATGAGGACCTAGACTGTTGGGGGCAATATGCTGACTCTGTAAACCACTTAGAGAGGGCTGTAAAGCATTGTGAAGTGGTATATAAGTCTAAGTGTTATTGGCTAAATCATGGTTATCTATTTGAAATAATCATATCGAAAATATTCCTCCACTTTTCAATCAAGGCAATAAAAATGACTTTAGGAGACTTCAGCCTTTTGGACTTTTTCCATTCAATCCCACTTACAAGGCTGCTAATTGTAATGAATCAGAAACAATGGAGAAAAAGTGCACTGCTATTATATTAAAAAGTGCACTTATATTATATTAAGAGAGTGCATATGGCATTGAATGAACTGTCTGATTTAAAGGCTCCCAGATTCTTCAAAAGACCTTATTCACCATAGATAGCTTCCTGAAAAGTTGTTTTGCCCTCTAAGAAGGCACACTTACTTGTATCATAATGATTGGTACTTGGCTTTTACAGTATTTACATGTTGTTTCCCGATAGTTACAATTTTTTTCTATATGATCTGGTAAATCTTTTCTCAGTATTTTTTCTTTACAATCAGTACGAGGACATGGAAGTTCTTCAAAGAGACAGTCATTTCTTAGATGTGTCTGAAACCAACAAACACCAGGTCACCAATACATGAAAGGTAATACATTTAGTTTATTTATCAATTTAAATATAATGTATCTTGTTAACTTTATTTAGTGATTGCAAGAAATTCAAAATATTCTTTCCCCTTGTTTTTCCTTGGGCATAAAATATAAGTTAATATTATATTAAGAGCTGAGAAAAAAACACAAAAGCCTGGTTCCCAATAAATTTGAGATTGCCACCCAGAAGTTTGAAACATCTGAATCTTCTTACGGTAGCAGTGCTAAAATATGATAAAGATAGTCCCTGACTTACAACAGTTCATTTAGTGATCCAAGTTACAACAGCACTGAAAAAAGTGACTTATGACCGTTTTTCACACTTACAACCATTGCAGCATCCCCACAGTCATATGATAAGAATTCAGACGCTTGACAGCTGACTCATATTTATGACAATGTTGCAATGTTCCATGGTCATATATTCATCTTTTGCAACCGCCTGACAAGCAAAGTCAATGAGGGAGACAGATTCACTTAATCTGTCGCTAGTTTGACACTCCTGGTCTATAGACTTAAGCTACTTCATACATTACAACTTTGATGTGAGGGTTTTGTTAAAACAATGTGTAATTTAGGTTCAATTAACATCACAAATCATATAATCACCATTCAATGATCAAAGGAGAGGGAGAGACAAAAACATATTGGTAGGTTTTCAGCTACTTACCAGCAACTGTCCTAAGGTCAATTGATCTCGACAACCTTTGTTTTCATTTCTGCAGAATATCTGAAGGGCTAGAAGCTCCCTTCGGCAGCAATTATCTTTAAATATCTAGAATTAATAGACATTTAATAGAGTTATAATTTTAGTGATGATCTAAAAGTTTTATTACTTTGGCACTAACCCGCTTGATGCAAATAACTACATTCTGATAAATAAACTTCTCTTAGAGAATTAAAATATATAAACATAAATTCACATGAAACCTGACAAACTATTTTAGAAAATTTTTAAGACTAAGAAATTTTGAAGGCAATTGCTATACTGCTACAAACTGACAATACAAGAACTTCTTCACTTTTCTTTGCACAGCAAGATGTATTGTGTAAAGTCTGAATTAGTTTGAAAAGACTCGTATAGATCACATTGCACTATAGAGTACATGGTATTTGCCCTGATCATTTTTTTATTAGCAGTATCTAGAAAATTATGCATAAGAATAGTTCTTCATTTTGTAATAAAAGGAGGAAGATGGGCAGTTCCTAAATATGATAAATAAATAAGTTAAATAAAAAACGTTGAGCTATAATTTTTGACTCAGTCCAAAAAGTGAGAAAATGAACAAATATCCCATTTTAGCCATAGAAAATTGCAATTACATTTTTTCCACATTAAAGATTGGTTGGTACAGATTTGTCTTTAAACAAAAAAAATTTGCAGTCCAAGGAAATTTTCAGTAACCTTTAGGACTTTCTGTGTACTTCCAGCTTTTATTAATATCAACTATAGTAGAGAACCATAATTCAACAGAAATTGGAAATATTCCCTCTCGTCTCCTACCTGCTTATGACCCATCAAGGAGTCGGGTGATAAAAGTAACACATCTTTCAACTCTAGTCTTCTTGTATTCACACAAGGATTAACTGCCAGATCATACACCAGTGGTCCCCAACCTTTAAGGCTTGATGGCCTGGCAGGGGGTGGGAAGAAGGGAAGTGGTCTATCACTTTTGCAAGTTGAGCTGTGTGCATGTGCGCCAGCCCACTGATCATGCAAGTAGAGCTATGTATATGCATGTGTGCCGGCCAACCAATCATACGGCCCGGTTCCCAACAGGCCACTGCCCGGTAGTGGGCCATGGCCCGGGGGGTTGGGGACCCCTGCCATGCATTATTTATATAGCTGTAGACTGATTTTGAATTGTTCCAATAGTTCTCTAGGTCCATAGCTGTCACTTATACAGCTGAAGCAAAGTGTATTTCCCAGGACTGTCTATCCTCTTCTTATTGGAACACATATGGACACAAAATTTATAAGGTGAGCTTAGACTATCTATAGAAAAGCAGACCTTATGTCAATGCTTACTGGTTTTAAAGTAGATTTTATGAGGCAATAAAAACATCTATAAAGAGTAATAAGGATCTGTCACAAGTGACTAAGGAGCAGAGAAATGAATAAGATAACAAGACTGTGCACTAAGCAATATTCTATATGATAAATGCTACACAACCAGCTCAATTTGAAGTCCAGATTAAAAAAAGTATATAAAGGAAGAGCTCTAGCAGGTAAAATCAGAATTAATATCATAGAAGAACAGTTCAGGCACTAAAGTAGTACTACAACCTCTAAAGCACCCTATTATTTTGTTATACAGTAGCAGAACATTTGGACTTGTTTTTTCCAGTAAAGAAACATGAGCTAAATGGTATTAACTTTCAATTGCCAGAATCTGATTTTAACTCTTCTTCAAAATGAAAAATACACATTTTTACTAGTGCAAAATACAATTGGTCATGTCTGCTCAATGGAACTCCCAATCACCTTCTGAACTTCAGCTGGAGGAAATATATAATAACTTTCTTTGCTTCTGTCAGTGAGTTTTCTGATAGAATTTGGTTGTCCAATATTGCAAAGAGTAAACTGAACTGTAGCCACCCCAATCTATTCTCTAAATATGTTAAGGGTACAAATGCCAGGATTCCCAACACTTCAGGTTCTGTGGAGTATATACGCAGTACAACTAAAGGCACCAAATGGACAAGGACTGTATGCTTCCTCATTTTTAATTTTTCAGTATTTTCCCAGTCATGTGTGCATGCCATATATATATTCTCATAATGCAAAGCAGCTTCCTTGTGGAAGAGCAAACATGTATCTATTTTTGGAGGCCCTAGTGTTAAATGTTTTCTCTCTGCTACCTCTGGAGATTGGACATTTATCTTTGGCTATCTGCATGCATGTGTATTTATAAAGAACAGCTTCTCTTAATGGGCATTGTCAGAGGAAATGTTTGTATAAGTAGTTGTAGACAACTGAGCACCATTCAATGTTATAAAATATTTTTTAAAAAGGGACTTATGACCTGGATTTGAAGTTCCAATTTCTGCCCCCCCAAGTCATGTGACCGCATTTTTAGTGCCCAGCAACCAGCCTGCCTTTATGGCCATTTGCTGCATTTCATGGTCACATGACAATGATTTACTCAGTCCCACCCCCCACACCCCCGGAAACTGGCACTTACTTCCAGCTTCTGGCAAAAAAAAAAAAAAAAAGCACCCCATTGCAAACACTGGGTTTGCTTAATGCCCACCACAGAAAAGGTTGGATGCGGTCACAAGGGGACACACATTATGTCCATCATGACTTAACAACCAAAATTGTGGGCTCAATTGTGATAAGTCAAAGACTACCTGTATTTGTTCAAAAAGAAGTCTGTAGCCAACCTTGTTATTATTTATTTGTGTACACCATTATAAAAATAAATAGCAAGTACTATTTCCAGCCCACTGAATGGGTGAAGCTTTAGGGAAAGCCAGAAAAAATCAAAAAGATCTGTTCATTCAAGAACTGCATTCATAAAAACTCTGCAGTTAAGAAATGCAGAGATTCATTTACATAGTACAAAACCCTTTTCTAATTCAAGCTATATTGTTAAATGGATTTTCAAAATATAACCAAACCAAAGTATTGTTACACTAATAATGGTAACAGCAGCAACCCAAAATTGCAAAATTATGGGGGAAAATTATACCTTATCCTTCACTATTGTTTCTTGACATGCTGTACATTTTGGACTTGTGGAACTAGAAGAGAAAAAAAACCCTTGATTTTAGATTATAAATTTTTATAGAGATATAATTACCGATAAAGAGAGAGAGACACACACAAATCAGAAAATGGAAGAAATGATGTAGAGATGAGTGCATTAATATTAATGACATTCAGATGTATGTTGACAGAGAGACCAAGGAGACAGACACAAAGCCAAGAAAGACTGGACTGGAGCAATATTATTGTTAATGTAAATTTTGATTTATGCAATTCAGGATATATTTTTATAAACACAACTGCTTCATTGTTCTTGTGTGCCAACACATAAATCAGGGGTTCTGTTTGACCCTTATGGGAGCCCATAGACTTAGGTATACCTTTGTTGGCATCTTCTGCCAGGGGTATCTGTTCCACCAATTTTCTACATTCTTTATTTAAAAGTAAATAAATAGGAAGCAAAACATCAATCTCAAATACAATCTGTATTTGCAGCAATATCTTTGAGACCCAGAGAGGTCTGTTTTATTCTTGGAAAATAAAAATGTAGAGCAGTGTTTTAGCTGAAAAACATGCCATTGGTCTGGAAAGAAAGAGAATTAAGCTGAGGTGATAGATATCAGCAGAAGAGATTAGAAGAAGTAATCTAGTTTGCCTTCTGCTACATAGATTTTTTTTATGATTGTCATGCCCATTTTTAAAATTCTTGCATAGTGTGTGGACAACCAAGGTTTTGCCTTGGCATTTGTTTAAACTAGAGCAATAATTGTTACAATACTACACTGAATTGTTTGTCCAGCATTTGAAATACAGCTACCATCTTTACAGTTCTTGACCATTTTTAGTCCATTTGAAACCTTATTTTTAAAAAGCAACAGTTCTGCACTGGCTGTAATTTTTTTTTCTTTATTGTTTGTTCCTCCGGTAGAAGTACAATGCTACAAACTACATTCTGCAGCAGACCAAATAGCAGAAAGGTCTCATCGTTTTCTAGTCCGTGCTGAATCTACTCGAGCGGCTTGTTTGTTCTCTTGAACTGCTATGTCGTAGAGATTACTGAGCAGTAATCGTCACTGAGAAATCATCGGTAGCTCTTGTATTTGTATCCTCAAATGACCCAAAGAAGTACTAAAGCTTCACAGCTTCATCACTGAATGCTAACATGTACGCCAGACATGGGAGAAAAAACTATTCTGAAAATCATCATTATGACACATCTTTCATTTATTTTAATAGTTGCAAAAGGAAAAAAAAAATACAATCATCGAAAATAGTATTTTGAAAACCATTGTTCAGGAAGGCCACTGCATGTAAAGCAACAATGCAGGAGAATGCTAGATACTAAAATGCCTTTTGTTCTTTTCAGATTTTATATATTTAAATTTACATTCATTTATTATTTCCCGACAGAAAATATTTCCCGTCAGAAAATATTATTTCCCAACAGAAAATATTTAAATATTCCCGACAGAAAACGATCAGCTAGAAAGTTGTAAATACACAATCACTTTTATCGGGAAAATCAGGAAGATAAGATACATTTCTGATATCTGCATATTTAAGGTTGGATCAAGGAGGACAAAGTGTCTAAAATCTGTGCAGTGAATCTAATGGCAGAAAATTGTAATTAGGAACTACCAAGAACAATAATTCAACCAGAGCTACTGTAAAAGCCTTCAATTTCTTTAGTTCTACACATCTGTAAAAGTCACACTGCTGTTTTCTGTCCATTCAGCAATTATAGATATTTCAATTTTGCAGTCTTACTGCATTATTTCAAATTCCTGTAAGTTTTGTATCAACCATCACACACATGCAATTTAAAATTAAATTATTTCTTGGATACTTCATTGCTATCCTACTTTTGGGGTGGGGGGGGGAAGAGCTCAAATGTTCTTTTGCAGATAACACTCTTTGAATATTGTATTATAGATACAAATAATCAGAATGGTCAATGCAATCCTAATCATCTCCTAATTCATGGAAGAGCAGCGGCTTCTATTTATAATAACACATATGCTTTTTCTAAGGTGCTCTGGAAGCAACAGGAATTAGAAATGTTTTGAAGTGTAGCATAATATTAGAGCAATGTTTCTCATCCTTGGCAAATATAAAATATATGGACTTCTACTTCCAGAATTCTCCAGCTAGTTATGGAAAATTCTGAGAATTAAATCCATACATCTTAAAAGTTGCCATGATTGAGAATCTCTGCATTAGAGGGAAAGATCTACTCATCTTTTTCTGGGTTAAAAATAGTGACCTTATTAATTAATTATATTAAATTCATATGAGTAATGGATCGCTCAATACATCGCTAACCTGTGTTTACTCTGAATTGTGTCTCAGACTTTCTGCAAGTACCTAATGCATACAATATTATTATTTAATGTGTCAGTTGGAAGAAAGAATTGAGATACAGGTTTAAAATCCTAAATTTCTTTTTTTTTAGTCCAGTTCATATATAAAAAGAATGACTAACCTGAACAGAGAACTCATGCAGGTCTCACAATAGCGATGCCCACATTCTGTCTGTCTTGGATTGCACAAAATGAGATGGCATTTTTCACATTTGTATTTGTCTTCCACTGCATTCACAAATTTTTCCTTGTAACCACCTTGTTCTGGTACATAAATGGATGGGATAGGATGGCGGTCAGGATTTGCCTTCTGCTGTATTGTTTCCACTAAGACTGGAGGGTCTGCTTTCTTGCTTGCATCCATGTTGGAATTAATAAATACTATAAAGAAAACATATGTATGCTCAATAATTAAACATATTAAGAGTAAAATAAAGCATAATCTTTTATGCATGAAATTCATATGAAAATGAATCCACAGATCATGCTTGCATTTGCTTGAAATCATACTACTCCCTCTCATGGGCCAATCCATGGATAAGGCTTAATCCTCAATGATTCATCATCAAGTAACCACCTAGTACCTCAAACTTAATATTTTTCAATTGAATTCATTCATACCAACCTGTTGAAATATAATTTCTAGTAGACATAGTGAATACCAATATTTTTCAGCTTGTTCATCCTTACAGCTCCTAAGTATTAGGGTCGTTAATAGTCACACAGAGGAGCAATGCTCTCACTAATCTTGCATATCTGCACTGAGAATAAATCAATGAAGTTAAGGAACTCGAACATTTTAGCTCTCAGTGAACTATGTGTGATCTGGTTACCTCTTGTTTATATTTGTAAAAAGGCTTAATCCTTTCCTTTTGTCCTATTTCTGCACTTCATCAACTCAAAATATCTTACTCTTGGATCCAGACTAGCCAGTTCCTCAAAGGCAACATAATGGTATTTCTTATAACTGGCAGCTAAAGAGCAGGTATTACATCTGTTGCCATCTCATCCTTCTCAACAGCATTAGGTAAACTTTCCCAATTGTACTTTAAATCACATTTCAGGGTGAGAGGATAGACACAACAAATAGATCCCTTATGTCCCTATGAGTTCAAGTTTCTTGATTTTTACTGTCTTTCTTGACATTCACATGAATTATTCCTGCCACTAAGTTTAGAATGATTCATCTACTCTCTCTCTTTTTAACTAGTCCCAACATTTTGAATAAAGTTGCAGTTGCAAACATATTCCACAAAATCAGCGTTTATATCAGTGGTATTTAATCCTTCCAGTAGACTTCTATCATCTTAGTAAAAGCAAAAGGGGAAACTAATGTATCCACAGCTTTCCTTCAGACATGTCATGTCTTATTTTGTACTACGACCATAAGTACATTCAAAACAATATTTGCTACATCGAACACGTACACAATAGTTCTGTAAAACCAGCTGTACTGATGCTTTCTGTTAAATCATTTTCTGATTCTTGGCAAATCTATGGACCAACTCTCTCCACATTTTCAAATCTTGTATGGTTTCTTTCAATTGTTTTAGGCTCTGGTATCAGCTTTGATGGTGTCTAGCCATGTTTTTGGCAGCTTCTTTTCTTTTACCACTGACCATTCTGAGCATAACTGTCTTTTCCAGTGAATTGTGTCATGGCAAAAATAAGTAAGATGGAATTTTGTGATTTTGCCTTCCAGTGAGATGTCTGATTTTATACACTCCTGTGCTTGCTTGTTTGTCACCTTTCTGTCCAAGGAATGTACAGGAACTTCCCAAACATTATAGCTTGACTGAGTCGAATTTCCTCCTGCCTAGTTTTTCCATGGTCCAACTTTCGCAACAATAAGTAGTTATGGAGCACACAACAATGCATATTAATCTGCATTTATTTGCCAGCCTGATGTCCTTGCTTTTCCATACTCAATTTATATTCATCAATGTTGGGTGACACAATGCGATTATATACTTTATTTCATTCCCTACTTTGATCAATCAGTGATCCTAGGAAAGTGAATTCTTGCATACATTCAATCTTTTCACTGTCAATTGTTATTTACACATTTCTAGTTTTTATAGTGGTCATGAGTTTAGTCTTTTTTATGTTCAGGAAGAGCATAAGAGCATCAGCAAATGTCTTGCTTTCTTCTTTAATCTTTTTGATCAAATATTCCTGGCCTTCTTTGGTTTCTGAAGATATTATTATATTTAGCATATTAAAGATTGCTGATGTTCCTTCCTCCAATCTTTACTCCAATTTTTGATTCTTCAAGTTCCAGCTTTATCATGATCATTTGACATACAGGTTGAATAAAAAAGGTGAAAAAAATGCAACCTTGAAGCACTCCTTCTTCTTTCTTGAATCAGTCAGTGTGTCCATATGATGTTCACACAATGATTTCCTGATTTGTGTTCAGCAACTGCACCAACTTGATCACATGTGATAGCACCCCAGGTCTTCTAGCGGTCTCAACAGCTTGTCATGATCAACACAATCAAAGGCTTTCTTTTAGTCAATAAAGCAGATGTAGATGTTCTTTTGATATTCTTGAGATTTTTCCATGCTCCAGCATAGATTTGCAATATGGATACTGATACTAGTTTGAGCTTCAGGTAATTTCCTTTTGATGCTCAGATACTCTATAGTGCCAGATATTGTTGTATGATCTTAAGGTGAATCTGGCTAGTATATCTGATAAGGGCAATTGTGTGGTAATTAGAGTAATCATTACCAATTAGAGTCACTGGTTTTGAGCAATGGATGAATACTTAGCATTTCCAATCTGTGGCCATGTGTTCATTTCTGGCACAAAGCTATGATGGATGTGGATAGTGCAGGCCTCAGCAATTCCAAAGGGATGGTTCAATATCTTGGGCCTTCTTGTTTGGCAACTGACTCATTGCCCACATGACTTCTTCCTAAAGGATGTCTGGTCCTATTTCTGTTTCCCTTTCTTCATCATCCTTGGGAGGTTGGTTCTTTTTGTTGCAGGCATAAAGCTCTTGTCATCAATTCTTGACACTTGTTGATGAGACCGTCCTTTCTCTTCCTTATTTTTGAAGGTGCTTTTATAGAGCAGTAAATGGTGCACCATTTACTAAAACCAGTTGTACAATGGGACATATTGGCACAATTTCATACTCTAACAGGAAGTATTTATAATGTATATGTATTTGAAATGAATTGGATTAAAAGTTATCATTGTTATCAGAAGTCTTGGATTTAACTTGCAATACATAATAAGAGGAGCAAAAAGTTAAAACATGGTTACAACATGGAAACAGTTAGAGAAACAATGGTACAGTAATCACATCCTTAAAATTGCTCATTGTGACATTAATTGGTTTACTATTGATCAGTACATCAGAACTAAAATATATTCTTAAACTTTAATATTCTATCCTACATTCAGTTCTTCCAGTTTATTTTTTCCTACATGTGAAACAAACATTCTAAGATTCACTGACTTTCTAATCATTCACTATGATCTGCGACATGACATTTTAAAAAGTCTGTATGTTTAGTCATAGATTTAGTATTTGTTGACTATTCCAATCCATGCAGACCCGGGCCATGTTACAAAAAGCAGAAATGAAAAAAGAAAAAGGAAAAAAAAGGAAAGCAAAAGTAAAATACAACAATAAAAAAACATAAGTATAATGATGAGCTAGAATAAATCAGAATCAAAGGCAAAGTGAAATAAAATACTTAAGAATTTGAGGAAGGAAGGGGCCCAGCATGTCTCCAGGATATGGGAGTGGGAGTGACCACGGAGAATGGGTGTAGGAAAATGCCTGTTGTTTCATCCCCAATTCCAGAACCTCATGAGACGGGAGGATTCTTAAATACAACTCCCTAGATTTTCAGACTAGATAAGAAACCAATTCTGGAAAAGTAGTGTCTGATGAGTCCCAGTGCTCTAAAGATTATGAATATGAATATATGAAGTCTAGAAGAGAAATAAGATGAGTCACTGAGTTTTTCCATGTGAATAGTTGTGCGTAATTTTATGATTAATAGCTTCCTGCTATGTTGTTATCAATTAGGACCTGCAGGACTAATGAACTAATATTTTTGATTGACAGTCACAGAAAACTCTTATAGTGAAAAGAAGTCTTTTGAGTTACTCTATGCTCAGGAAGAGTCAATGTCAGCATTTTTCTCCTTTGCTTAATTTATATTTTAGAAAGCACCGAACAGCGGAAAGAACAGCTTAATCAACCCCTTTCATTTTTTCCAAGCCCAATAGCAGTCTTTCAAACTTGCTTTACATTTTAAATAGTGAGGTGGAAAAGATATAGAATTTTGTATCCAATCTTTGCTGAGTCCTAAGAGGTGCTGGGGAATCAACAGTTGGTTTAGTCATCACAGGATGTTCCTAAAAATTCATTTTCATAGATGAGATCAGCAGGAAAAGTAAGTATAAGCTTTACAAAATTACTAATTCTATATACACCAAATTCAAAAGACTAGTGAGGAATAATTTACCATTTAAGGTGCATTAGCACAGGAAACCACAGGAACACAGAGAGAATGTACATTCATTAGCAGATGTGAAGTATTCCCGATTCTTTGGGGCAGGACATAATAAACATAAAAAGAGAATTGCAGTATAGTCTCAAAAGGATCCTTTTATTAGCACATTTGGAAACTGGAATTGAAATACTAGATATTATGGAGGAAATGATAGAATATTGATGTTTTACTTCATTATTTGGGGTTTTTAAAAAGTGTTTATTTACAAAAGGCAAAGAGTCACATTCAGAAACAAAACAATCTGGAAGAGTTGCCAACATTCCATGCCAAAGTCCAAATGCTTTCCCTATCTAGATGCATTGGAGAAATTGAACTCCAATCACTGCAAAAGGCATAGGCACAACCATGGTTTCTCACCTCCTTGATCTTACATCATAACTGAGCAAGACCCGAAATCTAGGAGAGCAAATGTTCCCATCACTGCCCAACAAGATCTCAGTTACACCACATCTGTGCATCTTTCCATCATATATGGATATGGTTTTCATAAAGATCTGGTGTTTACTAGCAGCAGCTGGAACCCTGGGTACCTAAGAACTCCGGTCCCTATGTCAAGGGATGAACAGCTGGCTTTGAAGTAATATGTTCTTTTTCCTGCAACAATCTCTCTGTGAGAGGACACCAAGATAGCTGTACTTTGGTCCAATGGTTTAAAAGGTCTGCACCATTGCCATTTTAAGGAGCCAGTCGTTTAAACAATGATATAGTTGGAGCAGGCACAGGAAAGCTTGGCTCTGCAGTGCAGTACCACAAAGGAGAGAGAGAGATAAAGGAGCTCAAGTGTTAAAGAGAACTTTTTTAAAAAAAAAAGGAAGTGGTGCCAGGGAAAGTCTGAGAGGGCAAGTCCCTTGGAAAGGGGGTTTTCCAGTCACAAGGAACTGGAAAGCACTGGAGTACTAGGCTGAACTCTGGGAGGGGTTGAGGCCAAAAAAAGTTAGCTTTTCAGCCCCCAGCATTTTCACTTATTCCAAGCCAGGCAGAAGCTGTAGATGAGGCTGGAAGCAGCACAGAGCAACAATAACAACAGCACCAGGTGACAGAGAGAGCAAATTGAAGCATATTAGACACACAAATTGCCAGAGAAAGTCAAACCAGAGAAGGCACGCCAGAGAGGATTGAATCGGAGTAACAGGATAAACAAGTGATTAGAGAGGTTCATACCAGAGTATGCTAGAAGTATCAAATGCCAGACAGTATCAATCAAAAAGAGCTAGTGCCAGACCATTAGTACCAAAAAGGCAGGGACAAAGTGATGAGAGCCAGCACTAGAGCCTAGCATAATAGCAGCTTATGTCAGAGAAGGTCAGTGGAGATAGAAAATAAGTTAAGGCTACAGCAGTGCTAGAGGCAATCAAGATCTACAATGATGCCAGCCACACATGCACAAGAGAGATGGCAAACAGTCAGGAGAAAGGTCAGTAAAGGTCTGGAATTGACAGACTTTAGAAAGAATGAAAATTTAATAAAAGAGATTATAATAAAAATACAGTAATAAGTAGCTCGCAGTGTGAGTAAGGGATGACTAAAGATATCTTGGCAAAAGAGCTGTAAAGAAAGACCAGCAAGTAGACCAGTCCTCTAAATCTCTCTGGGGAAGAAGATTGCCAATGAGTGCTACGAATGGCAGCTCCTCCAGTGGTTTCATACAGGTTCAAGCCCCAGAAATGGAGGAAGATAACAACTTTGCTCTCAATAGCAGCAGAGCCTTTAGTAAGGACACTAAGCCAGCTGAATTCATTTTCTAATCACATTTAAAAATATTCAGTTCCATCATTTTAGGAATATTAGAGACGTTCAAAACAGTGAACTTAATTTGACATCTGGTGAGTTTTACATTCTTCAGAAATTTTAAAGAATTGGCAAAAAAATTTATAAAAGGAGTTTAATTTTTAAAAAATTAAATGGATAGAAAGACTAGAGCGATATGGGGCATTGCTTATTATTTAATTGTAAATATGTTTATTTGAAAAACATATATTTATAATTAAATAATAATTATTTAAATAATTAACTATTTTCTTTCCCATGAGATTATATCATAATTAAATAATATACCCTCATGGGAAATGACTGAAAGGAACCATGCTAGGAACCAAGATTTGATGGAGATTGCAAGTGGACACTAGAGGGAACTAAAGGACAAGGCAGAAAAAAAGAGTTAAAATGCCTAAGCTAATTATCTTTTTTTATCTAAAAAAGTATTTTGAAACATGGATTGAAATATTAATATCTCAGAAAGAATACTTATTTCAATGGATAGACTTTTAAAAGATGATGAAAAAACTCTTACTTGACATAGACATTTTAGAGTTTGAAGGCATGGAAGACAATAAAATTGAGATTACCAAAATGGAAATACAAAACACAAATCAAGAAAAATATTTGGACATGGAACAGCTGCAACAAGAAATTCTAGGTGATGCCTCTTTATGAGATTTACAAAGGTTGGTGAAAGCTTTGAAGACTCCTTTTTGTTAGACTGCAGCATAGGAGATTTTTTTTTCAAGCCTACCAAGAATCTAGTCAACTAAAGTTCAACACTAAATTGGCACCAGATAAATGTCAACGGAATTTAGGAATCGTTGGATTTAGATCATTTTTGGCCACATAAGAATTCTAAACTGATGACATGTTTAACTCCGCTCTGCCTATTCTTCTACACAAACAGTGATAAATGATAAACTCTTGTCATGCCATAGGAATGATTTAAAGATCAAGATTGTGCAGAGCAAAAAGAAGGAATATAAAGTTGGACTATTTGACCATGGAGAAATTATTGATTTGATATTTCTGTTAATTCCTAATGGACTTTTTGCTGAGTTAATTTTAAAAAGATAATTTCTAGACTGAGTAGAAATAAAGGCTAAGCTATGGAGATTTTTTTTAAAAAAAATTGTAACTTGGGTGCATATTAGTACAGTAAATTAAGTTATGCTCGATGTGAAGAAGGTTCAATTCAATTATTTAATAATAATTAAATTATTACAAAAAATATAATAGGAAGTATATAAAACAAGGTGTAAAATTTTGGAGAAAAATAATAAAAGTTGGATAAGTGAAAATAAAATGATTGAGAAATTACAATATAATTAGATAGAAAAATATACTTTTAGAAATAATATGGAAATAAAAGAATCTTAAAAATAAGAAGCCCAAAAATAACAGATAAGTCTGAAGAATAACTTTTTTAAAAGCCCACAATTCTATTTGTAAAACATACCTTTATTTTTAGCAGAATAACAGAATATTAATTTCTCTACTGCACTAGGAGGAAAGAAAACCACCTTTTCTCTATGGACTGCCTTATCGCTCCAAAAACCTTATAACAATCCCTAGCACCTCCTGCTATATCTACATCTGTTCAATTGAACCCCAATCAAATCACCCCTAAACATCAAAATATACGCTTCCCTTTCTTATCTTACCTGCACTGGCCATCTACCTATCTCATCAACATCATTACAGGACATTTCTATGGGTTTAGATTGGCATGTAATACATCAATCCTAACTCATTTCACCTTCTGCCTAACTTGTAATTAGTCCCATTAGTCTTTACCCTTCAATAAGTCCTAGGAATTCCCCCCGTTATCTGTACACTTTCAATATCTACCAGACAGCAGTGCCTCCCTGCCACAATTTTCTCACTGTGGAGTAGAAGACTTCCTCAGTACTTTCCAATTTGTGCATTGGACATATGATATTGCCTTACTTCCTATGTGAAACCCTGCTCTAGCTATAAAATACCTGATAAGACTGGTATTTATCTCTCCTTCCCTTTCACTGGTTTCTGCAAGTTAATCTCCTTATCAGAGTCCAAGTCTCTGACTCTGCTGCTACCTGTCTCACTGATCTTTCCAGTTTTGGAGCTGGGGTCCAATCTCCCAATTTGGTCTTCTAATTCAGGGGTTAATGAAGGCAAGCTGCACTACTCTCCTGACCTTTTAAGCTGGACATACTACCAGCACAGTTCATCTCTGCCATACCTCCGTTGCTACCTGAGGAAGATGGCTTTTCCACTGCAAATCTTTTTAAAGGCCGAACCAAATTCATTATCAGTTAATCTTGGTTTTTTAATCTGATCTATCATTCCTTGGCCCTATCTTTCACTGACTGCCCAAGGTGACACAGTTTACCTCTATGGAAGACTAGAATACAGATCTCCCTCATTAGAATCCAAGTCTTAACCATACAATATGCTGGCCCTCATAACATCACTTTTGTTCTTAAATGTTAATAATATTTCTTTCCCAGAATAAAATAGCTTACCTGTATGAAAGATGAAAAGGATAAGAACATCTAAATTTGATTAGAGGAAAATGTCAAAGAAAAATGAACACTCAGGCTACTCCAAGTTGATGTCATCAAATGTGGATTCTTTTAACCTAAAGATACAGACAAACATCTTTAAGACCACATCCAAAATATAGATGTATACAGAATCATACAAAATTTAAAAATATCCGGTGAATACATAATCAGACTTTCCTCGTGTCATTCTTGCCACAAATTTTAAGTGTGTCTCTATTTACTCCTCTAAGATTTCTTTTCCATATTGCTTATCCAGCAGAGATCTTTTAAAACTTATTTTCCCATCTTATCCTGTTTTCATTTTTATTTGGCTTTCAGTATTTGTAATGTTACATGTACATTTCAATTTCTACTCTTCCAAAATAGTGGTATTTTTTCCCCAAGTAAGCACAGAAAACAAACAAACCCAGAAATCTTTATAAGATGAATGTACTACTATGCAAATTTTTAATTATAATTATTTGAATTGATTTGAATGCAAGCATAGGAAAAAATAGAGAAATAGGTAGGATCAAATATATGCTTTTAAACAATGGCATTTGATTATATGTAATTAATTACTATTGCTTTCAACCGCAGATATGTTTTACCATAAGACTGTTTAATAAGTTTTTAATCTCAGACTTAAATCTGCCTAGTCACAGGTTAGCAAATATATCTAGTCAAACATAAACATTTCCACTATCACCCCTTTAATTTGAAAAAATAAATGCAAAATAAGAAGACCTGCAAAATAAACAGCTACGCTCTAATCGTGTTACTTTACTGATTATTTACAATAAGAAATTAATTTTTGTAGCTCAAAGATACATTTTTCTAGGAGACAGTTACCCTGCGGTAAGATGGGTGGCCAATAAATTTTATAAATAAATAAATATTTTCAGTTTTTCCACAATGAAATAGAATTGTTGTTAGTTACATAATTATTCTCTAATTTTGGGCAATCATAAAAAGTGAGCAAATCTTAAATGTAAAGCGAAGTTACATTTCAGAAAAAGGAAAGAATAAGTTTGATTAAACAAGAAAATACTATGTTTGAAGTCAGCATATCTTAGTATTAGAGAAATGATTTATCATATTCAGGAACTGGATAAGAAATCTATTGATTACAGAAATAATTTCCATAAAAGAGCTCATCCAACTGATTTTATGAAATCTGCAACTGCAGCATCTGAAAACAAAGTCCTTAGCTATCCTGTTTCCCCCAAAATAAGACATCCCCTGATAATAAGCCCAATCGGGCTTTTGAGCACATGGCAATAAGACCAAACGCTTATTTCAGGGTTCAAACAAATATAAGGCAGGGTCTTATTTTCCAGGAAACACGGTATAAACAGTGAAAAATATGGAAGTGCTCTTAGAAAATAAAGCTATAGGACAGCAATCTCTAATACAGCTTTTGCTACATCATGATTTCATAAAACATCCGTTTTGTTGTTTTTTATTGCTTAAGAAACTTGTCTTAAAAGCTGCACTTCATATTTCTCCACTAGGAGTTGCTGTGTTGGTAGCAGCTCACCTCTATGCTATTTAATTCAACTATTTATTTTAATTCTCTATTTCCATACCTATATTATGCAATAAAGAGCTTTTGTAACTTTCCTTTAAGACAAAGTCTGTTTCAGTGCTTAAGGTTGCATTGTAAGCACAAGGTCACAAGGAGTTCTGGTAGATGGTGACTCACTACCATGAGAAAATGAAATAAATATGTGCAGAACAGAATCGATCATCTCAATGTAGTTTGCCATATGCAAGGACCAGGAGTGCAATGGAATTTCCAAGATTTATCGTATCTATTAGTTATTATCCCCTCTTGCTCAAGCACAGGGAGACAATTACTTTTTGCAAAATCATCTATTCAAAAATCTAGGAAGGAAGTTCAAGAATCTGAAAACAGAGGCTCATGAGGTTTTCTGCCTACTTATTATTATTTGTTTTTAAATCCAAGGTACATTTTTTATTGTACCTTTTTTTAGAATCAAGAAAGTACATGATCACTTTTCCCTAAAATGGCTGATACTTTTCTACCAAGTCTTCCTTATTTTTTATTCATTTATCACATTGTGTAACCACCTATTTCACAAATGTGACTCTGGGAAGCTCACAGTTAAAATGACAGAAGCAATAACAATAAAAATTGTCATTGATAAGTGATGCAGTCGTAAAGTATGACATCTCATGACTGTGTCATTTAGCAAAGAATTCTGAAACTCCTGGTTGCCAAGCAAACCACCAGCAATCACATGACATTGGGGACGGTCAGATGGCCAGAACTCTGAGGACCAGTGTTAAGTACTACTTGTTCCATGTCACTGCAAAGTCAGGGAGTGACCATTAACTGTGGATTACTTATATTTTTATTTGTTCCTGTATTTATTTTAATTGAGACACTCTACAGTATTTCAAGGTTCATTTTCTTAGACTTGTGAGCAGATATAAATAATGTATATATCTATAAGGATATGAAAATATAAACACACTAAGACTGCCTTGTACCGCTTATAATTTTTGGTTTATACATTTATGATAATCATTATTAAATGGAGGATTAATATTTTCTTACTTTAAAAAATCAAATTCATCTTGTTTATTCCCCATATTCTAAGCATTCGGGTATAGACAACAAAGGCCATGAACTTTATGAGCCATGTTCTAATTATTAATCAGAAAGCTAGAAACCTTAATTATAAATAACAATCATAAATAGCCTCCTATGGCAAGAGAAACTAATCAGAAAAAGAACTTGAGAAAGGATAAGAACTTGTTTTTAAAAAAAGAGGTATCAGACTTCTCGGGGCAGTTAGATAAGAAACTGCAGAAACAAGACTTCCAAGAATGGAAAAGCTCTGATAAATAGCAAAGTTAATTAAATTATTACAAAAGAATTCTACTGACTGCTATGTACAGTACATCTGTATTTGCTGGTGATCGTATGAGAATGTGTTCTCATGCTACTTCCTTTTCAAAACACCCCTTCCCTCATTCCTGCAGAAGCCTGGTGCTTCCATCCACCCACCTACCCCTCAAATAGCCAATCCAAAGGGTCTCTGTTTCTACAGTGAATCTCTTTACCTTTCTATGCATAAGTGATGACTTTGTACATGGTGAGTTTCAGTATTCTTTAACTCTCAGATGTTCCTCCCTCCAAACCCCTGGAGTAGAGGCCATGTTCCTTCACCACAGAGCCAATCTTATGGCATCTAGGCCAGATGATGGCCAAATGCCCTCACAATGCCTATATGCAGGATTTTACAGCTGATTCAGAGCAGGAAAAGTTACCAATACTACAAAATGTCCCGAAGTCCCACAATACATAACAAAGGTCATTCATGTGTTGGCACTGCTTTTCTACCACCAAGATTCTGCTGGCGCTTTGCTGCATGTATTAGATGGAGGGAAATGGAGGGGAAAATCAGAGACTATATTTCCCAACCAGTGTGTCCAGGTCTTGAAGCACTGAAGGAATGTTTCTAAAGATTCTGCAGTGTCCTGTTCAATTAAATCATTTTATAGTTTATTAGATAGGCTCCTTTAAACGGGCCAATCTATATCATCTCATTCCATTTCACATCCTGGACTAGAAGTTGTGTGTCACTTATTTATTTATTTGTTTTTTTAAAAAAATTAATTTATATGCCGCCCTTCTCCGGAGACTCAGGGCGGCTTACAATGTGTTAAGCAATAGCCTTCATACTTTTGTATATTTATACAAAGTCAGCTTATTGCCCCCACAAACTGGGTCCTCATTTAACCTACCTTAGAAAGGATGGAAGGCTGAGTCTACCTTGAGCCTGGTGAGATTCGAACTTACAGTAATTGCAGACAGCTGATTTAAATCACTATGCTTTTAGTCTGCTGAGCTAAACCAGGCTCCTGATATATGTATGTATGTATGTACGTATGTATGTATGTATGTATGTATACACTTCCTCAATCCAGTTGAACTCCACAATTATACTTTGGGCTTACCTCACTGTTGTTCAATCTTATGCTAAATTATTCCTTGTCTAGCCTGTTCATCAAAAGCAGCGCTCAGTCAGGCCATAAATTTTACTATAATTATCTATAAAAAATGGTTGATCTCCAAAAGATGGGACTGCCCATTTTGAGGCTTCCCTGGTCAACAAGTCAATTTTACTGGCCCAGTAGGTTAGGAGTAAAGAAGTATTTATCAACCTTTAGATGATATAAGGTTCATATTTATTTTTATATTTATTATGAGTCATTATATCAGTGTGATCTCTAAAAAAGAACAAAGATTTTCTCTATGATTACTTGGTAAATTAGAGAAAAGGGCTAAAAATAACAGAATGAAATTGATCAAAAATAAATGCAAAGTTCTTCACTTAAAAAATAGAAAGTAAAATCATAGAAAGTGTTCAGATGTAAGAGGAATATCTAGCTTGGCAACAGTATTTGTGAAATTAATTGTGTGAGGTCCTTGGTGCTCTCTCAGCTTGGTTGTTTTTTTGCAGATGTTTCATTACCAAACTAGGTATCTCATGGCTAGAAGAGATGGGGTTTGCTATCTATTTATATATTAATGACTTGCCCTGTCAGTGTTGATAGAAGTTTCTTGTTTAGGCTGTTGTTTACTTTTAGCTTGTAAGTCTGAGTTAGTATTTCCTTAATTGGGGTATTGTTCATTTCTTGATTGTTGGTCTTATATTAATCTTGGGGTTAATCTCTGCTTCTCTGATTAATGATAGTTGGTAAGGTGTTTTGGTCTTTTTGTTTCCTTTCTGACTTAGTGTCTCTTGAATAGTATGTAGTTGTTGTGTATCTCCTGTCCCTGCTGACTGCTGATTTGTCTGAGTGCCAGGCTTCCAGGAATTCTCTAGCATTTTTGAATTTGGTTTGGTCTAGGATGCTCATAGTTCCTAGTTGAAACTATAATTAAGTCTGCCCATGTGTTGTGAAAGATGTTTTCATCTTCTAACTGCTAATTGGTATTCATGGATGCATTCTGCTAGTCTTCTGCCTGTTTGTCCTGCATAGTGGATATTACAATCCTTACACTGTATGTTGTAGATGATTCCAGTTTTTTCTTCTGGGGCTGCTACATTCTTGGTTTACTTAGGATGTTTTGGAGAGCTTTAGTTGGTTTGTGTGCTACAGTGATACCATGTTGTTGTAACTGTTGGTGGTTTCTGAGATGGTTTGAATGTATGGCAGTGTTATCCTTTTCTCAGCTTGTGTTGGTTGTACTGTAGTAGGTTGAGTGATCAAGCATTTTTTGATAAAGTTGTATGGGTATCCATTTTGTTGGAACATGTTGTATAAATCATCTGATTCCTTTTTGTGATGTCCAGGGATTACTGCAAGTTGTTTGTGCTCGTCTGTGTTCTTACACACATTCTCTTGTGAGTAGGGCAGCATGTTATTTTCTTCTTCCCTTATGGATTGTATTCCTTTGAAGATGTTGTTGATAATTTAATTACGTGCAATCAAATCAGTGTGATCTCTTAGCAGAGATGGACCTTCTCCAGGAACTTCTGTCCCCAGTCTCATAAGTCTCCCAAAAGTACACACATCACCACTATATTGAGTCCATCCATCCTGTTGCTAGCTGTCCTTTTCTTTTCCTGCCTATTACCCCCCCTAGCTTTACAGATTTTTCAAAGGAACTGGATTTTCATGTGTCCTAAATATGATCATTTGAGTCTGATGATTTGTAGTTCAAGTGACAACTCTAGATTGATTTTTTTCTGTATTCCATTTGTTTTTCTTTTTTACTTGACTATTTATATTCTCAAAAAGCCTTCTCCAACAGCAACATTGAAAACTGTCAACACTCTTTCTATCCAATTCTTTAAAGTCCAACTATTGTCAAAGGAAAAATCATTGTCAGAACAATATTGATGTATATGGGTATACACATTCCACAGTCATATTTTCTAAGGTCTTCAATACTATTCTACCAAGTCCTAATCTGAGGCATATTTATTGATTCTTGGATCCTTTACTGTTAATAGTCAACCCTAAAAAAAGCAGAAGCTATCTACCTCTTCAGTATCTTCATTGACAGTCCTAAAAGCTGGTTGTTAAACTTGTTATTATTTTGGTCTTAATCTTAGACCCACTGTTCTCCTTGATTTTTCTTACTAGAGCTTGTATCAGAGAAATGTCATCAGAATATCACAGATTATTGATACATCTTTCTCCGATTTAAAAACCATGTGCATCCTCCAATCAGACCTTCCTCAATATGTATTCAGCATGTAGGTTGAATACATAAGGACAGACTATATAGTTTTGTCTCACTTCTTTGCCATTCTGGACCAGCCTGTTTCATCATGTTCCATCAAAAGTACTTGTGAAAATCCAATTACAAACTTGGTATTAGTCATCAGTGTAACATGGTTGCAAAAAAAAAAAAGGCAATTGCAATTTTGGACTCTATCAACAGAAATATAATTTTCAAGTCATGGGAAATATTATTTCCAATTTGCTTTGCATTCAACTGAATCCTTCTCAAATAGTGTCCAGTTCTGAGGAGATTCAGGAGCAATAATTTGATGTTCTAATAAATAAGATATTTTAAAGCATGTTTAGCTTAAATAAATAAAAGGAAATAACCCATAATTGAACTAGGATTCCAAAACAGGTTTCATAAATTCAGGAAGGCTTGCCTTTTTTCCAACATGTCTCCCTTGATACATAATCAATTATTTATTTGCAGCTATTCATTGTTAATACTGAACAAATGGAAAAGGGCGTTGGTCCTACCTGATACACCCATTTTCAAGAGGTGACGAGAGACTCCAGGCATGGCTTGACCTATAGCTCTATAGACTGAGTTTAAACTGAAGAGACGCCCTCTGCTGATGCTCCCAGTTTCGATGATGTCACAGCGAGGTCTCGGAACATAGTACCTGTAACGACACCCCAAGGATACCCCGGACCAGACCCCTTTTAGGGCGGACCAGATTCCTGTCTGAGTGCAGCAAACTGTAGCTCCAAGGCTGCTCTCCGAACAGAACAGAAGGTAGGAGAAAGGAAGCCTTCGTCACCTGTCATTTGTTACCCTGGGTCTGCACTCCCAATAGGGCAGGCAGCCGAGAGAAGTGATTCGGAGACGCGTGCCCAGCCGCTAGTACGCTCTGCTCTGAGTGCATGAAATTCAAGTCCTTTCCCTCCAGAAAGGAACAAGCGGCGGCACACTTTAAAAGCGGCCGCTCTGCCTTTTGCTGCTTGGCACTTCAGTGCACTCAATCCGTAGCTCTTGTGCCAGGAGAAGCATCAAAGAGCGGGTTTGGGCCACTGACCCTTCACACTCGCTTCCAAAATGGTGTGTGCTGTCAAGAAGGGAGTCTCCTGACAGCCGCTTGTTCTGGTGCCAATTTAAACCATCAAGGACGACTAGCCTACTGAGCAGGGTCAGACCAATGGTCTTCAGCAGTCCGTGAGGGACTTTTAGTAAAGCCCTTCTGTCAGCTGCTCTGGCACCAAAAAACTCCACACCCACAAGGCGTATGGCTGCCGCTGTCAGTGAGAGATGTGGATGCTGACCATCTTTACAGTTCCATTCGCGCCAACCAATTAAGAGGCGAGCAAAAAAAAACAGCGGGCTCGAGCCAAAGGCTCTTCACGCTGTGAAAAAAAACAACAGCCCAGCTGCCTCTTCCCTCTGAGATGTAATCGAAGAAAACCAGGCTAAATCAATCTGGTCAAATATAAGAAAGAATAACAAGATCTCCAAGAAATAGGTCTAATTGAGCTCTAGACTGAGTCGAAACTGGGAGCATCAGCAGAGGGCATCTCTTCAGTTTAAACTCAGTCTATAGAGCTATAGGACAAGAGTCAACCCATGTCTGGAATCTCGAGTCACCTAACTGGAAAATGAGACAGGTAAAAGAAATAAAATGAAATCCATTAAACTAATAAGAGCCCTTTGCATCAACATAAGCAAGTGGGGGATGCCTGCCGTGCTTTATAAAATTTTCTCAAGAAATATCTAAATGTATCATGAAGCCAACTTATTTTATTTATAAAATTCCTATACCATCCTCAAAGCCAAAAAGCATAATACTAGTTGCCAATTGATTTTTGAAGCCAGAAAAAGATGAAATATGTTAAAATAAAATTTAAGTACGTGATTTTTAGTATTAATTTAAAGCAAACATACAACTCCCCTTAAGATGCATGAACAATATAATAAAAATCACTTAAAACTTTTTTTTTTATTACAGAGTTACGAATCACAGTGTTACACTGAAGCAAATGTATTAAATATGTTCAAGATAGTCCTAAGTAGCAGTTTCTGCATCTAATTTAGTAAGTGGTCATCAGGATTCTCAGGTTCTTCAAATAATCTAAACGTTTAAAACTTGTATCAACAAAATAGATATCAGAATGAAGAACCGGGGTTCTATTTTCAGGTACCAATGTGGCCTTGAACTTCTCTAAAAGGTCATCAGAAGTCAAACTTCTCACCCTCTTTGAGTTCTATGGTTTTATGTATTAGGACATGGTAAAATCACCAGGTCCTTGGCAATTCTTAAAAGTAAGTAAATGCAACCTCAGATGAACAACAGTTCATGACATATTACACCATGTCATTATTTATTACAAAAAGAAAGCCAAAATGGAGAAGCCATGTGTGAAAAACTAACACCTATGTTTCCATAGGTATGAAGAGGCTAAGTAGTCAGATGCTACTAATCAAGTGCCCTTGATCAATTGATCATCAGCAAGTGTAACTACCTCTAAAAAACCAAAACTTTAGGACTTTACTGGTCTCCAGCATTTAGGTATATGTTAACACAATGCCAAAGAGTAAATAGGTCTTAGAGAAGCAATTGTTGCTGCCATCGATCTGGGAAGAGTTATAAGGCCATTTCCAAACAATTTGAACTCCTTTATTCTATAGTGAAGAAGATAATGGAAAACATTCAAGACAGTTGTCAATTTTCCCAGGGGTGATGTCCCAGCAAATTCACTGTGCAATGCTCAGAGAAATTGCAAAAAAATAAAAAATAAAAAAATCCAAGAGTTACCTCTCAGACTCTTCAAGCCTCATATAGCTTGTTAAATGTTAAAGTTCGTGACAGTACAATTAGAGAAAGACTGATCAAGTATGGTTTGTTAAGGAGAGGCTGCCAGTAGAAAACCTCTTCTCTCTAAAAAGAACATGGCAGCACAATTTAGGATTGCAAAATTGCATCTGAATAAGACTTCTGGAACACTGTCCTTTGGACAGACAAGACCAAAGTGAAGATGTTTGGCCATAATGCACAGTGCCATATTTGGCGAAAACCAAACACAACAAATCAGCACAAACATCTCATACCAATTGTTAAGCAATTGTTAACGTTCATCAAGTAAATCCATTTTGTATTCCCAAACTTTCTCTAAGAAATAAAGCAAAAGAAATATCTCCTCATTTGTAAACAGATCTTTAAAGCCTCATCATTCAATCCAGGTCAAAAATAAATCCCATTAACAGCTATTAGAAACAGAACATATATATTTTTAACCCTAACTGAATAAACTCACTCTGTAGAGCTGTTTATTTTAAAAAGCTTGAAGCTTGATTTTTAATCCCATCAAATAATGTCCCACAAGTTTCTTGCCATTCTCTTTGTCTCCTTTCAGAAACAGCTTCAGTAGTTTCTCTTTCTCTCCTCAGAAAAAGTTTCCTTGATTTCACACATTCCTTTTTTAGCTTTCCAAGTCACACTTCTGATTTATAATTTGTATGACCCCTTTAATTGTTAAGACTGCAGCTGGTTTCATTTGGCATCTTCATCCATGTTGGCATCTTTTTCCACATCATTTTTTCTTTGGCATTTTAAGTCCATTTCAGGTCCACAGCATCTTTTTCCATATCACTTTTATAATCCAGCATTTTCCAAATCCGCATTTAAATCGGTCTCACTCAGTTTTATCTAATGAAATCTGTTGTTCTTTGCTCCAAAACAATCTTACATTGTTCTTAAACAGCCTTAATTTTTTTCTGTAGTTAAATAGTAACTCTCTTCCCTTAATTGTAATCATTTGTTTTTTCTGGTTTCCTTTAGTCAGCTTTCAAGTCTCCTCTTTATCATCCGTTTATTTTCCAATCAAGAAAACTTTCGCACGTGAGGATTTTTTACAATTAATTCCAAAATCTTCATAAATTCTTTTACAAATGTTTAAACATCCCACATGGAATATTCTTTCAAGTCCATATAGCCACTTAAGTTTCCAAAATCCACATTCTAGTCTCTATTTTACTGTTTCTTACAGTTCTTACTGTTTACTTTTTTAATCTTTAAATTTACATAAAAGTTCTCTCATCAACAGTAGAAATGGATTCTCCTGGTCCTTCAGAAAATTCTTAACTTCTGGGACAGTGATGGCTAACCTTTTTGCCATTGTGTGCCAAAAGTGAGGAAGAGTGTGGAGAGGTTGCACGCACGTGTGCCCACACCCATAATTCAATGCCCCCACATGTGCACATGACCCCATGCATGCATGCACAACCCCCCCCCGCGCCCCGTTTTGGGCCTAGCAGGCCTACCTGAAGTTTCTGGAAGGCGAAAATGGCCTCCCCCACCCCACAGGAGGCTCTCTGGAGGCCAGAAACGGCCCATTTCCCAACTTCTGGTAGGCCTGATAGGCCCGTTTTTCACCCTCCCCATGTTCCAGAAGCTTTCCTGGAGGCTGGGGAGGGCAAAAA
>WNWU01000001.1:69954425-70013529 GCA_012654045.1 Ptyas mucosa | reverse complement strand
CCCATGTTCCAGAAGCTTTCCTGGAGGCTGGGGAGGGCAAAAACGGCTTCCCCCACCCCCACCCCCCGAAGGCCAAAAACACCCTTCCAAAACCTCCACGTGAGCCCTGTACCTACCTGGCATCCAAAACGGGCTGCTTGGAGACTCCGGGGAGGGGAGGGGAGGGGTGGGCAGGGCGAATCAAAAATCAGCTGGCCGGTGCACGCATGCACACTGGAGTTGAGCTACGGCAATGGCTCACATGCCCATATGTTTGCCGTCACAGTTCTAGGAAGTTAATAATAAGCATGGCTACTCTAGTGAAGAGAAGGACCAGGGATAATATGATAGCAGTGTTCCAATATTTGAGGGGCTGTCACAGAGAGGAAGGGGACAACCTATTTTCCAAAGTACCCGAAGGCCAAACAAGGAACAATGGATGGAAACTGATCAAGGTGAGAATCAACCTAGAAATAAGGAAAAAATTTCTGACAGTGAGAAAATTCAATGGAACAGCTTGCCTTCAGAAATTGTGGGTGCTTCATCACTGGAGGATTTCAAGAACAGACTGGACAGACATTTGTCAGAAATGTTATAGAGTCTCCTGCCTGACCAGGGGATTGTTCTAGATGACCTATAAGGTCCCTTCCAACTCTATTATTCTGCTATAAGCAGTATCCTAAAATAGTTAGATGAGGAAATAGTATCTCTTTGAAAAGTGCCAAATGGTGGCTTAAGCAGGATGAATTTTGCTCCTGCTCCCAGAGACTTCAGACCTGCTGAAAATCACTATTCACAGGAAGATTCTGTATGGAGCAAACTTGGCGATCCTTGTCCATTCCAAGGGGCCAATACATTCATCGGCTCCTATTATCATCATGGTTACTGGTTCTGCAAAAAGTAGAGTTCTGTTCAATCTGCCATTGCTGAAAGTCCCCTACCTTGTCTACGTTGACTGGGAATTATGAGAATTGGAGACTTCCATGGCTAAAGGATGTCAGGTTGATTATTACTGAACAATAACAGCATCACAATACATTCATTACTATCAGTACTCACTACAACTAGCCCAATGGTGTTTTTCAAAAGGCAACTGGACTTTCTTGGTTTTTCTTTGAAAACATTTCACTTCTCATCCATGAAGCTTCTTCAGTTCATTCTTGGATGAGAAGCAAAACATTTTCAAGGAAAAAACTAAGGAAGTCCAGTTGCCTTTTGAAAAGCACCTTGACGTGAATGATTGAGAATCTCCATAGTCACTACAACTAATTTATACATAGATTTGCTCTTTGTCCCCCAAATGATGAAATACTGAGACTTGTTAAAATATATCTTATGGCATGAGAAACATTTTACAAGTATTTCAGGTATGCCAGAATTTAAGGTGAATGGACATAGCTGTTTACAGTATGACAAAACTATGAGCATATATAATTTGTTAAGCATGTACAATCAGTAAAGAGGACTACTCCACCATCAGTTGCAGTAATGGGGGGAAAAGATCAGTTTGCCCCCCAGTTCAGTTTTTAACAGCCAACTCTAAATATACAGTCTAGCAGCCCAGCATTTTTAATATTTGTAAGAATTTACTTCAGAACTATGCTGCCAACCAATTAAACACAATTGCAATTTTGCTCTTTCCCTGTTGCTTACTTTTACATATTATTTCTAATATTTTTCAAACAACGTTTAAATTTTAAAAATAACAAGAACATTGAGTTTTCACACTGAACATGCTATTTAGTTCTGGATGAGTGCACATAAGGAGTTTTGAAGTCACACAGCTAAAAATGCTTAGAGAAACTTAATTGGAACTTAACTGGTTCATATGCATTATGAGAAGAGTAAAAAAACAATTTAAGGAAATGTTGTAATTCATGGATTTTCCTTTTTTTTTCCTTTCTCTATCATGCTGTTGAACAATAAGGATCACTGTAAATTTGCTTTTCTAAAAAAAAAGAATGTGGAGAGGCTCCCATAAAACATTACTGGGATTAAAAACTAGCACTTGACAGATATTCAATCTTGATTAGCTAAATTAAACAGGGAAAAAAAATCTATCCACAAAAGACATTATCCTGCACACTCCAGGAGTTCAAGATGGGCAGCCTTAAAAAGGTGGATTAAACATAGCCAGATTAAAGAACTGCTCCCAAAATACATATTACTACATTTATCTTATCTATTCTTCAAAAAGAACATCATATCCAACAAAAGAGAATATCCTATGAATGGGTGGCTGAAGGCAGGGAGAAAGAAAGATCACTTATGAAGAGAAACATTTTTCTGAGCTTTCGTATTATGAAGATGCTGAATTTATTTAGCAAGAACTAAACAAGCATTCTCAAACACAATATAGGTAGTTCTCAACTTACGACCAGCCGCTTTGGAATTACGACTGCTATGGAATGGACGCTTTACAACCTACAAAGCTTTTTCCAGCCATTGTAAATGATTGTGCTGCTTCTTCCATGTTCATGTGACTGCATGCCAGGTGCTTGACAACAGGTTGTCTTTACAACTGATTGTATAGTTCTGTGTTCATATAACCACAACTCGTGCCTTTTTTTGCCAGTTTAATACTAAACTGGGCTCTGCAAACGATCTGTATTTTTATCCCACAAAAAATACTGTGAGCTCTGGAATATCAAGTTGAGTATTTATATACTAAACCTGACTGGACTCTGACTGGACAGAGTCAGACGGGGGTGAGACAGTGGGTCCTGTGCTTTGGGAAGAGTTCGATTCTGTTACCCCAGAGGAAGTGGACAGGATCATGGGGAAGCTGAGTGCGGCCACCTGTGTGTTGGATCCGTGTCCCTCCTGGCTGGTTTATGCGGCCCAGGAGGTAACACAAGGCTGGATCCAGGCGGTGATAGCGGCTTCCTTGAGCAAGGGAAACTCCCCGACCGCCTTGAAGGAGGCGGTGGTGAGGCCCCTCCTCAAGAAGCTGGCCTTGGATCCAGCTATATTAAGTCATTTTCATCCAGTCTCCAACCTTCGCTTTTTAGCGAAGGTTGTCGAGAATGTGGTGGCACGTTAGCTCCCACTGGTCCTGGATGAAGCGGATTACCTCGACCCATACCAATCGGGTTTCAGGCCCGGGTACAGCACAGGGACGGCATTGGTCGCGCTGGTGGATGATCTCTGGAGGGCCCGGGACAGAGGTTATTCCTCTGTTCTGGTCCTATTGGATCTTTTGGCGGCATTTGATACCGTTGACCACGGTATCTTGCTGCGTCGCCTCGAGGGGTTGAGAGTGGGAGGCACTGTTCTACGGTGGTTCTCCTCCTACCTCTCGGGTCGAATGCAAGCGGTGTTGGCAGGGGGGCAGAGATCGACCTTGAGGCCCCTCACTTGTGGGGTGCCTTCGGGGTTGGTCCTCTCGCCCCTCCTGTTCAACATCTATATGAAACCGCTAGGGGAGATCATCCATGGTTTGGGGGTGAGGTATCATCAGTATGCTGATGATACTCAGCTCTTTATTTCCACCCTGAACCAACCCAGTGATGCCCTCGACGTGATGACCCGGTGCCTGGAAGCGGTATGGGTCTGGATGGGGAGAAACAGATTGCAACTCAACCCGGCCAAGACCGAGTGGCTGTGGGTACCGGCATCTCGGTTCAGGAGAGAGGTGCCATCATTGACTATAGGGGGTGAGGTTTTGCCCCCTGTAGACAGGGTGCGCAACTTGGGTGTCCTTCTGGATTCACGGTTGAGTTTAGAAGACCAGATAACGACTGTGACCAGGGGGGCATTTGCCCAGATATGTCTGGTGCGCCAGTTGCATCCCTACTTGGACCGAGATGCCTTACATAGTTACTCATGCGCTGGTCACCTCGTGGATTGACTACTGTAATGCTCTCTACATGGGGCTGCCCTTGAGGACCACTCGGAGGCTTCAGCTGGTGCAAAATGCAGCCGCGCAGGTTGTGATGGGAGAATCCCGATACTCCCATGTTACACCCCTCCTGCAGGGTTTGCATTGGCTACCAGTTGCCCTCCGGGTGAGATTCAAGGTGCTGGTGATGACCTATAAAGCCCTACATGGCTTAGGACCAGGATATTTGGCGGATCACTTACAGCCAGCAACGATATCCCATCGCCCAGTTTGCGCCCATAGAGAGGGCCTACTCAGGGTGCTGTCGGCTAGAGTGGCGGCTGGCGGCCCCCAGGGGTAGACCCTTCTTGGTGGGTGCGCCCACCCTCTGGAATCAACTCCCCTTGGAGCTCCGATTAGCGCTCGACCTTCGCACCTTTAATTCACCTTCGTGAATTAAAAACTTAGTTTTTTAAATCCCTCGACCTGGACTGATGATGGGGTTTTAAGGGTTAATTTTAAATTTTTTAGATTTTAGTCTTATTTATATTGTGTTTTATTGTTGTGAGCCGCCCTGAGTCCATTGTGAGATAGGGTGGCATATAAGCCGAATAAAATAAATAAAATAAATAAATCATACGCATAATATATATGAAAGTACTATTTATCATAAAGTTCTTCAATTAGACATTTATGAATTCACACATATGGATTATGCACCTGTGGAGAGGCCTGTCTGAAACATTTTAGAGATGAGAGAATTCTTTGGTGGGAATCCTTCTCTTTGAGCACAGTTTGCAACAAGGCAAGGTTTTTGCTGAATCACTTGAGTTTCTGAGGCTGACAGTGTAGATATCAGGAAGAACAGTGAAATCACCTGATACAAAGTAGGATACAAGAGTGGATGGTGTAAATTCTTTTTCTTTTTTAATCAAGTTTTTATTATTTTTTAAAAAAATTATACATATCATTGTGTGAATGGTACGATGTTTGAGTATCATACATTTCAATATATATAAACATATTCCTAATTATTGCATTCCATTTTCCTTATTTCATAGTATTTACTCCTACCTTTTACACAAAATTTTAATTTTCATATAAATATTAACTAGTATGCAATAACATCTAAATCAGTGTGCTTCAGCATCCATATTATCTTCCATTATAATTTCAATAGTATAACCCTCAAGAAAGAAAAAAAACAAAATTGTCCGTCTGTTTTTTTCTCCTCTACACATTTCACTCATTTTTACAACATCCCTCTCCTTTCCTCTTCTCCCTCCCTTCACTACTCCTCTCCTTCTACTTCCCTCTTTCCTTTTCCTCTCCTTCTCTCTCCTTCCCTTTCTCCTTCTCTCCTTCTCCTGTCCCATCTCTATTTCCCCTCTTCTCCACTTCTATCTCTTTCCCTTTCTAAGCTTCTCCTCCCCTCCCCTCTTCTCCTTTCCCCTCTCTCCCCTTACTCTCTCCCTTCTTCTCCTACTCCCTTCCACTCCACTTCATTTCCCTCTCTCTTTTCGTTGTTGCATATAATATTCCCAATACCTATAGAATGTGTTGTATTTTCCAATTAATACCTCTTTCAGTTATAACCATACAGCTTCTTTAAATTGCATTCAAAAATCAAACACTTAATCACTTACACATATTAACAATAGTAATCATAATTATACTATATTAATTAATCTTTATGTTAATAATTTTATACATATCATCATTCTAGTCACATATATATATATGCAACTGCAATATTATTCTTTTAATACTAACATCACTTCATTAATCAAACAAACAGCATACTGTCTAATTATCAGTTTCTTACATCCTCACATTTCCAGCTTACCACTATTTTCACTCTTTGTGTCTATTTTTCATATTTCTTTCCCTTATTTGACTTTGATACATTGCTTTACACCCTTCCATTCTAAACTTCCACTAATATTTTCCCCCCTTCATATTATTATATTCAAAGACATGATACCCTGTTTTATCATTCATATTCCCATTCTCTAACTCTTCCTTTCTATATATTTTAAAATTTATTTCATAAATATATCTACTTTCACTTTACCTACACGATAATCATATTTTACACACTTTTAATACCATCATTCAACCATATCATTCTAATATTAATACAATTATTATCATATAGTCATGACATATCTTTAACTCTTTTTCTCCTGCTAACCATTATCTCTTTTCCACATCCCTTCCTTTAATCCTACCTTTTTCTTAACCTGTCTCCCGTTTTCCTCTTAAGTCTTTCATTCCATCTACTTCGAGGTTTATATTCTGAATCCAAAATTCAATTTTTCCTCCTTGCCCTGTCTTTCCCCACTGTTTGAGAGCTTTCTGTTTTAAATTCTATCATTTCCCCCCAAGCCTCTTCTTATTCCTCCCATTTCTTTTTAAAATCTTTTAAAGTGTTTTCCCCCTGTTTTAATTTCTCAATTCTTAATTTTAATAGTGTCTCCTCCTTGTTATCTTCCGTTTGCTGGTTTCTCAATTCTAATTTTCCTTTTATTCCAGTTGATAGTTCCATTTTTTCCTTCTTGTCCTGATCTTTGCTCTTCATCTCTTGTATACAATTTTCCAGTCTTCTATCTATATGATCCAATATTTCCACCATGTCTTTGTGCAGTTCCAAGATAAGGTCATTAATGTCTTTGTTATTTTGAGTTATTAACTCCATTTCGTTTAGGTCTCCTCAATCTTCTGTTCAGAAACCAGACCTCCTAATCAAGTTTAAATGTCTCATCAATGTCCAATCAAATCAGTTAGTTACTTCAGGGATCCTCCACTCCTCAAGTCGTTTTTGTATATTCAAAAGAATTTAGGGTCCAGACACCAATGTTTTTTTAAATATTCCAGTCTCCAGTGGTTAGAAAGTAAATATACATCGCTCAACAGTTATTTCCCTCCATTTCAATATTTGCTCCCGAGTCACAAAAATTTACTATCATCAGCAGATGGCGCTCTTTACTTCTCTTTGCTTCCTCTGCTTTTATTGTGGCTCTGTTGCTGTTCTACTTTTTTTTTTGACACACCCAGTTTATTTCTCTTGCTTAGCTTATTTTATAGCTCTGTTATTTGAAGAAAAGGTAGGTTTATAGTTCCAGCATCTTAACATGCCTTCTTAATATCATGCCTTTTATTTTGGGGGTTCCATTTCCCACTTAATTTTCTTTTTAAACAAATACCTACTTCTTTAAATTTCCAATATGCTTTTTTTCCACAATAGTTGCACGCTGCTGTAGCAAATTGATCTAAAAGGTATCCCCTTAAATTTTTTGTGGGGTCCAACTTCAGCTGTAAATCTTTTCTTACCCAGATGACACACCACTCAGCATTTCTCTATTCCTGCACAAACTTATGGTTCTGGGTGTTCCCTGGCTTCATGGCAGCCATTTTGACTGCCGCTGCTCCTAATCTTCGGATGAGGGGGTTTTCCAAGTCAGGGAGGGGAGATGCGGCTCCCCATGACCTGCAAGGCAGTCTCCCTTTGCTTCACCACCCCTCCAAGGTGGCTATGGCTTCTAGTGAAGCCCCCAACAGGAAGAACTCAGAACGGACTCACAGAGGTCGCAGTTCTCGCACCGAAAGCGCCAGATGTTCGTGTAAATTCTAATTAAACATCTTCCCTGTAGTCTTTGTGATTCACACATAATGGTGAGTAACTTGGAAGATTGACATAAAATAACAAAAGAAAGGACTTCTGTTCCAAAGACAGTATGTCCAAAAATGGAAATCCATGATGGGGAACTCATCAAATTTGCAGATGACACCAAGCTGGCAGGAATAGCCAACACTCCAGAAGATAGGCTCAAGATACAGAAGGATCTTGACAGACTTGAACATTGGGTGCTATCTAACAAAATTAAATTCAATGGTGAAAAAAGTAAGGTTTTACATTTAGGCAAGAAAAACAAAATGCACAGGTACCGTATATGTGGTACCTTGCTCAATAGTAGTAGCTGTGAGAGGGATCTTGAAGTCCTAGTGGACAACCATTTAGATATCAGCCAGCAGTGTGCAGTAGCTGCCAAAAAAGCCAACACAGTTCTGGGCTGCATAAACAGAGGGATAGAATCATGATCACGCGAAGTGTTAATGCCACTTTATAATGCCTTGGTAATGCCACACTTGGAATATTGCATTCTGTTTTGGTCACCACGATGTAAAAAAGATGTTGAGACTCTAGAAAGAGTGCAGAGAAGAGCAACAAAGATGATTAGGGGACTGGAGGCTAAAACATGAAGAATGGTTGCAGGAACTGGGTATGTCTAGTTTAATAAAGAGAAGAACTAGGGGAGACATGATAGCAGAGTTCCAATATCTCACAGGTTGCAACAAAGAAGAGGGAGTCAAACTATTCTTCAAAGCACCTAAGGGTAGAACAAGAAGCAATGGGTGGAAACTAATCAAAGAAAGAAGCAATTTAGAACTAAGGAGAAATTTCCTGACAGTTAGAACAATTAATAAGTGGAACAACTTGCCTGCAGAAGTTCTGAATGCTCCAACACTGGAATTTTTTAAGAAGATGTTGGATAACCATTTGTCTGAAGTGGTGTAGGGTTTCCTGCCTGGGCAGGAGGTTGGACTAGAAGACCTCCAAGATCCCTTCCAACTCTGTTATTCTATTCTACTCTAAATCCAGTCTGTAGCACTATGTCAGGGGTGTCAAACTCGTAGTCCGCGGGCCGGATGTGTCAGGTCCTCCGCCCCTTCCCAGTTTAGCAGAGGAAAGTCCTGATACACCACATGACAACACCGTGACAATGTGAATTTGATACCCCTGCACTAGGTGAAGGTGGAGAATTGTGTTCATATTGCGGCCCTCCATAGCATCAATAAAGGGGATTCTTTGAAGAAAAGCTGCAGATGCTGCTGTCATCCTGGTAAAAGGGGCACAGTGTCTTTGTCAATGCATAAGAATAATGCCTGGTAGCTGCTGTTATCCATTTATACAATATTTGAAGAGACACAAACTTTACATCTTGGAATTGTATCTATCTGACTCAAGTGAAACACAGAGAAGGAATCTGGAAGAAGACAACAGAGTGAAAAAATTATCTTATCTTTATAAAAAATTAAAAGGTTATTTTACAAGGTACTGTACACAGTGTACACTCCTACTCAGTGAATTAAAAGTTCTCTTCCATGATAGGTGAATGGGGAAGTCACCATGGACAAAATGGTGCTTGATCATTAACATGGAGAGGAAAAAAGGACAGACTTCGAACTAGAGGTTGTGGAGATACTAATGAATGGAGGTATCTCCACAATCTCTTCATAAAATATTTTATCAGTTGGTTCCCTTCTCCCAGAAAGGGGAAAAGCAAAAGCTAAGATGGAATATAAATTTTAGGCAACAGACTGTGAACTCATATTGTTTAAAATGAAATTGGAAAGCCAAAACATAATCAACCTGACAGAGTGAGAGTCAAGCTTTACTCCAAGTATAGCAATAAATCTTGCCTCTTTAAATAATTTAAGAAATTTGATTATAGCAGAAATTTACAGACATGATAGTGCCAGATTAATTACTTTACTGAGCAACCAAAGAATACAAAAAGCCATATACAAAAAGATCAGACTTCTGCAATATCTAAAAGTGAAATAACTCTAGTAGGATTTTCCAATATATATGGGATAAAGGTAAGAATTAAAAGAAAATGGCAGAACAAGATGCAAAATCCCACTCTGCATTTTGAACAGATTAGAGCTGGTTGAGTTGATCCCATTATTGTGGTTGGAAGCCTCAATAGACAGCTACATCCTGCTGGGAGAAAGACTGGTGAACCTTATTTTAAGTTCCTACTATTAATAAGCACAAGCAATTAAATCAAGCTCCCAAGGCAAAAAACAAATATAGTGATGAAATTTTGGAAACACTTGAAAATGACTACTCCTTAGATATATATCAGGGTCACAACCTAAAGTGGTTTACCTTTTTAAACCTTGCTTGCAGAAGTGTTAAATTATTCTACTATTGGAATACCTGATTTCTTGTTTATAATTTTGATGCTTCCCTTTTTTTCTTATGATACTTCTGGGTCAACTCCGAGGGATTGTAAATGCTAATCATATATGTAAATGAGTTGTTTAATTTTGAACAGAAATACTAATTTGTCATTAAGGTATGAATTTCTCATTAAGTACTGGTATATATTCAAGAAGGTGAAAATGTCAATGTGTGAAGTTTTTCAGATCATGTTTTCAAATTCAAAGTTTCTCCTCAGGTATACCCTGAGTGAACTATCAGGGGATTCTTCAGAATGAACAAAGATTTCAATTCTAGAAGCTTTGCTGCTCATCGAAAAATAAGTCTGTTTTATGAATTTTTTTGCTAAAAAAAAAAGTGGAATGATTTATGGATTTAATGATTGAAACAGTTGAGAATTAAATAAAGGATTGAAGAATATCTGTCAAAGATAAGAAAGGTAACCAATAGTTTCATAGTAACTGTTGACGAATAGGTTAGAAGTCATAATATTTCATAATTATTTCCCTTTTTTGCTTTTTCTTTAATTTGTCTTTTACTTTATATAAAATTCACAATAAATATTGTTTTTTTAAAAAAAGAAAAACTGCTCTTGAAAATGACAGCGTTCTCACTGTCCTCCCCAGCTCTCCATATTATAGACAGTTTATAAAAAAGGAATAAGATCTTACGATTTAAGAGCAATAGGCCATAGGTTGCTGTTGATTTATGATTTATGAATGATGAACTGAAAAACAATTGAAACAGTTGAATAAGTATGCATATCTTGGAAGACAATATATCTTTAAATAGCACATATTCAGGAGTGAATTATTTTATTTCACAGGACAATTTACCCTAATGCAGGTGGACAAAATTTGAAGGAAGACTGACTAACTGGTAGTAAGAGCTGGGTTGGCGCAGTGGTTAGAATGCAGTATTGCAGGCTAACTCTGCTCACTGCCAGGAATTTGATCCTGACTGGCTCAAGCTTGACTCAGCTTTCCATCCTTCCGAGGTCAGCAAAATGAAGACTCAGATTGTTGGGGACAATATGCTGACTCTGTAAACTGCTTGGAGTGCGATGTAAAACATTATGAAGCAGTATATAAGTCTAAGTGCCATTGATAATGCTATTTCCCTTGTACTGTGCATTACAAACTAAAAAAGAATATTGGCAAATGGCATGTTTTATGATGATTACAGCATCCTCGGGTCATGTGATGACCATTTGCAAACTTCCCAACTGGCTTTTCCGATAAGCAAAATCAATAGGGAAAACCAAATTTGTTTAAGAACTGCATGTTTCACTTAACAACTGCAGTGTTTTGTCTAACCATGGCCAAAAACAAAATCAAGTGTGACTCATTTAACAACCACTTTGCTTAGCAACTGAAATTCTGGTCCCAATTGTGGTTGTAAGTTGAGGGATGCCTGAATTACCATTTCTGAAAAGCAACATACCCCGATTAGGAGTCGATTACAATCCTGAAATATCTCCCCTTATAATTTTCTTTTTTTAAAAAATCACCTTTTTTTTAATGCTTTGAATGTTTGTGTATCTTTGCTATTAAATATTATCATAGCTTCATATAGGTCTACATTATACTAAATGGAATCTGAGTAAATAAATAACAGCACCAAAATTTGGTGTTCAATTTCATAACCAAATCATTTAATATGCAATCTACTCATGAGAAACATAACTCATAGGTACAGTCACTGGTTACACCTTTACCTACAACAACGCAACCAATAACAAAGCAGTCTCTTGCACTGCTATGTAGGAAGTTTGATTAATTTATCCATGACAATCTGTTTCAACTCAGTAAATTTTGAGGGTATTCTACCACGAACTTTTTATTTCAAGACTTGGCACACAATATCAAGTCTGGCTTGGATCCAGAGATTGGCCATTCCAAAGCATTAAATTTGTTCTTTGACCAGCCACTATTTGGAATCACTGTCCTGCTGCATGAGCTACAAGCACGTCAGCTGCAAGTCTTGATATTCTCCTAAGATTTCTGTTATACCATATTTCTGTTAAACCAGAATTCATGCTTCTTTCAAATATGGTGAATACTCCAGGTCCTGAAGCAGTGAAGCTTTTCCAAGGCATGACACTAATTAATAGTTGGTATGAAGTTCTTATTGTGAAGTGCAATGTTTAGTTTCCACCAGACAAAATAATTTCGAGGTAACTCAAACATTACCAAAAGGTAACTTTTGACTCATTTGTCCATAGAATTTTCATTTGGAAGTCTAGAGGGTGATCCAGGTATTTCGGCAAATTTGAGGTGAGCATCAGTGTTCTTAATAAGGAATGGTTCTAACTAGCTAGTTTCCTATGAACCTGTTTTTAATCTAGTGTTTTTCTGAAAGTAGAGTCATAAACACTGACTTCAGGCAAAGAGAGAAAGATCTACAGGTCTAGACTGTTGTTCTGAGGCTATTTCTGATTTCTAAGACAATTTTGTATACAAGTCTGGCTCACTGCCAAAATTCTGACATCCAAATTTAACAAGGAAATTAAATATTACAGAACAACAGAGTTGGAATGGACCTTGGAGGTCTTCTAATTCAACCCTTTGCCCAAGCAGGAGACCCTATGCCACTCCAGACAAATGGCTGTCCAATCTCTTCTTAGAAATCTCTAGTGGTGAAGTACTCACAACTTCTGAAGGCAAACCATTCTACTGATTGTTGTTCTGTGTCAAGAAATTTCTCCTTAGTTGGATCTCTCTTTGATAAGTTTTCACCTAACTACTTGTGTATATAGACATATATGCATGCATGCATATATAAATGCATGTAAATATACATCTATATAAATATATATGTATATATGAATGTATGTGTATTGTCTGTGTAACTTTGTAATCAGCTGAATATTCAAGATCACATATACATGACCTTAATTAAAGGATGCTTGATTTTTTTTTAATTCAAAAAAGTATCATTAAACATCATGATATAGAGCAGGCCTGTCAAACTGGTGGCCCGCAGACCGTATCCATCCTACCCCAGCTCCCCAAAGGCAGAAAACATCGCAATACGTCGCGATCTGGCCCACAACGCGATCAAGTTTGACACACTGATATAGAGTATCCAACAATATTCAAGTCAAAAAAAACCAATATGTGTTTTATAACATTAAAAAGGATGGGCTTCAAAACAGGCAACTTTTCTAAGTTTCATAGATTTAATGTTATCTCCTACATCTTTAAGATATGCAGTAAATAAATAGCTATCTAGTCTAGCAAAACGATGACCAAGGAGAAACAGCTTTCTTGGATTCCTATAACTTGGACAAATCCAGGTACAAATACAGGAATCGAGTCAGTTCAGCTGCCTGTGCCTCTTAGCTGCTAGTAAGACTATAGAGTAGCTTACTCTGCCTCTGAAGATGTCAACTAGAACTACCAGCAAAGCATCAGGATATCAGAAAACCGCACTACAGCCATTCAGCCTGAAAGCTCATCCCTCCTTAATGCTAACCACAAAAGCCTACATCAATATTGATCAATTATGTGCTATTAAATTGAGGTCAATTTTCTCCAAAATGATCTATCCACAACCTGGTCTTTTGGGTTTTCCCATGGTATAGTGTACATGACAATATGTCTTTTTTCTTGCTTCTAGTGTTTTTGCTTTATGTGGTTGAGTGAATATTCTTTATCAAGTGCATATAGATGATTATGCTCCTGAGTGAAGAAATGGAGAGAAAACAGAAGGGTTCCACAAGGGGGATAAGCTGAGGAGGGGAAAGAAAGAGGAGGGAAATTGCTGACTAATTGCTAGTAGTGGCTATTTTCTGAAGGTTGCTGATTGTGCACAATGTATGTTTGGAGGACTGCTTACTGTTAACCTAGATGACACAGTTTCAGGGTCCATATATGGAATCCAGTTCCTGAGAGAGGAAACTCACTGAGCAAGCAAATAGGGGAGCAAGTAAGGAAGTTTCATGTGGGAATCCAGCAGAAGTGTGACAGAGAACTCTAAACAGCATATAGAATCAAGGAAGTTTCAAGGTGCTATGAAACTGTGTGGTATGCATTTCCTCCAATTTAACCAAACTATACCTTCTGGAAGTGAAAGCTTGTGATTGTTCAAGGAGCCCTTGACTTACAATGGCAATTAAAGTGAAGAAATTAATCTACTAGTCCAGTTTTAAAATTTGCAAACAATTAGGACAATTCAAACTGGTCTAGAATCAACATATATTCCACTTGGACTACAGGTAGTCCTTGACTTACAATCTTTCACTTAGTGATCATTCACACTTACAACCATTGCATCATCCTCATGGTCACACGATTAAAACTCAGGTGCCAGGCAACTGGCTCATATTTATGACGGTTGCAATGTTCCAAGGTCATGTGACCTCTTTTTGCGATTTTCTGACAAGCAAAATCAATGGGGGAGCCAGATTCATTTCATAATCTTAACAACTGCAGTGATTTACTGTATATATTTTGAGTCAGCATTGACCCCTGGCTGCCACCTGGACTAGTTCCTGAAATTTTCTTGGCAAGATTTTCAAAGTGGTTTGCCATTGCCATTGTTCGCCATAGAGCCATGGTGGTGCAATGGTTAGAATGCAGTATTGCAGGCTAATTCTGCTGATTGCCAGCAATTCAGTCCTGACTAGCTCAAGGTTTATTCAGCCCTCCATCCTTCTGAGAGCAGTAAAATGGAGACCCAGATTATTGGGGGCAATATGCTGATTCTGCAAACTGCTTAGAGGGGGCAGGAAAGCACTATAAAGTGATATATAAATCTAAATGCCTATTTAGATTTTTGCCTGTTTCCTAGGGCTGAGAGTGGGTGACTGGCCCAAGGTCACCCAGCTGGTTTCATTCCTAAAGTAGGACTAGAACTCATAGTCTCTCTGTTTGCAGCCTGGTGTCATCAGTAAATTGACACTCTTATGAAAATCTAGTTTGAAAAAATAATGCCAAAATATCTAGAATAAATTTGGTCCAATTTTACTTTATAATACGTATTTTCAATTCAAATAATTTTTATAAATATATACTCTTCTATCAATGCAAGCTTTGATTAATGGCATTAAGCAGAATATACTCTCTAAAGTTCCAAATAAATTTCCATTTGAACAACTTGCTAAAGAGTCACCCTTTCCTTATTTATTTTCCAGTTCTTTTCAGTGATGGCTGATACCAAAACCTCAGTACCACACATATTTTTTTCTCTCAGTGCTTTCAGTTTGCCAAGCTTTAAAACCAGACTGTACAAAGTATCACTTTATTTCACAAGAATCCTCTAAGCTTTACCATTGATTAATGGTAAAGCTTAGAGGATTCTTGTGAAATAAAGTGATCTTTTGTTCAGAACAGAAACTCTGCTCTTATTTAAGATAAACTAGAGTTGCAAGGAACATCATTTTCAGTGGTGGCACCACTTCTAGAAGTAGTGGCTAACTCCCACTTATTTTAAGTTGGATTTTATTTTATTTCAAGTTATTCCATTCTTTTCCATCCACTGGGATTCCAGTCTAACTGAATGAATATTAATTGAATCCACTGAACTGAATATTAGTTGAAAATATTTTTTGATAAAGTGCAAACGTTTGTTTTGAAAGGTGAGACAAATATTATACTGAAAGAACAGAAGAAATAAATTGTTTCCAGGCACTGCCTCTAAAACCTGTCTTCTCAGAATACCGTTTAGCTTTCAATGAAACAATTAGCATCTTCAAACACAAAATTCAGGTCAAATGAAGGTAGAGCACTTGCTATGCTTGCAAAAGGGCTTAGAATTAATCTCTGGCATTTCCAATAAAAAAAAAGGCCAAGCAATGGCTAATGAGAAAGAATTTCTTTGACAAGAATCTTAAACAGCTGTTGCTCATCAGAGTAAACAGTACTGTGCTAGTTGAACAAAAAGTTCAGCTTGGAGTAAAAAAGTTTCTCATGCTCTACATTTATGAACTTATCCTATGCCATGGAGTCTATGGCTTCAAGCTAGGAAGTTCAAGGTCTAAGAATGGGCTCTTTCCTAATGAGTTGCCATGACTGTGTGAATTCACATATCTATTCAGATTAATAATACAATATAAATACACAACGTTTCATGGAACATTTAGTGTCCCATGAAAGTTTCTATCATCTGAAACTAGCAGATTATTTCTCAAACAGGAACCTTAGCTCTACAAACTATGTATTCATTTCAGGTTTGTTCCAGATTATCTCATTCTCAGAAATACAGCCTCATGAGCTCTTAAAATTTTTTAATAGTTTTGGTTCTTCTCCCTTGTTAATGTGCTTCCCTACTTTAATTTTTAATATCATTAACTTTCAAGTGATTTAATATTTTTTCTTTAAATTTATATTCCAATTTTTCACCAAAAGGTCAAGTAGCTGAAAAATAACAAAAACTCTTGTATCTTGTAACTTAATTTCTATTTTATATTATCGATTATATTATTTACTATATTATTCTACAATAAGGCCACACCTAGAATACTGCATCCAGTTTTGGTCACCACACAATAAAAAAGATGTTGAGACCCTAGAAAGGGTACAGATAACAAAAATGATTAGGGGCCTGGAGGCTAAAATAGGGGTCAGCAACCTGAGCCTCTGGAGCCACATGTGGCTCTTTCACCCCTCTACTGTGGCTCCCTGTCATTCAAAATATGTGTCACATCCGCCAATGTGCAACACCCGCCGTCACACAGGTTTATTGAGCTTTTCAACCCCCAGTAGGCCAACCATGGATAATTGCAAGAAAAGAAGTTTCAGAAGAAAACAGAACATTTAATTCAACTACATATCCTAGTTTTGTGGCCACTCAAGAAACAGGAATGGTTTTGTCAGGCACTGGAATGGTTTTGTGGCTCCCGGTGTTTTCTTTTCTGTGAGAAACTGGTCCAAATGGCTCTTTTAGTGTTTAAGGTTGCAGATCCCTGGGCTAAAACATGAAGAACAGTTAGAATAATTGGGCATGGCTAGTCTAGTGAAGAGACGGACCATGGGTGATATGATAGCAGCACTCCAATATTTGAGGGGCTGTCACAGAGAGGAGGGGAACAATATATTTTCCAAAGCGCCAGAAGGTCAGACAAGGAACAATGGATGGAAACTGATTAATGAGAGATTTAGCCTAGAAATAAACAGAACTTTTCTGGCAGTGAGAATAACCAATGGAACAGCTTGCCTTCAGAAGTTATAGGTGCTTCATCACTCAAGGCTTTCAAGAAGAGACTGGACAGCCACTTGTCAGAAATGGTATAGGTATAGGATCTCCTCTTGAGCAAGGAGCTAGACTAGATGACCTGCAAGGACCCTTCCAACTCTGTTATTCTAATAATTTAAGAAAGGGTGGCTCTGAGGAAGGCTCATTCCCAACTCCTGAAAAATATTGGCCAGGTATGTATTATTTGCACTGCGTATATCAAAAATCTGGCTTTGATACCTAGCACAAGAATTCCAGCTCAAAACATTGATGTAAAGATCTCTGTATTGGAACATAAAAGGTTTTGTTAACAACCAGCCCCGAGTTAATTTTGCTTTTGAAAAATGGAATGATGAACTGAGATGTTATAAAATCACCAAATAATGCATTTTCTACATCAATAGGCTAAGTTAGTTAATACTGTTTTCTACCTTACATACTTTTATTGTTAGATCTTTGTATTTTTTTTTCACGGTCAAATTTATAGTGGAGATAAAAAAGTCATAATTTGACACTTGTGTGACTTTTAGTAATGATATCCTTCTCATCGCTTAACATACCTTCATATAAGGATGCAGGTTTCTGCCTTCTATGCTATAAAAATGGTTATCTGTAGCCTCACCATCTTAAAATTCTCATGAAGAACTAGATCAGCCTTATCCAACCTGGGCATCCAGTTGATTTATAGTCTTCAATTCCTATAACTTCCCAGTCAGAATAGCCATTGCTGAAAATTCTGGGAATTCTATGCATTTGCAGGGCATCAGGCTGAGGAAGACAGTACTAGATTTTTAATATAAGAAGGGATGCAAAGTATTAAAATGCTGCTTTGTTTGACACATTATAAAACAAAAAACTAAACTACTCACATTCTGGCATTAGGTTACATGTGAAGATTTTGCTTTTTCCAGATTAATCCATGGCAGCTTATACATTTTATAAACTCTTGCTGTCTTATGCCTAAACTTCATAAGTCTGTATCCTAGTCTGCAAAACCTATGACTCAGCAAATAACAACAAACTATTCAGGTATGACTTTGAAAAAAGCTCTTATTAGAGCTTTGCCCTTTGCTCTGGATCCTGTCAGAACCGAGCCTTTAACATATTTTCTACCAACTTTTTACCAAAACTGATTCCAGAAAACCTGTACTAAATTGAATGCATTTTTAGATCTATTTTCATCTATCTATTCTGAGTTATATTCAATCAGAATATAGATCTTTCCAGTCCATTCTTATCCTTTGCCAATTTATCCTATGAGGATACCATTTGGATGAAAAATAACAGAAGTCTAATCACTTACAATCCAAACTGATTAAACACATGTAAATACTAAGTTATTAAAGATTAGACTCTAATGTTCATAACATTAAGCTTTCATGATAATGGAAACAATGGTACTGGATACTTTGACAAATAAGTCAGTCTCCCCAAACCTGGGCTTTTCTCATTGCTGATAATTCTAGGAGTTGGGGCAGAGCACCATTGTACTCTGTAGAACACCGTTATAAAAAATAGATCTAAGCATACAGGTAGTCCTCAACTTGCAACCAGTTACTTAACAACTGGTCAAATTTATCACAGACCTCCCCAGGGATACTTTTGACCCAGATTCAAAGTTCCGATGGCCCTAACATCCCTTCCTATGGTCAAGTGATCTCATTTTGGGTGCTTGGCAACGAGCCTGCATTAATGGCCGTTTACACTGTCCTGTGATCAAGCAACTGTGTTTTATGTTTTGTGCTACACACTGGTGTTCACTTCCACTTTATGACAAAAAACACCCATTGAGGGAAATGGTTTTGTTTAACGACCACAGTGATTAAACATCACAAAATGCTCATAAAATCAGGTTCGGTCATGTGGTTGACCTTCTTAATGACCGGTACAATTTATGACCTTAATTACAGTCATACGTTGAGAGCTACTGTACAAGCTTTATAATTGTAAAGTGTACAATAAAACAGCAGTAGATCTATTTGTGAAGAAATAAGTTGGGGGCCTATTAGATTTCAAGTTGTCCCTCTTTTCTACATAGATAATCTGCAGAAGGTTGACTATGATTTTGAACTTCTAGCAATACAAGATCTAAAAACAAATGGATTTATTTTTCTCACTTGGCCTGATGGGATGGGATGTGGAGAGTCAGAAGATTCTTTTATTGTAAATAAATTTTCAGTTTGACTATTAGTTTAGTAAAAAGTAAAATAAAAACATCACAAATCACCACATGCTAGACTTACATTTTTTTAAAAAAGCTGAACAGCCTTCTATATTTATACTACAGTATTGATTAAAACCCATTTTTGGAAAGGCTGAGACCAGATTGCCATTCTGTTATTTTTAACTAATGTCTTCGTTTCCATTTCTGCCACTTGTCTTCTGTGGTTTCGAAACCACCTTTAGGCTGTACACATACAAAACAGACACCACACTAGAGGAAAGCTTTCTATTTCAGCCATGTACGAGGGCTGAGATCACTAAAATGGACAAAGGTGATGTGTTGACACAATTCTGAGCAAGAATTTACAACTGCAACTTTTTCTGCATATTCTAATATACACAGAGACACACAAACGAACTAATAGCAGGTGAGGAGATGCATGGTTATCAAAAGATTAAGACAAACCAGTGAAAACACCAATTACTTTCCTATTGCAAAACAAAGTTGCTGTTTTAAGGATACTTACCAGCTACAAAACACACCAAACAGCCTCATCCCCAGCACAATGACAGTAATACTTATTAAAGAAGCGTCATTAGTGTGAAAGTCCTTTTTTGAGAAATGGCATGCAATACTACCCTCAGATATCCAAATATTATCTCTCCATTTTATTTAGCCAATAGGATAAATATATTTAGGCAGTTGGCTACTCCTAAAAATAATTTTTTGCTTAGTTCTCTTCTTTTCTCATTCAGTTTTTTCTCTTTCTGATTTAATGTATTTCCATCTTGGTACTCAGTTTGGGCTTTTAAGTTGTGGATATCAATATAATTTCATTCCTTAAAGCACGGTATCAAACTTGCCACATCATCTTGCTGTCACGTTTGGCAACATTTTTTCCCTTTGCAGAGCTGGGGTGGGCGTGGCCTGCACATAACGCATCCAGCCCATGGGCCGCCAGTATGACACCCCTGCCTTAAAGCAAGGCATTTTTTTAAAAAAAATATTAAATATGAATATTTTAAAATATTTTAAAACCTTTGAAATTCAGAGATACTCCTAAATTTGCAAATTTACTAATTGTTATGTTTACGCTATTGCTCCACAAATAATATATTGCCACATATCAGAAGCTTCTTCTTTAGTCTTCATTATCTGTCAAGCACTTTATTCCATCTAGTTTCTTCTTTGTGAATATTTATCTACATTAGTTCCTTTCTCCCTGATCCATCCGGTCAACCCGAATTAAGGGTTGTAAAAAGGGAGAGTTCCTTTCTCCCTCATAGAGTTCAGTTTCTATAATTATAGTTTCAGCATCCTTGTGGCCCAGTAGCGGGCTTCAATTTTGTTCGCTACTGGTTTGCTCGTGGGCATGTACGCGCACCGCTTCTGCATATGCGCAGAGGCGTTTGGGCGGGTGGGCGGAGCCTCCCACCGCCACCGCTACAGCTTTGCCCAATCCAGGGTGAACCGGTAGCAACCCACCACTGTTGTGGCCCCAGCAGATACCTTGCTTGCTTTCACAGTCAATTACCATGGGAGGCTTAAAATATATATATCTGTGTGTGTGTGTGTGTGTGTGTGTGTGTATTACAATTAAAAATGTTAAAAACATTTAAAAACAATAATAAACATCCTAAAAACTTCCAGATTTATTAAATATACATACTATAGGAAGAAGATATTTGGCCAGTTGGCAATACATCCAGGAAACAGTGTATTTAATACATTTAGCACCCCAGGCCTGGGGGCATAGTCAGTGTTAAGGCATTATGAAAGGCTAACAGAGTTGGGGCCATTTTAATCTCCAGAGGGAGTATGTTCCACATATTTTGTCCCAAAATAGCTTTGAAATCATCTTCTTGAAAGTCACAATGAGTTAGGTCACAACTGATTTGAAGGACATATTCATAACTTCCCCATCAAATGTACTTGGCGATATATTTCATTCCAGGAACTGCAAGGTCCAGGAATACAAAAGGATATCTGAATACCCCAGGCTTAAGGTAAACAAGGAGAGCCGAGATTAATTAGCAACAGTTGCTGAAAACATCTTTATGATTTTAAGCAACAAAAGGATTTTATGGACAAGAAATTTATAAAATAAATGGCTAACCTACCAAGATATACTACAATTTTTTCAAGGGTACTGTAAAATAAAAACAAGAGATTTGGTAACAGAAGGGTATTCCTGTCAATAGTTTTCTTATGAAAAATTAATAGAAAAGTTTAAAGTGGATAAAAGTTATGATTTTGAACAAGGTAAGAATGAATTTGAAATAGAATGATACACTAATGATGAGTGTGTTATTGCTAAAATGTATACACTTTTGTTGAAATAGGAGACAGAGAATAAGTGAAAGAATGTATGATAAAATGGGCTAAACCTTTGGTTATAACATACAAATGGACTAATGGGAAAATATGTGGTTGAAAAGACTGAAATTTACATTATGTTGTAGCCTTAAAGAGAAATTTTATAAAATAATATATCGTTAGTGCTTGTCATCAGAGAAATTGCCTAGAATGTTAGTGACATTCTATCATGTTTGGTGATGGACTAGTTAAAAAATCAAAATAATTTTGTGTATAAATACATGAATCAAATCCATGAATCAAGATTTTAAGGATTAAAGTACAACTGAAACCGGAGAGTTTGGGACTAATAGACAAATAACTAGGAAAAAATTAGGGAACTTAGTTTTTATATGGTATGACAATATGCTTAAAGTGGAAAGGCTCACCATTACCTGCAACAGAGAATTGTTTGATGAAGATGATTGAATTTGCAGAGATGACCAAATTAACTGATTTGGTCAGAGAAAAACTTGTATCTACATTTATGGTTGACCCCTTACAGGACAAATGCACTTAGGATTTGTAGTTTTGATGATCAGGAAAAAAAATTGAATAGAAAAAAACGAGTGTTTTTTGTAATCAGTGTAAGAGATAATTCTGTAATATATCATTTATATTTGCTGTAAAGAAAATCAGAAGCTTCTTCATCCAAATTTTTCTTTGATTTTTCTTCCTGAACTTTTGCTTTTGTTCTTTCTTTCTCTACTGATTCTGTTCTTTATTAGTCTATATTAGTTTTTATGTGTTTTGTAAAAGTTTAATGAAATGTATTTAACAGATCAATGGATAGATGTTAATAGATTGGTCCAGTGAGTAAATTACAAGAAAGTCAACATCAGATTGTTCATATTCAACATGTCTTGAAAATCACTAATTTGAATGTGGTTTATATCTGCAAGAAAAATCTTTTACTTACAGAAATCATAGTAGTAGAAAAATTAATCAATATAATTTCAACAAGTAACAAGTTGCAAGATGGAGACGTTACAATATATTTACACTCTTTTGAAAGCCAGAATTATTGGATAGTTCAAATAAGAGTATCCAATCCAATGGCCATATTACAAGTTTAACATGATAGAAATTCATTAAAACCATTTACATATTGCCACGTATACTGCATTTCCAAGTTGTTTACAATTACTTTTAAGAACAATAATAAAACCGTTAAGTTAAAGCACTCCATATAAGATATATATAAAAAATTGAATGGGAGAAAAAAAATTAAAATCCAGCTCTATCAGTCACAATGACAAATTAGTATATTTCTAAATGTACTAATAGTTGTTGCCCTTTGCTTATCAAGTGAGAAAAGTTTCCAAAGGGCAGATATTATGAACAAGACCATTCTCAGTGACTGCAGAATGATGATCCACCATTTATACCAACAAAAATTATTTAACAATCCTAGCAATTTTGCAAATCTGTAATGAAAAGCAATCTGCCTGATCCAGTAGCTAACTGGCAGCCAATTCAGTTGCTTCAACACAAGGATATTATGTCCATGGCCAAGCACTGTACTTAGGAACCAGACAAAGGCATCCTGTGCTGGTCAGATGACAATAGGGACAAATTCAGCTTTTAATTGCTTACTCTTTTCCATTTTCAGGCCATCAATGGAAGGCTTAAAGATTTATATTAACCAGATATAAATGATTTATCATTTAATGATAAATGATTTAAAATTTGTTGATGTCGTCAGCTTAAATGGTCATAATAATTTATTTATAATTAATATTTCTTTATTAACATTGTGTAGGAAAGGCTTCTTTCAGGTAAGATGGCACAGCAATTCATGTGCAAGAGAAGTGTTAGAAAAATACTTTTTCTGCTTTCATAATTACCATAATTTGGAATTTATCATATTTAATGCATTAATACGGAAGAATTGCTTCAAACAAAGCCATGCTCCCTTAGGCATTTGGGTCAAGATGTTAAGTGAGTCTTGCTGGTTGATTTGTTTATGGCTGTGGGGTTTTTTTATTAATTGTAAATGGATTTTTTTTTAATGTCTGTCATGTTATATATTGTTTGTGGTTGACATTTCTTTTGAATTATTTGCATTGTTCTTTTTTGTTTGTTTGTTTTAATTTCTTGTTTGCTGCCCAGAGTAACAATAGTGATGTGGGTAGCCATATAAATTGTTTAAATAAATAAATAAATACATTCTAGAAGATCCATATTTATTGACACATTTCTTTCAAATTTAAATTTGAAATTTGGTTATTTTTTTTTTACTAACAAATTCTGATGCAAGTGAGACTGGTGGTAAATCTATACAGCTTATAGAGGCCATTGAAGACTGCCATATCCAGGAACTGCCTGCTCTTCCACATTAATTGGAAATGGCTGAAAAACTTGTGTTTGTACATTACAATCATAGTTAATTGATCCATGGTTTATTAGCTCAGCTGCTTGAACTTACAAAATTAGTCACAAATTAGACAACTGCATTTTAGCCTAGCAACATTGGTGACACCAACCAAAGTTTAATATGTAATTAAAGTTTGAAGTTAATGGTGATTAATTATGTATATTAGGAGGGTGAAGGGAAAACTGCACAAACTAGCATGGTACCATGAACTGAACTTTAAGATGGAAAGAAATTGAAAACTTACTCATATATGTAGCAAATTGGGACTTCTGCAAATCCATGTTTGCAAAAGTAAAACGCTACTTAATATGGGCCATATTTGTTTAATATGTTTTAAATTGTTTTTTTTTTAATTTTATATTGTATGTGTTTTATCGTTGGCTGTTCACCGCCCTGAGTCCTTTGGGAGAAGGGCGGTATATAAATCCAAATAAACCTAAACCTTAACCTAAACCCTACCCTGAATTTTAGGAGAAAAAGCAATACAAAGATTGAAAAAACAGTGAAAGCCCTTGGTAATTCAAAATAGTATGTAATTCCTGCTTGTCTGGATTCTACAAGTAGAGATAGTACTAAATCACTAAATTACTGAGAGACACTTTGGTATAGTTAAGGTAGGAGACTAGAAACTGGGAGATCATGAGTCCTAGGCCTATCATAGGTACAAAGACAGCTGGGTGACCTTAAACCATCGGTGACCTTAAGCCAATCATTTTCCCTCAGGACTTGAAAGAAGACAATGGCAAATTACAAGATTGATTCTGAAACCTTGCCAAAAAACTTCAGGGACTAGTCCAGTTGCCAGGAGTCAACACTGATTCAAAGGCACACCTCCAAAAATAACAGATACTCCATGCTTGGAATTTTCTCCTAGTTGCCATCTGAATCTCAATTTTAAATCAATTTCCCAGCAAGTTACACTGAGACCAGAGCCAATGAGTGATGGAACAAGGAGCTGACAAATAGGCTGGCTCTCAGAATTTCTCTCTGCTCAAGGGGAGAAGATGGAGCTCACAAGTGCTCCACCTAGAAGATAGTAAAACAATGGTCATTGGCTCATTTTAGAGCTCTGGAGAACCACCATCTTTGCCCAAGCCATGATTTAACACCTTCAAAAGGACACTGGGTTTCTTTGCTTCCTTTATGAAGTATGAACATTTTGAAATTTAATGTAAGTATCCTCCCATGGAAAATGCTGTTCACTAAAAAAAGGATAAGAAGGGACTTTAAAGGTTGGACATTAGAGAAACCGAAAGAAAGAATTAAAAGAAAAGTGACCCATTAGTATAGAATGGATCAATGTATTCTAACTTTGGAATAATCCAATGTTATTTAGGAGCAATGAACTCGCGTTACTTTAAAGATTGACGCTATCATAAAAATGGATTTAAGAGGTGATAGAAGAGGATGTTTTGAATGTAGATTTAAAAATGACAGTTACAAGAATGATATGGAAAAAGATGTTACATTGAATTTACAAATGAAACCAGTTGTTTTGCTAATTAGAAAGAATATATATATATAACAAACCAGAAAAGTGGCTTGGATAACTTTATTTTAGATTTACAAAAGAGATATGTTAACTTATGAAGGAGTTTCTGAGAAGCAACAAAGAGAAAATGAAATCATCTTTTGGAACACTATTTAAAGGAATTAAAGATTCTTAAAAGCAAAGGGAAGGAATATAAAATTGGATTATTTAAAGTTAAAATGTGTATGTTGTTGTTTCTGGTAATTCTTAATGGATTTTTGCTGATTGGGACTGAATGTTGAGATTTTTGTTTATAGATAAGAGATGAGATATGGGAAGTAGATATGATTTATAGTAGTTATCAGAGAAGGTGGTAAGTTATTGAAGTGGTTTGTACTTTCTTGATGAAGAAGCCATTTCTTTATATATCCCTTTTCTTTACTAATGTTTTTTTGTTTTTTCTCACATTTTTTACTGTTTGTATTTTCTTAGTTTGTATTGATTTTTATCTTTGTATCTGGTAACCTCATTAAAAATTCTTACATTAAAAATGTAAGCTGTACAATAGCTCATTTATGTTGTAATTCCCATTTACTGAGTGCATTTACAGATTGTTCTTGTGTTCCAAACATAATGGAGCCTGCCTATCATGGTTGTAACTCATAAAATGGATTGGTCATATGATCTACCCAATTTATGACTTTATTGTGGCAATCATTAAGTGAATCACCACTGTCACTAAGTGAATGCCACATTCATTAAGCAAACCAATAGTTGGCTATGGGTATAGTTTTGCCAAAATTCAGAAGTAAATGCCACGTTTTGGCAAAACTGTCATAAAACATGATCACATGATTGCAGGACACTACAATCATGGGGCAGTTACCGAGTGCCCCAAGTACCCATAACCCTGGGAGTCGTGACTGTTGGAATTTCAAAACTGGTCATAAGTAGATCCTCTGGAACATCAAATGGTTGCAAAGTGACCTGTCTTAAGTCAAGGACTATCTCTATTAAGACTTCTAAAACAGGTTTGCTTCTATTAATTCTAAACAATAATCTATGAAGAGCAATAGCCATCTTTGGAAGATATTCCTTTGAAAGCATGGATTCTGCAGATTTTCACTTTCTCCTTCCTTTGTATGTATGAAAAGGCACTGAATGAGTCAGAAATGTAAACAGAGGAAGAGCAGCATAACTATAAAATTTATCAATAAAAGAAGAGACTTTTCAGTTGTGGTTCTGAGGTTCTTCCTTTTATAAAAACCAGTCACGTAGTTTAATTGTTTATGGATTTAGGAAACAATTTAAAGATTAATGTTTTACAAATACTTTTGGAAAAGTTATAGGTATGCCTAGATTTGCTTGGAAGGAAGATATAAATATTGTTTATATAAATAAAAGAGAGCCATTGGATGCAGAAAGCACCCAAATGCATTTCCCATTCTGTTGCAGGGATGGCTCACCTTAGTCTATGCAATTCTTAAGAGGCTGATTATTATGTATTCCATGCTGCCATTGCACATATTTTTTTGTCAAGATTCTCTGAGTAAGAGTATTACAGAGTATTACTCCAGATTCCATTTTCACACTGAGGAATAGCTAGTACGTTTTTGAATCAGTTCTAGACTGAGAAGATGCTGCTTCATATTTAGTTTTTGTAAAAAAATCTATTTAGCAACATTGCTATTGCTCATATTGCAATTGCTCTGCCCATACCAATTCTGGATTACTATCTCCATCTGTAGGTTGCAAGGGATGATATTTGCACCAGCAACAACACATTTCATTTCAATTCAATTCATTTATTGATTTATATAGCAAATTTATATTGCCAGCCAATTTACACAAAGATGATTCTGAGCAGATTATATTAAAAATTGACAATATTAAAATCCAACAACATCCCCCACCGTCCCCCATGGCAGCAACAACAGTTGATTGGCTCCATTTGTGGTCCCCAGACCCACTGAGAAAATCCTGTTGTCAGACCCTTTTGGAAAGGCAACAAGATAGGGGCCAATCATACTTCAAGGGAAATGTTCCAAAGAGGCAACCACTGAGAAAACCCTTTTTGTGATCTCACCAGATGTACATTCCTTAATAGATGGTATCCACAACATACCCCGACTATTGGGCAAATGGGATGAAACAGGGTAAAGTCATGTGGGCTTTTAAAAGTGACAACCATGCACCTTTAATTGTACCCGGAAACAAAACTGGCAGCCAGTAAAATCTCCAGCAAAAGAGGTGCACCAATCTAGGCTTGCACAAAATTGTTCAGGCTGCTGCATTCTGAACCAACTGAAGCTTCTGGATATCTTCAAGATATCCATTATATCTTGATAAAGTTTTTGGGCCACAGATAATTAAATTTAGTTCAAATGATAGAATCCGTCCAATTCATTCAAATGTGTTAACTGGATCTACAGTGATAACAAATGTTTCTGCTGGTATGTAATATTACCCATTAAAAGAGATTAAGGGCTTATTACTTTTCTGATTGAACCATGCGTGTGTGTATATATTTTATATATATTATATTATATTGTATTTATTGTATATTATGCGTGTGTATATATGCATGCATACATATATACACACGCACGTGCACAAACATATATATATATATATATATATATATATATATATATATATATAATCACAAAAAAACCCTTCACTTTAGTCAATTTTGTTATGCCTTAGACTGATTCTACAGTTGTTGAAATTCATTTTTCTTATTAATCTACACTCAGTACCCCATAATGACAAAGTGAAAACAGAAGTTTAGAAATATATGTAAATTTATTAAAAAGAAAAAAACTGAAATATCAAATAGGATATTCATACCCTTCATTCACTACTTTGTTGAAGCACCTTTGGCAGCACTTACAGCCTTGAGTCTTTTTGGGTATGACTGGATTGGGAGATTTTCTGCCATTCTTCCTTGCAAATCCTCTCAAGCTCAGTCAAGTTGGATGGCGACCATCAATAGACAGCCATTTTCAGATCCCTTACAGAGATGTTCAAATCAGGGCTCTAGCTGGGCCACTCTAGGACATTCACAGAGTTGTCCCTAAGCCACTCCTGTGTTGTCTTGGCTTCGGATCGTTGTCATGTTGGAAAGTGAACCTTCGGTCCAGTCCGAGGTCCTGGGCGCTGTAGAACAGGTTTTCATTGAGGATCTCTCTATACTTTACTCCATTCAGTTTCCCCTCAACCCTGACCAATCTCCCAGTTCCTGCTGCTGAAAAACAACCCCACAGCATGATACTGCCACCACCATGCTTCACTGTTGGGATGATATTGGGCAGGTGATCAGTGGTGTCTGGTTTCCTCGAGACATAACATTTAAAATTCAGGCCAAATAGTTCAATCTTGGTTTCATCAGCCCAGACAATCTTGTTCCTCACAGTCTGAGAGTTCTTCAGGTGCTTTTGCGCAAACTCCAAGTGGGCTTTTATGTGTTTTACATTAAGGAGAGGTTTCCATCTAGCCACTCTGCCCTAAAGCCTAGATCAATGGAGAACTGCTGTGATGGTTGTCCTCCTGGAATTCTGTCCCATCTACACAAGAACTCTGGAGCTCAGTCAATGACCATTGGGTTCTTGGTCACCTTTCTTACTAAGGCCCTTCTCCCCCATGGTTGCTCAGTTTGACTGGGCAACCATTTCTTGAAAGAGTCCTGGTTATGCCAAATCTTCCATTTGAGAATTATGGAGGCCACTGTGCTCTTAGGAAACGTCAGTGCAGCAGAAATTTTATTGTACCCTTCCCCAGATCTGTGCCTTGCAATAATCCTGTCTCTGAGCTCTGCAAGCAGTTCCTTCAACCACATGGCTTTTGCTCTGCTACAGTGTGCATTATCAGGTGTGAAGCCTTCTATAGAGACTTGTGTCCCTTTCCAAATCATGTCCCATCAATTTAAATTTCCAAATGTAGACTCCAATCAAGGTGTAGAAACATGTCAGCAATAATCAAGAGAAATGGGAGGCATCAAGTGTTGTTGCAAAGGGTCTGAATACTTATTATGTTAATGTGATATTTCAGGGTTTTTTTTTCTTTTTTAAATTTACAGATATTTGTAAACTTCTGTTTTTCACTTTGTCATTATGGGGTAGCGAGTGTAGATTAATGAGGAAAAAAATCAACTACTGTAGAATCAGGCTGCAGCATAACAGAAGTGACAGGGTCTGAATACTTTCTGAATGCACACACACAAACACACTATTCCATGCCATTGAAAGCTGATAGCAAATGCAAACATCAAAAAATGTAGCTTCCTCCACTGCAAAAATAAGTTCTGCTGTAAATTTTGGGTTGTCCAAATTTATTTCAGCATACAAAAGTAACTCTATAGTTGGGGGGGTTCAGTCATATTTTTGTGTCCACTAAATATTGGCTATGTGATGTTTATGAAATTCCTCATGACTGCACAAAACAGAACTGCATGCATTGTTCTTTATCCACGGCTATGGAAACAGTGTACCCATATCTCAATGGCCACTGGAGGACAAGCATCATCTTGCTTCTATCCCACTTATATTTTTCTGATCCATTCATTTGAAATGAATATTTAGAATATAAACTAATTTTTCATTTTCTGAAAAACTGAGCAAACTTGTCAAGAGAACCAGATGGCTATCTTGTTGTGTTGCCCCACTGAGTCATTTTAAGAAAAGACTGTATCAAAAGTTTCAGAAGAGAGTTATAAAATGAACTGTTTATTTCTTATGTAGACTTCCATTGATTTTATAGATGGAATCCAAGTTCAGAATAAAATAGGAAGGAAAAAAAGCAACTGTACAGCATATTATGCTAGCCAATATCATATACATACTTCAATTATTTCATTTCATCATCTCCAAATTATATGTAGTTTCTTTCCATCTTGAAATATACTTGTGTAAATATTATTTAAAAGCAGAGATCTTTGTGCAGAACTGACATGAAACCAAGAATTAAGAATTCTTATTAGCATCGAGACCTCATTCTCTGAACCCTCTGAAACATTGGAAATTCACTGAAGCTATTCCTTATTAATGACCATAGGCAGAACATAGGCATCAATGGGTAGCAATTGTGATAACTACGTATTCTAATATGAAAAGCAGCATGAACCTAAATACCAGTTGCTGGAGAGCAGCAATATCGGGTTATGATTCTTACATCCTACTTGCAGGCTTCCCAGGGACAGCTGCTTGGCTACTACAGGAAACAGGATGCCACATTAGGGAGGACTTTGGTCTGATCCAGCAGGTCAGTCATGTTCTTAAGTATACACTTTACATTTCGAGAAATGTCATAATTCCTGATTTTAGCTTCATGGTATGCTGCATATGTCCACTGCAGACAAAAATAATGTACATATGCAATAAGTTAGTCTAATGTTTTCTTTAGAATGTCAAAATTGTCTGCTCTTCACCACTAAATCTAAATGACAAACTGTCATAAATATTCGTTTCTTACTTATAGATTCTAGAAAAAGCATGGTTTTCAATTTTCTTAACACCTTCATTGACTTGGGATTAGATCCTTGTAATTGTACATAAGGAATATATATAACAACACAACTTACTTTTAAGGACACATGCAAATATTATTTCATTTGTTTAACCTGATACTCTTTTCATTCCTCGCTAATAAAAGCAGTTTCCCAAAATGACCCTACAATCTCACTACTATATACTAAAAATAATTCTTTCGTACATGGAACATCTTTGCTATAAACACTAAAATCCAGCTTTTGCTTCCCAAGTATTTTAAACCTGACTATGGTTTCATAAATCTATCTACTATTATTTTAGATAGCCAAATACATGCAGTTTCAAAGCCAACCATTAGCCTTCAGCAAATTAGAATGGAAAGATTAAAAAAGAAAAACAAGATAGTATATGGACTAAAAATGTCAGAATGTTACAATTTATTTACTACATGCAGCCCATAACAATTGTAATAATGCATTTTTCTAAATAGCCTATATAGAGATCAATTAAAAAGTCAAAGTCATTCACATTATAGCATTCAATTGCATAGGCTAGAGCAGACTGCTTCTCTCCACAGTCATGCCTGAAGCATACAGTACTACTGGTGCAGTCCTGATCTCAGAGACATGTTTAGTCATCGAGTTCAATAACTGGGAGAATTGAGCTCTAAAAAATATTACATTTATCCATAAAATCTGTAACGTGCATCCTTTTTTACAATCTTTGATCAAAATGCAGAACATTCATCCTTACTAGCTTGAGGGTTACTCCTCCCATTGTCAGCACATATAAAAACCCACAAGGTCCTACAATCCATATCTGTTTAATTTTCTAGCGCAACATAATATAAAGAACAAAGCTTTCCAAAATACATTTAGATGACTGAAAGGACAGAAACCCATGCTATTGACAGCAACATCTGAATATTTCAACATCATCTTAGTAAAACACTATGTAGACATGACTAGACTGACAAATGCAACTATGATTTTCTTAAATTAAATCCTATCTTTTTCTAATATACATTTTCTAAACTGATTTGTTGCCAACTTCCCTTCCTCATTTAAAACACACAAACCAATAAAAAGCATTACCATCAGCTTTAAAAATCAGTAAGATTTATCTGCAGAGGCATGACTCAGTATAAACTTTTAAGCAAATTCTTCACGGCACTATAAAATGACGTAATCGTGTATAATTCAAGCTTTTCTACTTCTTAAAATAGAGGCACGTTTAAAAGTACTACTGTGGTGACAACAGCAAAACAATTTGTAACCCAACGCCCGTAATACCTTCATGTTGTATCCTTTAACTGCTCCTTCTTCTGCACTTGCTATAAAGCTATCCCTATAAAACAAAAACAAAAAAAGAGAGCACACAATAAAGAAATCTCCATCGCATTTCATTCATCCCACATCTTTTACAAGTGTCCTCCCTCCTCTTCAGTTGCACCTGCAACAGTCCTTAATCCTGCATGACTACTACTACTGATACAAATTCAAAATGCAGCTTGCCTGAGCATCCTTCAGTGACTGACTGCAAAGTGATCAAGCAAAACAAGTGTTCGGGGAAGATACAAAGTTGGTACGTACAACGAGAGTTTGCCACAAGTGAATTAAAAGCAGCATTCCCCCCACCCCCGTTTTTTACCAAGGCAGACGCTTTCCCCTTTGAAAAACCCTTCGGTCCGCCCACATCGACTGCATATGGAGGGAGCCAGGAATTAAGAGAGCGTTCTGCATTCACACACATCAAATGCATGCAGGCAGACACCTTTATAGCACAGCAGCAGCAGCGGCCGAAGGGAAAAAAAAAACCGGCATGCTTTTCTTCCCCGCCGGCAGCTATCAGACCCCGCGTCCTGCTTGATCCGATCCTGAAACGTTACAAGAGGTTTCGGCCTCGCCACAAGCTTCAAGACAGAAAAAAGGGGGTGAAAAGGCACACCGCGTCTCTTAAAGCAGCCAGACACACCACCTCTCTCTTCTTCCAAAGCGATATAGTGGAAGGAGGAGGAGCAGGAGGGAAGAGGAGGAGGAGGAGGAGAGGGAGAGGAGCAACAATAGCAGCAACAGCTTGAAGGGTGATGAATGTGAGAGCAAAGCAGCCAGTAGTGATTCTTGGCGGCAGCGGCAACAGCAGCAAGAGCAGCAGAACGAATCTACCTCGGAGAGGCAGTTTTGAGGCGCATGGAGGCTGAATCTGAATGCCTCCGAGCAAGCAGCAGCAGCAGCGGCACCAACAGACTCCCCGCATAGTCCCCAAGCAGCAGCCTTCTTTCCGGGCGGCTGCCTTAATTGGGAAGAGAAAAAAAAACAAAAGAGGCAAGAGAGAGAAGCAACAGCTCGGGGAAGCGGGAAGATGCAGCCCCCCTACCCAGTTCTTAGGCGAGCTCCCACCACTCGAGACACGCGCTTAACTGAGCAGCGGCGGACCTCTCCCGCCTTTCCCTCCGACCAGCCGCGGCGCCAGCCCCTTCCTCACAGCAGGTCCACGGTTCGGGCAGCCGCCCCTCCGTGGGCTCTTCCGAAAGGGGGAGACCTCACGGCACACGACGGCTTTCCCTTCCAGCCAGCTACACCGCCCCTGATTTAGCAAAGCAGCAGGAACGGGGGGGGGGGGGGAGAGAGACCGACCGGCTCTGCCTCGGGCTTTGGGAAACGTTCCCTCTTCCTCCCCACCAGCTCCGGATTCCGCCTCTGCCTGGAGGCGAGCAACGGCCGGCCAACCTTCTCCGGTTCTTCCCCCTATTACTTACTCTGCGCCTGAGGAAAAGAAGGAGGGGGGGGGGGGCAAAAGAACCGCGGCCCCCAGCACTACCGACCCGCTGCTGTTTCTTGCAGCAGTTCAGCCAAACGTCTTTGCCTTGCCCCGGCTGGAAAGTCCCTGGTGCGCTGCCCCGGCTGGTTCTTTTTTTTTTTTTTTTTTTCGTTCTTTCCCCGCCCGCCCGGCACTTCCTCTCCCGCCCTCGAGCCCAGTCTGGAAATCCCCGCCGCGTCGCGTTCCTTTCTTTGCTCGCGCTCGCTCGCTCGCTCGCGCGCTGCCGGGCTCTTTCTTACAACCAGCACACCACCACCACCAAGCGCGCCTCCAGACTGGCTTCTCGGCACTGGCGAGGCGGGTTGAACGAGGGACGGGCCTCCGCGGAGCTCAGTCCCCGCCCCGCTCATTCGCCAGCCGCAGGCTGGTTGGCTCTCCTTGCCTGGCCGATCGGAAAAGAGGAAAACGCGGGGGCTGGAGGGGGGGCGCTATTTCCGCACACATTTCATTCAGGAGGAAAAAAAGGAACGACCGACCCCTAGCCGTAGTTCCGAGGAAGAAGTGACAGAGATGGCGCTCTTTCATTCGTGCGTAATTGGGGTTGCGCTTATATCGGGAGTCCCGCTGGAATTCTAGCACTTGTTTGTGTGGTGAAATGATTAAGGTGAAGTCTCTCTCTCTCTCTCTCTCTCTCTCTCTCTCTCTCAGCATGGGCTGAGCGCTGTCCTCTCTTTCCACTTCTAAGTCCCGTATCTGTGCGAGCGCTGACTTCCATCATAAAGTTCATAGGGAATTAAAACTTCGATTTTCCACAGTTGGTGTGGAGGGAAGGAGCACTTTGCTTAAATCGCTTTTTCACGCGTCGCCCTTTTCCTTTATATAAGGGTCCTTTATGATTTTCACAGTAGGGCAAGATAGCATTTATAATTATTTCGGAGAAGTTTTTAAAAATTTATGGAGAAGATCAGTACCCCCTCCATTTCACTGGTGCTGAAATGTATCTGACACGGTTTTAAAACAGAATAATTCATTAAAAGCATTTTAATGTAAGTTACAAATTAAGAGTTTCCACAAATATTTAATGTTTTTTTAAAAAAAAAGTCATAAAGGCATTCTCCAACATCAAACTTCAAAAGCATCCATACTCTCCCTATTCTGCTTCTTCAAAGTCCAACTTTCAGTTCCATGTCACAGGGAACACTGCACAAGTCAGATCTTTTGGTATGTACAGGACAGTTCACAATATTAAAAAAAACATACACCGTTGGAATAAAAGCATGAGACAAGATGGTCACCTCACTCCATTCAGTGTTTGTAATTATGAGGTGCAGTATTTCTAAAACGAAATACACAGGGAAACCTGTAAAAAGAATTAAAAGCCTGGCTCCCTATAAATCTTTTCTTAACATGATGCCTTCCAGATGTGTTGGGATGGCACTAGTGAGAGCATCAAATTGGGGAAGGCTGCTTTGGACACAGCCAAGCAACTGTCTCTGCTACCAAAAAACACACTTCTCACATAAAGAGATTATCAGTCAGCCTTGTGTGAAATCACTAGAGAAGCAGAGAATGAAGAAGGAAAAGAAACAACATGACAAGTGAAAATGAAGGGAAATCAAGAGTCATCACAAGGCCAAATAACCAATTCAAGAAAGTAAGCTCATTTCACTTCAAAGTCAAGGGTCAAAACAATGTGAAGAATAAGAATAAACAACATGTAAAACACAACTTCAGATGGCAAGAAAACATTCAGAGCCCAAGATTTGTGGGAGCTATCAAAACCCAGCCAACAGAGGCAACATACATGTATTTATATTCACTCTTAGCAAATATTATCTATTTGCCATCATAAATTAATTCATAGAAAAAACTATTTTTATCTTAAGGTTATTCTAGGAGTGCATACTTAGAAAATGTCATTTGCATGTTTTGGGTGATACTAGAGATCAGAGAAATAACATTAAACTGGTAAGGAGTCCTGGTGGCGCAGTGGACTAATTCCCTGTTATTAAGATTAGCTGCTTGCAATTACTGCAAGTTCAAATCCCACCAGGCTCAAGGTTGACTCAGCCTTCCATCCTTTCTAAGGTAGGTGAAATGAGGACCCAGATTGTGGGGGCAATAAGCTGACTTTGTATAAATATACAAAAGTATGAAGGCTATTGCTTAACGCACTGTAAGCCGCCCTGAGTCTCCGGAGAAAGGCGGCATATAAATCAAATTAAAAAAAAAGTTTGAAAGTCATTAGACCCACATTAAAGTTGCTTTATGGTTGTAGCTCTTTGTTCTGAAATGTCTATAAAGGAAGAATAAACACTTAAAATGATTTTGAAGAAATGCTCATATTTAGGCTATGACAAACCCCTTCTCCAGCTGAAAAAGCAAACAAATAACTGGATCCTAGTTTATCCTTTGAGAGGTTGTCTCTTCTTACCAGATCTTTGCCACATCTGGATAATCTAGTGCAACCAAGATGCTTATCCAACACAATCCATGTTGATCATACAATTGAGCATGTTGTTAGAGACTGGCAGCCATGGCAAAGCCTGTCAGGAAGAAAGAAGCTCTCATGCAAATTAGAGCCACTTCCACAGCATCAGTGTTTCCACCCCTTTAATCCCTCATAAAGCAGTGTGATTCCAAGTTCAACCAATAAATGTTATTACTTCTACCAGCCTCAAAGCACTGAAAAACCTCACTGTCTTGGCAATTGTTCAAGTTGATACTTTTCCTTACAACTGTGACCATGGTTACCTTTGCTGGACTGGGGAAAAGCAGAAATTTTAAATGATACATACAGGAAAAGTCAAGCTCTGAGAACAGGATGCTGAACTTAAAAAGTGTTTCTGTTGGGGTGGGGGGTGGAATCATAGAATCATAGGGCTAGAAGGGACCTTGGAGGTCTAGTTTAACTTAAGTTCTAGGAAGCAGGGTGAGGAAAGGATTCCAGCCAATGAGAAAATGAACCACTCACGAGATTTACAGTGTTAAGCAATTCTAAGTAAAATATTAGTTTTGTAATGATTCCAAAGAATTTGGATTAGACTCAGAACAGAACAATTTTGCATCTGAAAATAAATGATAGCATGAAATCAATCTGGTTTGGAGCTAATCCCAAAATGATTGCAAACCGTTATTTGAAAATGCTTTAGGATTCAAACGTGGAGTGATTGTGCAGAGGTTTGCTTTGGGGTATGTGTGATAGTTAGGTTATTTATTAATGGTGCCTTCTGGTCAATCTTAAATCCTAGTCACTGCCTGTACAACTCCTAGGAGTTTTCTGGCAACATTTTAGGAAGTGACTGGCCCAAATTCACCCAGCTGATTTCATGACTAAGGCAGTACTAGAACTCACAGTCTCCCAATTTTTAGCCTGGCAACTTTAACAGCTACACCAAATTGGTTGTCAGGATTCCAGATTACGAATTCCCATTCCTTGGAGAGCTGCCAAAGCCTATATTTTCTTTTAAATGCCTAAATTCTGTTTCTTGCAGTTTTCTTAGCATGACAAGCTATCTATATGAAGCAGCTTTAATATGGTTTAAGTGATGCTACCGAGTGCTGTTTTTCTGATATGTGAAGTCCAGTCAGTCAGAACTTGCATCTCTCCAATTGTTTCCTACAATGAGTGAAAATTAAGCTTGGTACTTTCGTGCCATTTACGTCTTCTTATCTCTTATTGTCAGTGGCATTTAATGGCCAAGAAACAATCTGATTCTATCCATTGACCTTCTCATTACTAAAAAAGAACCAATAACAACTATTTTGCCTAAAGTTGCTATTGTCGTTGTAAATTTCACACTTTACAAAAGTTTCTAGAACCTTTATATAGCAATAGCCAAAACTAGGAAAAGGATAGTGAGTAATATGCATATTATACATTGTTATAAATTTGATTCTGTAAATTATTAACTTATCATTTAATATACAATATGGATCATGCTGAAGAGCATATTTGTTCAAGTAGTATAAAACACACAGTTATGGCAAGATTACAAAATATAGAAGTAGTTCATCCCTTTGATGAAAATTGAAAGAAAGAAGTAGGAAGGGCAAAGATACATTACAATTTTTTATGGAGCCAAAATAATTTCCTAGAGGGAAAAATGGACTGCTGGGTTATTTTAAAATTATTTGTGAGAAATATAACAGAGCTGAGCATAAATCCAAACTTGGCTCAGCTAAAGGGCAGAATAGGTCAGCAAGAAGCTAGAAAATACAATACTAGTCTATTTTAGCCAAGTGAAATGCTAATACTAATAATACTATAATACTAAGTTATATTAATAATATGCTAATATTTATTGTAAAAGTTTTACTGCAAACCTTGTTTACTATATCTATTGATTTTCCCAATGGAAAGTGCCATCAAATATAAACAAGTTCTAGATAAGTAAACCATGGATATTGACATGGATATTGTCAGTTGAAATTGCTTATTTTAAATTGATAATCTATGGAAGAGAAAAATCATATAGTGTTGTGCTCATGTCTTATAAGTCAATGAGTCAACTCCATTCAGTCAATGGAGATTGACTGAATTGGTATTGTAAAATGGAATGATTAGTTCCATTAAATTCCATTGCAATTTAGCTTTTATTGGTGGTGGGAGACAATTGAAGAACTGGTAATCATACTAGTTAGAAATTAGGAAAAATATGATCCTACAACTAGGAATCTATCATTCAAGGATTTGAGGCAAAAAAAAGATAATTACAGCATGATCAAGAATGGACTTCCTAATTCACGAGGTTAAGAAAGAGGTATGAATTGAATGCAGGGAGGCTTGTGAAATGAATAATAGCTAATAGAAGAGACTGTTGAGTTTATAGTTAGATCACTTTTTCCTACAATATGTCATGTTCCTAAGGTGTAATATAATCAAGAAGGTAAGCAATGTGGCACATTTAGCTGGCATATAAAGTTAATGAAACTCTCAGATTAAACAAGTTATTAAACAAAATATCTCCAAACTTGTAATTCCCATAATTTAAATTTAAGATGGGAACCTTGAAGTCTTATGTGGCTTTATTGCTCATGTGCAATACCTTGCAGGATTGTAAATAATTTTTCATTCTCTGTATTATTTTTTTTTGTGCAATGTCATGCAATAGTGTCCACTAATTAGAAAAAAAATACTGCAATAATCCCAACCAAATTGTCATAATCTGCACTGATAGAGTATGATAGAAACTAAAACTTGTTTTTTTCAAGAGGTAACTGGACTTTCAAAGTTGAAGAAGCTTCTTGGGTGAGAAGTGAAACTTCTTCAAAAAAAACAAAAAACCAGAAATTCCAGTTGCCTCTTGAAAAAGCACCTTTGGGACAACCATGACCTGGATGACTGAGAATCTCCACAGACATTTAGCTAAAAGTATGCATGTTTGAAAGACATCAGATCATGGAGGCTAGTTCAGAATTTTGAAAGTTGTAATTATTCTGGGAATTTAATCTCCGCTCTACACCCCAGATGTATTAAAGACTGGCCTGAAATATCACTATGTGTGAATTGTTTTAAATTGGCTTAGATTAGAATAATCAAAGATCTTATCTAAATGAAAGCTCCATTCCATCTGAGACAATCTGATTTCAGCCCAGAGTAACTTGTATATCAAAAATTATATGTACAGTCTATATCAAAGTTCCTCCCTCTTCAGTTTCAAGTGGTGGTGCACAATTCAAAGCTAAGCTCATACCCAAACCTACATTGTATTCTGCTACCCAGAATAATTAAATATTATATTGATGATCCCAGCTGTTAAAACTGATTTTAAATAAAAAGAAAGAAGAAAAATTCAGAGAATGCCCAGGGAAATATAAATTAGTGTGTTGGGTTAAATAATGTTTCTAGCCAAAAGGAAAAACAAGGAACTATTCAGTGCAGACTTGCCTCAAATCACACACAGAAGCAGAGAAAAGTCAAAGAACAAAGAAAGCAACAATTAATTTCACAATGTAATCAGTAATGTAAATCCTGGCTCTCCTTGACCTCTCAGTGACTTTTGCAGCCATCAATCATGGTATTCTTCTGAATTGACTCCAGGAACTGGAGGGGATAACACAGTATGCTTCCTTCCTAAGAGATCAAAACTAGTCAATGTTGGTCAGGAGTGAGGATCTACCCTCAGATGCTTTAGTAAGGGCTGCTGCAAGCTTCAGTGCTCTACACACTCTGGTTTAACTTCTACATGAAACTGCTGGGGGAGATCATCTGTTGCTATGGAGTGAGGTATTACCAGTATAGTTTTGATACTCAATTATATAATCTTTGAGCCTGGCAAATTAAGTGGTGCTGTGAAGGTCATGTCATGATGCCTGGAAGCTGTAGGGATCCTGATGGGGAACAATAGGCTTCAACTGTACCTTAGCAAGATTGAGCAGCTTTGAGTTTTAGGGTCTTCCAGATCTAGGGTTTTACTTTATTTGGTACTAGATGAGATGGCACTGTCCCAAATAGACCTGATCCATAATCTAGGGGTCCTTCTAGACTCACAACTTCTGTTTGAAAAGCAGGTGGCAGTTGTGGCCAATAGGGTCTTTGCACAACATGTTGTGCACCAGTTGCCCCTGTTCCTGAATTGTGAACTCTGCTCAGTTATTCATGCTCTGGTCACTTAATGTGTGTCCCTAGAAGGACACACATTACAGCCCTGCACCATAAATTGTTGCCAGTTTGCTTCTGAGTGCAATTCAAGGGGCTGGTTTTGACTTTTATAGCCTTACAGTGGCATGGGGCCAGATTATCTAAGGAACTGTCCCTTTCTGATTAATAAATCCATCCCATCAAGTCCAGCAGGAGAGGTATGTTGTGGGTCCTGTCTGTTAAGGAGTTCCATCTGGTGGGACTTTTTAATTGGTTTTGGAAAATGCTTTAATTGTTGGATTTATTGTACACCACTTCATGTGAAATGGATGACCAAATACATTTGGCAAATAAAACCATAAACAAATTGAATGTAACTCTTGTAATAAAGGACCGAAAGAAGAGATGGTCAGGGCAGTTCAGGCTATCCAGAAATAAAGAAGAGATCTGACAGTAATCTTGGGCAACTATCTTAGACAATGTCCTTAATACAAGGGAAGGTGCAGACCAAGGAAAGAAAGTGGAAGTCTTTTTGGAAGATAATTTCTGTTTAAATGGGCCCAGTGCACAGTTTATCTAAAAATTACAGGATTTTATTATGCAACACACAAAAGAGTCATTAGTTCTACTATTCTGTTAAGAGGCATTCCCTTCAGGAAATTTTGCCTGGTTAATTTTTTATTTTTTAGATTGCCAAATAAGCACGTTTGCGTTATTTAGAAATTCTGCCTGATCACTTAATTTATGGCCAAGAAGAAATATATCTCACAAGTGAAATTGGGGGGAGGTGACTTTCGGCAACCAAGAAATTGGCTCTTGTTCTTGATTCACCTGAAACTAATTATTCAGTGAAATGTGACTTCCTGTTTGCTTGCACTATAGCACTAATCAATGAAATTTACACAGAAGAAAAACTTTATTGCTGTTGTAGAAATTCAAGACGTATAATGGTAAAGGGGAAGAAAGGAAAAGTGGCTACTGTTTAGAATAGTGTGCTATCCCATTCATACACACATGTAATGATGGTTTAGTGGGTTTATTAATATTCTCTAGCAATTCCCTTAGTTTAACTGACAGGTATGCATAGCGCACATGGACATACACACACACACACACAAATAATAAATTATCTTGTCTGGAATAAGCCATTCAGAAAGTAACCATGTCCATTTAATTGCTTACTTTAATATATTTCCAAATCACTTATCATTAGAATAATCCCTAAGAAGAAAATAAAAGGATAAAATGTAAACACAAAGCAATTTAGATAAACCCACAACTCCCACCCCAAACACATGTATTTATATATGTATATGTACATATACTATTAAAAACAGTTATATATCTCATATCAGCACAGAGTAAAGTTACATTCATCAGTCATAAAAGTTGTTCAGATTTTCACCCTTTTCCTGCACAGATACCGTTTTAATTCAACTCAATGGCTGATTGAAGCAATTATTGTAACACATATTTGAGGCATTAGACATCACGAGGCATTAACAAATTATATCAAATAATATTAATGTGAGAAACCAGAGTATTAATACTATTTCACGATCCGTGATGGCACAATGGTTAGAATGCAGTACTGCAGGCTACTTCTAACTGCCGGCTGCCAGCAATTCGGCAGTTCGATTCAGCTCAGTGTTGACTCAGCTTTCCATCTTCCGAGGTTGGTAAAATGAAGACCCAGATTGTTGGAGGCAATATGCTGACTCTGTAAACAGTTTACAGAGGGCCGTAAAACACTGTGAAGTGGTATATAAGTCTAAGTGCTATTGCTATTGCTATTTCTCTCTAGTGTTCACTACTAAAAAACCTCAGTTGTTATTTCTCTATACCTCATCCCTGCTTTTCTCTGCATTACTTTCTAACCGACGTCAATGTCAATTATTTGCAGCAGCCTAATTTTAAGGACCCTGCTGGGTTCTGGAGCCCACTTATCTGCTCTCCTATGGGTAGTTGCTTAGGTTCTGTCTGCCAAATACCTGCAGATATTTGGGAGAATTACTTTCAAAAGATTTTCAATACAGAATGATCAAATAATCAAGTTGTCATCTACTCAGTGATGACTCCTCCTACATGCCCTCTTGCTTCTATAGCTGAGGCTAAGATTTCGTTGTTCAACTGAAATCTGGGAAAGCTTCTGGAAATGTTTTTATTTTATCTTTTAAAAAATAAAGATTGGTGGGCAATTGGTGCAGTGCTGGCTGCTCCCTTTACCTATATTAGCAACATAACATATTTTCCATTTGAGGGAAGGAGGTCTTAGTTATCCCTCTCCATAAGAATCCAAGAATAGACTTCACCTTGCTAATTACAGACCTATTAGCTTGCTTAGTACAATAAGCTATATGTAAAATATCTTTACTTAAAACTATAGAATTGAGTCCAAAATGAAAATAGTCTTGTTTAAAAACAACCAGGATTTAGAGTGGACAGTTCAACTCTAGACCATTGCCAAGTCCTGTACCATTTAGCTGAAAAATATACCTTACTGCCCAAAGGCACCTTTTGGCAACATTTATGGATTTCAAATCATCTTTTGGTCTGATTCCAAGAAAGAACTATGGGAGAAACTGCAGGAGTCCTCAATGGACAAATTTGCTCCTTTGTACATATCCAGACTGTTTATTCTAACACAAAGAGCCGTGGTGGCGCGGTAGTTAGAGTGCAGTACTGCAGGCTACTTCTGCTGATCACTGGCTGCCAGCAGTTTGGCAGTTCGAATTTCACAAGGCTCAAGGTTGACTCAGCCTTTCATCTTTCTGAGGTGGGTAAAATGAGAACCCAGATTGTTGGGGGCAATATCTTGACTATGTAAACCGCTTAGAGAGGGCTGTAAAGCACTGTGCAGCAGTATATAAGTCTAAGTGCTATTGCTATTGCTATTCATTGAGAGTCAGGTGCTTCCCTGGGGGCATCTTCTTTGAGTAGGGTGAGGCAAGGGTGGATTCTAGCCCCTTTTCATTTGTCCATTAATTCAATAATTCAGTCTCTTTCATCTTCTAATTATCACTTTAATTGCTTTGCTATATGTGGTAATATAGCTTTGCTATATGTGGTTGATGTAGTACATTTTGTCGGAGAAGGACATTGAGGGCATTGGCTTCCTATTGCCTAAAATAACATTGTAGGAAAAACCAAAGTGCTAGTCTTTGCATAACATAATAGTATGATGCATAAATGACAAATTAATGGGACCCCAAGAGAGCACGTATGTACTTATATATAGTATATAGTGGGGTGGAGTTCCAGTCTTCTGTTGTGGTCCGCCAGCAGCCTGCAGAGCTGGCAGCGGAGTTACACAGCGATGAGGCTGAGGAAGAACATGGGCCATTCTTGGAGACTGGGGAAGACCCAGATGAGGGCTCTGCATCGGAGGCAGAGATGGGGCCCTCCCATAAGGCTTAAAAGACCAGCAACGGCTCTTAGACTCTTTGTCAGAAAACAACGTTGATAAACTTGTTCTTGTCTTGCTGCACTTATCTCTGGTTGGTGTCTTCTGCTTTTGCCAAGAGAAGCCTTTGGCAGTTTGCCTAATTATACCAAGGTTGGTGATTAGACTGAAGAATTTTTGTTATGAAGAGTTTGTTTTGATTTAGTTTGGACTACACTGAGAATTAGTTAATTCTCAGCTGTTCTAATAAAGTCTGTTTGTTTTGGAACTGTTTGCGTCAACTACTACCTACTTGGGCCTGAGTCGCAACATCTTCCTCATCTTGGAGCACACATTCCTCTTTTCAAGCAAGTGTTGCCCAATTTAGTTGCACGGGAGGCTTAAGTTTCTTCCATTCAGGACTTCCAGGCGAGGACCTATTGGTTAGAATTATCTGTAAGTATCTCCATGTGCAGATACAACATCACAGCAAAAATCAGCAGCCAGGCATCAAATTCTCTCCAGAGAAGAAAAAATTGGGATATTGCTCACTTGTGCTCTGGATAGCTGCACCTTGTAATAAGACCACAGGAATTGAGTTTCTTGCAGTCAATCATGAATTGGGTGTCTTAGATGCTGAGGGATTATCCATCCATCAAAACTGCTGTGCAGCATTTATGGATACATGGCTTATAAAAGACACACTCTGTTAAAGCATTTTTAAATACAATTAATTTACAACTTAAGAGTGATTTTCCAATCAGCAGGAAAGAATAAAGACACTTGAGTTGCCTTCTTTTTAAAAAAGAACAGAAAAAAATACTATCATAATGGATTTTGACTTACAAGCAAAAAGCTTCACAATATTATGATTTAAGAAAGTTTTAAATGTGTAAAGGGACAATTTTAGAAAATGGGAAAAATAATTTTATAAAGGTTACCTTGAAAGTAATAAAATTAACTAGACAAACAGACCAGACCTTTGCGGAAATCCCAATTATATTATTAAGGAAAATAGATAATTGGTGGATTTTACAAATAAGTAAACAGACTGTGTGAATGTAGCTATGGACAACTGACTGGGATTAAGGTATTAGACAAAGAAAAGCAAAATAAGTAAAAAAAGAGAAGCTTGACTTTTACTTTCACCCTAGTAATAGAAATGTGTATAATTTATTACAGTGGTAATCACACAGAAAAAGCAGGAAAAACAGGAAAAGAAAAGAGACACTACTAGAAAAACATACACAAGGACATCACTAGAATTATTGCAGAAAATGTTTGAAGAATTTGGTAAGAGAGTGACTGAAATAGTTACCAATACTTTGGAAGCTTTTAAAAAGAAATGGGAGAAGGCTTTGCAGGGATAAAATATGAAAGAAGTTAAGAAGATTGAAGAATCTGTAGGACAATTGGCTAGAAAAATTAAACAAATTAATGATCAAATGAACGTTTTTGAAAGTAAGATAGAATATATAATAAAGAGATGAATAAATATTTGGATAACTTGGCATTACTGAGAGAGAGAGAAAATGTTTAAGATTTTTGAGCAAATCTAGATTTTTGGAACAATTAAATGATCAAGAGGAAGATATCAGAGAAAAGATTTTTAAGTGTCTGTCTAATTTTTGGATTGGGATGAATCCTCAATTTGCAAAATTAAGAAATATTCCAAAGGATGTCCTTCTGCATTCCATCTGCAAGAAGACTAGAGAACGGATTTTGCAGCAGCATTTTAATACTAAATTGAGGATTGATAATATAGATAATATAAATTGTACTTAAGGAAATTCCAAATGGAATAGTGCACAAGAAAAAATAGGGTAGGTTTTTTTCCACAAACTTAAAACAGAAATAATTCTATTTAGATGGGATTCTATCTGTTTGGAAGGGTAATTTTTACTTTTCAATTGTAGAGATTCAAACTGAAGAAAGCGAGATATTTGTTGGGAAATTTTTAAGAAGAATTAGAGGAAATGCAAAGAAAAGTCACAATAAAGATGTAACTAAACAAATGCCACAATAGATCAGTGGTAGGTTGCCCCCGGTTCACACTGGTTCTATAGAACCAGTAGTAAAACGGGCGGGAGGCCCCGCCCATTGACCCTGATGTCATGAAAATCTTCTGCACTTGCGCAGAAGAGTGTGCACACGAGCGAAGCAAGCGCACACGCACAGCCCCGTTGCGAACTGGTAGTAAAGGTAAGTAGAACCCACCCCTGCTTCAGATATTCAATTTTCTCTAATTTTGGCATAACTATTGATTATAAAAGATTAACAGGAAGTGTAAATGGTGCAAATGGTCCTCAAAATGCGGGGGGGTTGATATTTGAAAAAGTTAAAATGTGATTTGCTTACATGAAAAACATTAGGAAAAAGGATATAAAATATTAGAGTCACAAAAATTTGGCTGAAGGGTAAAGACTTTAGGAATGAAATTGAATGAAAAAATGAAACTGTTTTGTATATAAATTTTCAACTATATCCAAAACCTATATTGACTAATAATTATGGCAAATATATTAGGATGTAAATTAATCTACAGGTGGCTATTGGGAATTTATGCCCCAAACAAAGTTAAAACAGCATTTTATAAAAATTTATGGATTAACAATTGGGCTTTCTCTGTGAAAATTGGTGTCTCCTGGAAGAGTGTAATGGTGGAATTTCCCACAAACGGATAGAACTTCTGAGAAAAATGTTAAAAATATCCAAGGCAAACTATCAAAGGTTTTCTTTGATTTAGCAATAGCAATAGCAGACTTCTATACCGCTTCATAGTGCTTTTACAGCCCTCTCTAAGCAATTTACAGAGTCAGCATATTGCCCCCAACAATCTGGGTCCTCATTTTACCCACCTTGGAAGGATGGAAGGCTGAGTCAACCTTGAGTTGGTGAGATTTGAACTGCCGAATTGCAGCTAGCAGTCAGCTGATGTTGCCTGCAGTATGGCACTCTAACCACTGCATCACTCCATTAATGGAGAATTTGGAGCTTATTAATGTATGGAGATAGAAAAATGGTAATTCAAAATAATATCCTGATTTTTCTAAAAGATATGGATCTTTTTCAAGAATAGATTCAATTTTGATATCTAAGAATTTGGCTACTAATAATACATAGAGTGGATATATTCTTAAAGATTTTCTCAGACCACTTTACTTTAACTTCTAAAAGGAAAAATGGCTTTTTTCAAATGGAGATTGAATGAGATGTTGTTGCAAAAGGAAACATTAGTGAAGAACTGCAAAAAGAAGTTGGAATTTTTTGAGAATAATCTTAATGAAGTCACAGAAGTAAGAATGGTTTGTGATACAAGCAAAGCTTTTATAAGAGGATATCTTATACAAAATGTAGCAGTGAATTTTAAAAGAAAAAGCAAGAGAAAACACAAGTTATTTTGATGAGATTTGAAAAGGAAGAAGAGTTTAAATAGAGGACAACCATTACCCACCAAATTAAACTTCTATAAAAGCAATTATCTTTGTTAGCAGTGAGAGAGATGGAAATAAAGATGAATTATGCAAAATCAAGAAGTTTTGAATGGGCAAATAAACTAGGGAAATGATTGGCATATAAATTGTGAAAAGGAAAAGAATAGAAAGTGATGCTAAAGTTCCAAGAAGGAACAGTAATAACTGTAATAACTGTAATAACAAAAAATGTAAATAAGCAAAAAGTGTTTCACCAATGTTATTTTACTTTGCAAAAGGGTCCGGAAATTTCTTTGGAAAAAGTGGTCAATATTTACATAAGCAGAATTTACTGTATATTACAGAGAGTCAGAGACAAATTTTGAAAGTTGGACCTATAACATTAAGAGAAGGTTTAAAAAAAAAGGCTAAAACAGGAAAATCCCTGGTCTAGATGGTCTGTTGAACTCTTACTATAAATGTTTGAAAATGAACCTTTACAACTTTTATTAAAAAATATATATTAGGATTCCTGACAGCTGGAAAAAGGCTAATACAGCATTAATATCTAGAGATCCAGGGCCTGACTTTGACAAGAAATTATCCATTTTGCTGCCTCAAGATGAGGTGTTAGCTATCGGGGTTGGCTGGCTTCAAAAAAAAAAAAAAAGTTCAAGCAATTCAAGGCAATCATGGGAGTCAATGACTATTTGCCTAGATGTCAGTGTTACTGCTTTGAAGACCATCTGCTAGGAGACTACTGAGCTTCCTGATACAGTTGCCTAGTCATTGTGAGAACAGACTGCTGAACTTGGCCAGCCAGGGGTCCGATACAGCAGGGCACTGCTTAAGTTTTCATGTTCTTAAGTATTTACCTAAGGACAGTTGATAGCCCAGAGACAAAGGCCACATTCTGGGCTATAATGCTCACTCAGTGAAGACAAGCTAGAGACTGCAAAAGTTTTTTTTTAAAAAAAGAGTAAAAAAAAGAGTAAAGAGTAACCACTCCAAACTCGATTGCAGAAAATACGACTTCAGTAACAGAGTGGTCAATGCCTGGAACGCCCTGCCCAACTCCATTGTTACAGCCTCAAACCTTCACAGCAAATACAAATTAGAAGAAGAAGTGGTCAAAGAAAATATGATAATTTGGGCAAAGAATTTTGGCTACAATATTCAATTAGACAATTGGGAAAAATTATGGACAATAAACTATAAATTAACAATGTCTGCATCATATAAAGAAAACATTTACAAAATGTTCTATAGGTGGCACCTTCCACCGGCCAGACTGGCAAGAATGTTTCCCAACACTTCTCCATCTTGTTGGAAATGTAAATTGCATAAAGGAACCTATTACCACATGTGGTGGACCTGTCCAAAAACAAAACAATACTGGCAAATGATCAGAACACAAGTAGAAGAAATCACACAATGAAGATTAGAAATGAGACCAGAAACCTTTCTACTAGGTATAATAAATGGACAATATGAAAAGGAAATAAAATACTTAATCATCCATATAATAACAGCAGCACGAATAATTTTTGCACAAAATTGGAAGAGTAGTGACACACCGACAGAAGATAGAGTAATTAATAAGATTATGGAATGTGCAGAAATGGACAGACTCACAAAAGAATTACAAGATAAAGAGGAACATGACTATTATCTAGTATGGGAAAAGTGGTATACTTGGTTGAAAAATAGAAAAAGGAAAAAAAATAAGGAACAATTGGAGTTACAGAAACAGGAACATAAATCACTAGCATAAGTTAATAGTAATTAAAGTAAATAATAATAATAAAGATAGAATAAGATGAATAAGATCAAACAAGGAAGAGTCAAAACACAAATAAGAACATACATTACTGTTGCGATATATTTGACAAAATGTATATTTGAACTCTTCGTTTTCATGTTTGGTTTTGTATGTTTTATTATCACTAGATTTGTTTTGTTTGTACTTTTAAACAAATAAAAATTTATTTAAAAAAAAATAAAAAAAATAAAAGCACTTTCACCCAGAAAAAAAAAACCTTCACAGCTTCAATCTCAAACTGTCTACCGTGGACCTCATCCCATTTTTAAGAGGTCCTTAAAGGGGTGTGCCTAAGCGCACCAGTGTGCCTACCATCCCTGTTTTACTGTCCCCATTTATCGGTATTTACTTCCTTTGTTCATGTTCATGTTCATGATCATACTTATACTTGTTACCTTGTACATGTTTGACAAACAAACAAACAAATAAATTACAAGGAGAGGAAAGGATTCTGCAAATTGATCTTATTGTAAACATGAATGGCACTGAACAATGTAAACAAACAAACAAAATATTTGAAACGGGTGGGGGAAATGTGAGCCAACCCTGCTATTGTCTCAGTGCCATTCCAATCACACAGAAAATGAAGCAGGGGTGTCAAACTCATGTCATCATGGCAGTGTCACATGACCTATGGGGACTTTTTTCCCCTTTGCTAAACCGGACATGGGAGTGGCCAGAGCGTGACGCATCCGGCCTGTGGGCCGGGAATTTGTCAGCCCTGAACTAAAGTATAAGTGCTTACACTCTCTTTACTTACATTTTGAATATTTAGTTGATGTGGATAATGATCAGTGTTTTGCATTCATGAAACAAGAGAAGCCCAATCATGAAAAACACTATCAATATGTTCAGAAGTTCTCCTATTTTGCTCCTATCTCTACTTTCCCTGCTCTCTTAACACAGTTTCAAAGAATCTCTTACAAGAGATCAATAATGAAAACTGCCTGAAGGTGTTCAGCAGCTGCCCCTGCAGTCATCAAATCACCTTCCCGAATAAATCTACTAACAGAATCTGAGTCTACCCACTTCACATGAGAGTTGTAAACTTTTGCATTTGGACTGGTATTCACAGCAGGCATAATAAGTCACTTTAATTTGGTATTTGCTTTTTAGTATGTATGTCAACAAGATATGTATCAGTTGAATTTTAACAAGCTTAGAACACCACCATGTAACAGGGTAACAAAAAATAAGATTTAGCCCCCAAACTGGGGCTGTATCTAGAGAGATATCAAATAAGAAAAACAATAAACCAGAAACACCTTGAGCAGATGCATCATAGATAGCCTTCCCAGAAGAAAAATGTGAAAGATTAATAACCTAGATTATAGTAATAGTAATAGAATAGTAATAGAATCTAGAGTTAGTAGTGATAGAATTGTTAGGAAGGACATTTAGGCCACGGAGTAGGGCTGCCAGACACAGGCTGCAATAGATAACTGCAGAAATACAGGCAACTCTAATGTGCTGCCCTCTAGTGGTCTTTCAAATTTTGCCACTCACAGGCCTTCTCACTGGTATAGTTTCTATTCTAAATGCAATAACCCAGACAGTTTGAGCACCTTCTGTAAGAAAAAGGCATTAATTCGGAGACAGTTTTCCAATGTTTGTAGCAATCTTACTGTTGAAATTTTTAAAAACACTTTTTATTTTTTTTTAAAGTCAGAATGTCCCTTCTTTACTTAAATTATTTTGATTTTCATATCCATTTAAGTAGGTTCCCCACCCAAAGTGTAATAGATGTTACAGGTCTCTTGCAATGTCCTCCAAAGTCGCTGTTCTGGGTCTCCCTTGTTTCATCCTTCGAAGCTCTGTTAGTTGTTTTCAGCAATTGGCAGGTAGCTTCCCCCTGCAGCTTGCAAGACACGGAGGAGGTGAGGTTTTGAAATTTCAAAACTTCAGGTCTTTCCCTATGAATGTTTTGCCTACTTTTTTTTTTTTCAGTTAAAGGCCTGCACTCACCCCTTTTTACAGGGCTGGAGGTTCTTTGGTTTTCCTTGTGTCTTGACCTTGGTGTGAGCAGTTTCCCACTATCACCAACGGCAATGTCCCTTCCTGTAACTTAAATCCATTATTTCAAATCCTACATTGTGGGTAATAGAGAAGAGGTCATGGTCGTCTTCTGTGGACTCCATAAATAGCTCAGCCTTATCTCACCTCAGTGCTGTTTTCTGAATGTTAAACTTCCTATAGTGCCACCTTTATCCCTTCTTTTTTTTTCCCTGGAATATTTAGTAGGTAGGACTGAACAATTGGGTTATGGTTATGTCTGCACACAACTGACAGAGAGAAAACACTTTAATGCAGCAGTCACCAACTGGTGGTCCAAGGACCACTGGTGGTCCATGAGAAAATTTTGGTGGTCCACAGAAAAATTATTTGTATTTTTAACATTGCACTAAATCAGGGGTCCTCAAACTACAGCCCCTGGGATGGATACATGCAATGAACGTTTGTGTTGCTGCAGAGAGTCTCCCCCTTTGAGGTCTTTTTGTTTTGGTTGGAGGGGGGCAGAAATTCTGACTTGGGGTCTGCTTCAGCCTCCTGGTGCGGGGCTTTGGGCAAAGGCTGGAGGGAAGGGCCGCTGGTGGCAAAGAGCCAGAGGACCTTGTTCCAGGGGGAGAGCATCATGGCCTGAAACTGGCTGACCATCTCAGGGTGCTGGTACTTGGCCTTGAACTCCTGCAGGTCTTCCCTCTACTTGGGAAGCCTATGCTCGTAGTCCTCAGTGAGGTGCTTCTGCTAAGCCTCCTTCTCGGTCAGATCCAATTTGAACTGAGCTGTTTTGCCAACTCTTTCTGGTGGTGGCTGCTTAGCTCCAACGACTGCTTCCTGTTCGGGCCCTAAGGAGCCCGGGGGGGGAGGCGAAGAACTGGCCACGCCCACCCAGTCACATGACCACCTAGCCACGCCCAGCCAGCTGGTCATTATGCAGATCATATTAGTGGTTCGTGGGATTTAAAATTATGAATTTAGTGGTCCCTGAGGTTCGAAAGGTTGGTGACCCCTGCTTTAATGCATAGAAAATGAAGTCTGCTTTTAGTTAAAGCTGCTTCTCTTTAGGCCAGCAACTAGTCAGCTTTAGGAATTTACACTGCACATTAATTCTGCGCATGATTAAGATACAATTTTACCAGTGCAGCATGTTCCTACCATTTTTAAATTTTCCTTCTTTGTCTCATTTTCTTTTAAAAAGTTATACTTAATTCTATAATGCCTTGTTCCCTCTGTTTTTTATTTAAATTTCTTCTTTCTATCTACCTGTCTTTCTGTCTGTCATCTATCTGTCTGTCTGTTTGTTCAATTATTTTCTACACCACTCCTATTTTAGTGGTGTAGTTAAATTTTAGTTATCTAAGAGAACATAGCTTTTTCCCTTAAGTGAGAGATCTATAGTTGGGCTGCTTCTTCCAAGAAGGTCTAACTCATGGCTACTGTTTTATCTGATGAATCAACTGGTGAACATAGGTTTTATATCTAGGCAGCCTTCCTGGCAGGCTTGGGTGTATGAATTGGTTGATACTGGGGAAGTATTGACTGTTTCCTGAATAGGTTTATTACTCTGTTCTAAGTTTTTAAACTGTTATAGGTCTAATTTTAAGAATGAAGTAAATGATTTAACTGTGCTATTTATGGACTTCATTAATGCTTTATTATTATGCTAAAACTGTATTATATTGTGGCTAGATTGTCATGCTACTGTGATAAGCCATGTTGAAGGAAGCTAATATTGCATGTAAATAAGTATATAGGCATTTGCAATTCCTTGGTTGTTCAGTATAGATAGGGAGACATGATCTAGGGCTCACTTCTTTTGAAGTGGATTTACACACCACAGGCTGATACAGACCTGGCATTTAAAAAAAATCTAGTCCAGGGATGGGCAAAGTTTTCAGCTCAAGAATCATATCTAGTGTTTACATTCTCCCCTGTTTCCCTTTATACTATTCCATTTTCTTCTTGTCCCTTTCTCTTTTAATTACATTGTACTTCTTAACAATCATATTGATTTTATACATTCTATACATTATCATATTCATTCTTTCCATTTTCAACTTCCCCCCTATTTTTATTATCTATTATTTCTAGTCTCTAAGCACTTATACCATTTGTGCCAGATTATATAATATTCCGTATCTTCCTTTTCTTTAAGCTTTTTTTAATTTATCCATCTCGGCACATTCTAGGATTTTTTAAAATCAATTCTTCTTCTGTTGCACACACAAATCTGAACATTGATATATGAGTGCATAGTTGAGCTTACATGTAAAAAGTTTCTCCATTGAAACTTTTTACTCTATGGCCCCTTCATCACCCCAAATCAGTGTCGTCCACATATTGATGGCTGGATGTTTCAAGTGAAGAGTTAGATACTGTGCATTCCATTATTTATTCAATTTATAGCCTCTTATTTCCCCCCAGACCAATAAACTTATGCTAAAGGTTTTGCTGAGAGATACTGATTGGCTCAAAGTCACCAAATGAGCTTTCATTTTCAGAGGCTGACTTGAATTTGAATTTGCCCAGTCAAGGCTCAGCTCTTCAATCAATCATTCCCCAATCTGCAATGAAGAACCAAATGGCAGAAAGGTACAAATCCAGTATATAGCTAGGGACAAATGAAGATAATACAATAGACAAGTAGGCATTTGCAAAATTTTCAGGACCCTGGACAGAGGCAAGGCAGCAGCAATGTATTCCAATCCCAGCCTCTTTTTGAACTGAGCTCTTCTATGCTCCTTGAGCCTGACCATCCTTCCCAGCCTCCACCCGTTTCCTGAGAAATGAAAACCATCAGACATACAATTGTTAATGGAAACATGGAGAATATATAAAATGTGTCAATTAATCAAGGGCTTGGTATGCAATAATGATTATGACAACATCTTCGAATCTCTCTGTTTGAGGAAGTTCCATAACATTCTCAGAGACTCTTCCCATCCTGCTTACAATCTTTTTGGACTGTTGCCTTCTGGCAGAAGATACAGAACAATTAAAACTCGGACCACACATTTTGTGAATAGTTTTTATCCCAGAACTATAATTGCACTCAACAATGAACTAAAGGGCCACCATCAGTGAGCTGCTGGACAGCATTACTTGGTCTGTTGTGTGGATGTTTGGGTGGTTTAGGGGTGGGGAATTGTGGGGGTATTTGAGGATTGTTATGTGTGTTGGACCTGGTCTTTGGGTGTTAAGTGAATTTCGTTGTATGGGTATACTGTGTATACACGTACAATGACAATAAAAGTTGTTGTTGTTGTTGTTGTTGTTGTTGTTGTTATTATTATTATTATTATTATTATTATTATTATTATTATTTTAAGCTTATCCTGGGCAGGCTGTCTATGTTGGGGTACCAGCTCTGTAGGCCTTGGTGGTTGTTACTGAGCTCATGCCTGGAAGCCTCAGACACTGGTCTCCATCAGGCTCAGTAATGACAAGCCTGGTAATACTTTAATTCAGTCATCTTAGAGGTCTATAGTTCTGTTGTTGCCTTGGAAACTACATTTCTCTTCACCAATATGACAAGCTTTTCAGCCTCAGGGGTATTGTTGGACTCCGGGATCCAAAGAAAATCATGCCATAAGAGTATATTAGAAGAGAAAGCTCCCAATGCAGAAGTGAATGCACTAATGGGCAGAGGACTACAAGGATGGAAGACTGGGATGCAATAGGAAGAGTGAGACTCACAAGCTCAATCTTATGGGGATAAGCTTTGGATAAGTTGTACCTCTGCCAAATGTTGTCTCCATTCCAACTGTCTGGAATCAGCACAAGTTTAACTCAGTGCAGCAATTTTAGAGTAACCTTGTCTTGGGCTCACTGTGCCTATTTCTCCATGCCTATTACTTTTATTCACAATAGGGGAGGGGAAATAATTTGTGCCCTTGTATGTCCTTATATCCATCCAGAGATGAACATGTCTCGTACAAGTGTGAAGCAAAACAATGATGCAAAAATACTTGAAAAGATCATGTTTGCCATAGGCTGGTCACATGTAGTACTTAGCAGAGGGCAGTTCTCTGTTTAAAATATTCTCATTTGGAAGGGAATTCCAAATCTCATTGGAATCCATGTCAAACTTAATGATTAAAAAGACCATTAGGAGGGAAAGCAGGGGTTTTAAAATTGTACATGAATAATTAACACCTTGACTGAAAAATCAACCCTAGGGCACAGGAGTGGGTTCTACTTACCTTTACTACCAGTTCGCATCACGCCCCTGCATGCACGGTCACTTCGCTTACACGCGCGCGCACTCTTCTGCACATGTGCAGATCAACTTTGATGACATCCGAGTCAGTTGGCAGAGCCTCCCACCAGTTTTACTACTGGTTCTTGTGAACCAGTCTGAACTGGGGGCAACCCACCACTGCTAGGGCACAAATGTCAGCAGGTCAAAAACCTCTTTATTGTTTTCTGATTAAAATATTCAAATAATTGCCCTATTTATATCTATAGCCATCACTTAGTGGGTGCATATTTTATTCAGATATGTATCTTTCTTTCACTTCTTTTTGCGGTGATACATTTCCTTTTTACAGGAGATATTATGTTTCCTCTTTATCATAGACGCCATTTCACCACCATACTTTTCATTTAGTTTTCACCTATGCTCCTTCTCTAGTACTGTTTAAAATAAAAATACTACTTCCACTAATAAATAGGTTAAATTGCCACAGTGCTGCTGGTCTCTTATCAAAGAGATGTTGATATCCCTCTACAGCACATAAAATAGAATGTGATATTCCATAACACAAATGGAGCAGAGTTCAACAGAATCCACACTTTAGGCAAAGTAATTTAATGTTATTATATCAGAACCACAAGTACTTTTCCCAAAGACTAGCGTTTTATGGACTTTTTACTAAAAATGGAGGGAAATGAAATGGTAATTTTTGGATTTGCTGATTAAAAAGGTTGAAAATAGGATACAGAGGAACTGTGTGATGTAATCTTAAAGAGGGTGAAGGAATAATAACTTGGTCTGTAGCTGGGGTAAAGAAGATTGGACGTTCCTTCTTTAATTATTTTTTGCTTTTCTTTTTTATTTGTACTATCTATATAATAACACACATACAGAAACACGCACACACTGAAATCAAGCAGATCAAATCAAAGTTATCCTTTGTCTTCTTATTCAACTTCATGATAGTTCTTGGTTAAAATGGCATATAAATATGGCAAATTATGAAATATTGTACATTCAATAATAAATGTGAGCATGATATTTGTTTTTAAATACATAGATAGAAACAGAAACTGGGCAGAATTGAATTAGGGCTTGTAATGATTGAAGGAGTGATTAAGTGCCATCAAATCATTTTTAACTTCTAATGAACACATGGAAACATTTTCTCCGTGATGATCTATTTCTAAGCTGGTCTTTCAGGTCTTCCAATGGGGAAGACCTGACCTGAATCCATCCATTTTGCTGCTAGTCATTCTCTTCTCTTTTCTTCCACTTTTCCTAGCATCAGAGCTTTTTCCAGGGAGCTGCATATTTGCATAATGTGTCTGAAGTAGAATAATTTGAGTCTGGACATTTGTGGCTTGAATCAGAGCTCTAGATTGAATTATTTGTTTTCTTGCCTGTCCAAGGAGTTTTCTCCAACACCAGGATTGTAATGAATACTTTCTACTCTAATACTTTCCTTATACTTAGCAACACCAAAACATTTCAGGAGCCAGATGTGGCCTCAATTTGTGCACCTCTGAATTATTCCCTTTTGTTCCTTGCTATTTCTTTTACTCAAAGAAGCTTATAGTAAGCATCCATTAAACCATCACATTATATAATGTGTAAAATTTACAATTTCAGGCTGCTTGAATCATTTAAAAGCAGCACAGCTGAACAAAAAAGCTCTTGAACAATTCCAAAAATGTTGCCAAGCTAACATTTTTAATGTGACAGACTGAGAAAATTATTAAATGCCTGATTGGATATGTATCTATATCTATCTACATCGCTGTACAGCCTTAGTTAAATTTAAATGTCAGTACAACAAAAATTGAAATTTGTCTAGCTGCACTCTCTTCTTTTTAAATTATGGCCCCTCATATGCTATGCAAAGGCAAAGTTAATATTCAAAGAAGGTTATAAGTCTTGTTCTACTACAACTAAACTTGTAACTACCTTAAGCACAATAACTCATGTCTCCATCCAGTTGGATCATTGTAATGGGTTGTACCTACGACTGTTCTCGAAGAGCCTTTGGAAGCTGCAATTCATCCCGAATGCAATAGGATGGGCAATATTGGATGCTCCGCAATGCATCCTCTTGTCACCTCTACTTGACAAGCTGCAGAGTCTCCCAATGGACTTCCAAGCTGTTGCTTGTCACCTACAATGCCCTACAGGGCACAAGGACACAATATTTGTGGGCCTGCCTGTTTCTATAGTTTCTGCTTGCTCCATCAGAATTGGCAGGGTTGACATGTCCAGGTCTCTTTTATTAGAAAATGTCCTCTAGTGGAAACTAGAAGCCATGCCTTCTCTGTTGCAGATCTCACACTATGGAACAGTGTGCACTTGAGATCTAGATGGCCCCAGCTTTTTGGTTTTTGGTAAGGCATTGTAAACTCAGATGTACTTGGAGGCATTTGGACTAGGACTTGGGCTCTGTCTTTTCTAACTGAAAATGGGATGATTTTTAAAGCTCCGGTGTATGTTACTGTGTGTTTCTATTTTGTGCGAGGGTGATGTCTACCAAGGGGTAGATGATATGATGGACTACAGTGAAGCAGCAGTTTCCCAGGAAGGAGGGAGCACCTTCCAAGTGGGAAGACAAGAAACAACACAGCCCAGAGCTGGATCAGACACAGAGGAAGGGAGTTAGGGTAATCACTCCCTAGAATCTCCCAGGGTACATCTGTTGGAGTGAAGATTAAAGGTTTAGTAAAGGTTTAGTCTGACAAGATTCTGCCTATTGGCTGTAAGCAAAAAAGAACTAAACTTTGGCTGGATTGTTCTACATCATTTTTACGCTGGGCTTGACATTTTGGATGTATGTATGTATGTATATATATATATATATATATATATATATATATATATATATATATATATATATATATATATATGTTTATTTACAGAATATAGAATAACAGAGTTGGAAGGGATCTTGGAGGTCTTCTAATCCAACCCCTTGCTCAAGCAGGAGATCCTATACTAGTGATGGCTAACCTTTTTGCCATCACGGGCCAGGAGGGGGTGTGGGGGTGGGTTGTGCACATGCATGCCCACACCCATAATTCTATGCCCCCCACTCCTGCGCATGCGTGCATGCTCCCCCTTGTTCCCGGCCCACGGTGGCCTGGTAGGCCTGTTTTTCTCTCTCACCTGGCTCCAGAGCCTCTCTATGAGTCTGGGGAGGGCAAAAACGGCCTTCCACACCCACCCCAGAGGCCTTCTTGAGGCTAGAAATGGCCTGTTTCCCAACTTCTGGATGGACAGAAAGTGACTTTTTTGTTGTCCCCAGCCTCCAGAGACTCCTAGACAGGCTCTGGAGCCAGGTGAGAGAGGAAAACGGGCCTTCCCCACCACCCCTCAGGCCCTCCGGAGGCAGAAAACAGCCTGTTTCCTTACTTTTGATGGGCCCAGAAGGCCTGAAAATCAGCTGGCTGGCGCGCACATGTGCACCGGAGCTGAGCTCGCATGCTCACTGATATGGCTACGTGTGCCACCTGTGCACACATGCCAAGTTCGTCATCACAGTCCTATACCATTTCAGAAAATGGCTGTCCAATGTCTTCTTAAAAACCTCCAGTGATGGAGCACCCACAACTTCTGGAGGCAAACCATTCCACTGGTTAATTGTTCTCAGTGTCAGGAAATTTCTCATTATTTCTAGGTTGGATCTCTCCTTAATAAATTCCCATCTGTTACAGTACTTCTTGTCCTGCCCTCAGTTGCTCTAGAGAATAGGTTGACCCCTCTTCTTTGTGACAGCCTGCCTTTTTCTGATGTTAACCCTCTATGTTCTACCAAGTCTCATAGTTATAAAACGCATGGTTAAATATTTCTTGTTTGCAGATTATACATATCAATACATATTCAACCATCTCATAATACAGTGTGAGAAGTATTAATCCTGCCTTGCCAGATGCAGCTATGTTAAACTGCAATGCAGATTCATATTTAATTTTAACTGTAATGTTTATACTGCCATTCTATGTATAGGAAGTTGTCCTGCTTGGCTAAGCTTAAATTAATTGCTAAGTGGCACCAGACTAGACAATCCAAAAATAATTATATATATATATATATATATATATATATATATATATATATATATAT
>WNWU01000001.1:69913124-69954415 GCA_012654045.1 Ptyas mucosa | reverse complement strand
TATATATATATATATATATATATATATATATATATATATATATATATTTCATGAAGGGGATAATAGTATATTAAGTTCCTATCTTAGCCTGATTTCATCATCTGTATATGAAAAGGAAGGCTCAACTTGAACTGTTTATAAATCAAACTGTTCTTATATTTGTTACTTTTTCTTAATTGGCCAGTTTGGGTGTATAATTATTTACTGATTTTACTGTTCTTGCTTTTCACAATACTAGCTTTGATTTCATGAAGTAATTCATAGAATTTACAAGAAAGAAAAAAAGGCTGCAAGTTTATACAGAAACTCTGACAGTGTCTGGGTGCCTCTAAGTCTGCTTAAAAATAAACAAATATCCACGACCTCTAGCATTTCACAAAATAGATGCACTTGCTTTGATGTGAGCAGGAGAGAGGAATAAGCAAGCTTCTTTGACGAAAGGTCACTGGTAGAACCCAACGAGGAATATTAAAAACACTCCTTATTCGCTGCTTGCTGTCACTCTATGACATGTTTTTTACTCACATTGCAGCAGTTCAAGACACAGCTGTAAAATATTAGCGGTGCTATTTTATTAGTTACTATAATAACTAATTACGGTAATAAATATGCAATTTAAGTGATGAATTATCTGACGCAAATGGCATCCAAGTCAAATGCATGGATTAGCACCTTTCCTTCCTTCTGAAGGAAGAACATTCACAGTGAAATTCTGTATGTGGCTAAAAGTGAGTCCATGAAGCCCAGCAGAATGCACTAGTAACTGTGTCATGTATTGTCGCTTAAGATATTGTATACGGCGAGTTCTCAACTTACAGCAGTTCATTGAGTGACCATTTGAAGTTACAATGGCACTGAAAAAAGTGACTCGTGACTGTTTTTCACAGTTATGACCCTTGCAGTGTCCCTGTGATCATAAGATCAAAATTCAGATACCTGGCAACTGAATCATATTTATGATGGTTGCTGGGTCCCAAGATCATGTGACCACTTTTTGCGACCTTCTGACAAGCAAACTCAATGGGGAAGCCAGATTCAACAACCGTATTACTAACTGAGTAACTGCAGTGATTCACTTATACGAAACGTGGCAGGAAAAACTGTGAAATGGGGCAAAATTCGCTTAGCAACTGTCTCGCTTAGCAACAGAAATGTTGGGCTCAATTGTGGTCATAAGTCGAGGACTACCTTTACTGTAATACCATATAGAATACAATATACATGGTTATACCATTAAGCAAAATCTCAATTTAGAATTTCAGAAATCAGAACCTCCTGGCTCAAATTATGAGATCTCATAAAAAATAGACAACACAAAATCAGGAGAGCTCTCCCAAACAGGCAGATATACATGAAGAGTGCTAAACACCCTTCAATGATATTTTCTAAAAGACTGCTATCTTATATTTGCAACATTTGTTGCTGTTGTTCATTTCACCTCACACTTCAGCAACAATCCTGTGTAGTTGGTTGGGATGAGACAGTGGTTGACTCAAAATCTTCCTATAAACTTCAGTGGTTGAGGATAGATTTTCTCATGAGTCCTGGTTCATTAATAGCATTAGCATTTAGCAACAGCACTTAGATTTATATACCTCCCCTTGGTGCTTTACAGTACTCTCTAGGCGGTTTACAATGTAGGCATGTTGCCCCCAACAATCTGGATCTTCATTTTATTGATCTCGGAAGGATGAAAGGCTGAGTCAACTTTGAGCCCTATTAGGATCCAACTCTAGGCTGTGGGCAGAATTTGCTTGCAATACTGCATTCTAACCATTGCACCACCAAGGCTCTTTAACTACTATTCAACACTGGATCTTTTGTGAATGATCTTGCCATCATTTTAAGCCACATCAAAATAAAGCAAGCACCCTTAATCTAGTGCCCCATTAAGCCAATAACATACTGGAACATCTTGCCCCTCCCATTGTGAGGTTGGCCCCCACCCTCCTATCCTTTCATAAGGGCCTAAAGACATTGTGCTGTCAATTGGCTTAAGGCGCCAGTGGGGCAACAGCACAGTGGAGGTGGTTGATTGACTAACAACAGATCCCATCTCTCCCCTCCACTCCGCCCCCACCATCCCCACAGGTCCTTAGATTTTAATGTATGTGATTTTAATTTATGACTGTAAGCCACCCAGAAGAAGGGTGGTAAGAAGGATAGCCAATAAATACATACATACATAGATACTAAAAATAAAATAAAATAAAATAAAATAAAATAAAATAAAATAAAATAATAAAATGCAGCTTCTTCTATGACTGGCTATGTTGTTTTTCCCAGAAGACAGTAAGCTACAGCTTCCCTGTCATTCTTGAACATTTCCTATTGATAAATCCAGACTGTGTTTTTCCAGTTTAGCTGTCCAAAGTTAACTCTGTACCAGTGGTGGGTTTCTCCCAGTTCGCTCAGTTCTGCCGAGCTGGTAGCGGTGATGATATGGCATCACCGAACCGGTTCTGCCCCCTTGCCCCCCTGCCCCCCCACCCCCACGTTATTCTTACCTTTTATTTGGCCTCACCCCCAATCTATTGCTGCCTCCTGAGTCCCAACTGATGGCTAGAGGGAAAAAAAAACTGTTTAACTCTTGCCACGGGGCTTCAAAGGGCCGCCCTACAGCTGATCAGTGTTAAAAGGCAGTGTGGTGGTAGACCAGTGCCTCCAAAAACAAGTGAGTAGACCGGTACAGCTCTGCAAGCAGTTAAAAGCCTGGTAGATCAGTACCTCTGCTAAATCCTAAATAATTGTCATATGACCATCAAGCCATGCCTAAAAATAAGCGACGCCCACAGAACCGGTACTAAAAAAATTTAGAACCCACCCCTGTTAGTACCATAACAAACTGGCCTGGCCCAACATTACAATAGCAAATTCCAGATTCTAAATCAGAGTCACACAAATTATACGTTAAAGAAGACTTAATTCTGGAACGTTGAAATATTTTTATCTTGTATATTTGATTCAACTTGCAAAAGAAAGAGGACCTAGTCAGGCTATAAAATCTGTCTCATATTTTATTGATGCATATCCAGTGCTATAATTAAGCATAAGTCCAGACCTCATAATACTGTGAATCCAATTTGATTATTTGGTAAGACCCATTGGCTGTTTTTTTTCCCCTGAAGGAATCAGAACTAAAACTGAATCTTCCTTAAGCTTCAGGAGCAGCGGAAAGGAAACTGCTGTGTGCTGTAAACAAAACAGAACCAAAACATGTATTTACTTTTCTTATTTGGGAAACACTGAAGCAGAAAATGGATTTAATAACTGGCACTTCTGTCTTCTAATCCAGAGTTGGACAACATTTTGATCAGGCCATTCTTTAAAAATTTCTTTTTATCCCAAACCTGCCAAATTTTATAGATTTTTCCTAAATCACTCATAGTAGGTGGGTGTCAACTTTCAAAATGGCTGAGGCATTTTTTTCCTGGTTTCTCAGTTACCACACAAATGGGGGAAGGATAGAGCTTTGGAATGCTATGCTATGAGGTGCTAGATATAACACAGGCAGAGGCTGGTAAAGCCAAGGTCATCTCAAACAAGGGCTGAGCACGAAAGGAGGGGAGTGCCTGAAGAGTTTGCAATTTATCCAGTTGGGCAATGTGATCTGTGTCACTTGGGAGAGGGAATCATTTAATTATAGTGAACCACAGGAAATATTTAGAGTTGGCTTCACATCTGAACGTGCCACTATGATGTACCCAATAAAGAGAATCTTTGAGAGTAGAAATGATACTTTGACATCATGCAGTATTGCAGAAAAGATATTAGGACAGGGATATCAAAGTCGCTTCATCATGTGACATAAGCCATCACTAAACTAGGCCTGGGCGTGGCCGCCACGTGACACATTCAGCCTGCGGGCCACAAGTTTGACAGCCCTCTATTAGGAAGTTCATGTTAAGACTGCCACTCATTGCATTGAGATTGATTTGAATAGAATTCTAGATAATGCTAGAATTCTAGGGATTGAAGTCCCCACATCTTAAAATTGCTAAGGTTGAGAAACACCGTACAGTACTAGACTGAGAGCACAATAAAAAAAGGGAAAGGCTGCAGCTTAGTGATAATGTGTGCACTTTCCACACAGAGAAAAAAAGATTCAGTCTTTAAGAACTTTAAGTGTGACTAGAAAGATTCACTCCCGGTCAGTACAAAATATTGAACTGTGTAGAGCAATGATTGCAGGAGATTAAGTGAATTTCTTATTTTATTTTTTTTATCACTAGTATCCCAGCATTTCTTTGCTCTTTGTGATTGCTCCAAGAAGAAATGCAGGCTCAGGTAAGGTGTTTCAACTGAGTGAATTGGAGCCAAATTCAAATAAAAGGGGGAAAGCGGGAGGGGGCAGAACAAAATAATATAAATCACCTTCTTTTATTTAAAATTCAATTCAATTAGTTATACTAGACACAATAACTCCCCAAGCATGTATTAAATCAATCAATCAATCAATCAATCAATCAATATACTTTATTGTCATTGTACATATATACACAGTATACCCATACAACAAAATTCACTTAACACCCAAAGACCAGGTCCAACACACATAACAATCCCCAAACAGTACACCCACCCATCACAAATTCCCGCCCCTGAACTACCCAAACATCTACACAACAGACCAAGTAATGCTGTCCAACAGCTCACTGATGGTGGCCCTTTAGTTCATTATTGAGTGCAATTATAGCTCTGGGATAAAAATTATTCAGAAAACGTGTGGTCTGAGTTTTAATTGTTCTATATCTTCTGCCAGAAGGCAACAGTCCAAAAAGATTGTAAGCAGAATGGGAAGAGTCTCTGAGAATGTTGTGCAACTTCCTCAAACAGTGAGATGTAAAGATGTCATCCAGAGTTGGTAGCTGGAGCCTGATGATATTCTGGGCAGTTTTAATAATTCTGTGTAGATTTTTTTTTGTCTGCTGCAGAGCTGCTCCCATGCCATGCAAGAATGCCGTATGTCAGGACATTCTCAATGGTACTGCGATAGTAGGACAGAAGTAGATGCTGAGATAGATTTATCTTCCTGAGCATTCTCGGAAGTACAACCTCTTCTGTGCCTTCTTCACAAGCATGTTAGCATTCATAGTCCATGAGAGGTCCTCCAAGATATAAATGCCCAGAAATTTAAAACTACCAACCCTCTCCACATCCTCACTATTTATGTACAATGGTAAATGTACAGGTACATCTCTCTTCCTCCTGAAGTCTATTATAAATTCTTTAGCTTTTTTGGTGTTAAGCGTAAGATTATTTTCTTACTGAAAATATTTTGAATGGTTTTCTTCTTCTGTTACAACACAGTTTGGTAACCATTTTTAGATGTCTCGGGAGATCACCCCTAAGGCTTCTGGAAACCTCTACATAGCCCATGGATACACTTGTTGCAGTGGTGGGTTTCAAAACTTTTTACTACCAGTTCTGTGGGTGTGGCTTTGTGGGCGTGGCATGGCTTGGTGGGCATGGCTTGGTGGGTGTGGCAGGGAAAGGATACTGTAAAATCTCCATTCCCACCCCACTCCTGGGGAAGGATACTGCAAAATCCCCATTTCCTCCTGATCAGCTGGGACTTGGGAGGCAAAGAATAGATGGGGGTGGGGCCAGTCAGAGGTGGTATTTATCGGTTCTCCGAATTACTCAAAATTTCCACTACCGGTTCTCCAGAACTGGTCAGAACCTGCTGAAACCCACCTCTGACTTGTTGGATTCTTTGTTCCCATCTTCCAGGCAAGGAATGCCAAGGTATTGCCATTTTTTAAAAAGTATCCACACCTTTTCCCCCAGTTGGCAGTGACTGCAAACCTTAACCAGATTATTGAACTGACTCATTTTCTGGATTTGGAAAGCATGCTACATTTTAAACTAGCCAGACAGGCTGTATTGCAAATGCTAACCCCAAACAAACCTAGGTTAAAATTAATCAAGCCCGTGTAAATACATTCACAACCAATCTAGGGGCCATCATTTTCAATTGAAAGTCATACAAAACACTTTAGAGTGAGGAAAGTTGTGTATAAAGAGGTTTATTACAATTATGTTTTAAATATTTGTATCATGGGCAACTGTGTCAATAAAAAAAAGAAAATATTCTGTTTACCCCAAAAGAAAGTAACCCCAAATTTAGGGCAACTTCTGCTAAAGGAAGATTAGACTGAAAAAAACCCTACTTTTCTGCCTCCAGTTTTATATTCTCCACTATCCTAAGAAAAGTTCCCATTTTAAAGGTTAATTATTTGAGAAAACAATTAGATGCAGGTACATACAGCCAATTGTGTAGCTTTATTAAAAACTGAGAGAAGTTGCAAATGAAACTGAATTGATTAAAATGACTTGCATACATACATATAAAAGATATGTGTTGGCAAGTTTCAGCTGAAAGGAAATGGATTTTCATGACTTTTAAAAAAAGCAGAAGACTTGCTGAGGGAACAGAATACAGTCAATACATGCAGTCATGCCATGGAGTAGATTTAGACTCATCTGCAAAACCATTCATGAATTGCTCTTCTGTATATATTGAGAGAAATGGACTACATTTCTATTGGCAAGAATGCCCTGGGAAGCCATCAGAAATAAAATGAAATAAAAAATAAAGTCTATCTACCTAATAAAAATATAAAATAAAGCAAAGCACAACTATAACACCCAAAATATAAAATGTCAAAGTGAATTCTCTCACTCTTTTATGAACCATTAAAGAATAAGAGTAGCATGAAAATGTAACAAAATAGGGACTACTTTGACCTCTGCTGAGAAAAGACTTCCACAAAGGGGTATATGGGGAAATTGTCATAGAGAGGCCTGTCATCACACTCACATCCCTCATGAATGTCAAAAAGCTGAGTGTGTGTTGCACAAGGGAGCGGTGATTACGGCATGAGTCATATGAGACCGCTCAATTCAGAAATAGGCGCAGTTGGTGCATAAACTGAATCTGCGCAAACACAAATAAACACAATGCTACAGACCCCCACCTCTTCAAGCAGGAGTTGTGCATCCAGGAGGCTCCTCAAATTGCACACTGAATTAGAATGAATAGAGCCACAGTTGGTCAGAAGGGTGGACAGCTGGAAAAACGTAAAAAAAAAATAGCAGAAGGAATTTCCCATCATTCTGCAAAACTACAAATCTCTATCCATATCCAAGAATACTTGCAGAAGGTTTGATAGTAATGCAGTAATAAATGCACTCTTGGACAGGCATCTGAGCCAGTAGTTACATCTCAGTTAGATTAAAAAAAACTGGCAATTAATTCACTTTAACTTTAGTCTAAGCAGCCCTTCTGTGCTCATTATTGCTAGTATACAACATCCTTTAACTTCTTCCCCAAATTAGAAAGCTGTTGTTTGGTTTTTATCCATGCAGCAGGAAAATCAATAATCTTAGCTGTATCTGAAACAACTTTTGAGAGGGACATTGAATTCCCAGAGATGCTTAGGAATGAAGCACGTCCAGTACATCTCTGACTTTTGTTTGATGCATCCCAGAGGATTCAGAAGGAAAAGGGACAAAAGATTGAGGTTGGACTTTGTCAAGACAGGGCTTTTCCTTGATTGAACTTATTTGTAATGCCATTTGATTCAACTAGGGCTTTCACTCATAATTTTCTCCCCTTACATTCTTAGCAGAGGGAGAAAAAGAGAAAGGGGGAGATGAACCAATCATGTCAAATATCATTTAGTCAGGGGTGGGATTTATCCGGTTCAGACCAGTTCGGGTGAACCGGTAGTTCCAACGATCAGCTGCACTATCCTGTCCTATATTTCCTTCTTTCTGGCTCAGCTGATTCACGCAGCACAGCTGATTTCCGCACCTCCGCTGTTCTACTTACCGGGGCTGCCTTAGAAGGTAAGCAGCTGAGCTTCAAATTACTGTATTTTGAATACCGTGCGCAAGCGCGTGAAGCGCACACTCACTGAATTGGTTGTTAAACCGGTTGCATCCCACCACTGCATTTAGTACATTTCCAAAGACCCCTCCATCCACTAAGGATGAAAACAGACTTCCCAACCTTCTTCCAGATGTGTTGCTATATTTCAGTTCCCATGGTGCCCCAGCCCAAATAAGATTTAAAGAAGTTGATGTCCATTATATCTGGGGAAGCACCAATGAAGCATTAAGGGATTGTTGTAAAGAGCACAAAGTTTACTTTGGAGAAGGTATGTAGAGGCAGTTAACAAAACATGATTTAAGCCCAGGACAGAAAAAGATAGAAAGTACCCTGCCTTGATACCTTCAGGTATGAAAAAGAGAGAGGACAATTCTGTTGGTTTTTTCAATATTTTGCTATTTTAGCCTATAGCAATATGATATGATAGTATATGATATGATGTGGTATGCTACGATGATATGATATATGATGATGTGACGTGATATGATAAGAAATATGATGATATATGATGATGTGATATGACATGGGTGTCAAACTAGCATTGTCATGGCGTCATCACGTGACGTATCATGACTTTTTCCCCCTTCGCTAAACTGGGCATGGGCGTGGCCAGCGTGTGATGCATCCGGTCCGTGGACTGCGAGTTTAGCAGCCCTGTGATATGATATGTGAAAAGTTGTAGTCGTTTTTAACCTTGCCTATCTTGAAGGAATGGCAACTGGATAATACAATATCCTATTTGCAGCAATCGGTAGCGGCATAGTGAGTAGGCAGCAATATAATTTTTCTAAATAAATAAATATCTATATCTGGACATCTTGCAGGAAGCACTAGAAGGTAATGGCCACATTTCTTCTTTGGATTTTCCAGAATATCTATTGTTCAGTGTGTTTGGATATCTATTAGTTGTCTCAGAGAACGGAAAGAATAATAAAAGAATTTTTACTGTTTAGAGAAATACAGGCAGAAAGTTAATATTGGGGAAGATCCAGCAGATAGCTAGAACCCTCAGATATGTTGGATCTGGTTTTGCTTTATGACACAATACATCTAAGGTGGGGCACATATGAATGGGAGGGACTTTTCTGATTCTTTTTAGGGCAATTAAGGGGTTCCTTTGCCACAATGATATAAATGGATGATGATGTAAGATAACCCCCCCAAAAAATAAAAGAACAGTTTTTTTTCAAATGCTATATTCTACAACTTGAATATTTTGTTTTTGCAACAGTCTAAATGAACTGAGATTATTATTTTCAGACACCTCCCCTCCATCTTGGATAAAAGAGTTATTCATAGCATGTTAGCCTAATACTGCTTTTTCTTTCAATCAAGCTTTTCAGAAATCATTCTACAGTGAAAACACAAAAGCAAAGAACAATGCAGCTTTAATGAGCTGGGAAGCATACAGACTCATTTGTGGCAATTCTATCAATAGCATTATCAAGCAAAGGTAATTTGCCTTCTCTTCTTTTAAACAACGGGCAAAGATGAATGCCAAACAAAATAAAAGGTAACATGAAGGAAAGGAGGGAGGGAGGGAGGTCAAAAGTGTGCAAAAAGGCAAAAAGGCAGATATTTCATGTGCCTACAATGTCACAAAACTTTGGAATTCAGCTGGGTCATTGTTTGTAGAACACAATAAGAAGCAACTGTTTCAGCTTGAAAATACCAGAAGGAACATCAGTCCTTGTCATTAATCTCCATTTCATGTCACTAAAAAAAAAACCCACCCAAACACTGTTTTGAGTATATGTTCAAACACTGTTGGATGTGTATGCGCCTTTGATGTTTTTTCTTCTGTTCTGAAAACATTTGAGGAATATTCTGATTATATATAGGACCATCTGGTAACTGTCATAGTGTATGGAACTTCCTAACTTGGAATGTATGAGGAATAAAATGTAAAACGGATGAGTAATAACTGAAATGATGGGGGGGGGGAACAGGGATTGTGTGTGTCTATGAAACTAAGAAAAAGGGGAAAGTTATGATAGAGCAGAATTAAGTTGGTCTGAACTTACAGAATTCATGAACACCTGCAGGGAAGTAATGGTATACATTTAATTATAGATAAAGGGGCTAAAATGCATGTCAGGAAGTATGAAATGATATCATCTAGGGTTGTTGAAGATGTATTTGAAGGTAAGGATATAGATTGGTGATAAATACTTGCTACATTCCAGTGAATAGTGGCAATCAAAGAATTAACTAGAAGGGATTTGGGGGGGGGATATAAAGGTGATGAAAGCTTCTGAATGTAGGGCACTTTATGTCTTGGTAGTATCAAAATTGAATTTTGGGGGGAAAGACAGAGAGAGAAAGAGAAAGAGAGGGAGGAGGGAGGAGGGAGGGATGAATAGATGATATTGATAGACTGATAGATGAGAGAGAAAGAGAGAGAGATAGGAGAGATGGATAGATGAGAGATAGATAGATGAGAGAGAAAGAGAGAGAGATAGGAGAGATGGATAGATGATAGATAGATAGATTGATTGATAGATGAGAGAGAAAGAGAGAGACGATAGATAGATAGATAGGTTGATCGATAGATAGATATAGAAGATAGATAGATAGATAGATGATAGATAGATAGATAGATAGATAGATAGAAAGAAAGAAAGAAAGAAAGAAAGAAAGATAAATCTCTTCCCTCACCCAAGACACAGTTTGCCCATCTTTTATCCTTTGTTGACTTTTGTTGTGATCTTTACTGAAATTTAATAAGTAACCAAATAAAAGAGAATATATATAGTTTAGGAACTCTGGAGTCCTTGGTGCTCTCTGAATTGGGTTATTTACTTGCAGATGTTTCATTACACAACTAGATAGTATCGTCAGTGCAAGTGGTTGTGGGGTTTGCTCCCTATTTATATATAATAGCTTTCCCTGCCAGTGTTGGTGAGGGTACGGTTTTGTCCTTCCTAACTCCTTGATTAGGGTATTTTCTGCTTGATTATTTGCCTGATGTTAATAAGTAACCATCAGGTCTAATTGTGTAGTTGAATTTGCTCTGATCGGGATGCAGGGATCAACTGGAAATATGTTTTCCACTAAACTGGAAAGTACCCACAGTAGTTTTCCAACAACTCATACAATAGCAGGATGGAAATGAAACAACCCAAAGGACCCAAGCGAGGCAGATAAGCTGACAGGCTCCCGGCGCATCAAGGCTCTGACTTGGCGCATTCAGCATGTCACCTGAGCACAAAGCTGTACTTCTCTGTAGCAAAGAGGATTTATAGCAGTGGCAATGGGAGCAGGACATGGCCCAAGTCATGTCAACATCTCAAGGCAGGATTAACTGTGCAATCACCACTCGCCCTGCCCTGCCTGGACATTGAGCCAGGCTTTTCAAGCTATTGCAAGGCAGAGCTGTGATGGCAGTAGGAGCAGATAGAGCATGTTTTCACCCTAGTCTTACTGTGATAGGTTTGATTCCCCCACTTGCTCAGGCACCTCAGGTAGACTAGACGCTCTGTACAAGGGGCAGTGACAGGATCTACCTCTGATTACATCCCAAAGCCAGCAATAAAGAAGCAGGGTGGGAAGTACCTTTCCCCTTCCCTAGGCCCAGGTCCAGTGTCATTATAACCTCTGATTACTACACATCTGTCACCATAGTGATTTACATTGTCTACTCTGCATGCGGAAACATTTTATCACCCTCCAATCACCAGTAAAGCAAGCAGGTTCTATTCTATCAGTACCACACTCCCTAAAAGCCTCCACTGACTTTTTAAAATTATGCCAGATGAAATTCTATCACCTTGTTGTACAACTTGCTATTAATTAGTGCAAAGTAGCAATAGCGCTGACAAAGAAATAACTAGAGTTGCACAATTGTATGCAGCATCCTTCGGCACAGTGGAAGAGTTTAAGTCAGAAATAACCTTTTTATGCAATTTAGGTAAATCGAACGATATGGATTGAGGATCGCTGGGTTAGTGTCAGAAGTTGGAGAGGCAAAGCAAGAGAATAGTTGTAGGCGAAAAAAAGAGTTTTCCAAGAGAAATTAGATAAATTACATTTCTCCCACACACACACAAACACACACACATGCACACACACAAAATTAGAAGGTAAAATTCAGCAATAGCAATAGCACTTAGACTTATATACCGCTTTACAGTGCTTTACAGCCCTCTCTAAGCAGTTTACAGAGTCAGTGTATTGCCCCCAACAATCTGGGTCCCCATTTTACCCACCTCGGAAGGATGGAAGGCTGAATAAACCTTGAGCCTGGTGAGATTTGAACTGCCAAATTGCAGGCAGCCGGCAGGCAGCAGAAGTAGCCAGCAGCAGTGGTGGTATTCAGCCGGTTCTATCCAGTTCGGGTGAAGTGGTAGCAGCGGCCGTAGGAGGCTCCACCCACCCACCCGGACATCATCACGTCCTGTTTTTGACGCTCTGCGCATGTGCAGAAGGTCCTGCACATGTGCAGAGGTGTCATGTGCGAGCCCTCACATTTGAGAACCGGTAGCGAAAGTAAGTGAATACCACCCCTGGCCTGCAGTACTGTACTCTAACCACTGCGCCACTGTGGCAATGCTTTATTTGTCAGCAGACAATTTCTGTTTCCAAGGAATCAGCATTACAGCACCATATCATGATGTATTGATAAAATAACATGCAATCACTGGAAAAACATCTATTTTGTTACTTAAAACAGCATTTGCCAAACAACAAAAGTCCCCCCCCCAATATTAACAAGTCTAGTAAAGATTCAATAACAGCAAGTTTTGCAAAAAGTGAAGTGATAGCTATACCTCTTGTTTGCCAATACAAGCAGGTGCTTCCAGCTTTACAGATTTTAGAGATATAAAGAAAAGAACCAACTGATTCAAATAGAAAAGACTTTGAAGCATTTTATTTGTTTGTTTGTTTGTGTGTTTATCAAATTTAGAAACTGTCCATCTCCCTCACAGAGGGAAGGAGTTGCTAATAACAAATTATAGATACTTTAGGTAACATATTACATGTAGTGTTATTACACGTAGTGTGACATATTACATGTAGTGATCTTGGCCCAAAACTCAACTGGAATGGAAAACTAGTATAAGGCATCAGCCATGCCTATCACCCTCATAATGCTTTGGCTTGCCCCAATCCCCCCTCCCCAAAGACAGAACAGATGGGCTACTTTCAGAATCTCTATTGGGTCCACAGGTATGGCACATCCTTCTCCAGGAACAGCCCAAACAGGTCCAAAACCAAGTCCAGCTTCAACCCAGACACTTCTCTGATTTATAACATTTTGTACAGCCAGATCACTATGAGGAGAGTCCATCCATGGCTGCTGATTTCTTCACTATCCTACTTTAGAAATTTTGGGTTGTATACAAGGCTGGTGGAATACTAGATTTCTACAAGGTTCACAGGAACACATTCCCAAGTTACTCAATAGTTCTGATTCCTGGTACTAGGAATATTTGGAGGCATACATATGTGAACAATTTTTCTCAGCTATGAAAATTAACACATCTTTACTAAGGTTAAACTACTGAATATTTGCAATTAACACTGAAGTCAATTTTGTCGCAGGATATAAAACCCAATGCTTTTTCAGTAAGAATGGTAATGAATATTTTTTTTATTTCTGTCTATATTTTTAATTTTATACTCTATAAATTCCTTGAGACCACGTGTAAATGAAGCCACAGAAAATATTATTGTAGTTATTGTTTTATTAATTTAATTAGGCGCTGAAATAGACCGGAGAGACTGATGGCCTGTGGATAAAGGCCCTGTCCATCATACCTGGCTAGCTTAATTCAATCAGTGATCAAGAAAAGATAAACAAATAACTTTGTGTATGAATTATTCATGCTACATTTGTGTTTTGCTCACTCATAATGTTATAATTCCGTTTCATCAGTACTCACTGACTTTTAAACAATCTGCATGAAAACTTACACAAAGGGTCCAATGCACATTAAGAGAGTTTATAATGTTTTGTTAGAAAGAGACTCAGAAAATGAGCTAGTTAAAGATTGTATGATTAAATGGGCACAAAATTTCTCTCAACCAGTTATGTTGGAAACATGGGAAAAAATATGGGTTCAGAACGTTAAATTTACACAGTCACAAAATTTACGAGAAAATTTTTATAAAATGTTTTATAGATGGCACTTAGACCCCAAGAAATTGTCTTGCATGTACCCTAATGTGCAGCCAAAATGCTGGAGATGTGATTGTTTAGATGCTACATATTATCACATCTGGTGGACCTGCAGGAAAGTGAGGGCTTTTTGGATAAAAATCTGGTGGGTTATGCAAAATGTTTTAAAGAAAAAAATACAATTTTCTCCGCAATTTTTTTTATTGGGTATAGTTAAAGACTTTACACTGGGTGAAACTAAATTGATTTTGTATATGGTGACAGCAGCTAGGTTGTTGATTGCCCAACATTGGAAGAGTGATGTTTTACCGACGGTTGATCAATGGACCCAGAAGATGGCTGGATTTGCAGAAATGGCAAAGGTTTCAGCTTTTTTAAAAGATCAGACGCATGAGAAGTATATACAGGAATGGAAATTATGGATTGAGTATGTACAGAATAAGTATCAGACTAGAAAATATTATATCGCTTTTAGCTGAGATGACTATGTTAGTATGTCAGTAAATATAGAAAAAAGATATGGAAGTTTGAATAACATATATATTGTTTGGGAATATTAATATTGCATATAATGGAAGTCAAGGGGGGGAGGGAAGAGGGAGGAGGGGGAGGGTTAGGGTGGGGATGGGAAGGATTTATATATTCTTTTTACATGTACTCTACAATCTGTGGCTAGGGAGGGGGGGGGGAAAAGGGGGAAAAATTTGTATTGTTAAAACTTTTTCAATAAAAAAAAAAAAAAACTTACACAAAGGCTGCTTGCTTGTTGCAATGTGTTTTCTGGCATGCTTTTCCTGGATGTTACAGTTTTAGATGTCCAATTTGATTAGCAGGCTCTGATGTTCCCTTGGAATGGCACAATGACCCAGGCACTTAATTTAGTCCCTTCCAAAATGCGCCTGACCCCATCCTAGAAGTATGGCAGCAATGAAAGACAAGAGCAAATGTCAAAAGACTTGTGATGAGAATAAATTTTCCTCTTTTGTGAAAGAGGAAGGGCTATAGAAGGGCTGTAGGAAAATTTAAGCATGGCAGGAAAAGGAAAAGCTAGGCCCTGATTAAAGAGAGACACAGCAAAGGCAAAGACCCAGTCTTTCGATGAAAACAGTGGGGTGGTGAGGAGTGACCAAAATGCAGAAGCAAGTGGATTCTTCTGGATACTTTCAGTGGTGGGATTCAGAGAGTTCGCACCACTTCGGGAGAACCGGTTGTTAACTTTCTGAGCAGTTTAGCAAACTGGTTGTTGGAAGAAATCATTAGGGCAGAGAACCGGTTGTTAAATTACTTGAATCCCACCACTGGATACTTTGCAAATAAAATTACTAGTGTCAGTGTGAACAAGGACACTACTATTTTAATGGATGTAACTAGAATGCTATTTAAGTATGTCATTGTAGATACCCCTGTACCAGCTGCTTGGAGAATTACCAGTAAATTTCACCACTTGATCTCTGACCTGCGAAATAAGTCATAAATAGAACATGTATGAACAGCAGAGATTATTACTTCTAAGGCCATGCAGGTCTTAGTAGTTTGGTCTCATAAAGGCAGTGGTGGGATTCAGCCAGTTTGCACCACTTCGGGAGAACCGGTTGTTAACTTTCTGAACAGTTTGGTGAACTGGTTGTTGGAAGAAATCATTAGGGCAGAGAACCGGTTGTTAAATTACTTGAATCCCACCACTGCATAAAGGTGTAGATTTCATGTATACCTGGAGGAAAATGATACGGTTGCTAAATCATGCCAAAAACCTCCTTGAGATTTAATCCAAAGGACTACACAGCCCTTATTACTGCTTCCTTCAGGCAAGGATAAATTCCTATTAGCTAGAAGAAAGCAGTGGTGAGATTACCTCCAATGAAACCTGAATTAAATACAGTGGTTACTGCTTAGAACTGCATTTTTATGCAGGTTGGGAAGAAAGAAGATGTAGTCCAACATATAACGAAGTGATGGCTTTTTGGGGGGGAGGGGAGACTGATTAAGAAAGCTGTCCAAATGCAACCTTTGTCATGTTCCATGTAGCTGATAAACCAAAGAAACAAGTACCATAATTTCAGAAAGATGTCTTTAATGTTAGTCTGAAGTAAAAACATAATCTTTAATCCTGTCAAAGTAAATTCCTCATTACATGGTGAGTTAAGTGGGGCAGAGTCTCTAAAATGGCTGTCACATGGCTCTCACGTCTGGACTATATTATCTCTTTACAACTAAACTATTTTCCTCATCCATCTCCTTGCCCCCATCTCTCCCACAACAGTAAACCTGTTTCCTCAAACAGTGGAAAAGATTAAATCCTTGCAGCTCTTCAATCCAAATTTCAGCCACGCTATATAGTCCAACTAATCTTCTGGAATCTTCCTGAATCAGAATCATTATAATTCTTCCCCAGATATTGAGGCTGTCATTATCTAACTATGTTTCAGATGAACGCTGATGAATTCATTCTTAATCCGGGGATTTGAACAGAACAAATGCATTCATTTTTCTCTAACTTAACATTCAGCTTATGTTTGTGAATTCCAATGGGCCAGGACATTAGCAAGAAACTTCCAGTATTTCCCCCGCTGCCAGCGCATCAGTGATCATGCATGCTCTGTTCAAGATGTAACGGCAGCAAAGCCTACACATTGTCAGGATAGCAGAGAGATGCTTTCAAATTAAATGGCCTGAGATTTGGTATTTAAAACCGTTTCCACAGGAGCTGTGGTAGACAGTCCAAAGGCTTTTTACTTGGAGCCTTATATTATAGTGGCATGGTATAAGATATAAGTAGGAACAGTATACTCTGAATGGCACAATTAAGTAGTTGGCATTGCGTTCAGAAACATCTGCATAGGGCATGGACCAGACTCTGCAGGCCCAGATGGTAGATTCTGCATAAGATTGTGGAGAATAATAAAATCCTATGGGACTTCCAGATCCAGACAGACAGCCAAATACTGGCCAATCAACTAGACATTGTGATAATAGACAAGAACCAGAAGTCAGTGGCAGTGATGGAAGTTGCAGTACCAAGTGAAGCAACATCAGGGAGGAATGATGAGCATTTCTTCTTATCAATCAAGCAGAAGCAGTATGCTCCGTCCCATATTTGAATAGACCAGATTGCCCTGATAAAAAAACAATCAGGGAGGAATACGTGAAGCAGGAGAAGTACCAGGGACTGATAGAGGAACTAGAGAGTATGTGGGAAGTAAAGGTCCCAATGGTAGAAAAAGCACTTGGGGATTGACTCATAAACTAGAAGAGTGGCGCCAACAGATCCCAGGAACAATGTCAGAGCTCTCTGTCCAGAGGAGTGCAGTTCTAGGAACAGCTAAGATACTGTGCAGGATCCTCAAACTCCCAGGCCTCTGGTAGAGGACACAAGGTTGAGGAAGACACATGCCATCCATAGGGGTCAGAAGGGAATTTTTTAAACACACACACATACACCACCCCTCCGTTTCCTTCCAAAATAATGCCCCACCCAATGGTAAATTAGTCGCAAGGTTCACCAACCTTTCGGACCTCAGGGACCACTAGATTCTTAATTTTAAATCCCGCAGACCACTAATATGAATTTTTTTAAAAGATAAATAGTATTTAGTGCAACATGTGGAAGAGCTCTGGTGGCTCAGTGGACTAAGGCAGTTATTAACATCCACTTACATCTGCTGCCTGCAATTACTGCAAGTTCAAATCCCACCAGGCTCAAGGACGACTCAGCCTTCCATCCTTTCTAAGGTAGGTAAAATGAGGACCCAGATTATGGGGGCAATAAGCTGACTTTGTATAAATATACAAAAGTATGAAGGCATTTAAAAGTATTAACGCATTGTAAACCGCCCTGAGTCTTCGGAGAAGGGCAGCATATAAATCAAATTTAAAAAATAAAATTAAAAAAATTAAAAATGCAAATAATTTTTCGGCGGACCACCAAAATTTTCTCACGGACCACCAGTGGTCCATGGACCACCAGTTGGTAACCACTGGATTAGTGTACCCTCCAAACCTAGAAAAAACTACAAATAAATAAAAAAAATAAAACTACTGTCTTTGCAATGTTATACTCTGTTACTGGCCCTTCGGTGTCATGATGGTTTAATTTTGGACAATATTCAGTGCTAGAGTGAAAAGAAGAACACCTTGCTCAGAAGCAGAGCATAAGCTTTGCCTGCAAAAAGCTTCAAGTTCAGTCCTTGGAGCACGAAACATTTCAGAAGCACGCCACTCCTAGTATTCATACATGTACTGAACCTGAGCGGAAGGTGGTATACCAGAACAAGAACCAAGCAGCAAGCGAGCTAAATAGCACCATCATCAGATTTTTCAGTACAAGCACATCCTGTGCCATAACACCAACATGGCATTCATTGACAACTTCCAACCATTCATGATAATTTTAAGGCAACCGTATAACAGTTGGCTGAGCAACATCAGTGCCATTTCCTTTCACTGACAAAGATGAAATGTTGATTTTCATTTTAGCACACCACGTTTGTTGCTCTAGGGTAAAACAGAAGGTTGCCTTGTGGTTATCCTGCTATGCAAACAGTATTAATAGAGAAAGAACGAAGAACACATAGAGACAACATTCTGTTCTCCATATGGTAAGGCTCAAAAGCTGAGATGGATTGCCTCCCTAGCATAGCTTCATCGTACGGCTAGGCTATCGTTTTGTAAAATTTAATAAAAGCACAATAAGTACCACCAAGAACATTTGCTCTGTCAGGGGCAGCCGATAACATTCAAGAATTTTTGAGAAGGTTCTTGCCATTCGTAGCCTGCTTTTGAAGGCTGAATGCAACATAGGGTGTCAGAGACGATGTTGTCCATCAATCTCATCATTCTGCAGCAGCTTTTATGAAGGGAAAATCATGCTCTGAAATGCTGTTCCAAAAGCAGCCCTGTTTATTCTAATCACACCTCATTGCTGCCAAGTTTAGAGCTATAGGAGGGGAAAGCGCTGAATCAGAAAAGGCACAGGAGGCAGGCAGAGCAATCTCTGCTGCAGGGTTGTGGGAATTCTGCAGCAGATTTTATTCATTCACCTCCAGCCTCCCAGTAATAACATGGCTGTTTAGAATCTTCTCTGAGCTTCAGGGGAGAAAGAAAAGTAAGTACTGTATTCCCAGAAACCCTGATTTATTACTGAACTGCATAACCATGAGAAACTAGCTTCCTACCAATTCATTAATCAGCTTAAATCCATAAAGGTAGCTCTTCCGTTAGCCTTAGTCAGATTGCGCTCGTAGCACACACACACACACACACACACACACACACACAATCTTCTTGTGAAAATGAGATTTTAGATTCTGACAGACTATATGAGCAAACTATCCCAATGCTTACTTTGAACACAGGATGGTTTTCAAAACCTAGGAAAATGCTATTTGATCTTTTAGCCAAAATGAACTGTAGCATTGCTTCTTATCAAGCCAGGTTCCACTTAGATCAGTGTTTGTCAACCTTGGCAACTTTCAGATGTTGTCTGAAAATGTAATACATTTTATTTGAACAAAATGTTACAATCAATGTGGCAATAATATATTTTGTATGGTACAACAAACACAGCAATTGTCAAAATGAACCTCTGAATGATTTTCCCACAACCTTGGGGTTCCAGAGAAACCAGTTTGAATATTGCAAGTCTAGATAAATGAAGCAGAGGAGAGGTGGAAAGTAGGACAACAGGTGATTTTTCTCTATTCCATACCATAGATGGGCTGACATAGCCCCTCAAAAAGAAATAAAAATTAGCTACAAAAGAGAAAAGTCACAGGGCCACGTGGTTGTTAACACGGCATATTGTCTAGTGTGCAATACATTTGCTTGCAAGTCAGAAGCTAAATACAAATCTGATTCTTTTGAAGCACACTTGATATGGAACTGCTGAAATGGGCAAGGAATATGTTAGCCATATCCTACTTCCACCTTCTGAGAGAGATTGCAAAGAACAGCCATTTCTGGAAGCAGTTATTCCTGGGAAGATGGAAAAGGGCTCCCTGTTTAATTCCCATTGATTGGATTTAGAAAGTGTATGTGCCCCCTATTCATTTAATGGTGCTGGGTGTTTTATTAAAATAAGGGGGTGGGAACTGCATTAACAACAAGAAAATATAAAATACTAAAAACTGAAACGATAACATGAAAACATGAAAAGGCCTAAGTGAATGACAACCCTCCTAAATTGTAACAAAGAAGGTTAATTCCAGCGACATGTTTTTTCATAAAATGATCATAGAAAAAGTGAAAGGAAGAGATCAGGGGTGAAATCCAGCAAGTTCTGACAGGTTCTGGAGAACCGGTAGCAGAAATTATGAGCAGTTTGAAGAATCGGTAGCGGAAATTTTGAGTAGTTTGGAGAACTGGCAAATGCCACCTCTGGATGGCCCCAGAGTGCGTTGGGAATGGAGATTTTGCAGTATCCTTCCCATGCCACACCCACCAAGCCACATCACACCCACCAAGCCACGCCCACAGAACCAGTAGTAAAAAAATTTGGATTTCATCACTGGAACATATGATATCAAGAACATTTATAGCAAAATCAGCAACAGGAGTCCTACTGCTGACCTCAGAGTACAGAATGAACTGCGCAGAATTACAGTAGATCTTAAAATCTTAGATGTTGGCTGGGGGTAGTTTTACGCTGTCCCCATTTCAGCTTCCCAGTTCCCCAAAAGCAATCGTGATCATCTTCATTGTTTCTTGGACAATTCACTCTCCTGAATCCTGAAGGAACCTCAATCAGTGTTCCCTGCAGCTGACCAATAGGAGAGGGAAGAAACAGCATTCAGAGTCCTTCATCCTTGTCAAGTTTTTAGATCATACTGTGGGCTTTATTCTCTCCCCCCCCCCCAGTTAGAAAGGTTATTATAGAGGAATAGCTGCAAAGCTGTACAGGCACTTTCTTCTCTCTTTCAAGTCATGTGTGATGCTTTGATGGCTCTTCTTCGGTGGAGGACTAAGACCCCCGGGGGCAAAGTGATAGGAGAGCTCCTGCCAATCGAAAGCTGGCCCTCCCACATCCTGTTCAACCTTCAGCGTTTCAAAAGGAGAATGGCTTAAAGTTCTGTTTGAGACGCATTGCAGCTTATCCAGAAATAAATCAGCTCAGTTGCAAATAAAGTCAATGAGATATGATTATACACCAGTCACGCCAATCTGGTACTGATTTTGGATTAGCTGAACAGACTTCGGTGGAAACGTCTTGAGTTTAGACATTGTGCTAAGTTATAGCTAATTTTATGATTTTACTGAATAAGCCACAGCTAGCACGACATATTAAGCTATGATTTACATACTAACAGTTACAGTTACCTTGGTTTTCACAACACAATAAACCCAAACTAAACAAAGCACAATATGATTAAAGCACAGAATGCCATAGGAGAAGAAGGGGAAACAAATGATGATATATGTCATGCTTTATGTCTATGGAGATTCTCAGTCATCCAGGTCATGGTTGTCCCAAAGGTGCTTTTTCAAGAGGCAACTGGACTTTCTTGTTTTGCTTTGAAGACATTTCATTTCTCATCCAAGAAGTTTATTCAGCTCTCCCCACCATCCAGTCAGAGCTGAAGAAGCTTCTTGGATGAGAAGCAAAACGTCTTCAAAGCAAAACAAGAAAGTCCAGTTACCTCTTGAAAAAGCACCTTTGGGACATATCAAGCTTTACTTTTATGTGGCTGTTTCAAATGTTAGGACACCGGGACGCACTTGCATTATGTGAGCAATGATACCATGATGCCTGTGTCATCATTTTGATGTCATTGCAGCTTGTTACCGATGCCTGTTCTACAGAGTGTGAACTTGGCTGTCTTCCCATGCCAAGGATACACCACAGAAGGTGAGAGCTCTTGGAAATTCAGTTGCTGGAGACAGACAAGTGTGTTTGTGATGGGAACATGATGAGATCTGCCTGTTTAGTAGAAAGCAGGGCTTCATCGTCATCTATAGAATGGCAAGGGGGGGAACAAATTACTACCCATACATGTGCATCGTGTAGTGGTGGGTTCCTCCCGGTTCAGCCCGGTTCCGCCAAGCCGGTAGCAGTGACGATATGACATCACCGAACCGGTTCTGCCCCCCCCCCCCCCTTATTCTTACCTTTTATTTGGCCCCACCCCCAATCTATTGCTGACTCCTGAGTTCTAGCTGATCGGCTTGAAAGAAAAAAAAACTGTTTAAACTGTTGCCGCGGGGCTTCAAAGGGCCGCCCTACAGTTGATCTATGTTAAAAGGCAGTGTGGTGGTAGACTGGTGCCTCCAAAAACAAATGGGTAGGCTGGTGCCTCCAAAAACAAATGAGTAGACCGGTGCCTGCAAAAATAAATGGGTAGACCAGTGCCTCCAAAAACAAATGTGTAGATCAGTACAGCTCTGCAAGCAGTTAAAACCCTGGTAGACCAGTACCTCTGCTAAATCCTAAAGAATTGTCACATGACCATCAAGCCATGCCCACAAAATAAGTCACACCCACAGAACCGGTAGTAAAAAAATTTAGAGCCCACCCCTGGCATCGTGATATCATTATGCAAAAGATGCAACTTATGTTTTTCAACCAGATTTTCTGTTTAAAGCACATGATTGGATCATATGTGCCATGACTTCATGAATGCCAAGATTGTCATTTTGATGCCACTGTAAATTAGTTATAGATGCCTGCGATTGTGATTGCCACCCAAAAATAACAAATTCAGTCCTATTCCTATAACTGCAATTTGATCTCCCCAATGTTGTCAGCCTTGAGACTCTTATGGGAAACATCTCCTTGAACTGGGAAAAAAAAGGTCTGTATTGTTGTGCATACACGAATTGTGTGTGTCTGTGTGTAATATTTTGTCCCATGTGCATACTTTTCATTTGCTTTCATAGGATTCTTCTGCTGTGTAGTTACTAATTAATTCAGATTGACTCTATCCTGTATCTATATATTTGAGTCTACCAACATTTTGTTGCATTCAGCCTTATCCACAGTGAATCAATGCATGAATGATGGAATTGTTTGCATTGTTTAGAAAAGAAGCTCCATTGCTTTTTTTTCATGCTTCAGGCTGTTCCGATTAATCATTTTAATCAGAAACAAATAAACTGCCCTTTATATTTTCAAAGCTGCTTATGGAAATTAAATATGCTGTTCACAGTTTTTTGCTATCTAGAAGAAAGAGCTACAGTGACAAAGCTTCTTTTCTACATGTGAGCAGGAAATGTCACCATTCTTAGCAATAGTCCTAATCTTCACTGTCCACACACAGCCAATCCAATGTAAAGATAAAGGTGCCTTTTGGGGGAAAATAACAGTAACCAAGCAACTTCTACAATACTCTAAGCAAATTTATTTTAAATGCTTTGTTTATTGAATGCATAGGAGTGACCCCCCCTCGGGTTTTGTGAGTTGCAAGAAAAACCCAAGGAAAAGGAATCCAAGATAGAGGTCATTAGAGTTTCAACATAGTCCATGAAACAGCAAACCTGGTATGTTAGATTTCTGTATGTAAAAGTGGCAGCAGGTACATGTTCTCTATCTGAGATTTTATAGCCAACTGAATCATGTGAACATGGCACCAATATCAATACCATGATGTGAGAAAGTTGTGTTTATACAGTATGTCAAATATCCCAAATCCAGTGCTGGATGTTTTCAGTCCAAAGGTAACATACGTCCAGGGGTGAAATACTCCTGATTTGGACTGGATCGCCCGATCTGGTAGTGATGGTGGCGGGTGGTTCGGAGAACTGATAACAAAAATCCCTGTCTCCTCCCCCCCCCATGCCCAGCTGAGCCTCACAATCATCAGAGACTTTTTTTAATTTTTAAAAGCATTTTTTCTGCAACCTCTTCGGCCCAAAAATGCTTTTAAAAGTAAAAAAAAAAGCCTCTGATGATCGCACAGCTCAGCGGGGATCATCAGAGGCTTTTAAAAGCATTTTTGTAGAAAAAAATGTTTTTAAAAGAAAAAAATGCCTCTGACGATCAGGCAACTCAGCTGGGATCATCAGAGGCTTTTTAAAAGCATCTTTTTTACAACCTCTTCAGCCAAAGAGGTTGTAAAAAAAAAAGTTTTAAAAGTTTTTTTAAAGTTGGCCACGCCCACTCAGTCACATTACCCCACCACCACCAAGCCATGCCCACAGAACCAGTAATAACAAATTTTACATTTCACTACTGCATACGTCTAAGAAAGAAGAGCTCTGTCTGAGATGCAGGGGAGATGCTTTCTTTCAGAACAGAAAATCACTGCTACAATGGATTTGCATAACAGAAGAAACTATGGTTGGTTGACTAATCAAAGACTATGATTTATCAACCCCATTGGCTGGATTCACAAGCTCGATGCAATATGCGAATCTAGATAAATGATTCTCAACCTTGGCAACGTTCAAATTCCACAGCCATTCTTGCCAGAATTTGAACATTCAAAGTTAAAGAGCTACTTATAATAGGTCCTCATAGTTGTAGCCATCACGGTGTCCCTTGGTCTTGTGATTGCGATTTGGGTGCTTGGCGACCAGCTTGCAATTACAACATCGCAGTGCCCCACCGTCACATGATCACCAATTTAAAACCTTCATTGCCAAGTTCTAACAAGCAAAGTGAATGGGAAAATGGGCAGGGGATCACAAATGACAATCATGTGACTATTGGGTGCCATATGGGAATTGCCTAACCACAGCAAACGGGACTGCTGGAACTGTTGCCATACATCGGTGCAGTCATCTGACATCATACCTTAAAACTATATCATTTAGTGACAGACTTCCTGGTCCCAACTATCAATTAGTAAGCGAGGGCTACCTGTAGCTTCATTTTATCTGAGCCTGGCTCTGCACAATGTTCTAGATTTTTGTCGGGTATTTAAACCCAAGCTGGAATCACAACACTTCAGTCAATCTATGTTGTGGCCCATCAGCAGCCTGTGCAGCTGATAGCTGATTCCGAAAGCGAGGAGGCTGGTGTGGTGCTGCGCCAGCAGCCTGCACTCAAGTCAGACAATGAGGAGGCTGGAGAAGATGTGGTACCAGAGGCAGGGATTCAGCCAGGGCCTTCAGAATCTCCAGAAGCTCCCATAAGTGAAGAGGAAGAAGAGGAGGAGCCTCTTCTCGATGTACGGGCGTGCAGAGCTGCCAAAAGGCAGGAGTGACTCCTCAGTCTTCTTGAGAGTAAGGCTTGGGGCTAATTGGCCACTCTCTTAAGGAAGAAAGACGACTGAGGCAATTTGCAGGGAACAACTTCGTTCACTCTCCTTCGCGTCCTGATCTTAGTTCTCTTATCAGTTTCCTGCAAATTGCTTCTGGGCTTTCTGCCAACCATAGGAAGATTACGATTATTTATTCTTTGGATTCTTGTAGGCTGTTAAGAAAGTTAATTAACAGCCTTTGTTTGAAAAAGACTGATTTAATTTAGTAGAGTAAGGTTTGTACAGACTTTGTGTGTGCTGCGTTCTTTGGGGTTCGTAGCTGGGGCAGAGCAATCTAAGGCTCTCCACCAAAGACTGTGTAGCTAAATATTGGCAACCAAAAAGGCTTGTTTCATAAGAATCTGAAGGTTATCATGCCATGCAGCCACCATTTGGCATTTATGGAAAATTATATGAAAATCTCTTATATGTCTCCACTTCAAATTCCAATTAAAGAGACATAGTAAATATGACTCTGTGATCAAAGAGCTATGTAAGATTGGTAGTGGATGGTGGTGGCTTAGGATAGCAGTCTGAGTTCATTAAGTGAATTTGATGGCTTAGTATATCATAAGATTATAGCCTAAATGTCAGTTTGTGAGCTGTAATTAAAGGCCTAAAAACACTGGCTTAATATGTTGCCATAATGGGGTTTTTTTTAGTTTTAATATTTGTTGTATAAATCAGTAGTGGGTTTCAATTTTGGCCACTACCGGTTTGATTTGGGCGTGGGTGCTCTCTTACACGCGACACTTCTGCGCATGTGAGAGACGTCTGGGCCGGTGGGCGGAGCCTCCCACCGCCGCCGCTACCAGTTCGCCTGATCTGGGGCGAACCAGTAGCAACCCACCACTGGTGTAAATCTAGCCACTGGAGTTTATAAATTGAAGTATGCCTTTGTGTGTTATAGAAACCTAGCAAAATATGGTTTATTTTATAAATCATGGTTACATTTCTCTGGCAATGAAATGTTATATTCCCGTAATGCTAGTGTGAACCGAGATTTAAAACTGCATGCTTTTTCTATTTTATTCCATGCATATCCTGCTTGTCTTTTCAAACATGTACTCAGTTTTAACAATGCAGTAATATGCAGTAAAATACAGAATACAAAAAAAAAGTAGGAAAATATAAATTAAAATTAAGAATACAGTAAACATATACAGATTCTTCTTCTACTTTCATATGGATCTGGTTCTGATGTGTTATCTTTCTTAACCCTCAAAGCTTGGTTTTTAACATTTTATTATATAATATATACATTCATATTTTAATATATTTTACATAGTTACCTAATGAGGTAGGAAAGTAGAAGAGAGAAAAAGAAAGAAAGAAAGAAAGAAAGAAAGAAAGAAAGAAAGAAAGAAAGAAAGAAAGAAAGAAAGAAAGAAAGAGGGAGGGAGGGAGGGAGGAAAGGAAAAGGAAAAGGAAAAGGAAAAGGAAAAGGAAGAAAGAAAGAAAGAAAAAGAAAGAAAGAAAGAAAGAAAGAAAGAAAGAAAGAAAGAAAGAAAGAAAGATCTGCTGAGGTTTATTGAAGTTACTTGAAGCACTTCTACTCAAGCTCTACCTAAGCTTTTTAGCTCCTGAATAATTGTTTCTGTAGGTTTGCTCTCCTGGGTTTTAGTGCCAGCCTACAGTGCTTTTGGTTTTTGGTTTTTTGCTTCAGCTCCAGCTAATAACTGAATAAATTAAATGACAATTAAATAAATAGCATGTATCTTTCCTTGGCACAGGTGTTTAATTGATTTAAATTCTGATAACCTTAATGCTTCGTCACAGGCATTAAGCAGCTTCATCCATAGGGTTTTCTGCTACTATATGTTCATTTGTGATTTGAGGAAAGGTGAAAATGCTACCTAATCTGCTCAAATCATAACCTTCAATTTCATAACAGAATGGCACGGCAGGTAAGTATTCATAATATTTGCTGTAATTTACAGTTAGAGTTATCCGGATCAGGATAAAACTAATGTATGTTTTATATTGCCCAGTAAGACATTATCAGCAGAATCAGAGGGTGATAAAATCAAGTACAGTGATGGACGAAGTGTTGCAATGCAAGCTTAGTCCATTTTGTACGTGCATTGATATTGTACCCCCATTCAAAAGGGGGGTGTCTTGCATCATTTCCCCCACACATTGCATTTTTTTTTTATTCTGGTCTCTCCCATACGGATGTCACTAGGTATTATCTTAGTGTATTATTTTTCCAATGGATGTTAAAACACAAATCTGCATTTGCTCTCATTCACAACTTTTCCTAATGTGCAAAAGGAGCCTTGGTGGAGCAGCAGACTAAAGTGCTGTTAAGTAGCACTTAGCTGCCAGCTGCCTGCAATTACTGCATGTTCAAATGTCACCAGGCTCAAGGTTGACTCAGCCTTCCATCCTTCCGAGGTAGGTAAAATGAGGACCCGGATTGTGGGGGCAATAAGCTGACTTTGTATAAAAAAGAACATCGCTTAGGGGGGGCCAAAAGCCCTACTAAGCAGGTATATACAAAAAGTATGAAGGCTATTGCTTAATGCATTGTAAGCCACCCTGAGTCTCCAGAGAAGGGCTGCATATAAATCGAATCAATCAATCAATCAATCAATCAATCAATCAATCAATAAAATCTTTCTATGTTTGTCCTTCCTTCCTTCCTTCCTTCCTTCCTTCCTTCCTTCCTTCCTTCCCTCCCTCCCTCCCTCCCTCCTTGGTTCCTGGCAATTGTCTGGACAAGTCCCTGCAATTTTGCTGGCAAGATTTCAGAAGTGGTTTGCTTTGACCTTCTTCTTAAAATTGAGAGAGTGACTGGCCCAAGGTCACCCAGCTGGTTTTGTGCCTAAAGTGGGACCAGAATTCCAGATCTCATTTTCTAGCCTACTGCTCTAACCACTACCAAGCTGGCTCTCTCCTAATAAATACAGCTTTTATGTAGACAAGATGTCTTTGTTTTAAGATGTTTCCTAATAACAATCTCTTTAATGTAATGTTCTACCATGCAGGCTTGTAAAAAAATATCTAGTTTATTTTTTCCCCCTTCAGTCCTGCTTTCACTCTTTTCAGATGCATATTTCATCAACAAATGTACATATGTATTTTTTTTTCAACCGGAGATAAATATTAGTACATTCTGTTCGATTCTGCTGTGCAACTACTGTTTTGAAGTCTATTTTATTCCGCCTTCAAGTCTCAGAGAAATCCATAGTGGGCATCTTATATATCAACCATTAGGATATGAAAATGATCATTTTGATTTGTGAATACGGAGTGTTATTTTGGAAGAAACAGGACTGAGAAAGACTCCTTCCCCAAACACAGATAAACAATTTTGTTTTCTTGACTTGTTTTCTTGATTTATCAATATGTTCACTTTAGAAAAATTATACTAAATTTAATGGGCTTTGGCTCTGATTAATAGCACAACCCCATGGACATATAACCTCTGATTTTTAGAAGATTGGGGCCTATTTATGAAGAAATCACCTCTCTGTGTTGTTGTCTTGCAAGATATCAATATCAATTTCACTGGTTTGCTGAAAAATCAATATGTCAAAGTCAATTTGGTTCAGAGCTGAACAGCTTTAAAATTAGCATTGGCAATCTGAGCCTCCATGATGGCCATCCAGGTGATGGTAGATAGCATGAATAGCAGGGAACAGCTCTAATGCAAAGTTTCTTTGACAGCCTTCTCCAAGATGGAGGTCAGATCCCAGTCAATATTTGAAGCATATATTTGATGCAGCAGCTTTGAGGAGATTTCATTTATGTATTTACAGCCCTACCTGCCTCTGTTCCAGTGGTAGATTTCAAATTTTTTTACTACCAGTTCTGTGGGTGTGGCTTGGTGGGCGTGGCATGGCTTGGTGGGCATAGCAGGATACTGTAAAATCTCCTTTCCCACTCCACTCTAGGGGAAGGATACTGCAAAATTCCCATTTCAACCCAACCACCTGGGACTTGGGAGGCAGAGAAAAGATGTGGGCAAGGCCAGTCAGAATTTTTACTACCGGTTCTCCGAACTATTCAAAATTTCCACTACTGGTTCTCCAGAACTAGTCAGAACCTGCTGAAACCCACCTCTGCTCTGTTCCCCTAAATACCTGCATCACCATTTTAGAAGTGATAGTCCATAATGCTGCAGCGATATGTTCTTTTACCCTCACCGCTTTCTCATGAATTTGAAAACCCAGAGTGAAAACCTCTCTGATCACACTCCAAAAATAGCAACCTCAAAATTATATTTGTGCACAGACTCTATGCACAAAGTCCCCATATAGGAACGAGCAACCTCCAGACTGAGAGCCTCTTCAGTCCATTCCCCACTTGGAAAACATGTTTCGATATGTTTGCAGCAAAATGCCAAGACGTAAAGGAACAATTTCCCACCTCCAAAGGAAGTGGATGTAAAAAGGCAACACAGTCAAGCTTTTTAAAAGTTTACCACATCCAAGGAATCAATCCCTTCATAACATATCATTTCCTGTCCTGGAAATTCTTGACCACCTGCATGAAGGGATGAGGTTGCTGCATCATCTCTTCACCCTATAAGTCTTTGACTGCCTCCCCAAAATTAATTTAAAAGAAATTAGGGAAGGCATACGGAGCATTGCATTTGGAATTCTGTTCCACACATACGACCAGGAAGGAAAAGTGGGGAGACTCGGAATGAAAGACCCACAGATGAATGGAGTACTGAGCTTCTTCGTGCAATTTCTTTCTAGCATTTCTTTGGATTGGAAAAATAAATAAAGAGAGCAATCATAGAGCTTGTCCATTGCATCCTGCTTCACTGCTGATAAATCCAGAAATAAATATGAGACATTCTCCACTTCCGTACCTATATCCAGTTTGGAAGATGGCATTGGCAGTCAGCCTTCTCCTTAGAGAGATTCTCTGTTTAGGAAATCAGGTAAGTCTCTCTCTTGGGCAAAACATCAGTCCCACTGTTGTGGTTACCATCTTGACTTTTATTTTTTAACCATCCCCGTGGAAGTTCCTGATAACAGGAAATCCTTCAGACCAGGATTGGCTGCAAAATTGCAAAAAAGTATAAATGGATTACCAAAATGCCCAAAGGGAGAAGAATCTAGCAGTACATTTCATGCCATTCTGCCTGGAAATTGTTTCATCAGTTTATTTCTCTTTTTTTGTAGAATTACATTTGCTTACATTCAATAACTGGACCATTAATGCAGTCCAATTTCAGTGACTTAAAAATATTGTGAAGAGGAATAATACAACTTGCAAGTCATTAGACTACATTGGCAATGATCTGTTATATTTTCGCTGTCCAATCGCATGATTTTTTTCTGCATGAAAATGAAATTAACACAATCATTTATAGAATGGGTCGTATTTCAAACTCAATTTCTTAAAATGTCAGCTAAGCAGCAGTTCACTATTTTTTGCCACAAACCAAGATCTTTTGTTTTTTGGGGTGGGGAGGGTCCTTTTTTTTAAAAAAAGAAAAATTGATTTATATGCCGCCCTTCTCCGGAGACTCAGGGCGGCTTACAATGCGCTAAGCAATAGCCTTCATACTTTTGTATATTTTATACAAAGTCAGCTTATTGCCCCCACAAACTGGGTCCTCAATTTACCTACCTTAGAAAGGATGGAAGGCTGAGTCAACCTTGAGCCTGGTGAGATTTGAACCTGCAATAATTGCAGGCAGCTGGTATTAATAACAGGGTGCTTTAAACCACTGTGCTACCAAGGCTCTTTAAAGCCTGAATTGAATAGAAATGCTATTTTCTATCTTGGGGCATCTTCACTCATAACATTTTCTACTTTGTAAAACAGTCATTCTTGAAAACAGGAAGGAGGATTATGCAAAAAGATATGGATAACAAGCCATGGCAGTAGTAAGATCACTAAATCATTGTATTATCAACTCTTTCTGTGGTATTTTTAGACTGGTATCAGGTTGTGGAACTTGCAGATCCACATTATTCTAGCAAGTCTGGACAGAATGAATGAAGATATCTCCATGAAAGTACAGCCAAAAAACCGTGGCAAAGACCAAAGGACCAGTGAGTACACTGGCTCTTCAGAACTTTTCCAGACAAGAAGAGGAGGGGAAATGGTTCATAGGTATTCTGAACAGCAGCTCCTCATGAGGAGACCAAAGCACAGTGGTTTTTCTGAGGGTTGGAGTGCCAGGAGATGATGCAATCAGCCACATTGCTTGCAACCATGGCTGAGCTTCTTAAAAGACGCTAAATCTTTCAAAGCTTCACTTTCTGATCACTTTTGGAAATTGCCTATAACCAGTGGTGGGTTGCTACCGGTTCACCCTGGATCAGGCAAACTGGTAGCGGTGGTGGCGGGAGGCTCTGCCCACCCTCCTGGAAGTCTCTCTGCATATGCAGAAGCAGTGCACATGCCCACGCGTCCATGACCGAACTGGTAGCGAACGAAATTGAAACCCACTACTGCCTATAACCATCTTAAAACTATTAGAGACCTTTGGAACGACAAGTTTGAAAAACCATGGGTGAGTTTAGCTTCAACTCTGAACAAAGGAAAATTAATTACTGAATTACTGAATTAAACTGAAGAACTTAAAGAATTTGAAGTAAACAACAACAAGCTAAGATTTTGAACTAAAGAAATTGCAAATGAATTAAGGGTCCAGTTAAATTTGGAATATTGACTTTTACAATAAGATTTTGGAATTAACTATGAAAAATGAATGCTTCTTATGGTAACAAGAGTTATTTTGGCTATCCTGGCTCATAACAAATGAATTTATTATTTTAGAAACTAGGAATACTAAAGAGAATATTAAATATTCTAAGTAGAAAGAAAAAAATAGAAATCAGCTTTACATATTGGCTACGTGAGATGTACAAAATGACTCAAGATGTTACAACATTGGAAACATAAAAGAAACTAGCTTAAGTTTTAAAAATTAAAGGGGAAGTACCAATGACAACCAAAAGAATGACCTGGAAATGGTTTCTGATTGGATCTACAAAAAAGTCTTGATGTGACAGAATGTACACCTGCAGAATCAGTAGTTAGGAATTTTGGCAGCACAGAAGTTTCCCAGCAAGGAGGCAGTAAATCTAATCAGAAAGAGGCTGAGATTAAGAGACTGCACAATCCAAAACTAACTGAGGGAATGAGGAAGAAGTTCAGGGAAGCCACACCCTAGAATCTCTTAGGATATAATTAGTAGATTATAGGGGGTCTTCAACCTCTGGGCCAGGGACCACCACCAATCCACAATGTGGCAGAAACTGGGTCACACAAACAAATGAAGCCCCATCTGTGCAACCCTACGCTCCCTGGTCCACGGAAAAAACCTCTCTCCATGGAACCAATCCCTGGAGCCAAAAAAGTTGGGGCCTGCTGGGTTATAGCTTTAGTTTGGCAAGAATTTATCCATTAAGAGCAAGGGCATAAAGGATTGAACTCAACTGGATTTCATTTTGTTGCTTTGAGCTTGGGGCTTGACACTTGCTAAATCATTGAAGAAGTCTATGCAGTGAGATAAAGAAGAATTGTAGAGAAATCAAATTCTATGACAATATTAAATGAACTAGAATTTAAGACAGTTAAAAATGAAAGGAAAATAAAGTTGATTTCTTTGATCAAGGTTAAAATAATATATTTATTTGCAAAGTTCTGGCAGCCCTTTATGGTCTTTCTGCTGGTGCTGGGATTAAAAAATTGATGTTTTATAGTTTATAGCTAAAGATTGGGATAAAGGAAGAGAGATAGTTTTATAATCTTAATGGGGAAAGAGTTACTAAATGTCTGTATACATGTAATGAAAGTTGGAAGTCTCTTCTTTATATATTTCCTTTCTTTTTCTTTACCATATTCTTTTTATTGCATTTTACTATATATTTTTCTTACTATTTTTTAAAGTTTAGTTTATATTCATTTTTACTATTGTAATTAAAACCATTAATTAAAAAAGTATGTATAAAGGTCACAGCTCAATGATAGAGCACATACTCTGTATGTAGAAAAACCAAGATTCTAATCCTGGCACAGTGGTGGGTTTCAAATTTTTTTACTACTGGTTCTGTGGGTGTGGCTTGGTAGGCGTGGCATGGTTTGGTGGGCATGGCAGGGGAAGGATACTGCAAAATCCCCATTTTCTCCTGATCAGCTGTGACTCAGGAGGCAGAGAATAGATGGGGGCAGGGCCAGTTAGAGGTGGTTTTTACCAGTTCTCCAAACTACTCAAAATTTCTGCTACAATTTCTGCACAAACTGAGGTATTTAAGATTATCAGCTTTTTACTCTTATGTAAACTGCATGGTGCATATAGCCATTAGTAGCTCATCCTCCAACTATTTGCCTAATCCCCCTTTACCAACATATGGATTGATGACCATTCCCATAGCTAAAAATACTAAACTCTCGTAGTAGTATTGAAAAGGAATTCTATCTGTGTGACTAGGGCTTCTGCTGTCAGTTACAAAGGAAATGCCTTATGCCACCAGGCTTGAAATCATGGGCTTGGACAACTATGGTCTGATTTAAGCGTAGTACACAAAATTATCTGCTACAATGTCCTGCCTGTCAATGACTACTTCAGCTTTAACCATAATAATACACGAGCACACAATAGATAGAAACTCAAGGTAAACCACTCCAAACTCGATTGCAGAAAATATGACTTCAGCAACAGAGTGGTCAATGCTTGGAATGCATTACCTGACTGTTGCTGCATCCCCAAACCCCCATAACTTTAACCTTAGACTGTCTACTGTTGACCTTACCCCATTCCTAAGAGGTCTGTAAGGGGTGTGGATAAGCGCAACAGCATGCTTCCGGTCTGGGCACAGCACGGAAACGGCATTGGTTGCGTTGGTGGATGATCTCTGGAGGGCTCGGGATAGGGGTTGTTCCTCTATCCTGGTCCTGTTAGATCTCTCAGCAGCTTTTGATACCATCAACCATGGTATCATGTTGCATCAGTTGGAGGGGTTGGGGGTGAGGGACACCGTTTTGCAGTGGTTCTCCTCCTACCTCTCCGACCGGTCGCAATCTGTGTTGACAGGGGGGCAGCGGTCGACCCCGAAGCGCCTTACTTGTGGGGTGCCACAAGGGTTGGTCCTCTCGCCCCTTCTGTTCAACATTTATGTAAAGCTGCTGGGTGAGATCATCCGTGGCTTTGGGGTGGAGTTCCATCAGTACACTGATGACACTGTACATCTCCAACCCAGGCCACCCCAACGATGCCCTTGAAGTGATGTCCCAGTGCCTGGAGGCCGTGCAGGGCTGTATGGGGAGAAACAGGCTCCGACTCAACCCTTCCAAGACCGAGTGGCTGTGGCTTCCGGCGTCCTGATATAGCCAGCTGGTGCCATCACTGTCTATTGGGGGTGAATCATTGGCCCCCACGGAGAGGGCTCGCAACTTCAGCGTCCTCCTGGATGCACGGCTGTCTTTAGAAGAGGACATGATGGCCGTGGCCAGGGGGGCTTTTTATCAGGTTCGCCTGATATGCCAGTTGCGCCTCTTTCTGGATCGGGACTCCCTACGCACGGTCACTCAAGCACTTGTCACTTCCCACCTGGACTACTGCAATGCTCTCTACATGGGGCTCCCCCTGGGGTGCACCCAAAGGCTGCAGTTAGTCCAGAACGCGGCCGCGCGGGGGATTATGGGAGCGATGGGGCACTTCCATGTGACACCTCTCCTGCGCGAGCTGCACTGGCTTCCTGTGGTCTTCCGGATGTGCTTCAAGGTGTTGGTGACCACCTTTAAAGCGCTCCATGGCTTAGGGCTGAGGTATCTGCGAGACCGCCTTCTGCCGCCAATAGCCTTCCACCGGCCGGTTCACTCGCACAGAGAGGGCCTCCTCGGGGTGCTGTCAGCCAGACAATGCCGGCTGGCGACCCCCAGAGGGAGAGCCTTCTCTGTGGCAGCACCTGCCCTCTGGAACGACCTACCCTCTGAGATACGCACGATATTAGACCTCCAGACTTTTCGTCGGGCCCTGAAAACGCACTTATTCCATCTAGCTGGGCTGGCCTGATCCCATCCTCTCAGTTTTAACTGAATTAGGTTCTAATTGGGTTGTTTTAAATTGTTGGGCCAAAATTGTTTAATGTTTTTTAAATTGTTTTTAAATTTTATACGTTATGTTTTATCTTGGCTGTGCACCACCCTTTGTCCCGCAGGAGAAGGGCGGTATAAAAATTTAATAAATAAATAAATAAATAAATAAATAATAATAATAATAATAATAATATGGTATTATTGAAGGAGCATATCCTAGGTCAGGGTGTCAAACTCGATTTCATTGAGGGCTGCATCAGGGTTGTGTTTGATCTTGGGGGGCTGGGGTGGCCGTGGCCAGGGTGGGCATGGCCAGATTGACGTTACTCATGTCGGGGATGTCTGTGGTGGCCCAAGTCCTCTGCCAGTGAAAGCGGGCTTCTGATCTCCATTTTTGGCTGGGATAGCCTGCAACCCTCTGCCAGCGAAAACGGAGCTTGGGCCATGCGCAGCCTTTGTGAGCTTCGTTTTTGGCTGCAACTGGCTCCTGCAACCCTCTGCCAGATAAAACGGAACTTGGGAGGGTCTCAGTTTATGCTGGAAAAGGCACCATGAGCCAGTCTTTCACTGTTTCCAGGGTGGCCCCATGGGCCAAATCTAAGCACCCTGCAGGTTGGATCCAGCCTGCAGGCCTTGAGTTTGACACCCTTGTCCTAGGTGATGGATCTGGAAAGAATTTTCTGCATTCTCAGAAATGTGTGTTCATTTTTATTTTAATTAATTATTGAATTTGTTTGCTGTGCATCTCACTGTAAGACAATTTTATTTTCTGCATGTTGTTTTTCAGTTACTGCCATTACTTGATGAACTGATGGACATAATTTAACCAAATTCTCTATTAGGAATGCTTCTTTGAGTTCTTGTAAACTTATCCTTGTATCACTAAATGTCTATGGAGATTCTCAGTCATCCAGGTCATGGTTGTCCCAAAGGTGCTTTTTCAAGATGACACAGATAAACCTTCAGGAAGCCTTAATGATTCACTAAAAGAATGCAAATGACCAGCTGTCTGCAAGGAGTATAAATCCTTCCATTCCCCACCATCCAGCAAGATCTGAAGAAGATTCTTGGATGAGAAGCAAATCATCTTCAAAGAAAAACCAGAAAGTCCAGTTGTGTCTTGAAAAAGCACCTTTGGGTCATCATTGATGATACTACAATATCTAGTAACCTTGCCTTCTGTTGGGCTCTTTTCCAATTGGCTTTCATTTAATAAAACAGCAGGATATTCTCCTATGACTTTCAGTTTCTCAACCGTAACTCCCTCTGGAAGCTATTAAGCTGGTATTCATCATCATTTTTTGTAAAATCCATAAGCATATGATGCCCTGAATACTGTAAAGAAATCCTTCATTTCTATCTCTGTTGAATCTTGTGTCAGTTGGTTTTATTGGGTGTCCACAAGTACAAGAAATATATGTGGAGGGAAAGTTTTCCTTCACTTTCTTCACATTTTTATCAAGCTTCTAAAATGAAACAAAGGGACTACAGCCCTTTGGAAAAAAAATCTCAGTAGATTTCAATAAAAGGGTCATTAATCTTCCTTTGTTGCATTTTTTCTGTTAAATAAATAAAATCCAAAACATTATTATTCACTTGTACCTTGGAAAGTTGGGCCCAGTCCATCTAAGTATAACTAATAAACCACTCTTACTTAATGCTGGCTGAAAAAATGCATAAGTATCACAAAAGTGCTGAGCTGGTATTCTCAAGGACATTGGACATAGTTCTTTAAAAAATAGCTCTATAAATAGATGGTTGCATGAATCCAACTATGTTAATTGCAGTATAAATAAGGTATAGATGAACTGTATTTACACCTGCACTTCACTTTGGATTTATTCCAGGAATTTGAAGAACTTACGGAAGAACCTGTAACCCTACTGTAACCAGGCTTCCTGTTTGTCTCATTTGAATCTTCTGTGGAATCCTCTACAGAAATATCAAAACGTATTTGCCAGGTCTTAGTCTAATGCTGTCTGCCAGGGTTGGGCAATTTTAATTTTTTCAGTTAAAGTTTAATTTTTTACTTTTCATCCCAGCCTCTGAAGGCCACAGGAATCATAATGATAAGGTGGTTCACGGGGCATGGATGGATGGGAAAGATTCTGGAGAAGTTCTTTCAAGCTTAGCACATCTGTTTTCTGTGTGTACAACATGTGTTTGGTTAAAAAAATGGCATCGCATTTTGTTTTAAAAAGCATTTTTAGCAGGAGCAGCAAAAGTAGAGTACAGCTCACATGAGACCTACAGGTTGTAGGTGTTTCTTTAGCTAGAAACCTTGGATTTTCATGTTTCAGCAGCAGATCAAATTGTTCCTGCTTCTTTTAAAAAGCACTGTAAATATATTTCTAAGCACATTTACCAGAGATTTAAGTCTAGTTGACACAGCAGAACTTATTTCTGAATAAAAATGCATGAGATCGATTATGTAGCAGTCATTCTATAGCCGTGCAAGGCATTCCTATGAGTTCTAACTGTCCCCCATTTAGAAGACAAGCCTTGAGCTAGGCCTTTGAAGGCTAATAATTTCACTAGTTGTGGTTAATGTTTGGGTGTTAGGCAGTAGTGGGTTGCAAATCCCGTTGCTACTGGTTCGCTCGTGGGCACGCGCACACTCATGTGCACACGCGATGCTTCTGCACATACGCAGAAGCGTCCAGGTTGGTAGAGCCTCCCGCCACCGCCCCAATCTGGGGCGAACCGGTAGCAACCCACCACTGGTGTTAGGTTTGGATTTGAGTGCATGCTAGGTATTCTCTTGCAACTACCCATCTGAAAATATAACATTAACAGTCAAGGGCATGTTTTAATATTCAACCTGAATTTATTAGTTTCTTGTTACTCATAATCTTCCTTGCTCCAAGCAATGCTCATTACCTAAACATTCAAAGGACAATATTTTTTCTCTAAGATAACCTGGGATTACAACTCCCATATTTTTAGAGCCAACTCTCTCTAAGGATACCTGCAATTCCACCAGGTGGGAAAGGGTGAGTGTGCTTCAGGTAGTAGGCCTTCTCCATAGCAATAGCACTAGACTTATATACTGTATTTTTTGGCGTATAAGAAGCACTTCCCCCCCCATTAAAGAGGATGAAAATTTGGGTGCGTCTTATACTCTGAATGTAGCTTTTTCGAAGCTTTTTTTTTTTCAGCCCTATTGAGGCACTAGTGAGTGAAGCAATCTTCTTCAGGCTTTGCTTGCTCCCTCCGACTCTCAGCTGTGCTTTAGGTTTTTTTTCAGCCCTAACGAGGTGCTAGCGAGTGAAGCGATCTTCCAAGAGCTTTGCCTGCTCCCTCCGACTCTCAGCTGTGTTTTAGAAGCTTTTTTTCAGCTCTAATGAGGCAAGTGAAGCGATTTCTGTGCTTTGCCTGTTTTTCTCATTGCTGCTCCCTCTCAATTGTGCTTAAGAAGCTGTTTTTTATCCCCAAGTAGGGGATAAAAAGTGGGTGTGAGCACTCAAAACCAGCAAACTAATGTGCTGAAGCTGACCAGACTAAGCCAGATGAAGACCTGAGAGGCAGATTTTTCCCCCCTATTTTCCTCCCCAAAAACTAAGCTGCGTCTTATACTCCGGAAAATACGGTACTTTTCCATCAGTGGCGGGATTCAGCCGGTTCTCTCCATATCGCACGAACTGGTATAACGGCGACTGCGGGACGCTCCACCCACCCACCCAGACGTAATGCGTGACTACTGCACATGCACAGAAGGCCGTGCATGTGCGCTCACATTTGCAAACCTGTAGGAAAGGTAGTAAATCCCACCTCTGTTTTTCATGTTGCTTTTACAGCACTCTCTGAGCAGTTTAGAGAATCAGCATATTGCCCCCAACAATCTGGGTCCTCATTTTACCAACCTTGGAAGACTGAGTCAACCTTGAGCCCATTGGGATTAAACTCCAGACTGTGGGCAAAGTTAACTGTCTTGTTGAACACTAGCCTCCCGAAATCCAGCAACCCACTTCCTAGCCTTCAGGAAGGTGTTGAGAAATTGGGTCTTCCCCGGGTATTGGGCTAGGGTGAGGCAGTCGCAAAGTAAAAACAGTAAGAGTATGGGGTGGGTTGTTCTGAGATTGCTAGTTGTTTTCTTATTTGCTTTTATTGTTCTGTTTCATACTTTTACTGTTGTTTTTGTGAGCCTTCCAGAGTTAATAGTTCTCAACTTCTGACCAGAATTGAGCCCCAAATTTCTGTGGCTAAGCAAGATAGCTGGTAAGTGAATTTTGCCCCATTTTATTACCTTCCTTGCCACAGTTGTTAAGTGAATCATTGCAGTTGTTAAATTAGTAACTGAGTTGTTAAGCAAATCTGACTTCCCCATTGAATCAAAATCATGTGAAGTATGAGTACTTTATAAAGCCTTAGTAAGGCCACACCTGGAATATTGTATACAGTTTTGGTCACCACATTACAAAAAAGATATGGAGACTTTGGAAAAAGTAAAAGAAAAAGCAAGTAAGATGATTAAAGGCCTGGAGACAAAAACATACGAAGAACGGTTGCAGGATTTGGGCTTGGCTAGTCTAGAGAAAAGAAGGACTGGGGGGTGGGGGGACAACATGATAGCAGTATTCCAGTATTTGAGAGGCTGCCACAAAGAGGAGGGGTCAATTTATTTTCCAAAGAACCAGAGGGCAGGACAAGAAACAATGGATGGAAACTAATCAAGGAAAGAAGCAACCTGGAATTAAGGAGAAACTTCCTAACAGTCAGGACAATTAACCAGTGGAACAGCTTCCCTCCAGAAGTTGTGGACGCTTCATCACTGCAGGTTTTTAAGAAGAGACTGAGCAGTCACTTGCCTGAAATGAGTTTCCTGCTTGAGCAGGAGGCTGGACTAGTAGACCTCCAAGGTCCCTTCCAGCTCTATTCTGATTGATTGGTTAAAGTATATTTTTCATTATTAAGTGTGATTCATAGGGTTGGAATGAGGTTTCTAATGCAAAGTCTAGATATAACTCCACAAAGTAATGTAGTGTGGCATTTGTGTGTGTGTGTGTGTTTCTTGGTTATTTCTTATCGACTTGCTTCTTTTCACTTTGTAATAACATTATCAGTAACATGCAAAAGTAACTGGGCCACTTCAGGGATTCCTTCCTTGTTTGTATTACAACTAGCACTGATATATTTTTATAGCTGAGGACAAAAGGAGGAAAATGGCTCTTCCAGCTCTGTTCTAATTGATTGATTGACTTTGCTTGTCAGAAGGTTGCAAAAGGTAATTACATGTCACTTCAACCATCATAAATATGAGTCAGTTGCCAAGTGTCTGAATTTTAATCACATGACCGTGGGGATGTTGCAATGGTCATAAGTGTGAAAAACGGTCATAAGTCACTTTTTTCAGTGCTGTTGTAACTTCAAAGGGTCAGTAAATGAACTGTTGTTAAGTTATGGACTCCCTGTATTGCTATAAGGTGGGCATCCATATACACCTTATAAATAAATATTTTCCCATCAATTACTTATTCCAAAGATAGAGAATTCTGGGGATTTTAGGCTCCTTAAACATCTGGAGAATTGTTCTAGAAGGGGTATCAGCAACCCGCGGCTCCAGAGCCTTATGCAACTCTTTCATCCCTTTGCTGTGGCTCCCTGTCGACCTGTCGCGGCAGAGGGATGAAAGAGCTGTCGCCCTGTCACAATGGTGGTGATGGCAGGAGCCTTAATGTGGGAGCGAACTGCCCCTGCACTTGCCTTTGCATGCCTACGTTGTGTACATTTGCTGTTGCCGCTTCCTGCAGCACCTTGTGCAGAACAGTGAAATTTAGCGTACTTCACAATGGGGGAGTCAGGGGCCCCTCCTCCTGGAGCCCATTGTGACGCAGAGCCACAATGCAACCCTGCCCCACTCAGCTCGCTCTCACTTCCTGGATGTCAGTTGCTTTTCTTATGCTTTTCATGCAGAGCCGCCGGTGTTGTGATGCCCTGCCTCCCCACTGGCCAGCTGGTCTTCAGCGTGCTACTCCTGGACTCATTGGCCTCCAGATGTCAGATTCCCACCACCAAGCACCAGTTCAGGGGTTCCTTTCCCCCGAGAGAGAGAGAGAGAGAGAGAGAGAGAGAGAGAGAGAGAGAGAGA
>WNWU01000001.1:69892524-69913024 GCA_012654045.1 Ptyas mucosa | reverse complement strand
GGGGGGGAAGAGAGAGATATAAAGAGTGGGGAAAGAGGGAGGGGGTAGGGAAGGAGAGAGAGGGAGGGAAAGAGAAAGAAAGAGAGACAGACAGAGAGACCGCGAGAGACAGAGAGGGGGAAAGAGAGAGGGAGGAAAAGAGAGATAAAGAGAGGGGGAAAGAGAGAGAGAGGGAGGGAAAGAAAGAAAGAGACAGAGAAACAGATGGGGAAGAGAGAGGGAGGGAAAGAGAAAGAGGAAGGGAGAGAGAGAGACAGAGAGAGATACAGAGAAGGGGAAGAGGGAGGAGAGAGGGGGAGTGGAGGAGAGGGAGACATAGGGAGAGATACAGAGAGGGGGGGACAGAGGGGAGAGAGACACAGACACAAAGAGACACAAAGAGAGAGATACAGAGAGGGGGAAGATAGAGGGAGAGAGGGGGAGAAAGAGAGAGAGAGATAGAGAGACACAGAGAGAGATACAGAGAGGGGGAGAGAGGGGGGACATGGAGAGAGAGGGAGGGAGGGAGGGAGGGAGGGAGGGGGAGAGAGAGAGAGAGAGAGAGAGAGAGAGAGAGAGAGAGAGAGAGATGTCCAACGGTTTTTGTAGTTCCCGGTGTTTTTTAATAACCAATCTCTGCCCTAATGACCAGCTGGGTAGGCGTGACTAGGGCGGTCATGTGACTGGGTGGGAGTGAGTGCTGTTGAGTTGGCCATGCCCACCCAGGTTTTGTGGCTCCCGGTGTTTTCTTTTCTGTGGGAAACGGGTCCAAATGGCTCTTTGAGTGTTTAAGGTTGCAGATCCCTGTTCTAGAAGAACACAGTGCATTCCCAAGAAAATTAAGATAATGGTCATTTTTGGCTACTTCGGTTCTCCCTCCCTGATAAGCAGTTCTTGTTAATTTATTTTATCAATCTATTTATTATTAAATACAACCATTCACCAAAAAAATAATATATAGTGCTAGTGACCAAAGCAAACAACAGAGAAAAGACTCATCCTTTAAAATGCATCAGTAAAAGGAAAGGAAAGCCAACCACCTGATTAAAAGCTCAATCAGCAATAAATTTAAGGCCACTTTTTAAAAAAAGCATCTGAATAAACAATCTTTACTTGTTGGGAGAGCAACATATGTGAGACACCCTTCTAGTCTCCTTTATTGGGAATCCACTTGCCATGGTGGGCAGAGTAATTCACATGGCCATATCCTGAACTGGTTGCACTTGCAGAGAAAAATCTCTCTTAATGGGAGCCATTACCCATCAGCCACATTCTTCGCTGCTGCCTACTGATTGAGGTAGAGAACGGAATCCCTTTGTGTAAGAGTGAAAATAAAACTTAAAATAAATTTTAAAAGGAAAGGGACAAAGCTGGATTCAAGGAGATTAAAGACAACTTGAAGGAATCTGACGTAAAGCATTAATTGGTTGCTAGCGATATATCTCCAGCTGTCCATATTGTATATGCGTGTAAGTACATAAAAGTATTGCAAAGAGAACCAAGACCAGCTAAATACAACTCTAGAAGTGCTTGCCATTTATGGAATTGATGCATATTCAACACCTTTTTTAGGGAGTGTTTCTACCATAAATGGCTGACTGGGGGGAAGTCCACACATCTTCAAATGGCCAAGGTTGAGAATCACTGCTTTAGGATAATAGGGAACAGGCTTATTCTCCTTCTAGATAACTATTATTTGTTGATTTCTGTCCCTCATTGCTCCAAGACTCAGACTGGGTTACATGGGAATCTCCATTTTACCCCAACATCCCTGTAAAGTAGATTGGGTTGAGAAAGAGAAACTGGCTCAGTGAGTTTCCACGGCTGAGGGTGAGTCCCATCCCCAGCCCAACATGATATCACAACGGCTAAATTATAGTTTACTCCATAAAGTTTTTTTTTTTTGGATTTGCGCAATACACTGAACTTTTAACAAGTTCAGATTAAATATCTGGAACACAGAGTTGTTATTTGTTGGAGATTGTTTTGGCTTAATTCTGGAGTTTTCTGGATAGAGATGCATTTCCCCTGAAGGAATAAGTTTGCATTTGGAGGTAGACTGTCTTCTTGGATTCTCAGCCAATTGGAGCAGTGGTGGGTTTCAAAATTTTTTACTACCGGTTCTGTGGGTGTGGCTTGGTGGGTGTGGCATGGCTTGGTGGGTCTGGCTTGGTGGGCGTGGCAGGGGAAGGATACTGCAAAATCCCCATTTCCTCCCAATCAGCTGGGACTTGGGAGGCAGAGAATAGATGGGGACGGGGCCAGTCAGAATTTTTACTACCGGTTCTCCAAACTACTTAAAATTTCCACTACCAGTTCTCCAGAACTGGTCAGAACCTGCTGAAATCCACCTCTGAATTGGAGCAACAAATCAAAACCAGGCCTGGGTCGGTGTTTGGCTGGTGTGCCAATTACAGACCTTTGTAGGTCAGAGTTGTGCCTTTATTATCTTTTGGTTAGACCTAGAAAACACACAGTAGAACAGAATAACAGAGTTGGAAGGGACCTTGTAGGTCATCTAGTCCAACCCCCTGCTCAAGCAGGAGACCCTATACCACGGGGGTCAAACTTGGTGTGTCACGTTGCTGTCATGTGATGTTTCATGACGTTTTCCCCATTCATGGAGCTGGGGTGCGCATGGCCTGCGTGTGACGTATCTGGCCCGCATGTCGCCAGTTTGATACCACTGTGGCCTATACCATGTCTGACAAGTGGCTGTCCAGTCTCTTCAGTCCCACATAGCTTGAATCAGAGGTGAAATCTTATCTTCCCTACCGGTTCGGAAGTGTGTGCGCATGTCAACGTGTGATTTTGGACCCTCTACTCATGCGCAAAGCCTTCTGCACATGCGCAGAGGGTCAAAAACAGGTTATCCAGGTGGCAGGCAGAGCTTCGTGCTGCCGCCGCTACCGAGTCACCCAAACTGGTGCAAACTGGTAGCATTTCACCCCGGCTTGAATCCTATGTCTCCCATCAAAGTTTTAATGTACCTTCTGCTTTGTTCTAGGACAGGGATTCTGAGAGTCCCCATTTCACATGAAGTAAAGGGGTCAGAGGATCAACATCATTCTTCTGCAGTTGGTCACGAACCTGGAAATGCTTTGCCTCCTGAGGCACTTTGTTTTGCAAGATGCTTGGTTGCCAACTGTGACTGGGCAGCCTTAGTAATTTTTACAGTGGGGACATGTCGTGTATCCTTTAGGCTACGCTGATTTGAATTTTAAGGACATTTCATTGTATTCTTCGTGATTTATACTACCTTAAGTCATGAAAAGTATGTGGCATGTAACATTTAGCATAGCCGAATAAACTAAACACACATCAACCCAATGCCATTGGGGCCAATGTGTTCTGCAAACCCAGCAATATGAAGCTTTCCCCTCGGAGGGGGAGAAGTTGGGATTTAGCCTGAGTGGCTGAGTGACCATTTGCCGCGATTTCTCTGCTACAGCTGCAGACAGTTTATGGTAATTTTGAAGGGTATTTATAGCTAGCTTTGATGAGTTCCCTGCAGTATTTCAAAGCACATTGCAATCATTTGGCATCTCTAATGACTCCTCTTTTTTCTCCACTTATTCCCTTTGAAACTAACCAAGCAGGGCTTTGACAGTGATATTAGCCTTTATATGAGCATAGGTGTACACGAGCATTTCTGGAGAAGCAGAACTGGTTTAAGATGTCTCACATCAACTGTACAGTCACATTGTTGGGTTCTCTAAATCAGGGGTCTCCAACCTTGGCAACTTTAAGACTTGTGGACTTCAACTCTATAAAAAAGATGTTAAGACTCTAGAAAAAGTGCAGAGGAGAGCAACCAGGATGATTAGGGGACTGGAGACTAAAACATATGAAGAATGATTACAGGAACTGGGCATGGCTTGTCTAGTGAAGAGAAGGACCAGGGGAGACATGATAGCCATCTTCCAATACTTGAGGGGCTACCATAGAGTGGACGGGGGGGTGTCAAGCTGTTTTCCAAAGCACCTGAAGGTCAGATAAGGAATAATGGATGGAAACTGACAAGGAGAGATTCAACCTAGAAATGAGGAGGAACCTTCTGACAGTGAGACCAATCAACCAATGGAACAGCTTGCCTTCGGAAGTTGTGGGAGCTTCATCACTTGAGACTTTCAAGAAAAGATTGGACTGCCATTTGTCAGAAATGGTGTAGGGCCGTGATGGCGAACCTATGGCACGGGTGCCACAGGTGGCACGTGGAGCCGTATCGGTGGGCACGTGAGCTCAGCTCCGAAACGCATGCGTGCACCAGCCAGCTGATTTTTGGGCCTTCTGGGCCCACCAGAAGTCAGGAAACACACTGTTTCCAGCCTTTGGAGGGCCTCGGGGGGGAGGCTGTTTTTGCCCTCCCCAGGCTCCTAGAAAGACTCTGGAGTCTGTGGAGAGCAAAAACAGGTCTACTGGGCCCACCGTGCTATCACGTGCCAAAAGCGGGGGGAGCACAGGGGGCGGGGCGCATAGAATTATGGATGTGGGCACGCGTGCGTGTGACCCCACCGTGCTCCCCCCACTTTTGGCACGCGATGGCAAAAAGGTTAGCCATCACTGGTGTAGGGTCTCCTGCTTGAGCGGGGGGGGGGGGGGTTAGACTAGATGAGCTATAAGGTCCCTTCCAACTCTGTTAATCTGTTATATTTGTTAACTCCCAGAATTGCTCAGCCAGCTTTGCTCAGCCCTGCTGGTTGAGGAATTCTGGGAATTAAAATCCACAAGTCTTAAAGTTGCCAAGGTTGGAGACCCCTGCTCTAAATAACACCTCTGGGTAGAACTATCAACATCAAAGAAAATGCCTCCCAAGGAGTTTACTCCTGAGTATTCAAGGAGAGAATTAAAGACAGCTGAGGAACAAGAAGGTCTTGTAGCTCTCCAGAGGTTGGGGCACAGTTTCCATCATCTTTCCATTAACCTTGCTGGCTAAGGTTGTTGAGAATTGTAATTCAGCAACATCAGGAAGGTGAAGGTGGAATTTAGAAGAAGTTGGGGAAATGGCGTCTCCTAAAATGACTTCTAATAACTGATTATCTGTACAGGTGACAGAGATACATGTGGTACAATTAAATATAGCATTTAAGACTACAGGTAAATGGGAAGGGGAAGGTACCTCAGACAAATTCCTTGACAGTAAAAGTCACAACAGGGTGAGAGATTTTAACTAATCCTCCTGCATTGTCTTTCTGCTCAAAATATTATTTTTTTAATGTAGGGGAAACTGAAAAAAGGAATGTTTTTAATCCCTAAACTCCGGATGCAGCTAAAAAAAAATGTTTCATCATGCCCACCAAGCCATACAAACTTTTTTGGCATTCTAAAACAATACAGTTGGCTAACTCTGAAAATCCCTATTTACAATGTAGAAATAATCACCATTCTTACTATGTTTTGTTATTATTATTGCCATTATTGGGTGGTGGGTTTTTTTGGTACATTTTATTATTATTATATATTACTGAAACCCACCCACACTCTCATTACACACCCAGCAATGCACTTTGCCTGGTTTTGTTGGGAAAATTGAAATTTCAGCTGAAAAACTATAAATCCAGAAAGTGAGTTTCCAAAAAAAAAAAAAAGGCCACCTTTAAATAATCACAACCATGAATTAGTAGCTTGGGCAGACTCATAATTTATGAATTACAAGCTGGTACGTGAACTGCATGACAATGGGGCCTCCTAAGCTATTAAATATTTTTTTCTGTAATTCTTCCTATGGTGTCAAGACATTAATGGTGTATTAAAGATCCCAATGCAGACAAGAAACCAGTGTCTTTGGGACTCTAATTTGAAGTCTAATTTGTAAAGCATAAAAGATCCATGGATTTATCTTAAATTAAGAAATTATTTGTTCTTCCTCCACTTTTCACTCTCTCCTAGGCTCTGAAACAATAGATCCATGTTCCTTCTTCCTTTCTTATATTTACATAGCTCATTAATCCATAATATAGTTTGTTAGGTTATAGTTTAGTGTGTTGTGAGAATCAGTCAATTACAGAAAATTCAACAAGTTGTAAACATGAAATATTTTGGCTTATTTCAATGTATAAAATCAGTCACCAGGGTCAGAACATTATGAAATCCTTCAGGATGGATATCAGTGTTATAATACCCAAAACTGTTTGACAATCAGTTATTAAAGAATCTTCAGCATAAAATCACTGCGCTTACATAACATATTTCACTTGGATACTGAATGTATTCATTCTCTGCCTTTACATTTTGTGCAAACTGACCTGATTAGGCATGCTGTGCAAACCCAGCCACAGACTGGGTTTACACATTGCACACCCAGGCCTGTGTTAAGTATAATTTGATAAATATGCCCAACCCAAGCAGGGTTGCATATTGTACCAAGTTATTGACCATGATTTGTTAACCACAGTGGCTTGTTTCATGTTACATGCTAAGCCAAAACCTGTTGTGGTCCGCCAGCAGCCTGCGGAGCTGACAGCGAAGTCAGACAGCGATGAGGCTGGAAGAACATGGGCCAGTCCTGGAGGCTGGGGAAGGCCCAGATGAGGGCTCTGCGTCAGAGGCAGAGATGGGGCCAGGGCCATTGGGGAGTGAGGTGCAGACTCCAGAGCCTCCAGAGACTGATAGGAGTGAGGAGGAGCCTGTTCCTAATGCACCCATGAGAAGAGCTGCCAGAAGGCAAGAGCAGCTCAAGCAAAGAGGACAACTCGGGAGTACAGCCAAGAGATGATTGGCCCCTCCCATAGGGCTTAAAACAGACCAACAACGGCGTTTGGGCTTTGCTGGAAAAGAAGGTTGGTAGCTTCGTCTTCTTCTTTGTCTACATCTTGTATTTATTTTTATCTGTGACTTCTGAACGTTTGCCAAGAAAGGCCTTTGGCAGTTTGCCTAATTGGACCAAGGTTTGAGATAGGACTGAGGAATTTGTGTTGGGAGGAATTTGCTTTAATTTAGTTGAACGACACTGGGAATAAAGTAATTCTCAGCTGTTTGAATAAAGTTTGTTTGTTTTTTCACTGACTAATTTTCCTACTACTTACTTGGGCTTGGGTCACAACAAAACCAAGTATAACACATCCTGGAACCACGGGATAAGAGAATGGATCTCCAATGCCCTGTGAATGGAAGCAAGAATCATCTGTCTGGTGATTTCCTGGTACTGTACTCTTGGCCTTCCCTGCTCTGGAACCTCGCAAATGTATCCGGACTACAACTTGGGAAATTCCCAGCCAGTGTGGCATTTGGAATGACTGGTCTTTGGATATGTATTGGGGTATGTTGCATTTGAACTTCCTGGTTGTTCCTTTCATCAAGCAACCATGGTTAGCTTTCAAGGAAATCAGGCTCTCCAGAATGCAAGTGGATGGCATTTTAAAAATTCCATTTTTCCTTTTGTGTACTAAAAACGGATAGAAGAATAAAAAGATAAAGTGGATTTGGCTGACAGGAATGAGCTAAGAGGCCTGACTCCTGTAATAGACTGTAGGTTGGAGTCCAAAAGTTAGAAGATTTTCAACAGAATAAATATTTGGCTTCATTTTTTTTTCCCTGGGCCCCGAGTCTGCTTCTATAGACATAAATCATACTGGGAACTGTATTGCATTGCTCACCAATAGACCCTCAGATCCATTACTATGACAAGATACAGTTTTGCAATGTATGAATCACTGACCTTGTTCCAGTCTAAGGCATTCTCATCCCCTACATAACACTGGCTGCTTTGTGTGGTTCAGGATATGAACCAATTAATCATACAAGAGACCAGAGAGGGCACAATCATTGCAAATAGCATTTCCTAAGAAGGCCAGTCAAAATCTGCACGCACTGAAAACCTTTGGCTAATTATAAAAGAGTGAATCTCAAACAGTCCTGACATGAAACCATTCAAAAACAGAAAATTGCATCCTCTTCACTGTCTCTGATCTGCGGGGGAAGATACCTTTCTCTTATCTTCTCTTTTGTGTGACTGGATCTGCACTGGCATATCCACCTTAAATTCATTCCTAGGTCTTGCCTTATTTTTCAAACAAATTATCAGGCCGAATTACTTATTTTACTCAGATAATGACACCATTTCAGATTATCTAATGCACAGGCTCCCAACATGTTTGGTGTTATTTTTTTGCAAGGGAAATTTATCTGAGATCAAAATCCCACCCCCTCTCCAAGCCAGTTCCAATTCTGCTTTTTTAAAAAAAAGGAGTCTTAAAGTACGAACAGTGCACATACAGCAGAAACACTCTGCCTGTCCTGAGATTGACTTCCATTTTTCAATTAACACTTGGAAGAGAGGATGCTTGGACAAGCAAGCTCTTCCCATCTACTTTACAAGTTGTGCGATAACAAACTTTTTACTCTAACCCCGTGTTTCTCAACCTCAGCAACTTTGTGGACTTCAACTCCCAGAATTTCCTAGCCTTACTGGCTGGGGAATTCTGAGAGTTGAAGTCCCTATATCTGAAAGAGCCAAGGTGGCGCAGTGGTTAGAGTGCTGTACTGCAGCTACTTCAGCTGACTGCTAGATCAGCAGATCAGCAGATCAAATCTCACCGGCTCAAGGTTGATTCAGCCTTCCATCCTTCCAAGGTTGGTAAAATGAAGACCCAGATTGTTGGGGGCAATATGCTATTTAGTATACTGTTGATTGTTGTAAGCTGCCCAGAGTCCTCGGAGAGTGGGCAGCATAGAAATATGATTAATAAAATAAATAAAATAAATTATGAAACTCTAGTCTAACTCCAATCAGATAATTATTTCCCTCTTTTGTTGTAGCAGGCACCCAGTGTTGTAGCATGCACCCAGCCTGCTAGACATTTAATCCTCAGTAATATAGCAATAGCAATAGCATTTGAGAGGGATGTGGTGGCTCAGTGGCTAAGACGCTGAGCTTGTCAATCGAAAGGTCATAGTTCATTGGTTTGAATCCCCAGTGCCATGTAACGGGATGAGCTCCTGTTACTTGTCCCAGCTTCTGCCAACCAAGCAGTTCAAAAGCACGTAAAAAAGGCAAGTAGAAAAATAGGGATCACCTTTGGTGGGAAGGTAACAGCGTTCCGTGCGCCTTTGGTGTTTAGTCATGCCAGCCACATGACTATGGAGACGTCTTTGGACAGCACTGGCTTTGAAACGGTGATGAGCACCGCCCCCTAGAGTCAGGAACAACTAGCACATATGTGTGAGGGGAATCTTTACCTTTACTTAGCAATAGCATTTAGACTTATATACTGCTCTATAGTGCTTCACAGCATTCTCTGAGTGGTTTACATTGTCTGCATATTGCCCCCAGCAATCTGGGTCCTCATTTTACTGACCCCAGAAGGATTGAAGACTGAGTCAACCTTGAGCCAGTCAGAATCAAACTCCTGGCTGTGGGCAGAGTTACCCTGCAATATGCATTCTAACCACTGTGCCACCATGACTCTTATCTAATTCTTCTGGGTGTGCAGAGGGAAAGTGCAGTTACAGGGTTATAAAACTTGTCCAACGAAAGTAGCTCCTTTTTGAGTCCTATTCCAGAGACCATCCTTGCTGTTTGGGCTCACCTGGCAGATTAAGGACATGCCCCCTGGTGGTATGAGTATATTCAGAGTCAATTTCTTAATAAATTTTCAACGTTTGTTGCTGTTTTTTGCTTTCCTGGCATCTCTACTAATGTTCTTGTTCTTTGGTAACTGTATCGCAAATCCTAAATTAAGCGTTCACACACAAATGGCAACAATGCCTTTATCGATGTACAATAAATTGCAAGTTATGGGTGAAAGGAATATAGGAAAATAATGCATGGTTCACAAAATTATATACCTGTTTGTATAGACTCATAATTTTCCTTAGCTTGAGTTAAGGAACTCTTTCGGTTCTATTCTGTAAAATGGGATTAACAGTGATGTAATATAAGAAGCCATACTTTTAAGGAAAAGGGTAAATCAAATATTGAAATACAATAAATATATTCAATTTTAATTAGGCATCCAATATTTCTGTTGATTAAGGAATAAAGGAGTAGAGAGACAGAAAACCACTTGAAGAAACTAGAAAGCATTTGAAATGTGGATTTACAGACGACTGTTACGTATAAAATGGGTTAACAAAATCATAAATGAGGAGGTGATAAGCCACCTGGGAAAGCAAAGGGAAATAATCAAGCCATTAAAAAGCAAAAGTTAGAATATTTTGGGCATGTGATGCGACACCCAGAAAAATATGGCATCCTTCACTTAATCCTCCAGGGAAAGATTGAAGGCAAACGAGGTCCAGGCAGAAGAAGAACATCATGGCTTCAAAACCTAAGGGATTGGTTTGGACAAAACTCAGCAGCACTTTTTCATGCGGCTGTTGACAAAAATAGGATTGCCAACATGATCGCCAACATCCGATGACATATATGGTACAAGAAGAAGAAGAAGAAGGAATAAGGTTAAAGGATAAGGATAATTTAAGAGACAAGGATGATTAAATGTCTAAAACCTCCCAAAACTGGTTAGTTAGAATTTTCATTTCCAAATGGCATAACAAGTCTGATAACCAAAGCATAATTCAGTGTATTTTATGCTGTGATGTTTAGTAGGCCAATCTACTGAAGACCAGTGCACCTGAAGACGTGTCTCAAAAGATGCCATTCTACTTATGGGCTAGATGTCTTTGGAAATGCTTTATTCTGAGCATGTGAGTAAATGATAACTAGAGAAAGTCATCTTCTTGATTGTTATATTTCCACTGATTCCTTCCTGTGCCATTTATTTCCTCTGGTTGAGAAATATTTTTCCAACTACCGCAGCTATCTTGATATAACTATTTTTATCTGTCATTTTTTTTCTAGTTTTGTATCAGTGTTTTGACTGTGACAAATGCAAGGTATAAATACTTAAAATAAACTGTTTTTCCTATTTTAATTTTGTGGGCTCCTTGGGTCTAAATTGCGCTAAGATATTTCAGATGATATGAAAGCATTTATATTCGTTCATAATATTTATACACCATCCAGATCAAAACTGAATCCTACTGATTTACACAAATTTGATATAGAAAAATATCAAACAAAATTTAGAAAGATTTGTCCAGATAAAGAGAAGAGCTCATACTATAAATAGCCAACATCAACACATATATCTGGCTAGTCACTAATAGTCAGAAATTAACTGGATGAACACAATCAACCAATCAATTTCTCCCATGTAAAGCTTTGCCATCTTTTCCAGGTTCCCAGTCTGGAAGCATTCTTAAGGAACATATAACCTCCTCCTCTTCCATTATATCTGTTGTGACAACATATTGTTGAAATAATTGTTACAAAATTTGCACAAACAGTACTGAAAACATGCAGAAGTAATGACAACAGTTTGTTTTACAATCTGTGTAGAATACACAAGTTCTGAATGTAGCACAGGCCATTTGTAGTGGTGCAAAGAAGAAGCATCGGGAAAATGGACATAGAAGAAAACAAAAACTGTGACTGAAACAAGACTTAAGTAAGAACAACTGCAGAAAGAAGAAGTATGAGTCCTGTATGAACAAGTATTAGGAAAGAAAGATGATCTCCTAACAGAATGAATGGAAGGGGGTTGCAAGAAAAATGGTATGGAAGCAGCTTGGAATAGAAGGAAAACAATTAATGTATATTATAGGATACAACAGATGTATGTATAAACTGGGCAGGAAAAGGGAAGGGAAGGGAAGGGTAGGCAAGGCAAGGCAACGGCAACGGCAACTGAAATGGCAACAACAACAGCAAAGGCAAAACATTCTACTGATGAGAAGTATGAAAAAGGCTGCTTGGTAAAATGACGAAGTGGAAAAAACTGGTTGAGGGGGAGAAATGCATATATTGAAATGACTGCTGCAGAAAAGTGACTGCTGCATTAAAAATGTCAGAAAGATTATATAATGAGACTAGAGGGAAAAAGATAGATCCAAAGAATGTGGTCAAAGAAGGCAAGGAATGATTACAAGAGAGAAAATGCAGTGTGGTTTGAATGGAAATGTAAAAGGGCCATTTAAACAATTACTGTGGAAATAGGAAAGAGGGCTAAACAAAGAGCAAACAGCAGTGGGAGTGAAATTAAAATGGAGTTGGGCAGCCAATAACTTTAAATAAATAAATAAAAATCATGAAATGAGTTGAGATTAAAGTGACAGGAGGAAATGTGGAAGTAGTATTCTGGGGAATTCTTGGGAATAACAGCAATATGCCAGAAGTAGAACTGACACAATGCTATTCATTTTAAGTGTTCAAAAAGTGATTAAGGGAAATCATACATGTTATGAAAATGTTGAAACAATAAAGTTGCAGGTTTAGATGGCGATAAAAGGTCTAGTTTGCTTAAGACCTATCTGTGTAGCTTGTTTGACACCAGTTTCTATCAACTTTGTTACATGGAAGTGAGTGATCGGTATATCTGGAAAACCGCAAAGGTCAGGGCAGTTGGAATCAGTGGTGGGATTTAGCCAGTTCGCCCCAGTTCGGGAGAACTGGCTGTTAACTTTCTGAACAGTTTAGCAAACTGGTTGTTGGAAGAAATCATTAGGGCAGAGAACCAATTGTCAAATTAATTGAATCCCACCACTGGTTGGAATGGATGTAATTTCAAAATGTGTGTGGTAAAAGAAGAACAGATGGGATCAAGAATGAACAGATACAAAAGGAGTAGAGCAGAAAAGGGAATGTCCAGTACACAAGAAGTACATAGGTGTAATTAAATCATAGAGAGATAGCTGATGAAGATTGAATGGGTTGAGAAGAAGGGCAACACTGAGAAAGATGTGGTTGAGTAGAGAGAGGTGACAGGTTTATGAAACAAATGACTGTACATGAATTAGTGTAGTGACATGGTGCAAGCTCAGATGAATTGCAAAGAAGCAAAGGTATGGAGAAATATACTAAATTTCCTGTGACAGGCATATATTATTCATATGTGTTGTTCTGCCTTACTTACCGAAAGACTTGTATTGTAACTTCTGTCTCCAGAACTTGTGGGTACTCCATCACTGGAGTTTTTTTAAGAAGAGATTGAACAAACATTTCTCCAGAATAGTATAGGGTTTCCTGCTTAAGTGAGGGGTTGGATTAGAAGACCTCTAAGGCAGGGATGGGTTCTACTTACCTTTACTACAGGTTCACAACGGGGCTGCGTGCACAAGCAAAGCAAGCACGCATGCGCAGAAGCATTTTGATGATGTTGGGGTCGGTGGGTGGGGCCTCCTACCGGTTTTACTACTGGTTCTATAGAACCAGTGCGAACTGGGGGCAACCCACCACTGCTCTAAGGTCCCTTCCAACTCTGTTATTCTATTATTTACACCACTCAAATCTTTCACTTGCTGTTCACTCATCCAGATCTCCTCGACCTCGTGCTCTCAAATTTCACACAGCTAATATCACATTTTTATAATAATATAATATTTTTCTCCTTCAGAGGGGAAAGTGGGGATTATTTGTTCACAACTGCAAAGCTGATTAAAGTAGGTGGGAGAAAGAAAATTAGAACATGATGCTACCTATAAAATGCACAGGGTGATAACCAGAAGTTCTGGAATTAGGTTGGAATTAAATTTTGCCCCTCTTTTGAAAGCTTAATTTATCATTCCCGGATACAGCCACAGCCTTGAATTTTTATACTCCAAAACCAAACCATGAGATGAAAGTAAATTCTTCTGCTGCAACACAGTATTTCATCTCAAGGGAATACATTAAGAGTCTTCCTCCCACCAAATGGGTGTGTGCTACTGTTAGAGCATCCCATTTGATCAAAAAGTTGTTTTGTATGTTTTTGGAAATCTAAACCAAAGTTATTTTGGAAACCACTCTGATCATATTCACCTAATAGTCATATTGGGGGGGATTGGGGGGGGGCTGGAGGATCACCCGGAGGAGGAATTTTCCATCAGCACGGTAAATGGGAGGGGCAGATATGGCGGGAGTAGGGGACCATATCATATGCGGGGGGCGCGCACTTGCTGTTTGAGAGCAATTGCACGCCCCGGTCCCCAAGACTCTACTCAGATACTCGGTGGCTTAGATACTCAGGACCTGGGCCTCCGGCTGATGTTATGCAATGCCAGGTACATGGTAAATAAGGCCCCCCTCATTTATGATCTTATACAGGAGGGGGGAGCGGACCTGGCAGCTATTACTGAGACTTGGCTGGGCCCGGAGGGAGGGGTCCCCCTGGTTGAGATATGCCCACCGGGTTTCAGAGCGTTCCATCAGCCGAGGGCCCAAGGGAGGGGCGGGGGAGTAGCGGTGATTATCAAAGATCTTGGTGCGAGGGAATCCACTGTGCCACAGATTGCCGGATGTGAGACCCTCTTTGTGAGATGGGGCCTTGGGGTTCAGATGGGCCTGTTCCTTACGTACCTGGCTCCCTGCCGCGTGGCAACGGCCCTGCCCGAACTACTTGACATGATAGCCGCGGTGGCAGTTGATTCACCGCTTAGGACCCGGGTACTTACAGGACCGCCTACTACCTCCAATAGCCTCCCACCGACCGGTACGCTCCCATAGAGAAGGACTCCTCCGGGTGCCGTCGGCCAAACAATGTCGACTGGCGGCCCCCAGGGGGAGAGCCTTCTCTGTGGGAGCACCCACTATCTGGAACGATCTCCCCCCAGAGATTCGGCGGATCCCGGACCTTCGTGCTTTCCGCCGTGAGTTAAAAACTTTTTTATTTCATCAAGCGGGCCTGACATAGTATCTCCCCTTTTTATAAGAAAATTTTAAATTGTATAATCCAAATTTTTAGATCTGGGATTTATATATTTTTTAAAAAATGGGTTTGAATGGTTGGGCAATTGTTTAATTTGGTTTTAATTCGGTTTTAAATTCTGTATTTATGTTTTTTATCTCTGCCTGTTCACCGCCCTGAGTCCCCTCGGGGAGAAGGGCGGTATATAAATCAAATAAACCATAAACCATAAACCATAAACCACCCAGGCTTATGGTTATGGGTGATTTCAATTTGCCATCCGTTGGTGAGATGTCTGAGATAGTTCGGGAGTTCATGGCTTCCATGACGGCCATGGACCTGACCCAGTTAGTTCATGGCCCCACTCACAGAGGGGGTCACACTCTGGACTTGATTTTTGTCTCTGGCCAGTGGCTGAGTGGGTCTGTTATAGGGGATATAGACATGGAACCCTTGTCATGGTCAGACCACTCGCTCCTTCGCCTAGATCTTCAAACCGCTGCACCCTGCCGCAGGGAGGCGGAGCCTATAAGATGGGTCCGCCCCAGGTGCCTGATGGATTCTGATAAATTCCAGATGGAGCTTGGGCCATTTCCTGAGGTTCTGGCACACGACTCGGTCGGGGACCTGGTGGCGGCCTGGGATGGGGCCTCTCAAACAGCAAGTGCGCGCCCCCCGCATATGATATGGTCCCCTACTCCCGCCATATCTGCCCCTCCCATTTACCGTGCTGATGGAAAATTCCTCCTCCGGGTGATCCTCCAGCCCCCCCCCCCATCCCCCCCAATATGACTATTAGGTGAATATGATCAGAGTGGTTTCCAAAATAACTTTGGTTTAGATTTCCAAAAACATACAAAACAACTTTTTGATCAAATGGGATGCTCTAACAGTTAGCCCGAGTCATGCCTCTGCAGCCTCTGACCCGGTGTCGATCCCTCACGGCCCTTGGTTTACTGAGGAGCTGAGGGAGATGAAGCACCGGAAAAGATGCCTGGAGAGCGGTTGGAGGGCCAGTCTCGCTGAATCTGACCGAACACTGGTAAGGTTGTATATTAAAACCTACCTAGTGGCAATAAAAGCGGCAAAGTCTAATTACTTTTCCGCTCTTATTGCGTCATCAGAGAATCGTCCGGCGGCCCTGTTCAGGGTGACCCACTCCCTGCTTCAACCAGGAGTGCGGGAGGACCCCCTGGAGGGCAGGGCTGAGGATTTCGGACGATATCTGTATGACAAAATCGCTCAGATCCGACGGGATTTGGACTCTGACTGGGTAGATCCAGGCAGGATGACGAGGAATAGTCTTGAGAGCGTTATCTGGGAGGGGTTTGACCTTGTGACTCTGGACGACGTGGACAGGATGTTGGGGAGACTTAATGCAACCACATGTTTATTGTACCCATGTCCCTCCTGGTTAGTACTGGCTTCCCGGGAGGTTACACGAGGCTGGCTCCAGGGAATTATTAACGCTTCGTTGAGCGAGGGTCACTTCCCCGCCGCCTTGAAAGAGGCGGTGGTGAGGCCTCTCCTCAAGAAGCCCTCCCTGGACCCGGCAGTATTGGCTAACTATCGTCCTGTCTCCAACCTTCGCTTTGTGGCGAAGGTTGTTGAGAGTGTGGTTGCACGACAGTTTCCACAATTCCTGGAGGAAACGTCCTATCTGGATCCATTCCAGTCGGGTTTCAGGCCTGGTCACAGCACGGAAACGGCATTGGTCGTGTTGGTTGATGATCTCTGGAGGGCTCGGGACAGAGGTTGTTCCTCTGTTCTGGTCCTATTAGATCTCTCAGCGGCTTTTGATACCATCGACCATGGTATCATGCTGCACCAGTTGGAAGAGTTGGGGATGGGGGGCACTGTTCTACGGTGGTTCTCCTCCTTTCTCTCCGACCGGTCGCAGTTTGTGTTGACAGGGGGGCAGAGGTCGACCTCGAGGCCTCTCATTTGTGGAGTGCCACAAGGGTCGGTCCTCTCGCCCCTTCTGTTCAACATTTATGTGAAGCCGCTGGGTGAGATCATCCGTGGTTTTGGGGTGAGATACCATCAGTACGCTGATGACACCCAGCTGTACATCTCCACCCCAGACCACCCCAACGATGCCCTTGAAGTGATGTCCTAGTGCCTGGAAGCTGTACGGATCTGGATGGGGAGGAACAAGCTCAAGCTCAACCCCTCCAAGACTGAGTGGCTGTGGTTCCCGGCATCCCGATATAGCCAGCTGACGCCATCGCTGACTATCGGGGGTGAGTCTTTGGCCCCTGTGGAGAGGGCGCGCAATCTGGGAGTCCTCCTGGATACGCAGCTGTCCTTAGAGGAACATCTGACAGCTGTAGCCAGGGGGACCTTTTATCAGGTACGCCTGATTCGCCAGTTGCGGCCCTTTCTTGATCGGGATTCCATGTGCACGGTCACTCATGCCCTCGTCACCTCTCGCCTGGACTACTGTAACGCTCTCTACATGGGGCTCCCCTTAAGGAGCACCCGGAGGCTCCAACTGGTCCAGAATGCGGCCGTGCGGGTAATTACGGGGGCTACATGGCGCTCCCGCATAATACCGCTCCTGCGCGAGCTGCACTGGCTCCCAGTGGTCTTCCGGGTGCGCTTCAAGGTGTTGGTTACCATCTTTAAAGCGCTCCATGGCATAGGGTCCAGTTATCTACGAGACCGCCTTCTGCCACCGACGACCTCCCATCGACCCATGCGCTCCCACAGAGAGGGTCTCCTCGGGGTGCCATCGGCCAAGCAATGCAGGCTGGTGACCCCCAGGGGGAGGGCCTTCTCTGTGGGGGCCCCCACCCTCTGGAATCAGCTGCCCCCTGAGATAAGAAGAATCCATGACCTCCGTGCCTTCCGCCGTGCCCTTAAAACATTTTTTTTCCAACAAGCCGGGCTGGCCTAAGCAAAACCTTTTAAGCAATTTTAAATTGGTTTTTTTTTAAATTTTGGAGCCAATTTAGATATTCTTTTTAATTTGTTCTTAATGTTTATATTGTGTGTTTTTACTTGGCTGTACACCGCCCTGAGTCCCCAGGGAGAAGGGCGGTATAGAAATCTAAAATAAATAAATAAATAAAAATATCCAATATAAAATCAGGGTGGGGCTCCATTGAAGTTTGGCAACTGTACTTCGAGGAGACGGCTGCAATAATTAAGACCGAGAGCTGCAGGCAACTACGATTGCTCTGCCATGCAATAAACTTTGCTTTCTGTTTCACTTTCCTTATTTTATTGCCTTGCTATTGTTCAGCCAGGACTTGCAGTTGAAAAGTATATGCCTCTTTGTATAGCAGCTGGTGTTCGGTGGAGTGGTATGACATTTTGAATGTAAAGGACATTTGATCACATTACTCCTTTGACTTAAGACTCTCAAGTGACTTGAGGTGTTGAATTGAAACAGATGCCACCCAGAGACTCCTATTGGTGAGAAGGGCTGAGAAGGACATTTGGAGATTAGATGGACTGGTATTTCTAGCACAGACTCAAAATTTGGTGCACACAAAACTGGGGAAAGAGTAGTCAGTGCTTAGAAAACTAAGTAGCCCAGAGGATGGTTTATTCTTTGATCTTCAGTAAAGGCTTACTTCAGAATACAGTTTGAACAATTTCATTTTTAAGTACAAGTAGGACACTTTCTGCATTGATTCAGCATAATTTAGGCTGTCTACTGGACAATCTGGTGATTGCTGCACTGTCATTGTTAAATGCTCATCCTTACTATCTCTAGTTTCAAAGAGGTGCAGAGGGACTATTTCAAAAATGTATTATGATTATGCCCTTGCCCTTAAAAGTGTCCAGCTGCAAACAGGCAATGTTAATGTCTACTACTACCATAGAAGGTGAGGATATACTATCCCCTCTTCTCATCCAGTTCTGCCAAAATGAAGTAGCCAAAAGTGTTTTGATGCAACCTCATAATAGTAAATGGAGGAATCTTTTCTTCAATTAAATTTCAAATCAGTTCAAAATAAAATTTTGATATTGAAAAGCAAAGCAGCCATGAATTTGACATGAAATAGACTTGGCAAAGTAAGCTTGAAGGTTAATTTGATGTTGGGTAGCTAAGTACCCCATTGGATTTGGTACACTAAAAACAGTTGGTGGAAATTTGGCCAAAATCGCTGAACTGGTAGCGATGGCCGGCTGGCCATGCCCCTAAACCAGTCCCCCAGTCGCCACTCACTCACCCCGCCCACCATTTTCATCACCATCATGTTATTTGTGCACCTGCATCCCATTGCCTTGCAAGCCCAATGGGATGAACATGCGCAAAGAACATGGCAGAGATGGCAGCAGTTTTTTTCGCAACCTCTGGTACTTTTCAGTGACCTGTGCCCAGCCTCTGCAGCCACAAAGCAGCTGGGAGGCTTCTTTGCCAGCCACTTTCCAGCAGCGGCGGCTGGCTGGGGGCCGCCGAAACCTCCAGTCAGCTTGCTTTCTGGACTCTGGACCAGCCACCATGGAAGGTAAGTAGCCCTAACAAAGAGGCGGTGGTGGGGGAGGAAGTGGGGCTAGGGCCGGGGCTGCTAAAGGAGGGGAAATGGGGGCAACTGGCGAAGGGAGGGTGGGGGTAGATAGGTGGAAATTCCAAAAATTTTCCTAACTTTTCCTGTGGGTGTGGCTAAGGGGAGGTCATGTGACTGGACATGAGTGACATCAAGTTAGCCACACCTACTCAGTCACATGGCCCCTACACCTAGCCATGCCCACCGAACCGGTAGCAAAAGTTTTTGAAACCCACCACTGATGCAGAGGTTTTCAGACTTTGGACTTAAGATCTGTTTTCCATGGCTTCAGTAACAAATTTTGCCTATTTCTGACAAGGTCATCTTCCTTCCTCTCTACATCTGCACATAAAGGCATGGGCAAAGTGTGGGTACCAAGGGAGTTGCTGAACAGGCCTATATTTTCTAAAGCAGCTGCTTCCTCTACATTTATTCTAATTATGCTACTGCTAGGACAGAAATTCTGCAGTGTAATTAAGAGGCATCTTGAACGTACACATGCCACATGCTATTGTAGAATTTTTAGCGCATCTTTATGTTGGGAACCAATTGAGTGCGTCAATTGAGTGCATTGAGTGCATAGAATCTTTTTGTATCTGTTTAGAGAGGAGTACAGCTGTACAAGAACAGTCAACATTTTAATGGCTGGAACTCTCCTTCTTTCTGTGTGCTGAGTGATCCAAGCTAGAATGACATCATCAACAGTGGGCAAAGCTACAATTTTTTTGAGTGCTGATGGGCTTTCAACATATTGGCTTTTGCTCGTTTTTTGATATACTAAACTATGGTAAATACAAGGCTTACAAACTGTATGTTGTGAGGAAAAAATCAGTGGCAAATCATTGCACTGATTCTTTAAAGTTTGCCACTGATATTCAGCATGGTAATATTTGGGGCCTGCAGAGAAACAGGGTGTTCATATGGCCAGAGGTTGCTTCTCTCAGTATATACCAAGCTACATTGGTTGCCAGTTTGCTTTTCGGTCCAGTTCAACATGCTGGTTTTAACTTTTAACCCCTTTCATAGCATGGGGCCAGGTTATCTGAGGGACTGCCTCTCCTTGATTACATCAGCCAATCCCGTTAGCAGACTGACAGAGAAGGCATGTTGTGGGTATCACCTACTACAGACTTACATTTGATGTAAATTATCTCTGCCATGGTGCCCACACTATGGAACATTTCTCTCCTGCCAACCAAAGTGAGATTAGCTCCATCCCTCTTAATGTTCCATAAATTTCCTGCCTGAGTGAGAAGACCTCCAAGGTCCCTTCCAACTCTATTTTCTATTCTATTCTATTCTATTCTATTCTATTCTATTCTATTCTATTCTATTCTATTCTATTCTATTCTATTC
>WNWU01000001.1:69777116-69867992 GCA_012654045.1 Ptyas mucosa | reverse complement strand
AAATGGGCTGGGAGGATGGGCGGCACTCCCATGCCCTGTTTTGGGCCCAGCAGGCCTCCCTGCAGCCTCCTGGGCCCAAAAATAGGCTGTGAGGGGCATGCCACACCCCGCGCTCCACCCCACCCATACACATGTGCCCCAGCCCTGGACATGCATGCACGAGCCCCTTGTGCATGTGCGTGCATCTCCCGCATGTATCCCTGGTAGCTACCTCTCCCTGGTGTTAGCTGACTCCTACACTTCTCGATGGGAGAGGGAGCTGACGAAGAAACTCCACATGCTAGGTTTTTCGGGGGATGCCTTGGGAGACTATGGCCTTAAGGACGCCCAATCTAGGGTAGTCCAATGGCTTGTGGACATAGACTTGCAATATCTAAGAGCTAGAGCTAATAAAACCTGCTCCCCTCTGATCTTCAGCCAATTTAACAATTATGGACTGAGGATGGCCTCATATTTTTACACTTTAACCATCCCTAAGTATAGAAGAGTCTTCTCCCTTGCTCATTTCAACGTCTTGCCCTAAGCATTGGACAGACCATTTAAGAGGCTCCCGATAAGTGAACGGTTATGCCCCTGTGACAGAGCTGAGGTTGAAACTGTGGAGCATGTTCTTTTATACTGCCCTATGTATAACGCAGGCAGGACTAAATTACTGTCTCTCCTAGAAACAGATCTCTCTGGATCCAATGTTAGTAATTTGACCTTATATTGTTTAGGGGATGGCTCCTCACACATTACTTTTCAGGTTTCTAAATTTTTTTTGAGAGCTGTAACTATTAGAGGAGAACGCTGTAATTCCTCTTAGCCAAGGCTTCTGGTAGCCAATTGTTTATGATGTTACTTTCCCCACGTTCTTTTGCAATTATATTTGTATTTTGGTTTGTGACCGCAAATAAAAGTTATTATTTATTATCTCCCGCATGTGCCCTGCCCCCCACGCATCCCAAAAATCAGCTGGCTGGTGGGAGGCATACAATGCGTGGTGGAGCTGAGTTGGGTGACATATCCCATGTCCGCTTTGCTGGCTGAGGAATTCTGGGAGTTGAAGTCCTCAAGTCTTAAAGTTGCCAAGGTTGGAGACCCCTGCCTTAGGAGAATAATCAGGTATTCTGGCACACTCATTCACTCTACTATTTGACATATTCTGGCATGATTTAAATAAAGGATTTGCTGTAGAGAATAAAAGAAAGGTACACCTCCTCCTATATTTTCTTGCTCCTTATGTTATTCTTCTTAGTTTTTTTGATCTTGTGTCTTATCTGACTTTTCGGAAGCCTGCTTGTTCATTCACCATCCTCTCCTCTATGTATGACTCTATTCCTCTTTTTAAGTGCAGTTATTCAATGGTTTGCACATTATTTGGCATATTCCTTCTTTGATATATGCATATCAATTTTGTTCCGATTTCTGGGTGGCACAATTCTTTTTCCTTATTTGTTGTCATACAGCTGTCATCAGTTTAATTGCTTGCAGCTTTAAATAGTTCAGCAGGTATCTCAGTGTAATATGAATTAGAGAAAGATATAGACAGACAGATTTAACATGCTAGGAAGTATCCAGAAAGAGGGGAATGTAAAAAAAGTAAAAAAAAGTTTAGAAGATACTATACAAACCCAACATATTTTAAAATCAGCATTAAAGCATGACTCCTGGAGTACAGGTAGTCCTTGACTTATGACTGTTTATCAATCATTCAAAGTTATGATGCTGCCAAAGAGACTTATGGCCAGTCCTTGTACATTTATGACTGTTACAGCATCCCCACGGGGATGATCAAAATTTGGGTGCTTGACAACCAGCATTTATTATCAGGACCCAAGAATGACATGTGGAATTACTTAAGAATAGTTTCCTTGATGGTTCTTCATCTACACACAGAATTATGCCAGTCTAAAGCAACTACTTGCATAACTACAGATATACTCGGGAATAAGCTGTTGTAACCCTCTTCTTGCCGACAAAACTTTTCAAGCTCTACTGTCTCTTTGCCCCCTGGAAAGCAACCCCTCCTTCCTGGGAATCCAGACTACATTCCACCACATGTATCTTTGGACAGCTGCAGCAGCCCAGGATCACATGATCACCACTTGCGACCTTCCCAGGGGGCTTCCAACAAGAAAGTCAATGGGGGGAGCAGAATTTGCTTAACAACTAAGTTATTCGCTTAACAACTGCAGCAGAATAAGTTATTGAATTAGGCGCGACTCGCTTAATAATCACATTGCCTAACAATGGAAGTTCCCATTCCAATTGTGGTAAGTCAAAGACTATCTATAACACTGATTAATCTTTCCATTGCCTCAATGAAAAATATCTGATGTTTTCCTATTTGAAGCTGGTGTACTCTCTGTTGAACCTCACTTTGTAAAGGAGTTGATTCCTAGTTTTTCTTACTCTGTCAATGTTTCCCGTTATATAATTATTCTCATAAAATGCTTATAATACTTCTTCCTTTAACCTCACGTGCCTGTTCTACTTCTTTCATGATCATGGTATGAGTTCTCTTTAACAACTTAATACTAAATTTTCCTGTAATTTTTTTTAATCTTAAAAATATAATTCATTTTTGTTTACTTCTTGTTTTCCTCTGTTCCTTCACTGGGGGTCCTTTCTTGCTTGTTTAGCCTATTCAGTCATCTTATGTCCTCCTTGTTTTCCCAAGGCATCCATCCTCCTCCTTTTTCTTGCTATGTATTTTTAAGCACCTACTGCTCCAAAGCCATTTTCACAAACACTCTTGTCAAGGCAGGTCAAATAAGTCATTAATAAAAATGTGGGAACAGCATAGGGCCCAGGACTTGATCTTGTGATGCTCTTCAATATCTCACTTCAGTCTGACAACCAACACTAATGAGATCTTAAGCCACCTATTTATCTACTTAATTGTAGATTGCCACCCAATCCACACATAACTAGCTTCACTATCTTTTAATATGGTTTTCTCTGATCTTTCACTCAGTGAAGGAAAAGGATCTTGATCTACCATGTCAGGGAAGGCTGTGTATGATCCAATTACTCCTACGCTTGTATTGTTCACATCCACAGAAAGAAAAAGGTTTGGAAGAACCTATAGCTGCGTTACAGAAACTAAATTGTACCAATTGGAAGCAAGAATAATGTAAACTGGATTAAAACGGGGGATTTAATAGTGAGATTGAAGCCATAAATTAGAATAATCAAATATAATTTACTCCCTTAGGGAGTGTTTATGCTTAGTGGGAAGAATTCCTTTTCAATATAAAGAAAACGCCCTTAAGATTTTTTTTTTAAAGTAAATAGTAAGATACTTTCACAGGTGGGTGAGTTGAAGGGAGGCTTCATATGCAAATTATTGTAGTGTTTAATCTTAGCATATGCACACTTTGCACAAATAATATGGAATTTTTCAGTATTAAATTGTTAAGAATATTCTACTGGGTCTAGATCTGCCCAGACTCTAAAACTGAGAAGTCCTTGAAAATGAATCAAAGACCCAGATAGTTAGGGTTCCTAAGGTCAGAGAAATCTATGAATTATTTTTAGGCTACTGACCTCTCTACTCCATGACCAAAAAGGCTACAGAAATAAAGAAGCTGATGAGGAAAGAAAACCAGAGCTTCTGGTGGAGTTCACAGCTCGTCCCTCACCCTAGGCTACCTTTTACTTGAGATTTGTTGGAAACATGCAAAACTCAAACATGTTTCTGCCCTGATCAAAATTCAGCTGAAAGCCTGAAAACTGTAAAGCAGGGATGTCAAACCTTGGTGACTTTAAGACTTGTGAACTTCAACTTCCAGAATGCTGGCTAGGGAATTCTGGGAATTGAAATCCACAAGTCTTAAAGTTGCCAAGATTGTACACCCCTGCTGTAGAGTTTTCAACTCCTTTAAGCCAGACCATCAAAATGTAAAACTGCTTTCCTGAAAGCAACCATTCTTTCTGTAACCTGCTTATACTCTTTATTTTTGCTGCCAAATGCATCTGGAGCAAATGCATTTCCAAATCAGAGAATGGGTAGTCATCTGCCAGAGATAGATGCCAAGCCACTCATCCATCTGAACCAACCCCCAATACTTGTCCGTATTGAGACTCTGATCTCAATAGCTTCTTGGGGCTTGAAAGAAAGAAAGATCTTTCCTATCACCTTCTTCTGACTCCTTCAAAGTAGAAATATTTGAGACCTTTTACATGGCAAATATGTGCTCCACCACTGAACTTGGGCCCCACCATCTACCACTTAGTTCTCTAAACATCACAATTGACATTGTTGTACAGCATTGCACTCAACAATGAACTAAAGGGCTACCATCAGTGAGCTGTTGGACAGGATTACTTGGTCTGTTGTGTGGATGTTTGGGTAGTTTAGGGGTGGGGAATTTGTGGTGGGTGGGGGGGTGTTTGGGGATTGTTATGTGTGTTGGACCTGGTCTTTGGGTGTTAAGTGAATTTTGTTGTATGGGTATACTGTGTATACACATACAATGACAATAAAGTTATTATTTATTATTCAAAATATAAAGCTCGTTAACTTCAATGCAAGCATTGCCAAGAGCAAACAACCTGTTGTTGCTGGGTTGTTTGCTGTCACAATGAGAAGTGGCTGGATCCATTAAGACAGCAATTCTCAGTACAAAAGGGCCCCCAGGTAATATGCTCTCTTATGCAAAAAAAGATAAATTGGCATCTTACAATGAAAAAAAGCTTTAAATTGTCAAAAGAATCATTGTATCTACAGGAAAAAAGACTTTACAAGCCACCAAGCTTTTGTTCCACTCAAATAGTGAGAAATCTACAGTGGGGCTTATAACCTACTTGTTAAATGTAACACAATCAATGCAGAAAATAAATAGGTACTCCCAAGGAACTTTTCTAACTGCTTCTTAATGTGCCAAATACTGGTCTCTACTCATGCAATTGTGACTTCGCTGTTTTTATTGCAAATCCTCTGGGTTTTTTCCCCAGAAAGCAGCAAAAACTTGAATGATTGTCTCAACAGCAGACTTACAATTCACATCAATGCTCAATTGCTTCCTTTTGGGTGAAGTTGGAACACTTTGAACAAATGGATCTCTCTCAATAGTATTGAGTATTTTTATATAACTATCTTTCTTATTATCTTATACAACTTTATCTTAAAAAAAATAAGATCTAAAACCAAATACATCTTAGAAAGATTTTGGCACCCTCTCCTTGTAACTCTTTGCAGCCTTCCAAATCTTGGGTTTCTGGCAACTCTTTAAATACCATTTTTTTCGGAATATAAGACACACCAGAGTATAAGACACACCTTAGTTTTGGGGAAGGAAAATAGGGAAAAAAATCTGCCTACCAGGTATTCATCTGGCTAGCGTCCTTAGTCTGGTCAGCTTCAGCACATTAGTTCACTGGTTTTGAGCGCATGCGCGCACCGCAAGTTGGGAATAAAAAACAGCTTCTAAACCACAGCTGATCTTTGGAGAGAGATGCAATGAGAAAAACAGGCGAAGCATGGAAGATCGCTTCACTCACTAGCGCCTCATTAGGGATTAAATAACAGCTTCTAAAGCACAGCTGATCTTCGGAGAGAGAAGCAATGAGAAAAGCAGATGAAGCCCGGAAGATCACTTCACTCACTAGCGCCTTATTAGGGCTGAAAAAAAGCTTCAAAAAAGTTAAATTCGGAATATAAGACGGACCCAAATTTTCAGTCTCTTTTGGGGGGGGGATGCATTTTATAATCCGAAAAATATGGTAATTAGGGGCATTGCTACCCTACTGTGGGGTTAATCATAAACGAAGGGCAAACGTCTAGCTTACTAGGACTATATTTCCTCCTCCTCAGCATCCTCTTCTAATTCTTCATTTAGGAAGGCTCCTGTTATTCTTGAAAGCCTTTTCAGAGATTGCAGACAGCTGAATGGGGCAGGTGGGATGGGATGAAAACGAATGTAATGAATTTTTCTATCATCCCAAGCAGGTGTTGCACAGCCGTGTGCCCAGGATGTTCTATCTCTGGCATAGAGCCAAAAGAGCCTTGCATCTTGAATGTTAATATAATTTCATTGAGCTATAATATTAACTTGTGATAAAAGGTCCATTGGAGTCAGGCTATATATTTTAGAGCCGATTGGTTCTGTGCCATTAAATTGGTGTTGATTCTTAGTGACCACTTAGATCAAGACTCCCAAAGTGATCAATACTGACCCCAAGGATTGATGGGACTATCCAAGAGGTCAATGAATAGCTGGGGATCATTAGGGGCTCACTAAATATCTGGAGGATGATCCAAAATACCATGGAATGGTGATTGGGGGGCAATTAATCTTTTCAGTTCTCTACAGAGCTCCACATCATACAGAGCCCTGATGGCACAGTGGTTAAAGTGCAGTATTGCAGGCAAGCTCTGCCAACAGCCTGGAGTTCGATCCCCACAGGGCTCAAAGTTGACGCACCCTTCCATCCTTCTGGGGTTGATGAAATGAGGACCCAGATTGTTGGGGGGGAAATGCTGACATTGTAAACCACCCAGTGTGTGCTGTAAATCGTTATGGGGCTGTATATAAATCTAAATGCAAAAGCTATCATTTCCTAGTCCTGGAGGTAGCTAGTGACACAATAGCATTAGCCAGAGTTGGATAATCAGCGGTCAGCAAGAGTGGCCTTGAGTTGTCTCTATCAGCCGTGTGTTGTTACTGGTCTCGCTTACCAGCCTGTTTTGCATTATGTGTTTGTGATCCTCTATCCTGACGCTTCTCTACCTCATTTCCCTTCACCCAGAAAGGATATACATGCATGTAGCATTCCTGTTCCTCACATACTGATCGTATTCCGAAATCTCCAGATATCATTGCTCTTGTTGATACTCATCACATAGTTTTCTCACTAAAGATATCAAGTTTCCATTAAAAAAGTTATATTAAACATAACTTAAAATTAAAGATTTAATATAACTTTTTTTTTAACTGAAACTGTTGATATCATTAGTGAGAAGACTGTATGTGATGAGTTTCAACAAGGGCAATGATACCTGGAGATTTGGGAGTACGACTACGATCAGTATGTTGAGGTTTAAATTTTACCTATTTTAAATATTACCTATTTTTCTGAAATCGCCTATTATCTGTTGTTATTCAAAGTACTATTAAAGTAATATTATTTTCATATAATCAGCATTTGGGGGGGGGGATCAATGAGCAATCTGAAACTTCATGAAAGGGTTGATGAACTGAAGATTTTACGGATCCCTGACAAAAGATTTTCTCCATGATGATTTTCCCCCAATTTGGTCCTTCAGGTCTTCCAGCAACACCACTCTCATCGAGTTCACCCACATACCCATTTGTGGTCCTCTTGTTCTCTTTCAACTTTAGAAATAGGGCAGCTCAATTCTAAAACATACAGCCTCGCTCCAATGCGTGGTACAGCATCTACTTAGCTTATTCTTGCGTGTGTTCTCTCTTTCATTAACTTCCTAAGCTGAAGAAAGAGGAGAGCAAATCTGTTTCTGGATAATAGCTACAAACATGTACAGCCTCTAATATTCATGGTTCCCCTGAGAAACAGACTGTGTACTTGCTGTACTTCTGTACAAATGTATTTGAACCAACCAACCTGAGATAGCAGTAACTCCAGTGCCATTTTTATAGCCTTAAATGTTTCATTTAACAAACCCAGGAGCTGCTTCAGTTTAAAAATTAGAAAAAGATGTTATACAAAAAGGCAATAATTTGATAATTGTCATATATACCTTTACTTGGTTCAGGTAGTCCTTAACTTACAACCAGTTGCTTGGCAACTATCGGTTAAGACAGACCTACCTGGGAGCTACTTACGATCCAGATTTGAAGTTCCAATATTGAGGTCTTCCTGCAGTCATGTAACTGAACTTTGGGTGCTCGGCAACCAGCATTTCCTTCCTATTTTCAGCAAAACTGGGCTCATAGCAAACCATTGGTTCATTCAACAACAGCAGTGTTCACTTAATGACTGCTGTATTTGCTTAATGACAAAAAGGTTGTCATGTTTTATGACTGTCACATGTCCCACAGTGGTGGGATTCAAATTTTTCCACTACTGGTTCTGTGGGCGTGACTTGGGAGGCGTGGCTTGCTGTGAATGACATTGAGTTGGCCACATTCACTCAGTCACAAGACCCTCACCAAGCCACGTCCGGTAGGGAAAAAAATTGAACTTACAGCTATTGCAGCCTTTCTACCAATTTTCTGCCCAGGGTCTGAGGTGGCTAAACTCAGAATCTGTCAAAGGCCTCCTCCTGCATGCCGCCCGCTCTCCCTTCACCATGCATTGCCCCATTTCCCCTCCTTCAGTGGCCCCCCAGCCCTTACTCAATCTCCTCGCTTCCTCCCCCATGAATGCCTTTCTTCATCCCACGACCTTACCTTCCTCCCACGGATGGCTGCCAGGGAAGGCAAGCCTGGGCTGAGCCATCGTCGCTGGTATCCCCGCCAGCCTGCATTTGTTCGCCCCCCCTTGTTATGAGATGCCTGCAGCTGCTGCCTCTTTTTTTGGTGTGAGAAACTTCCCAGCTGCTACTTTGCCAGCAGGAACTGAACCAGCAGCAGTGGCTGGCTGTGGGTTTCTTGCGCTGAAAACTACCGGCCTCCGCTTCTCCAACGTGCTTAAAAAGAGCTTCAGTCCTGTGACCGTCACTGCAGTCATCACCCTGTTCTTCACACTGGCTGCGCACATGCACCCCATCACCTGCTGTATTGGAGGGGTGCGCATGCATGGCCAGCACAAAGAACACGGCGGTGACGGGACTGACTAAAGCTCTTTTTTGGCGTGTTCGAGAAGCGGAGGCCAGTAGTTTTTGGCGCAAGAAGCCTGCAGCCAGCTGCCATTGCCAGCTCGGTTCCGGCTGGCAAAGCAGTGACTGGGAGGCTTCTCACACCAAAAAAGAGGTGGCTGCAAGCATCTCACGAAAAGGGGGGCAAACAAATGTGGGCTGGTGGGAAGCCCAGGGGCAACGGCTCAGCCCTGTCTTCCTTTGCTGGCAGCCAGCCACGGGAGGGAGGTAAGGTGGTTACAGGATGAAGAGGAAGTCACCGGGGTGGAAGCAGGGATATTGAGTAAGGGCTGGGGCCTCTGAAGGAGAGGAAATGGGGTGACGTGTGGCAAAGGGAGAGTGGGCCGCATGCAGGAGGCCTGGGGAGGGCCGTAACCAGGGAATGGCGCATTCCCCTAGCCGGACGAGGTAGGCGATGGGCAGGCGGAGGCTCCAAGGCCTCAGGGAATGGTGTGTCCCTGGGCCCCGACCCCAAGCGAAGGACAAGCAGGCGGCATGTTTACCTTTGGTGAGCTGACCAGAGCGGGCGAGACATGGAGGTGACTGGCAAGGCGATTAGCTGGGCTGCGTGGTGAAGGCAACATACATAGGGCAGAGATGGGCAGGGCAAGCATCAAGCGGGCGGGTGGGGCAAGCGTCAAGCGGGGCCAGCCAGAGATAGTAGTTACCGGTTCAGTGAACCAGTTAAAATTGCCATTACCAGTTCGCCTGAACTGCTCCGAACTGGCTGAATACCACCTCTGGTCATGGCTTAGGACTTATAATGGGCAGGCTCCGTTACAGTCATAAGTCAAGGACTACTTGTATGCTAAAGTTGTTTTCATGTTCTATTCAAATTTCACTATGTCTATAAAATTCACCTAGTTGATTTTTTTTTAAAAAAACTTTTTAATCCCTTTATTCGGGGTAGAATGAGGGTGACTGAATGGAGTTGAGCGTTTACTGGCCCTTCCAAATGCCTACATGGAATTTGCAGCAGATATTTTCTCTTTGCACCCTGGGAAAAATCTACTGCTACCTAGGATTGAACTCTTATCTTTCCAAGTGGGAGGGAAGCATCTTCACCATTAGGCCACCACACGTTCATTTATGTAGTTTAAAAATACATGGTTTCTTCAAACAAGAAAATAACTATCTTACAAATAGTGATTAATGTTCATGACAGCTTCCATCAAATGAGTTTTCAAGTTTCTCGGCCACGTTAGGAAAAATCATTGCTTCTGCTCCTCTTTGTGAACTTTAACAATTGTTTGCACCAAGAATTTATCAAATTAATTGTCAGGATGTGGATTATCACACCAGTCAAACCTAGGACAGTTCTACAAGAGACAGATTGCTGAAACTGGGTATATTAATGATCCAAAATGCCACAATTACCAAAAAAAGCCTGAGAAACAGAGTGATAGTTAAATGTGTATTTCATTGAGTCAACATTGCAGGAAACCATGCAATACAGAGCCAGCAAGCAAAAATAATCAGGGAAACATACAATTGAAAAAGATTAGCATGAATCAATAAGGGAAATTCTTCGGCATGTTGGAAGTGTGAGGTGGCTCCGGGGAACTTCTATCATATGTGGTGGGAATGCCCAAAGGCAAAGAAATATTGGAATCTGATAAAGAATTGGTTGGAAGAAATTTTGTTAATAAACATAGAAGTCAAACCGGAATTTTTCCTTTTGGGAATGACAGAGAGCAAATACAAGAAAGACATAAATTATCTACTACTGCATATACTTACAGTGGCACGGATAGCCTTTGCGCAGAAGTGGAAAGAGAAAGATACCCCAAATGAAGAGGAAATACTACTAAAAATTTTCAACTGCGCAGAAATGGATAGACTCACCTTGGAACTCAAGGATAAAAGCGAAACATTGTACTATAAAATCTGGGCAAAATTCTATGAATGGTTAGATAAAAGGAGAATAGCCGAGACAAATGTGTAGTGTTAGACTAGACTTATATACATTATTATAGATAAGTATGTGAATTGTATCGATAGGTATATGTAGGTGTAGATATGTATAATTCTATAGGAATTAGGTATAAATGACTAATATTATACTAAGTTTTTAAATAACGTATAAGGTGTAAGGAATATATTATTATATTATCATTAGTATATTATGTATTAACTTAAAAGTGTTGGAAGATGCTTGGGACTAGTGATGTCATATCTATGTCCAATGTTTTTTAATTTTGAATTACTAATAAAAACTTTTTACATTTAAAAAGAAAAAGAAAAGTTTTCCCTTTACTTATTCCATCCAGCACAGATTGAATTCTTTCAGTGGGGAGTTCTGGAGGCAACTAGATATGTGAAAATCAAGCTTGTAAACAGCAAAGAGCTGTCAGGTTTCTTTAATTCAATATTGTCTCTATATTGCCTTCCCTATCCTGGTAACCCTCAGATATGTTTACATGGATTCCTATGATTCCCAATGAATGCAATTTTCACCTCTACTCTCTGAGAACTGTTACAATTCCAAAATGTCTGCTATACAATGGATGAGTGTCTACAATAAAGTCTGCCTCCTGATGGGCAGTTCAAAAATTATATAATAGATAGATATAGATAGATAGATATAAACAGACAGGCAGACATAGATGGATCTAGAAACTTCTCTTTGCAAATCATGTCTTCTCTCTAAAACACACACTGGTAAGACTTTGAACTTGTAAGAACAAGCAAACTGAGCTTTTCAGCCTTCCTCTGGGGCATAGAACAAATATCTGTTCTTACTCCAGTCCAGATCTAGCTGGGCATCCTGATAAATACAAATTTTGGAATGGATAATTAAGGGCTGACCAAATTACTTAACTTGGGAAATAATAGAACTACAGTTGGAGATCTGTCAGAAGTTGGCAATAGGTCTTTGAAAGCATGCAGAGCCTATTATGGAAGTAGACTTAGATGACCAATGGTGAAATCTTAGTTTCCAAAGATAAAATAAAAATATTTGCAAATATACAGAGATATTTGGACCAACCTTTCCAATTATGTTTTTGAAAGCTGTGGAAACACATGGCTCTTCGGAAAGGCATTTCATGATAAGTAACCCTACGCAACCCTGAACGGTGGCACATCAAACTGATTATAATTCTGTTACACATGGATTTTATTAATTTTAATACTTAATAAATCATTCAATATGCTTGGAAAGGAAGTGGCATGTAATCTAAACTGGATAAAGAAGGAAGTAAAGATGAATGGGGGTTGGAATCCAGGGGAAGAACTCTTAAGTTCCAGAAGGTGACGTAAACCAGTTATGATCCATTCATTTTAGAAGGAGGAGGCTTTTAAAGACATATAGAATTTTATCAGTGGCTTGATCTTTGTTTCATTAATGTCATGTCAGCAAACATTGGAAATAATAGAAAAATTGAATGTAGAGTATTTCCGGGGCGGGGGGGGGGGGGGAGAAATCTTGAACATGAAAACTAACAATTCATAGAAAAGAATTGCTGAATTGTTATTTTTCACTGGATAAGTAGCTTTACAATTCTATGAACATTAATTACCACAGGTGCACTAAATAGGAAAAAAACAAAATGCGAAAGAAAAAATATGAAAAATATTACTTACAACAGCACTATTATAATACTTTTTTTTTTAAAAAAACTCTCTGATGAGAAATATTTTATCAGTTCAAAGGCTATACAGAATTTTATTATATTTGCAAACGTAACATTATACATCATAAAATATTGGAGAAGGGGGGGGGGGAAAGACCCATATAAGCCGTCTATGAGAATTTAACATAAGCTGATAAAAACTATATCAATGTTTCTCAATTTGGTGCCCTCCAAATGTTATGGGACTAAAACTCCCAAAATATATCATCATGCTGGCTGAGAATTTTGGGAATTGAAGCTCCAACAAATCTGGAATACAATAGGTTCTAGGAGGATGGTCTAAATAATGCAATAATATACACACCAATATAAATTTAGATGAAAACATGAATGTAAACATTCATTAATATACAACATGCATAGACATATACTGACCTTCTGTTTCAGAACTGTAGCTTTTGCAGTAATTGTGCTTTACCATCCACAGAGGCATCAATCTAACAGGCACTGTTGATGTATAGTCCCTCTCTTTTGTAAGAATACAGCAGCCAGGGAATTCCTGTACATCTATCCCACCCATCCCCTGTAGAAATGAAGGGAAGCTCTGCAGTCTCAATGCCCAGCAAATTGTGCCTAGAACTGCATTGCTTCTGGGAGTAGAACATCACACAAGATGCTGGATTTCAACTAGCTACTACCCATAGTGGAGCTAATCAAATTGAAATTCTGATCTTCATTAATAATACCAACACTTAGCTGTATACATTGGCGCATGTCTTTTCTACGTTTTAAAAAATATAGACTGGGGGGGAGGAGCTATATCTCTCTTAAAACTTCCCCTGCACCCTTTGCTTTTTTAATTAATGTTAAATTCCAAATTTTATAAACCCCTTTTATGCAGTGAGCTAACAAAACGATTGACTCGTATTTGATGTGCAAGAATACCAACATCTTATTAGAATGATGGAAAGGAGGAGAGAATTTAAATTAAAATGTTTTTGCCAAAAGCTATCTAAAATGGGGGAAATTGCCAAGATCATAATTTAACACCTTTTTTTAAAAAAGTGCAGAGAAAATCTGGGTATTGTTTTACCCCAGAGCCACAGAACAATCAATCTAATTCCTTGAGCTCAAGACACCTTTAGATTTCTCCCCCTACCCCAAGAAGCAGATCTCTCTTGAATTGATACTGCAATAAAACTACTGGGTTTTAAAAAAAGAGGGAACGTTTTTCTTCCTATTAGAGAATTACACATAGCCAAAGAGACTACTAATTTGTTGATTTAATTTCACTTTCAGTGTGATATAAGACCAACGTCTTCTCTCTCCACAGTTACCCTCCATGCACAACACTCATTGGGTCTGATCTCTGCCTGGTTAGCAGAAGACATGAAAAGCAGAGATAAGACCAGATTCACCTACATCAAAAAATGCAGACTTCCTGAATATGTTGAAGACTTCACAGCTGTGTAGTCATAAATGGCAAGAGGTTCCTTTCACTGCTTCTGTTGAAAATGAGGAGACATGGGGTAACAGTCACGCATGGGCCAGGACCTCAAACCAGTGGGTGCAATATCCCACTATCACTGTAACTGTTATTATTAACAAGAAAGAAGCAGTAAAAGAGGCTAACTTCACAAAACGTATTTAAAAATCCCTGAAATATGTATACAACAGCCTGTTTGCCAGGATTACCACTATAACTACTACTGAACATGTATGATTGTACATGTATGTTGCAAGTTTGTATTATACATGGAATCATATATATTGCTTCCCCCGTTCCCTTCATTCTAGATTACAGATGTTTAATTGCTGCATTTCAGTCTAGTTAAGATATAATATTCAAGTAATAACATATTCTAATGGAGCAGGGAGGCAGGGAAAATGAAAAATTTACTGTCATGTTACACAACTACATTTAAAAATTAAATAGAACAAATGTAAAATTCTGGTGCATATACAATACATTGGTTAAGATTTCTAAAACTAGGATTTTGCTGGTTTTTTTTTTAAAAAAAGAAGTATCACTTTTTGTGATACTATAGTTATGCACAATAATTTATACCTAATAAGAAATAAAATTTTCCATCTTCCACAAAATATATATAACTATAACATTCACATTGCTAGTTTAAGAAAACAAAATGTGAGTTTTACATATTATGTAGCGATCTTTGTGGACTCTTCTAAATATGAAGCTTTGATTAAATAATGCTTGAACAACAAATCTGGTTTGTCCCATACAAAACATCAGATTTTTTTTAAAAAAAACCCTAAAAGCTAAATAAGTTTTCCCATTTCACAATGGAACAATTACAAGCATAGTTTAGTTAACGGGGGAGGGGGGATCTACAATATGATAGTAATGAAACAATGAGAAAATATACATAAGTTATTGTCCTCATAGAGGGATTCTGTGTCAATTTCCACAGGGGATTGAGCCAAAACTGAATCTTTTTCTAATCATATTGTTTGGTAAATTCACAGAAGAGAGCAATGCAACATATTAGTATTCAGAGCTAAGCCACATGATTATTAGATTCATCATTTAATTGTACCACTTGAGGCTGGAGCAGTGATTAAATGTTAACAATGTCATAATGAAAATATGATTTAATTCATTTATGTTCAAGGAACTAGTTACCTAATGAACTTTCGTCTTGTTCACCTTTGTTCTAGCAAAACCTGGCTGGGATACAGGTGATGTTTTTGCTCATGAGAGAGATTTCTGTTCAATTACTATGACCTCCTAAACCCAGTTCCTCCTCCTCATCTCTCATTCTATTCAGGAGGTCCCTGGGACCTGTTTGGAGAAGGACAAACTACTTCTATGGATTACTTACTATTAGCACCACATTAAAAGGAACCCTTGCTTTGTATTCATCTGTTTTTCAGTAGGATTAAGCAGCTTTAGGGTCACTGGAAGAGGTTAGTAATGTCATTTATGAGGATGGAATGCTGTATATATGTTACTGAAATGAACAGGGATGAAAGAAGTGAACTGTAAATTTGTTTTAAGAAACCTACATATCAATGTTTTTTTTAAAAAGTGCAAACATTGTTATAACTTGTTTAAAAGACAGTAATTTAGAAAGACTTGGAAATTTGGATCACTGGTTTTTGGCAAATATCAATGCAATATCTCTTTCAGATATTAAAAAAATGGGGAATATATCTCCTTTTGTTTTGGTTTAGCATGTTGTATGACCCATAGTTATAACCACTGTTATTTGTGAACCATGGGTTATGGCTTAGCATGATGTGCTAGTCCAACCATTATAGTGGGTTCAACCCATTCGTGACCAAGGAAATTAAGTAGAATGTGTGCATGCAACAATGTACAAAGATGTGCATAAGCTCTCCCATGTTTTTGTGTATAAAAATATGGGGGAGTTTATGAACGTTTAATTTCTGCTGCAGTCTAAAATGGTACAGCCCAACAATACACACATCACATAAAGCAAATTATCATACATTTTAGCTCTTAGCTAACATAGATTTCAGGCAGTCCACTCCAGCTGCTCTATCTTATTCTAATTTTTTTTTTGCTAATAGAATATAAAATATTTACATAGATATTTTTCAGATTTTATAAAATTGCACACTGCCTACCATTGTAGCTAGATTTAAAAAGTCATCCCCCCACCCACCCAAAAGGACTGGATGTTATATCAAGTTTGCCTTATAACATAGTTAAAATATGCCAATTCTTTATCAAAACATTTGAAAGTGTTTTAACAAACACTCAGCTTCACATAAAGAGAATAAATCTGTTTCTTCAACCTGGCACCCTCCAGATGATGCCTACATTTCCAAACAGTGTAACTAAAGACTAAAATATCAACACATCCTGAAATGCCAAGTTGGAGAAGCATGAACCAGGTATTTAAAATACACAAAATATCCATTTCCCAGAGCCAATCATTTGAATCAGATTTGATAAACATAAAGCAGCATTACTGGAAATTAATGGGGGGGGGCACATGGGTCTTGCCATATGCATCTTAGGGCTTTTCCACTTCTCTGTTCTATATTAGACCAGCTGTTTGTCATTCTTTATAAAGGATTTATTCTCTATTGATTCTTAAGACTTGTCTATGGCTTCTCCTCTTACAGACAGAGAAAGATTTCCTTAATGGTTATGCCCAGACCAGGCTCACCCAACTCAAACATTTCTGGTGTTTTTCTGGCACTTGCTGTGGTATCATTGCAACATTTAATTATTAACTGGTAAATAGGTGAGTCAATCCTAGTTGACAAAGGCAAGCCCTAACATAATAAGTTGTGAGTGAAGGAAACATTTTTTGCAGCTGTTAACTGTTAGATCACTTGCTAGGGGTAAATTATTTCACACACTGTCTTCAGGAACTCATAAAGTAACTGTAGTTACAAGTTCATTTTTATCTGATTTGTGCATTTGAATTGAGAAGATACCAAAGTCATTGTGGGGGAAAATATTGCTGCATGCCCAATTAAAATACTAACTTAACTTTCTATTGTTAGAACTAACTCACTGATTTAAAAAAAACCCACATCTGTGCATCTTTCAGAAGAATGGACATCCCATGCTTTCAAAGCCAAATGCCTGGAGTCATCTGAGGAGAGCCATGGGTTGGGTGGAAATGGAATAAAATGTATGACTGAAAGATTACTTGCCAGCCAGCATTTTAAGTACTGATGCATTCTATTTTGGGTTTGTGATTACTGCTACTATCTCATCCAGACCAGCAATTAACCATGGGAAGCTAAGAGGTAGCTTCTACTCATCTCAATAGAACATGAGGTCCCCAATGCAGCAGTCTAAAAGCACCTCAAATTAGAACAAGGTGTTGCTATGTCTTAAACCCCTGGATATCCAATCAAGTCACTTATTTTGCTACTCACCTAGAGATTATAATGCAAGTCCACTGAATGGAAAGTATATGCATATATAGAATCAAAGCAAGCTTACACACTGCACATTCCCTTTTGCACTAAATAAAAAGGTTCATTATTATAATAATAATAATAAAAATCACAATTAATATCAGTGAGCTTTCTAAGGAGGAGTTGACTATAAGAACAGAATTAAGACACAGGAAAAATCTGTTTTCTATTCTGAAAATCACATCCCCCCATTATTAATTTCAAATAAACTACTAGCCCCACTAGCACAGCTTTCTTCACAGTGTGCCTCCAAGTATTGGGACCACTGGAGGACATCACTTTGGAAAGGATTAATCAGCATAGACACAATACTTTTCTTAACTGAAAACTCACTCATTAAAAAAATAAAATAAAAGGTTACCTTATCAGCAATGATTATATCATAAAAAATAAGTTTAAATCATACAAGGGCATAGAGAAAGGCATACTATTATCTTACTACAGAGTATGTTTTAGAAATGCCCCTGCTGTCAGGAGGTAACTTGTAGCATGACAAGGAGCCAGGTTGGCTAATAGAAGTTTACAGAGAGGGATGTAGATGGTTCAAGAAGTCACTGATGCTTTAAAACTTGATGGTGTTGAAAACTGAGAGCTTGTTCCAGAAGTTGCAGAAATTGAATTGTGGTTGGTTGGGAAGATTGAGGAGAAAGTTAAGGCAAATACAGAACAGGAACAGAAGTGTTTGCCCATATTTGTGATCTGTCTTCTCCCTTTCTCTTTCTCTTTCTTTTTCTTTTTTTCTTTTTGGTAATAGCTGCTTGTCCACAGAGTTATGATGCAGATGGCTGTCCGAAGTTTTGCTAATACCTGATATTTCAGATAACATAGTAGTCAAACATAACATTGTTCTAGACTACCTGAGTTTTTCATGAAGTGGATGAATATCTGACATCCAAAACCGAAGTAGCCTGCAATAGAAGAAAAGGATGGTAGCAGTAAGCAACCTTTTAAAATTATTTTTTTATGCAAGTGAACAGACCCCCCCCCCCTTTATTTCATTTCATTTCTGCTTTAAGAAAGAAGAGCAGACATTGAAAGAAAGGAAAACCCACAGATAATTATGTAGAGCAATGAATTAATAAGTCTCTCTCTCCTCAGATTCTATTATTGGAATTCTCAATCAATAGTCTAAAATGAATAGAATTCTGAAACACCAAGTTCTATTATCAGAAGCATTATTTTCAATGAAGCGAGAAAAAGGGAAAAAAATGTTAGCACAAATGTCAAACTTGTCTCTTTGGCCGCAAATTTATACATTTCTGTTTCACCTCCTTCAGATATTTATGGAATTGTAAATAATGCCAAAATAAATTAAAAACTACAAATAATATTAGTCTAAAGCCACACTACGATACACTTCTGAGAGACCCAAATGTGCTTTTCCAAAAGGCAACTTGCCTTTGCTTCTGTTTTTCTTTGAAAACATTTTGCTTCTCATCCAAGAACAGAAGAAGCTTCTTGGATGAGAAGCAAAACATTTTCAAAGAAAAAAAAAACAAAAATAAGAAACTCCAGTTGCCTTTTGGAAAAGCACATTTGGGACGACCATGACCTTAAGTGATGATATCCATTTCCAAAGAGCATGGTTATATAGTACCAAAAAGTTAACAAAAGAGTTGATGCTATCAAAAACACTATAATCCAGTTTGGGACAATAAATACGTACTGCTCTGAAGTAATAAAAAAAAATCCTACTACTACCTCATCTTCTTCTTCAGATACTTTAATAGTATTATCCGGGGATTTGACAGGTTTCTGCGTACTGGTTCCATTTGTCTCGGCCTTCCCATGCTCAGCTTCCCACTCCTGTAGGACTTCGTCTATGTTAAAACGCCGCCGATAATTTACGAAAAAGTTTTTCACTTGCACCACAGATTTGTTTCCAATGACATCAGAGATTGCTTGAAAATCACGACCGTATTTCCTGATTGCTACAAAAGAAAACAGATCTATCCGTACCATTTCTGAAGCCCAGAGGACAATGTATATAACCTTCAAACTCATACTAAGGAATCGTGTTCAGAGTAGCATGCATTTTCCCAAGCATGCAGGGAGCTAGATTAGACTGAGTGGCCAAAGATCATCCACTAGACATGGCTGTGAGAATTTAGCTTAGTTCCCCTTGTGACCTTGAATGAGATGTCAGAATAAAACTTGATGAGCGCGTATTTGCATCAACAGTACTGCAAAAAATGCAGGCTGTAGAGGCTGTAGAGAATTTATTGACACAGCAAATGAACCTCCTTGAAATGCAATGGATATACTATTTATAGTTTCAAAGTCAACAACTAAATTTAAGGGATACATCAAGGGTCACACTGTTTCTAAACCAATTATAGGTTTATAGAAGAGTGGTAAATCTTGGCTTTCTTAAGATTCTGCCTCAATATGGTTATTTATTTATTATTTTATTTTATTATCAAACATGGCCACTAATCTCATGCAAGACAACTCTACACTAAAATTAACAACTTACACTTATCATAAAACCAATAAAACCAATTATGTTACTAAAAATATGTTTGAAAGTATTTTATATTTCTTATGGCCAAATATAGATTTAGCTAAATTTCTTTTTAATTTTTCTTATCCCACACTTTGGGATTCCCCCCTCCCTTATTAATTCTTTCTTCTTTTGTGTATTTTGCTTATCACTGCTTCTCCCAAAGTGTAAATAAAATGATAGTTATCAATTAATTTAAGGCCATTCAATTCAAAAGCCTAGCTGATGAACAATGTTAAAAACAAATTAAAACCCAGCAACAATCTTTTAAAAGTGAAGCAATCCTAAAAACTTGATACGCCATCAAACTTCAAGAGTATTATGAAGGACTTCACCTTTGGTTAGCCCACTGAATATAATATGCCATCTAGTATGCTGTTCTCATGATGAAAAACATCATATCGAGGCAAGGTTTAGAATTAATAGAATTCCCTATTCCATCAGGTTTAAAATTTTGGGCTTGCACAACCTGGAATTGTGCCACCTGTGATCCGATTTAAGCATAGTACACAAAATGGTCTGCTACAACATCTTGCCTGTCAATGACTTCTTCAGTTTTTACCACAATAGTACACGGGCAAACAATCGATACAAAGTCAAGGTAAACCGCTTCAAACTTGATGGCAGGAAATACGATTTCAGCGACAGCATGGTCAATGCCTGGAATGCTCTATCCGACTCTGTTGTTACAGCCTCAAACTCTCACAGTTTCAACTTCAAACTTTACCATGAACCTCACTCCCTTCTTAAGAGGTCCGTAAAGGGGGCGTGCATAAGTGCACCAGCGGGCCTACCGTCCCTGTGTTACTGTCCCCATTTATTTGTATTTACTTCCTATGTTTATGTTCATATCTATACTTGTTATCTTGTACATGTTTGATGAACAAATAAATAAATAAATAAATGAGGTGAATATGGTGATTTTAATGTTAATTGTTCATTTTTTTAAAAAAAAGTCAGCAAGAAAACTAAACTTTTAACCAAACAGATTAAAAAGGGGAAATAATTACACAGATTATAATTTCCCCTTTTTAATCTGTTTGGTACATTTTTCTATTACATCTATATGAGTATATTCACATTTTTGGTTTAAATGTTTCAAAATCATTTTAAAATGAAACAAAATATTAACAGCACAAGCAACTATCCTATTCCTAAAATATTTAATTGATTAATACAGCTTCTCAAATCTGGATATGCAATGATCCCCTGAAATTAATGAATTTGGTTAAATGACATCATTAAATAGTATAATTATCAATTTCAAGACTTGCTGGCTGGATTTCTACAATTGTTTGTGATCGTTTAAGTGGCTAATATACCTCTTACTCCAGAGGTTTCTCCTTTCCTTTTGGAATCTTGTGAGCAAGATCCAAAAGCTACCACTGCATTTCCTCAATGGCAAAATCCTATGGCCTTGATGATGCCTTCCCTTTCCTAGTCTGCATTAATGCTAGTGGTATCATCTCTCAACTGAGATGTGTTGCTGTACTTGAATCTACTCAGCCACAATTCCATCTACCCGCAGATTCATTGCCAACCATTATTGCAGGAAGGGGAGCACTGTTTCAACTTATCACTGGGACATTCACATTTCTCATAGTGGATAGGAGAAACAGGGCTCTCAGAAGGGAATCACAGATAGGTATAAAAACAGCATCACTGGCTGCAGAACAGAATGTAGGTTTGAGAAGACTTGCCTCCTCTGCCTGGACAAACCACTTATGACTCTTCTCAAATATGCTCCATGCCCCTGGGCATGCAAATTTGATCAATAAATAAATGCTAATGATTAATCCCACAGGGACTCCAAGCTGTATTTCTATGTTAATAAATATCTTTCCACAACCTGACGAAAGCAGAAACAAAGACCTCTTCTTGTAAGCACACCCTTGTAGGTATTCCTGCAGTGGCTGAAATTAGGCACATTTTGTATACAGTGCAAGCACACACAAAAACTATTCTTATGTTTAAAATATACACACTGAATACACACACACACTGTCAGAAATACAAGAATAAGGCTAGCATATCCAGTCAAACTGCACCCACTTTAACCAACAATCATGACTTGGAATATGAGGAACTGGGTCAATCATCATCTGGCATATGGGAAACTGTCAGTGCAAAAATGAATTAGTTTGTCCACCCTACAGTAAATGCAATTCAGGTCTCCAAGGTTAGCACCAACCCTAAGACATGAGTCAGAAGCATTAATTTGGAGAATTATTTCAGTGGCCAATGAGGAAATGCTCCATCAGAAATCAAGACACAGGGCCACCTTCCCTACAGACAGGAATATATTTGCAACGCCATACCTTGCACTGCAAGAAGCTGTTCATCTGTGGTCCAGCGTGCATTAAATTTCAATGTTACCTAAGCATCATGAAACATAAAGAGAATAATTTACTTAGATAACAGATGTGCTTTTAAACTTCAGCCCCCAAACTGTATACAAATGAAAAAGTGAATACATTGCTTGAGCAGTCATTTGTTAAATAAAGCCTGCATTATTCTTCTCAGCATGTTTTTTTTTAAAAAAAACATATTTCAAGTGGAATTATAAAGGTAGTTCATTATTTAGTTAACAACATTTAATTTATAGCAGCAGAAAGGGATAAAGGAAATGGTCAATGATTTTAGCACAAGGTTAGCTACAAGAGTCCATGCATGGGTTGGCATGGTCAACCAAGTCAAAATTTGAGGGCTTCTGGACTTTGGCTTTTAGTATCTTCCTGATTGTGAACTGTGGACTTCTCATCCTAACTCCAATACTGGAGCTAGAAAAGGAACTGGGATAATTTCCCAAATTGCACTGGGCCTCAGAAGCTCCTGAAGGACCTTTGCAGCCCAATGTAATTATAGGGATAAATGGTAAATTTGATCAACTTAGTCAGGTGCCCTTCTATAAACTTCAGAAAAGAAGGTAAAAAAAAACATAATTTTTTTATTAGAACACAAGCTTACCTCTGGTAACCTATATTGCTCTATTCCCCCTTCAAGTTTCTCTTTCAGAGAGCTGTTTGTTTGTTTGATATTTTGAATCTGAAAAGAAAGGTTCCTCTTTCAGTATGGATAACATACAAAGTTTGCAGAAAATTTGATCTAATTTCAAATATTCTTCCCACCAAACATTGGGGGGGGGGGGAATATTACCTATTCCCCCACCAATAATTTAAACAAGAGCCCCCATTCCTCCAAAAACCACAGTTTCCCTCCCCAACTAAGATTGGGGTCTTGTCCTTTTTCCCTCCCACCCAAACATCCAATAACTCAGTAGTTGAGAAGCAATAATGGGGAATAGGCTCTTTCGTTCTTAGCCTCTTTGGGGACTTTCTAATGTTGATACTTGCAAAAAGAAAAAGATACTAAGTTGGATGATTCCCAACAGAACCTTTACATTGTTAAAATGATTGCGTTCCCATTGCTTGCCTATGTCTTTCTTTTGAACACATTTAAAAAACAACAAGCCTAACTCACCCTCTGAACTGGAGCCACTCATTACTTTTATTTTGTGAAGATGCCTATGGAGTTTTTTTTCCTCACCGTTTGATCATAATAAAAGCTATCTATCTACCTGCCTGTGAAACGTATGACACTGGTGATGCTGAAGGTTGAAGTTGTGCTTTGTAATCCACAGTTTTCCATTTAAATGTCTTTTAAAATTAAAATAATCCTTTAAAATGTCAAGTAGAACAGACAATGTGGCAAATATAAAAGGAACTGATCATTGTTACATGGATATGATTAAGTGGATGCCCATGGGACCAAACAAATGACCAGTGCAGTACTCTTCTAACCAATAGAGGAAATAGAAGAATAAAAGCTACCTGCATAGAAGTGGTAAGGCAGAGGAAAAATACTCTTAATATTTTATACTTGAATGTGTAAAATTAGAATTTAGATGGAAATCAATAAAATAATTGATTACTGATATAAAAGTTTTCAGAAACTAGAAAGCCCAAAGTGTGGAGAAACATGGAAACTGATTTATGGAAATCCGTAATGACGTCCTGAGTAAGATACAGGAAGTTGGCAATTCATCTTGCTGCACTGTAAATAGAAAGCCAAGTTGAAATAATTCTCCTCTAAAATGTACTGCAACTGACAGCTTGTTAATCAGGTCTCATCCTGATGCAAAACATCTCACCCAAGCTATAAATCCTCCCAGGGAGCTGTGAAGTTGAGATTGTTTAAAATATGTATCAGATGATTAAAAAGAAGCCTCGCTCTGTTGCCAGGAGAAAACACATACCTGTCGCTTGATGGAGACGAGCTCCATATCCAGTTGCCTGAGCAAAGTGGTGGCAGCGGTTGCATTGGCAGACACAGCTTCCACGTCTTCCTGAGAGAGAAACATTCCTTTGGGAGGTTTCCTCTTGGCCCTGTTCTTAGCAGCCTGGGTACTGTGCTTTTCTTTCTTTACCTGAGGAATTGTTTCCACGGGAGGAATCTGCAAAGGAGAGATCTACCATATGTAAGCCTGATGATTCAACCACAAGATATCCACAACTACTGCCACTTCCAAACATGCCCCAAACATGAGGTGGACAGTCATTAAGTGTATTCTTTTTCAAAGATCCTGTACTACAAAAGCCAACTACAAAAGGGATAAACTGCCTTGCTTCACCTTTTTACTAAACCAGTGGATAGGGTCAGCATTTTCACAATTTAATGGGTGAAATATGTCTATTTAAATCTTCCCAGAACACAGAATATCCCTGAATATGAGTTCTTGAATCTTTAGGGCATCCATTTTGCCCTTCAAAGTTCTTCAAAAAGTACAAAGGCACAGTAGGCCTGTCCAGTACAAAGGCATCATGGCATCATTCTTCTAGCTTGCCATAGGCCAAACATCTTTTAAAATCATATAAGGCTCTCTGCACATTGAGCTGTGGGACAGTTTGTTGGTACTGCCCAGGTACTTTTCTGCTAAAGTAACAACACTGAAAGGAGATACACAAGAACACAAAATGCACTTATCTTGTTAAAATGAAGTAATAGCAATAGCACTTAGACTGATATACTGCTTCACAGGCTTTACAGCCCTCTCTAAGCAGTTTACAGAGTCAGCATATTGCCCCCAACAATCTGGGTCCTCATTTTACCAACCTTGAAAGGATGGAAGGCTGAGTCAACTTTGAGCCACTCAGAATTGAACTCCTGGAATAAGTAGCGAATTAGCCTGCAATAGTGCATTCTAACCATTGCACCACCACGGCTCTAAGCAAGATGAAGTCTGCTAAGTATCTTCCTTAAGTTCTGTTACTGAAACAGAAGATAAATGCACTAACCCAAAACCACACATAATACAATAACTCCAACATATATGAGAAATACTCTTTTACCATCCTTACTCCCCATCTTGAAAAAAGGACTCAATATCCCCATAGAGGACTAAAGTGACAACATCCACCATACGTTCCAGGCATGCCACTGAAAACCAACCAAAGCACTCTTTCCAAGCTTTGGCCATCCGCACCTCAGTTTAATAGTGTATCAGAAATAATGGAAGATATCTCAGTTGAGCATGAGGGTGGTTGAATTAAAAAAAAATATCTAAAAATTATGTTTGATATGCAATTTCGTGTGTGTCAGCCAGAGGGGAAGAAGAAGAAACTAATTTAAGACAAAACATGAAGGGTCAGATGATTGCAGGCTAATCCTTAAAGCTCATTCCTTTTTATATGCAGCACTGCAAAACTGAGGGATAAAGATTTTTGCATTGGTATGAAATCTGCCCTAGAAAAAGGTCTTTCAGGGACAAGTATGAAACATAAAGAATGAATCTGAAACACTGTTTTAGATTCCTGCAAAGGAACACTTAGATCTGCCTGCCACTCCACTAGCAATGTAATTTTTAAAATTTCTTCTGAATCTTTTGATAACACTAAGGATATGTCTCCAGAATGTGAAAAAGACCCTTAAAAAGCTCCCTGTTAAGGGAAAGCCATAATTGCTTCTGCCTTTCTTCAAATGAAAACAGCAAAGCATAGAGGCATCAAGCAACCACTACAGAGCTTTCCTACTCTGAGGAAAATAACCTCCAAGCTTAACCGGAAATTGTACAGTATACACAGAATTCCCAGAAGATTCTGCCTCTTCCAATAAAGGGGGGGGGGGGGGGAGGAGAGAGAGGTGCATGAGCCTTACCTCTCAACAAGTTCATTTTACCTGAAAAGTCATCCTGCCTGCTTTCCTCTGTCCATTTCTAACCATGTTTTATTACAATGTGCACCTTGAAGGAATACTACTCAATTTTAATCATCCTTTGATCTTAAGCCAGCGACTTAAATCAGCTTTCAATCTTGATGCTGGTCTTTGGTTTGAAAACAAACTTGATCTAGCATTAATTAGGATTTTGCTAGTTTGAGCATCAAGTACTGAACAGAGAATGCTCAGTAATGGACTCAGCATACATGAGAGAGGGATTCAGAGAAGGGCTGGCAGGAAAGAGAAAAAGAAACACATCCCAAGACAGTTTCCCTCAACCAAACTTAATATATATATACCGTAATTAGGCTCCTTGTCTTCCTTAGACATGATCCTATGCCCACACTGATTCACTGAAGCATATTCAAAGCCACATGCAGCATTCATCTAGTACTTATGTTGAAAGACTGACTTCGCATATTACAGTAGGCTGTATTATATGGGTTTATCTGGTGTAAGTTTAGCATGTTAAGGTGAATTTTTCTAACTGCAGTTATTCAAGACATTATATGTACATACTGTACATTTGTCCAGGAAGTCTCTGAGAATTGGACACAACTGAATGGAAGGAAAAAATAGTGTAGTATGCAAAACAAACAACGTATGAGGGGGTAGAGATATGCCTTTATAAGGACATTTGTGTTTCCCAGCAAAGGTCTAGCCAGAAAATCTTAGCTACTGTTAGCAGAAAATAGCTTGATCTATATAGGTCAATAACATAATAGGGATTAAGGACAGTGTTATATATTACTGTGTTTTGCACTGAAACATCAAAGCATCCACAACACCTCTCACCAGCTTACAAGTGGTAAGAGTTCATCTCTCTATAGTATGGAATAAATTAAATTCCAGTTTTATCTTCTAAGCTATGGAAGAGACTCCTAGTTCTTAGCTGTCACATTTCAGCACAAAGATAGGCGGTCACCATTCATGTTTTCAACCTTTCTGTAAATTTGAAAACTTAGAAAAACATGGTGAGTTTTTTGACGCCACAAACTATCATTGGCTAGCAGATGCAAGCCAACTTGGCAGGCATCTGGCAAATACGTTTTCAACAGAAACATGCCACTAGAGATGCTTGGAGAAGATATTTCTCATTGCACACTGTAAATGAAAAATGGCAAAAACATAGCAAATCATGATCATCCGGGGGGGATCATCTGACCCAGTGGTGGGTTCCTCCCGGTTCGGCTGAGCTGGTAGCAGTGACAATATGACATCACAGAACCGGTTCTCTTTGTTCAGGAGCTGGGCGCCCCCGCCCCCCCACCCCCCGCATTATTCTTACCTTTTATTGGGCCCCACCCCCAATCTATTGTTGCCTCCCAAGTCCCAGCTGATCGGCTAGAAGGAAAAAAACTGTTTAAACTCTTGCCGTGGGGCTTCAAAGGGCCGCCCTACAGCTGATCAGTGTTATCAGTATTATCAGTTTGATGGTAGACTGGTGCCTCCAAAAACAAATGAGCAGACCAATGCCTCTAAAAACAAATGAGTAGACCGATGCCTCCAAAAACAAATGGGTATACTGGTGCTCCAAAAACAAATGAATAGACCAGTACAGCTCTGCAAGCAGTTAAAAGCCTGGTAGACCAGTACCTCTGCTAAATCCTAAAGAATTGTCAAATGACTATCAAGCCAAGCCCACAAAATAAGCCACGCCCACAGAACTGATAGTAAAAAAATTTAGACCCCACCCCTGATCTGACTACAGGACTAGGCAACCACTTGTAAATAGAAACACTACTTAGACTTATATACCACTTCACAGTGTTTTACAGCCCTCTCTAAACAGTTTACAGAGTCAGCATTTTGTTGTGACCCAGGCCCAAGTAGGTAGTAATCAACACAAACAGTTCCAAAACAAACAGACTTTATTAGAACATCTGAGAATTAACTCATTCTCAGCGTAGTCCAAACTAAATTAAAACAAACTCTTCATAACACAGATTCTTCAGTCTAATCACCAACCTTGGTATAATTAGGCAAACTGCCAAAGGCTTCTCTTGGCAAAAGTTCCAAAGCAGAAGACAAGAGGTAAGTGCAGCAAGTGCAGCCATACTATCAACGTTGTTTTCCGACAAAGAGCCCAAGAGCCGTTGATGGTCTTTTAAGCCTTATGGGAGGGATCAATCATCATGACTCCCGAGTCATCCTCTTTGCTTTAGCTGCTCTTGCCTTCTGATAGCTCTTCTCATATGTGCACTAGGAACAAGCTCCTCCTATTCCTCTGCCTCTCTACTGTCAGCCTCTGGAGGCTCCGGAGTCCGCACATCACACCCCGATGGCCCTGGCCTCATCTCTGCCTATGACGCAAACCCCTCATCCGGGCCTTCCCCAGCCTCCAGGACTGGCCCATGTTCTTCCTCAGCCTCATCGCTGTCTGACTCCGCTGCCAGCTCTGCAGGCTGCTGCGGACCACAACACATATTGCCCCCAAATGTGAGATGATTGACAAATGCTCAAAAAGCAATCATGAGGCCAAAATGGTGGTGGTGCTATGCAGCAATTGTAACTTCTAGGATGGATTATAAGTAGCTTTTTAAAAAGACTGTTATAACTTCAAACGGTCATGAATCAATTCAAATCTCACTGGCTCAAGCTTGACTCAACCTTCCACCCTGCCGTGGTCGGTAAAATGAAGACCCAGATTGTTGGGGGCAATATGCTGACTCTATAAACCGTTTAGAGAGAGCTCCAAAGTGGTATATAAGTCTAAGTGCTATTGGTAATCAACCTTGCTAAGCAAGGATATTGCTATCCATGTTTCCTTATTATGTTTATGTAGGAAAATAGTTTTACTTTTCCTCCTGTGCTCAAATATTGAAATATTATTTTTTATGTTAAGCTATAACACAAATTAAAAAAATTATTAGAATGGAAGAAGAGGTCATTAATATAATTTAAGAAAACTGTGATGTGAACACTGAAACAAAATCTTTTAAAATATCCCCTATTACCATAATAATGTTTAATACTGTTTAACTGAATGATAAAGCTATGAATTCTGCAGGTGAGGGGGAATGGAGGCATGTTACTTCTAGAAAAATATGACAGTAAAGGAAAAATGTACATCCTCTTACAGATTTAATGTTCTGGGATAATTTTGGATAATCAGCTATATCACCTACAAGATTACAGAGCTGTAGACCAGTTAGCTTTGTCTTAACAAATTTTTCCAGGAAAGATTGCTTGTTGCTTTTAATTGCATCACCACAAAATCTGCAAAGTAAAAGTGGATGGTGGACTGGTTAATAAGACAGGGGCTGAACCAAGCCTAATTATTTCCCACACATAAACCCACCAATTCTTGAAAGCAGGAAGTGGGAAAATAGGTCATCCTTCTACTTCAGATTATGTCAGCACTGGACACACAAGCAAGCATGCACACATTACTTGCATAAAAGAGATATTATAAATGTTTTCATAAATATTTGGGATAAAAGCAGGGGTGAAATCCAGCAGGTTCTGACAGGTTCTGGAGAACCAGTAGCGGAGATTTTGAGTAGTTTGGAAAACCAGTAAATACCACCTCTGGCTGGCCCCAGAGTGGATTGGGAATAGAAATTTCATCTCTGGATAAAAGAGATAAAGGCAAAATGAGTTTAATTAATTATTATTATTATTTTATTCTTTTATTCCTTAAATATGAAACTCAAGTCAACTGAACATTTAAAAATGTATCACAAATATCATTGACTGGCTCTGATAGTTGATACAGGTTGCTGCCAGCATCCTAGGTATCGACCAAGTATCTTCTTAAAATGTATGTTGTTCCGAGTAGCACAGTCTTTTGCAGTTCCACTGGTATTACTGCAGGAAGCTGCAATTCCTTGATGTACTTTGTAAAATTCTTGGACATGGTGCCAAGTGCCCCGATGACAATGGGTATCACTGTCACATGTTTCATCCATAATCGCGTAGTTTCAATGGCCAGGTCATGATATTTCATGATTTTTCCCAGTTCTTTTTCTTCGACTCTGGCGTCTCCTGGTACAGCGATATCAATAAATTGTACATTTCGGTTTTCAACAACTGTGATATCTGGCGCGTTGTGTTCCAAATGATAATCCATCTGTATTTGAAAGTCCCACAAGATCTTCACCTTCTTATTTTCAACAACTTTTTCCACTTTATGTTCCCATGACTTTTCGCATACAAGTAAGTCATATTTTTTATATAATGACCAGTGGATTATTTTAGCAATTCGGTCATGCCTAGCTTAGTAATCAGTTTGTGCGATTTTGCTGCGATCACATATTAAATGTGAAAGAGTTTCAACTTTGTCGTTGCAAAGTCAGCAGTTTGGATTGTCAGTAGATTTTTGTATCTTCGCTTTCATGGCATTAGTTTGCAGTGCTTGTTCTTGAGCAGCAAGTATTAAACCTTCCGTTTCTTTCTTGATGGTTCCCATCTGAAGCCATGTCCATGTCAAGTTGTTATCACATTTTCCTTCAATGATTTTCAAGTGCTGTCCATGCAAAGCTTTGGTTTTCCATCCATTTAATCTGTCATCTAGCTGTTTTTCCTTATATTCTATCTTTGTTTCTGTTGTTTTAATAATGTTCTCCATTTTCACAGCCTGCAGCAATTTTTCTGTACTTTGGTTCCCAGAGTCATTAAAACTCTGTTTTTCTTCTTCTACAGTTTGATGAATTTGCAATAGCCCTCTGCCCCCTATTCTTCTTGGCAGGTAAAACCTATTGATGTCACTTCGTGGGTTGTTGTTGTTGTTGTTATATCAAGAACCCTAATCTGGGGTTTTGAACCAAAAATCTTACTTCTATAGTGAGAGCGCAGCTTATAGCAGTGCTAGCTAAGGAACTATGATGATTGAAGTCAAAAGTCATTGTTCTTTATTCTTCATTTGTTAGACTGTGCCTAAAATATTGTAATCAGATCTCAATACCACAAATTAGGATGGGGTCTGAGAACCTAGAGCCTATCCTCAAAGAAACCAAGACAAAGAAGGGGCTGGTGGCGAGGGTCTTATTAGGAATTCATGGAGGCACTAAGTATAATAGAATTTCTGAACAGGTATATTATAGAAGAGATGAAGAACTGTTCGTAATTGTTGCAGAACACCAAAAGAGTTATGAGGAAGTAGATCTCAGTTGGACATCAGGAAAAAATTCCTAATAATAAACATAGACTGCTTTGGGAACAGGCAGGATCTTTTATACTGCAAGGATTTAAACAGGTTAGATAGCCATCTGTCAGTGATGCTATAGCAGTGGATTCCTGCAGTGAGTGGGGAAAGAGATCTAAATAATGTTCAAGGCCCCTTTTCATCTATGTCCCACACATTTGAAGGGTACAGGGTTAGGAAGGTTGTAGGAGTGTATAAAAAACAAAGGAGTGTAAGTCAACATACGTTATACTATCTGGAAATGGGACAATATTACAACCATCTGTTTCCTTTTGGAAAACACAGCAGATACAAATTAACTTTGACTTTCACTATGCATGGCTACGTCCACTGTTCTGAACAGCATTGCAGGGAATCAATGGCAAATCAAAGCTTATGGGGATAGGCAGAACCAAAGCCTGCATTTTACCCTTTTTTATAATAATGTTATTAAAAATTATAATTAAAAGATAAAAACTACTACCAAGAAAAATAAAATTAAAGTAGAAAGTGCAGAAAATAAAAATAATAAAAAATAAAAGACAGAAAAAAATAATATAGTAAAAGAAATGACTTCCCTTTTCATCACAAATATGAACAACTTTAGTAAGTTATCTCCTTATCTTAAAATATAATAAATTTCTTCTTCCCATATTTTTTTAAAAAATTATATCACACCTTTATTATTTTTACACCCAACTCAAGGCAGCGAACATATCCAACACACTTTCCCCTTTCTATTTACTCTACAAGAATCCTGTAAGGTGGGTTGGACTGTGTGAGTGAGTGACTGGACCAAAATCATCAAACTGGCTTTCCTACCTCATGTCTTACCTATATATACTGTACATCCTTAAAGCTTTCTCATTTAGTTCTGATCAGCAAAAGTCCATTAAATATTACCAGAAATAACATGTTTGTTTTAACCGTGATCAAATAAATTAATTTTATATTTCTTCCCTTTACTTTTAACAATCTTGATCTTTAATCCCTTCAAATAATGTTCTAGTTCTTGATTTCCTTTCATTTTTCCTTTGCCCCTTTTCACAAAATACTTTAGTTTTAACAGGTCTCCCAATATAAGAAAGTTATCCAAGTCACTGTTCTGATACGTTATTTGTATATCCCTTTTCATTATTAAGACATCAGCCAATTTCTTTTTGATGACAGTATCGTTTTCTATATGATTCTTGTACCCTGTCATTTTAAAATCCATGTTCAGATCAGTCTCAGTCTTTCTTTTTTAAAAAAAAAAACACATTCGAGGCAAACCCAAAATTAATTTCCAGGTTTGTTGTTCAAAAATATCCCTCTATATTTCCAATGTTAAAATATTTTACTCCATTTAAGATTTCTTCTCATTTAATTGTAATATTAGTTCTTTCTGGTTCCCCCTAGTATCCAGCCTCCTCATCTTATCCTTTTTTTAAAAAAGAGAATTCAAATGAAACTATTTTCCCATGGGAATGATTCTTATAATTAATTTCAAAATCTTATTTCAAATCCATCTGTATCATTCTCTTTTTGTAACTTTCCAAAATCAAAATTGAAATTACCCTTTTGCTGTTGATTCCCAAAGAATAAAAAATTAAGTCCTTAAACTTGTATTCAAAACTTTTACACTAAGATTGAAAGAAACACACCCAGTGATGTAATACCCATCTATCTAAAGCAGTTAACAAAGCCATTTTTGAAAGTGACTAGAAAAGAAATATGCAACCCAGTTTGAAAGTACCAACAGTGGCTTATACAAAAAAGAGGGCTATTCCGTCATCTCCCAGAACTCAAATCCACTAGAGACTGCTATGTTGCAGTCTCCTTATGAGAAGCAACTGTGTGGAGAATGTGTGGACAATCTCAAGTCCTCTCTTCTCCAGAGAGGAATTATAAACAGCCAGTCTACTTGCTGGCTCTTCATTTTCAGTTGCCATGTCTTCCCTGAAAGTTCCCAAAGCCTACATTTGTCAAATGTAAAGTCTATTAAAAAGATTTTAAAAATTTAGCTAATTATACACCTCTCACTGAACAGTCATATAACTAATATAGTTGTAACCTTGGTGGTGCCAAAAACTGATACGAAACTTTAAAAAAAACCATTGTCATTTTTTTCTTAAGAACTTGAGATATTGGCCTTGTGAAACATATCTTCTATCTTTACACTTACACCATACTTTGAATCTAGATAAAAATAACTCCGCAAAAACAAACTGATCAAATCCATCACTTAGTTTCCCACTGTGGTCAACCAGATGCCTCTGGGAAGCCCACAAGCAAAATACAATTGCAAAAACTTTCTGCAATTTATTATTCCCCAGAAACTGACATTCAAAAGCACACAACATATGGATTTCAAGAATCTGTGAAGTTTGTTCTAAATCAGTATGTAGTTAGTTTGGTCCTACATCAGTGTACTGTGAAAACTCAGCCACTGCAATACATAAGCAATTGTTTATGAAAGAGATGGACAACTTTTGGTAGTTGTTAATAATATTAAACTTTTGAGAAAGGAAAAGTCTGAATTGTATATTTTTAGACAGCTAGTCTGTTTTGTTTTTTGGGGGGAGTCATTTTGAGTTTTTAACATTGTTAAGCTTGTTTGGGAGAAAAAGAAATATATGGTGAAATACGGTTAAACAAACCATTGCTTATTTGGCAAAATATGGTTAAATATTTGGTTATATAAATGTATTGCAACATGCAATCCTACCATAAGGTGCTCCTTTTATTAACAGCAGTAAGGGAATAATTTTGCTGCTGTGGGAGCCCACAGTTATAGGATGTATGTGCAAGCTATAGCTTCAGAGGGATGATCATCTGTCTAGATAGTTCCTATTTTTTTTTCATTCCCTGGTGAAGGAGTCATCCCATCTTCTAATGGGAAAAATCAGGAAACCCCCCCCCCCTTTCTACCTAGGTCTGGTTTTATTAACTGAATGTACCAGTATATACAGATGGGATTGTAAAAGGAAAAAAATCTTAGCAGGCGCTTTTATGCTACTGTTGTTCCTCAATAGAGGTTCCTGTTTTAGGACTAGATCCCTGTTCATCTATATCAGTTCCAAAGTAATCTCTAAATTTGCTGATGGAGTCTTGCGCAGCTCCCTTGGGAAATACAGAGGGAGGGAGAATGGAATCTGGGACCTTCCACATCCAAAGCAGATGCTCTCTTACAGATGTACATACTTTGTCTTGCAATCAGGGAATAACTTTTCATATAGTAACCTCCTTCCTATACTCAACAAGTCAGTCTTCCAAGTTTTCACTGAAAATCCAGCTTCCTGGCTGTGTCACTAGAGCTATGGATTCTCTGGCCATCTTACTGCTTTGTGTAAGCATGTGCAAAATATTTTTATTCCAATTCTTTTAGATTCAAAACACTCATTTTGAGAAAAAAAGAGCTGTTCAAGATTGTTGTGAGCTGTTCTGGAAGACTATCAAGCTAAAAGGCTCTATTTCTATTTCAAGAATGCTCAAGATGTTTTCCATAGCTGTATTGTGGTGTAACCTGCTGTTCCTGCCCTTTAGTTAAAAGATCTAGATTATAAGCGCATATTTCGTGAAGGAAGAAATAGCTAATGCAAAATTATATTTGTAGCCACCTGCGGGTTACAGGGTACAGACAAGGAAATTCTCAACATTATAAAAATACAATATACACTTAAGATTTCTGGACTGAGGATTTGGCATAAAGACAATTTAACTTGTTTTGAACTATATTAAATGTGTCTTTAATTACCAACCAATATCACACTAAGCCCCAAACTGGAAGCTTTTATTTAGCATTACATTATTAAGAATATCAGATAAATTCACCCATGTCACTTCAACAATAGCACTGTAAAAATTATGAGAAAAACACAATGATACAGGAAAAATTTCCAGAGTTCGGTATTAGAGATCTGTTTCTTTATAGCCTCTTGTTCAATGCAGTAATCCTAGTTCTCAGCACTCAATGTTCATCGTTTCAACAATCCTGCCAAGTAGCTAAGGCTGAGAGGCACTAGAAGCAATATCTACTCCAAGGTCACTCAGTGAGCTTCACGGCTGAATGATGATTTGAACCTGGATTACATCAGCCACTTTACCACAAAATGATAAAGTTTACTCACTGCACCAATCCATGTTCTGCTGGATTATGATTTGAAGCTACAAACAAGCTACAAATGGCTGGTTCATACAACATGAATAAAAGTAAGTCACTTTATGATTATAGTGATATGTGAACTAGACAGGAAGTCTGAAATGAAACTAAACTAGATAAACTACTTCCACTTTATTATCAGGCTATACATTAACAGAATCTTGCAAATCTGAAGGTACAAATTTCCCCCCATCACTTTTACCAGCTTGATTAATTAGGGCAGGTGCTAAATTTCTTTCTTCTGACCATTAAGGCACTTAATGGGGCTCCTTTTTTTCTTCTGTTGCCCAGGCAGCATCTCTTCCTCTCACTCTCCAAGGTTATCTACACATTATATTACACACTTTACTTTGTTGACTTGAACCATGGGGTGTCATTCTACTATAAAATAGAACTGTGTGATATAGTGAAATCAGGAATGGCTGATTCAAAAGTAATGGCACTGAAATATTTAAATAGTCAGCTTTTAAGCTGCGTCTATACAGTCATACCAAGTTTTGTAATCCAAGTCATGATTGTAAAATAATTTTTATGGTCGGAGCCGGTGTAATTTGTATTTTTCGTATAAAGAAACAGTGAATCAATTTCCAAGTAGTAGATATGAAAATATTAAACTTTGTTTCAAAGTCAAATGAATATACATAATTATTTCTTCCCACAGCATAACTGAAGGGTTACCCTAATTGATTCTCTGTGCCCTTATTATTGCCAAGAGATTAGTTCTTAAACATTGGAAAGACAAATTTATGGCATCAATTACCCGATGGAGTGAAGAGAGGAAGTTACTTGCATCTTGTGAATGAAATGCCTATAGATGCTGATTATGCATGGACAATTATAGTGAAATATGGTTATCTGTTATTGAAATGGTTATATAAAATATAAAATATATCTTGATATGCATAAGAATCCTATTTATCTTGTCGCTATAGCATTTTTTATTTTTGTTTTAATTTTTCCTCTTATTTTTTTCCTTTCTGTTCTGTTTTATTAAATAATCCCCACACACCCGCACCATAAATTTACAGAGTTGGAAGATGCAATTTAATAGCAACAGCACTTAAGACTTATATATTACTTCTCAGTGCTTTACAGCCCTCCCTAAGTGGTTTACAGAGTAAGCATCTTGCCCCCAACAATCTGGGTCCTCATTTTATTGACCTCAGAAATATTAAAGGCTGAGTCAACCTTGAGCTGGTGAGGATCGAACTCCTGGCAGTTAGCAGAATTAGCCTGCAAAACTACATTCTAACCACTGCGCCACCACAGCTCTTAATTTAATTTAAGCCAGAAAGAGAAACTCGCCGTTTAGGACAAAAGTCCACATTCCCTAATACTTGGTTGTCCAGCCTCTGATTAAATAAACACATTGAAAGCAAGCTCTCCAGCTCCCTTAGCCAATGGTTCCAGTGTTAAACTGCTCTCACTGTAGGAAGTGCTTTGTACATTTGATATAATCTGATTTCTTGTGAATTTAGTCCATCCTGTCCCAAAGGTGCTTTTTCAAGAGGCAATTGGTCTTTCTGTCCCAGAAAGTCCAGTTGCCTCTTGAGAAAACACTTGGGACAACCATGACCTGAATGACTGAGAATCTCCATAGACATTCAGTCCATCCTGTGCTCCAGGACAGGTCTCTTCACTACTCTTCAGGTCCTTAGAAAATGCTATTGTATGATCCCACCCAGTTGACTTATCTCAAAGCTGAACATGCCAAGTTGTCACAATCGCTTTGTAAAACTCAGATTATCTTTTATCATCTTTGCTTTGCCATTTTCTGCACCTGCACCTTTCTCTGACTCTTTTATAAAATATGGTGTCCAGTATTTCAGATGGGAGATGAAGAATACCGAATAAAATGGAACGATCGCTTCCTGTGGTTTACAAACTAGGCTTCAATTGATGCAGCCTCAAATTGCATTTGCCCTTTCAGCAACTATGTCACACTGCTGACTCATATTTAGTTTGTAATCAACTATAATTCCAAGCTCTTTTACACAAGTACTTTGATTTCTTTTTCTTACAAGAAGAACTTTGCATTTGTCTCTGTTAAATTTCATTCTGGTTTTTTTTTCCAAACCTTTTCTCTAAATTGTCAAGTTCATTTTGAATCTTATTTCTGTTTTCTTGGGCACTGGATATCCAACCCAATTTTGTGTCATCTGTATATCTGATATACAATCTTTATACTTCTTATCCATTGTTATCCTTACTGAGCAGCTGGTACAATCATTTACTTCTCTTCCTTTTATTTTGAATGTATCTGAAGATCTTTTTGTTGTTCTTTACATCCTTCATTAATCTAGTCTCATTCTTTCTTGACACTATCTTTCCAAGTCTTGAGAGCCCTTTGTGGGTGGCCTTGCTATTCTTTTTCTGCTTCCTATGCGATTTTTTCTTTTTCTTGCATATCTTCAATAAGATGTATGATTTCATCTTTTACCTTCTTCCCCTCCCCCTTTGTTGGAAAAGATTGCAAATATGTTTTCACAACCTCCTTTTTAGAAATTCCCATGCATCTCTGGCTCCTTTTTCTACCAGTTTCTTTTTGTATGGATTTGATTTTATTACAATCTGCTTTCTTGAATCTCAAGCCATATGTCTAACTACATTCATCTTCAGTTTCAGTTCCCTTTAAACATCCTAGTGTTAAATCATTGCATTTATTCAAAGTTACCTCTATTTGCTGTTGATTGGTTGGATTTGGGGACTGCCTGACTCCAAAATGTATCTGGGCAGCTCACAATATCTAGCATAATACATGCCTGTAATTTAAAACAGATAAATGATATCCAGAAAAAAATTGATAGCCGTTCCATAAACTTTAAGTTTCTAAAATAAAGGAAAAACCCTACTTGTAATGTAGATAGTATGGTATAACTTTATTATTTGCCCCTTTTAAGTTGCTGGCTCTGAAACCATACACCAATAAATCATATTGGAGGGGAACCCTACTTCCTGCTTGGATAATAACAAATTTTTGGCAAACAATTTTGCCACTTATGCATATAGTAATACAATTATGTATGCCAGATTCCCCAGATACATTTTGGTATCACTTATGTATGAATGTTTGAAGATACACTGAAATCTGAAAATCCAGTGTTTTACATCTAAATTCGTAACATTGGATTCTCAAATCAGTGAACAAACTGCAAATTATGTTGGGGTCAATTCACCCATCACTTTCCAACACTATTGTGCTATTCACTGTCACATAGTCTTAATGAATTTGCCTTACTAAAACTTAATGTACCACGTCCATCAAGGGGGTAGACTTTCAAACTATATTTAGATACCAAACTAGAAGCCAAAAAAAGATATATAAAATAAGTACTCATACACTACAATAAAATCACATACAATGCAACAGAAATCTGGGGTTTTGCCTATCAGTATAAGAATACTTTTGCAGATGAAACTTTCTGTATTATAATGCCGTTGTATTTCAGCTGATATATGATAGCCTCTTTGTCTTCCATTAACTTAATTGTGTTATATTATTTTATTTATAGTAGAAGTCTTTGGATAGTTATATATTAATGAAGCTTTTATTAAAATTCAGCCATTAAAATCCAATTTGATTACTAAGTAGATGACTCAAAAGAGGTGCAAGTACAATAATCTGCAATTTTTTTAGGGCAGAGGCACTCTTTTAAAAAAGTAAAAAAATGTTTAGCATCTGAAGATACCAGAGGACTTCAGCTGAGTGAGGTTGGAAAATTATAGGGTCCTTTCCCCCCCCCCCCCTTTCCATTCTAGAAAAAGGAAAATGGTGAATTTTAAATCTGGAATGGATGCATTTTGCTTTTTAAAAATGTATTCATGTCCTCCCTTATTCTTGTTAAAGATGGGGAGAGAGGATTGTAACTGCTGAAATTTAGCCATTTCACTACCAAACTTCCGCAATGGAATCCAGATGTCACATTTTCATGGGGCTCATAGACCACCCAGCCCTTGAGTTAGAAACAAAGAAAAGGACACACAAATTTTTGATGTGTCTATAAGAATTCAAATGAATGAACAGTAAATTCATCTTACATTTTTGCATAACTAGGCAACTTATTTATTTGCCAGTCATATCACCAAAAACCCATATGAGGCTTGATCTTAAAAAAAAAAAAAGTAGTCTTAGGGGCATAATACTGGTAGTCCTGGATTTATGACTACAATTGAGTCCAACATTTTTGTTGTTAAGTGAAACATTTGTTAAGTGAGTTTTGCCCCATATTATGACCTTTCTTGCCACAGTTGTTAAGCTAGTAACCTGGTTGTTAAGTGAATCTGGCTTCCCCATTGATTTTGCTTGTCAGAAGGCCGGAAAAGGGGGGAACTGCAACTGTCATAAATATGAACCAACTGCCAAGCATCTGAATGTTCATCACATGATTATGGGTATGCTGCAGAAGTTGTAACTGTGAAAAATTATCATGTCACATTTTTCAGTGGCATTGTAACTTTGAACGGTCACTAAATGAACTGTTGTAAAGTCGAGGACTACCTGTGTGTGTTTTACTTTTCTTTTCAAGACAAATTTCTGTATTAAATCCACTAGGACATTGCCAGTTTTTTTTCAATCACAATGCAACCAATTCAAATGCAACTTATATAATTATAAGTGAACACACCATTCATTTTTGTCTCAAGGAATCAAGTTGCCTCTCAAATTTTAGCTAGAAGTAAAATAATATTTTCTATGACAGTTATTTTTACCCTTGACTCTACACAAAAATAATGCCAAGAAGTCACTAATAGTTATGACAAGCACATAAAATTTGAACACAAACTGCAAAAATGTAAAATAAAGCACTATCAAAATGACACTCAAATTAAAATGCCCACATCTATTTTTCTCATGGCAGAGGAGTTCTCCACATCTACAATTGCACATGGACATAATATGCAATTAAGCTATAATCTTGCAGGAGTTTATTTCTATCATCTTTAGTTATGAACTGCTGTTGACAGAACCCGTCAATGTTAATCAGATGCCAAAAGCAGAAAGGACATTCTGGGAGTCTGTAAAATGCTGTCCACTGCAAGATGCAAAACTATTGCTACAATTTTTTTTATCTATTCCTGCTCCAACTGAAGACAATCAGCTTCCTTGGATAGTTAAGAACAAGTTAAAAGTTTTATTGCATCCAGCTATTATTGTTATAGTTATATGCATTCTGTAATATGACTTTTGTTACTATTTAGAAAAAAGGAAATGACATAATCTTGCTTTTTTAAAAAAAAAATCCCCTTTCTTCAATCTGAGGAATTTCCCTATGTATGACTAATCTTTAGCCAACAATTTAAAGCATTACTTATTTAGTGTTTTCGAAATTAAAGTTCAATTGCAGAACTGGGATATTGTTTGGATACCAATTTCTTATCACCCAATAAAGTTTTGTTGTTTTAAGCATTGTTGTTTATTCTACATAATATGGATTTTTTAATTATCCAAAAGAGACCAATAATGGTATAAATGAGACTGGTACAAAGTATCTAATGAAGCAGGTACAACAGACTGATCAGTGATCTAGAAATGTCTGAAATATTCTTATATATAAGCACCAAATTTCCATTGCTAAGCAAGACAGCTGTTAAGTGAGTTTTGCTCCATTTTACAATCTTTCTTGCCACAGTTGTTAAGTGAATAACTACAAGTTACTAAATTAGTTATATAGTTGTTAAGTGAATCTGGCTTCCGCACTGACTTTGCTTGTCAGAAGGTCACAAAAGGTGATATCATGACCCTGGGACATTGCAACTGTCATAGATACATGCCAGTTGCCAAGCATCTGAATTTTGATCATGTGACCGTGGAGATTGTATCATAAGTATGAAAAACTATCGTAAGTCACTTTATTCAGTGCCACTGTAATTTCAGATGATCACTAAATAAATGGTTGTAAGTCAAGGACTATTTGTAACCCATAACTTTGAATATTTTTTTCTGTAAGAAAGCATAGTTAACAATATGTGCTATCTTTTTGATTTATGAGACTAAATATGAAATTTAATAAATGGAGCTTCAAATGGAAGCAAAAGTTGTGGAGCTGACAACTGACTAGCAAACCACCGTTTTTCTTGCTAGATTCCAAGACATAAAATTGCAACTCACGGGAAGATCATATACATTCAAAGGGTCCTTCAATTTGTCAGCAAAAATCCTATAAGATGGGCTGAAGGCAGACATGTAATGACCCTTAACATGTATAGCAAGGATTGGGTTTCTTTTAAATGTGGAAATTTGTAGCACTCTCAGAATTTATCCAATCAAAAGAAATTGATGTACTTTCATTATCAGGTATTATGAGATGAATAGCACCTTAAGAAGTCCAGTTAACATTATTCTTTATTCTGATTGTTTGATAACTTTAATGTAAGCTAATGTGCAAATATTGATCAGTGATGTAATTATGTGTCATCAAGTTAGTGCCATTAGTGATCAGATAGTCTCCATAATTAAATGTCCCCAACGTAATCTTTAAGATCTTCCAACAGTGTATCCATTGCCAGCATCACAGTTCAAGAATATTCTTTCAGTCCTGCTTTTTCAATTTAAATTTTGCTTCCATAGGAGATATTGTGAAAACCACTGCCTGCATGTTTTGATCTTTGTAGGTATGGATGCATTATGGCCTCTGAATAATAATACTTAACTTCACCATGTGCTAGTCTGCATTTCTTGACTTATTATTTTACTCTTGATCATCAGTCCTAAAAAGCAGAAGCTGTCCACCACTTCATATCTTCACTGCCAATTCTAAGGCTGGTTGATTTTCCTGTAATTATTATTTTGGTCTTCTTTATATTTAATCTCACTCCCATTTTTTCACTTGACTTTTATTACAAGACCTTGCAGATCATTTGCATTTTCAACTTTAAATCATGTTCATTTTATTCCAATCCAACACTCAGGGAAATTGGATGTGCAAGTGATTTCACTATATGGTTTCTGGTTTTCACCCTCTATACCTAGCTGTCACATCTTTGCTGGCCCTGAGCTTGGTGGGCGTGGTGCAGCTTGGTGGGCGTGGCAGGGGAAAGATACTGCAAAATCTCCATTCCCACCCCACTCCTGGGGAAAGATATTGCAAAATCACCATTCCCACCCCATTCTGGGGCCAGCCAGCGGTGGTATTTGCCGGTTCTCCGAAGTACTCAAAATTTCCACTACCGGTTCTCCAAACTGCTAAAAATTTCCACTACCAGTTTTCCAGAACCTGTCAGAACCTGCTGGATTTCACCCCTGGGTATACCCCTCTTGGAGCTGTGTTCATTTGAGTTTTAAATTCAGAATCCACTGAAATCCCAGGGAAGGTAGGATTATCATCCGTGAGTCTCAGAGGATCTCAGATGCTCACTTCCACATAAAACAAGATATGTGCCAGAGGTTTAGTCCTAGATTACTGTTGCATTTGCTGCTGATGTATAGATAGTCCTCGATTTACGACCACAATTGAGCCCAAATTTTATGTTGCTAAGAGAGACATTTGTTAAGTAGGTTTTGTCCTATTTTACCACTTTTCTTTTGTCCTATTTTACCACTTATCACTGCAGTCACTGAGTCAGTGACCCAGTTGTTAAGTGAATCTGGCTTCTCCATGACCCTGGGACACTGCAACCATCGTAAATATAAGCCAGTTGCCAAGCATCTGAATTTTGATTACATGACCATGTGGATGCTGCAACAGTTATAAGTGTGAAAAACGGTCATGTCACTTTTTTCAGTGCCGTTGTAACTTTGAACGGTCACTAAACAAACTGTTGCAAGTACTGCCCTCTTCTCCCAGCAGTATCATGGCCTGAGCTTCTGGATTTTGTTGTAGAGTTAGTCATAGAATTTTTGCTGTTAGGGCTGGGGGTTTCAACTGGCTTCTGGATGGTCAACCTGCATATAGAGAACGCTGGAAGCAGCAGATTACTTAGACCTGTACCAGTTGGGTTTCAGGCCAAGATTCAGAACTAAGATAGCTTTAGTCATGCATGTTTAGTGTATTAGGATGGAAATAGTGCATCTATTCTTGTTGTGGAAATAGTGCATCCTCTTTTTTTGCTTCATGGCTAGTTCCAGAACAATCCTACCAAGTTTGAGTGGTTGTGAATACTGGGACTCCTCAAAGCTGTGGAATTTCTATCTATATTCTTGGACAGGATGGCATTTCCCATTCAAGAGTGATGCATGATTGGGGGACCGGGGGGGGGGGGGGCTGTTTGAGTTCTCTCCTGCTGAAAAGCAGGTAGAGAGTTGCAGCTGTGGCCAAGGGTGCCTTTGTACAGCTTCATCATGTATGACAATTGGACTCCTTCCTGGATTGGAGGCCTTTCTGACAATCATTCATGCCCTAATTACCTCACAGCTCAGCTACTGAAATATATTCTACAGGGGGCTGTGCTTGAAAATCACTCAGAAGCTTCAACTAGTCCAGAATGTAATGATGTGGAAAGTGATAGGCATGTTTTGGTATGCCCACGTGGACCCATGCTTCACAAATTGTACTAGTTGTCAGTATGCTTCTGAGTGCAGATCAAGATCCTGGTCATTACCTATAAAGCCCTACCTGGCATAGGTCAGGTTATGTGATGGATTACCTAATCCCCATGGTTTCTGCTGACAGAGTTGGAGTACTTGGGTTTTCTTGATTAGATGCTGCATCTACTGGAAGCTAGGAAGTGTGTGTTTTTTGTCATGGCACCTGAATAAGATCCCTTCATTGAAATCTATCTGGCTGCCATCCTGTTGGCATTAAGTTAGGCCTTGAAGTCCTGGTTGTTGTCCTAGGCCTAGATGGATATAACCTTTCTAAGATGTCTATTCTTTTGAATAGAGCAACCAGATCCCATCTGAATTTGTTTGTATATTTTTGGTTTATTAGTTGTGACCTACTCTAAATCAGATGGACTCTAAATTGAATTAAATAAATAAAATTAAATAGAGGCTTGCAAGAAAATGTAAGTTGAAATTGTATAATAAATAGGCAACCAAGCTTACAATATTTAACCACTAAAGTGACACTAACAACATAAATCCTTTTCTAAATCAGCACTGAGTTAGGCTTTTTTTAAAAGCAATTTTTGACTGTGTGCTAAAAATTTCCAAGAATCCAGGGGGCAAGGAACTGTACAATCAGTAAGGCTTTGATTGCTGAATGAAATATCCAGACAAATTTCCATTCAGGAGGTAATTTTTAAGATACTATGATCTATGGCCATTTTTGGTCTTTAAGATTAAAATATAAAATTGTGCCCAAAAAGCAAAGAAGCAATCAACATAGCCAAGGCAGGCACTAGTCACAAGGATGGAATATATTATTTTGCATGTAGCAAGTCCTTGCTTTATCCTTTCATTGCGAAATAAAGAGATAATGACGTGATGATACTGAGATAACTATTAATAAGAACACACAATACCAAGCTGGAAGGACAATCTGTCTGATCTGCTAAAATGCAGTTTTCAGAGTTCTAATAACCCTGAAATGATTGCTCAGAATATTTCTGGTCATATGGATTCTTCCACTTGAGCTGACTGATTTATCCAAGATGAAAAGTAGTTGATAAGTGAAGAAGGCTAATGCCATTGTTATTATCTGAGTATCTGGGGGCAAAATCCTGTTTAAAAATCTCACAATGGGCATCTGATTGTTAAAGGGAACCCAAAACAAGAGCAACAACCAGTCATGAAATAGCACAGTCCTACCATTTTATCAGGATAAACATTTAAGTCGCTTGTTCTCTATGCATCCTTCACCATGTTATATGGTGATTTTACGCTGATTAAGTAAGCATGGGAAGAAACGACAGTACAATAAAAAGCAAACAAGAAAGTAAGTCCTCTGCATTCAGCCAAAATACTGAGAAGCAAATCAACATATATTCTTAAACTGAGATTGTTCTGAAGTATAAATATGTACACCAAATTAGGCTACATAAAGAATTCATGTATGGAATAAAATATGGATTGTTTTCAAATGTCTCTCAGATACACTAAAGTACTTAGAATGAAATCCTTAGATCATAGAATTGGATAGTACAGTGGTCTAAAGCCCTGTTATTAACATCAGCTGCCTGCAATTATTGCAGGTTCGAATCTCACCAAGGCTCAAAGTTGACTCAGCCTTCCATCCTTTCTAAGGTAGGTAAATTGAGGACCCAGTTTGTGGGGGCAATAAGCTGACTTTGTAAATATACAAAAGTATGAAGGCTATTGCTTAGCGCATTGTAAGCCGCCCTGAGTCTCCGGAGAAGGGCGGCATATAAATCAAATTTAAAAAAAAAATAGAATTTGCTATTATCAAAAGCAATTTAATAATATTTAAATAAATCATTTAGAGCAGTGTTTCTCAATCTCAGCAACTTGCTTACTGGGGAATTCTGGGATTTGAAGTCGATATATCTTAGTCGCTGAGATTGAGAAACATGGTTTAAAGAATAGGTTCACAATACTTCATGCACTAAAGCATTATCAGGGAAAATACCTCTTTTTTGCTCTCCTTGTTTTGTTCAACCTCAATGTCAATAGGGTTATTTCCATTTGCTTCTTCCATTTCATCCTCACTGAAAATAAATAAGACAATACCAAATTATTTCTCTGTCAAAACTGCCAGAAGCCTCCAGGTAGATAAAATACTTTTTTTAAAAAAAATCTACATTTTATTGTTTATTGCATAATTTCCCTTCTTACATATTTCTACATATCAAAATTAAAAAGTGTGATCAGGATAAGTATCCAGAGAATATGATATTGACATATAATTTAAGGTGATGTAATAATAAAATAGAGTAATATTGTGTATAGTGGTTACAGCATCAGGCTAGAAATGGAAAAACCATGAGTTCTAGTCCTGACTTGGGCACGAAGCCACCTGGGTGACCTTCGGCCAATGACTTTTGCTCAACCCTAGGAAGGAAACAATGACAAACCACTTCTGAAAAACTTTGCCAAGAAAACTGCAAGGACTTGTCCAGGCAGTCTCTTGAGAACTGGACACAATTGAGCATAAGAAAAACAACCTTAAAATGGAAGCACAATTGACAGGCTAAGCGACACTCTGATAATTTTACGATAAATAGCAAGATAAATAGAATTTTTTGAATGATCACCTATTCCAATATATATTGGAAAAAATATAAAAGTGCTGAAAAGCCTATTGCTCAAGTGTAGATTCAGAACAGAAGTTTTCAGCCTTCAACAACTAATAGATGTTTTTATCATCTATTAGTTTACTTTTATAAAAATGTTTCTTTGCACAACTACTTCACAAGCTTCTGAGGGGTTTTTTTTCAAAGGGATGTGTTAAATAGACATAAACACCCCAATACTCTGTATTTTATCTCCTTGAATAAATGGAATGCAGGAGTTCATCACAACTATTGCTATTGTAACTACTAAGTCTTTCAATTCTGGCAGTCTATAAGGCTAATGAAACAAACAACAAGAAAACAAAATGAATAAATGTCTTCCTGTGGAATGGCCTATTTATTAAAATCACATATGTTCTCTTCTTCATTTTTATAAATGTCAGATTATACCTGCTAGGGAGCATATGTTCATCAATATGCCCAGTTATGCGCATGTGTTTCTTTTGGCTGAGAAGAGTATGTTTGGTTAAAAATAAGTAAGAAATAACAGTCCAGTTTCAGGAAACAGAAACAATGCTGAGAGGACAAGTAGCCCCTGATTGGAATATTTTATTTATTTAGATTTTTAATCTTCTGTATAGGGACCTACATGGAGGATTAATAACCATTTTAAAACTATCACTACCACAAAGTAAATTGCTACTTTAAACATTGCACTTGGATAATTATCATAGTAGGTCATGGTATGACCATAAATGGCTGAAAAATAGAACCTTGGCAAATAACTATTTATAACAAAATGGTTATTTATATCGTTGTCGTCGACATCATATCATCCTGCTTATCCAGCTAGTGCAAAATCCTACTACAAGTCTACTGTGAGCATACTTTATGTAACGTCGACAATATTATATATACAGATTGCTGATGAAAGAACTGCCACATGGTCAGGTCTAGACTTCTGATATTAACCTATAAGGTCCTACAGAACTGGGGATCAGGATGCAAGCATTTTCCTGAAATTATAATTAATTAGAATATAGTATGAATCAATCCATACCAAGGCGATACTTCTAGAACATGGGTGTCAAACTCGATCGCATCACATGACATATCGTGATGTTTTTTTGCCTTTGCAGAGCCGGAGTAGGTGTGGCCTGCACATGACACATCCGACCCGCAGGCCGCCAGTTTGACAGGCCTGTACAAGAACTTACATTTCCTATTTTTCTATGGAAGGGATTGCTCATAATTTTCAATGAAAAATATAGATTATTGGTAGCTATTACTAAGCCATTTTGCAGTATATTTCGGCCCAATCACTGTATATATAGAGGTATTGATTTGTTATTCAGTAAAGAATTAAGTCTTTCTGATGTGGTACCTAGTCTATTGAATACTATCACCACCCCGTCCGTAGAAATAAAGCTTGAGTTAACATTATTACAATTCAGTTATATACTTAAAATATTTATGTTCAATCTGACATTTAATCTCATTTGATTATACTGTTTATTATGAACTGTTGCATTGTTTTATGGATTGTAGCTATGAATTTCTACAATGCATGTATATATTTTAATGGAGACTCATACACACACAAGTTAACTTGCTGACCAGAAACTTTTCTGTTTGTAGACTGGGTTATTCCCCCCCACCCCCAAGGATGAAATCAGTAAATATTATATCATCATCTACATAAGCCAGAGGTTCTCAAACTGTCAAGAGATAATTACTTGGGATTGGGGGTTGGGGATGTCATAAGCAAATTTGAACACTGTCCTAATTGATAGGGAGGCTTATATATGCAGAGCAGGATCATTGTTCAAATATGTTCCTGTTCTGCCTGTCACAAGCAAGTTTCAAGAAAGCTCCAGCTGTGTGTGCAAGCTTCCTTGCTTGCACTTGGAAAGCTATAGGATACAGACAGTCCTTGATTTACATCCAGTCACTTAACCCCCGTTTGAGTTTACAACAGACTTAAAAAATGCTACTTACAACCTATCCGCAAAGGTACGGCTGATATACCCTGGCCCTATAGTTACATGATCATGTTTTGGGCAGTTGGCAATAGGCTTGCATTTACGACCGGTTGCAGCATCTCACAGTCATGTGACTGCAATTTCTGACTTTAAAAAAGAATATTTGAAGCTCAGGGTTGAAATGAGGGATCCTTGGTACCAGTGGTGGGATTCAAGTAATTTAACAACCCTAATTAGTTCTCTACCCTAATGATTTCTTCCAACAACCAGTTTGCCAAACTGCTCAGAAAGTTAACAACTGGTTCTCCCGAAGTGGTGCAAACTGGCTGAATCCCACCACTGCTTGGTACTCTCTGAGCTTGGTTGTTTTCTTGCAGACATTTCATTACTCAAACTAGGTAACATCATCAGCACTGATTATGTTACCTAATTTGGGTAAGGAAACATCTGTAAGAAAACAACCAAACTCAGAGAGCACTAAGGACCCCTTCAATTTGTGACTTTTTTTCCAATTTCTAGCAAAAAAAAAAAAACACCCGCTGGAAATGCTGGATTTGCTTAACCATGTAATTCACTTAACTTAACAAATGCATTAATTCACTTTATGACAATTGTAAAAATCATAAAATCGTGTCTAGTCATGTGGCGCCTTAACTTATGACTGCAATGAATTACAACCAAAATTCTAGGCTCCACTGTGGTCATAAGGTAAGGACTATCTGTACTCAGAACTTCCTCTTGCTCTGCGTGTACTTGTCCAGCCAGAGTGAGCAGCAATATCCACAGGTACAATTGAGTGAAGTGTTGTGATTCAAGGATGGTTTCCTACATAGTGGTGACCTTTGCTGAAGCATCTACTGTTTCAGCAATTTTGGGAATTTCTGTGTAATGAAGTTCAGTATTAATAAAATTAGTAAGCTTTAATATATCAAGTTTAGATTTTTCATTGTTATTTTATTTTTGTAACTGTTAAAAGTGATAAGATGCATCAGTAGTGCCAATAAAAATAAGTCTATGTCAAGAAAGTATGATGAAAGTTACATATATTTTGGTTTCAAAAGAAGTATTTTTGGAGAAAAACAACCTCAGTGTGCTATTTCTTAGAAAAATCTATTGGTTGAGATTGTGAAGCCAGATATAAATTACAGATAATTTGCTAACAAAGCTCAATTCCCCTCCACCCTCATTTTTCAGACATACTTTTGCTTGCTTTCCAAATGAAAAAAACCACCAACAAAACAAAGCATATGATCAAAATTTGGTTGCCACAATGTAAAAAAGATGTTGAGACTCTAGAAAGAGTGCAGAGAAGAGCAACAAAGATGATTAGGGGACCGGAGGCTAAAACATATGAAGATGTGTTGCAGAAACTGGGTATGTCTAGTTTAGTGAAGAGAAGGACTAGGGGAGACATGATGGCAGTGTTCCAATATCTCAGGGGTTGCCACAAAGAAGAGGGAGTTAAGCTGTTCTCCAAAGCACCTGAGGGTAGAAGAAGCAGCATTGGGTGGAAACTAATCAAGGAGAGAAGCAACTTAGAACTAAGGAGAAATTTCTTGACAGTTAGAACAATTAATAAGTGGAACAACTTGCCTCCAGAAGCTGTGAATGCTCCAACACTGGAAGTTTTTAAGAAGATGTTGGATAACCATTTGTCTGAAGTGGTGTAGGGTTTCCTGCCTGGGCAGGGGGTTGGACTAGAAGACCTCCAAGGTCCCTTCCAACTCTGTTATACTATTCTAAATATGTATGGAACAGTTGTGTTTTTAAATCTTAAAATTAAATCTTGACACAGAGTAATATTAGCCTATCTCTCCACTATTATCAATAGCAGTAGCAATAGAACTTAGACTTATAGACCACCCCACAGTGCTTTACAGTATTCTTTGGGCATTTTACAATGTCAGCGTATTCCCCCCCATCCACCCACCCAAATTAGTTTGAGATTTAGTCCTTGGTAGCACTGCTGTTTGATTTTAAGAGAATAATCATTAAATCAATTCCATTTTCTCATATAATTTGGCAAAAAGTTAAATCTCATTTTCCCCCAAACTGATCTAATCTTGAAGGTTTTTTTATTGAAAGAAATAAACTGAAAGAAAACTCCAGAAGTTTAGCTGAAGTAAATAATAATTTCTTCAAAATCATTTGTTTCTTTTCAAGTTCAGAATCATCTAGTGAGCGCATTCTAGATATAATTCCTGGCATCTTGATTTGAAGCAGTGTTTCTCAACTTTGGGAACTTGAAGATGTGTGCACTTCAGTTTCCAGAAGCAAATATCTTCTGGTTCCCATGGCTGAGAAACATTAAAGGATCAAATAATCCTTGACTTTTGATTATCAGTGTCCTAGCTCAAGAATCCGAACACTGGGCTAAAAAGACCAATAATCTCATCTGATATAAAGGAGCTTTCCATGACACCAAATTTGACCTTAAAATACAAATAATAAGTGTTATACACAACCAAGCTAGATAGTTAAATCTCTAAAATTTATCAACACTAGCAATTGTGTTTAAAATAATAAATTATTGCTTATGGACAGTCTTGCTAGTCTTTGCTGATTATTACATTGAGATTAACGTGACTAATTGACTATTTCAATCCACTAACAGCTTCAATTAAAGAAATGGCTATATTGTGAAGTTTTCAGAGATGGCACACTAAACATTTTCAGGGATGCCTCAAAATCTGAGGAAAATGCAGCACTTGTCTAAGTTAATTTAATCTTTATCCTGAACTGTATTTTACATTAAAATTATATATATTCTATCCGTGAGACAGCACTTCTATCCTAGATATACTGTTGAAGGGAGCATTCATAAGCATAAGAAATATAACAGCTCTATTTGTAATATATGTGAAAGGTTCAGATTCAATGAACAGGCATACCTTTCCAACAACCCATGAAATTAAAAAGATTTTGCAGAAGCCTATATGATATAAACAGTTATCGGCAATTAATCTCTTTTTATAATTGCTTCCACAACCTACAATATTTGTATTTTTTTACTGCTGTTCTTTTAAAGCTCTTTAGGTTTTCAGTCCAATATGAAAACAGGTAATGACTCATACAGCAGTGTTTAAGAAGGAAATAGTTAAAGGTTAAGCTTAACTAATATTAGCCTTCATAAATGAACAATTTAGCACCCCTTTTCCCTTTCTTACTTCATCACTGTACTACCTTAAAAATTCATTTTTAATTTTTTTTTAAAAAATGGGCCTAACCTTTAATTGCAAAATACATGGGAAGAGAAAGGATAGACAGGCAGAAAATACTGGATTGTTTCTTAGTCAGTAGAAGAGATGAAGAAAATCTGAAATTCCAAAGAAGGCGTACACAATTTCAGTTTTGGAAGTGATCTTTAACGCTAATTTTACTTAGATTGAGTATCTGGGGCAAAATTAATACTTTAAAAATAAATGATACTGATATTTATTTGTGACAACACCCTTGTATTTTTCAAACAGGAAATTCCCATTATCAAAGAATTTAATATTTAAATTTATACAGTACATTATATTTTCTTTCTCAGCTTAATAAAATAGATTGTTTTGACTTTTGGGCCATTCTGGAATCTATATTGTGCACTTTGATGAGAAAAATAATGTTCATCATATAACTAGCTAAGTGCTCAAGATGGGACTTGAACTCATTGTCTCCTGGTTCTAGCCTGATGTCTTAACTAGTATACCAAACTGGCTCCGATATAAAATAATCAGCTTATAAAGGAGGCATGGAATAACAAATTATCATTTCCAGCACATGAACTTAATGGAAGATCATTTTATATACCATATTTCTAATTAAACAAAATGTATTACTTTGCTTTTACTGCATATCTGTGTCTTTTTAGAAAGAAGTCAGCTCATTCTTAAGGATAGGATACTCAAGACAGAAGAGTGGTTCATGTAATGTGGCTGGTACCCTTTCACATCCTGATTCTACTTTGCAAGTATTCAGATTTTGTTGTTTCTTATGTTCTTTTGAATTATATACTAGCAGTTTGGAATCAAACACGGGGACAATGGAAATCCACATTACAGATTCTATTATCACTGAATAATTCATATTGATGTATCACTTATGTAATTTATTTATTAAATTTATTTGCTGTCCATCTCACCGTGGGGCTACACTTGGCGGTGTACAACAATAAAATGGGGGGGGGGTGATAAAAAAATGTAAAAATAACAATAGTAATGGAATGAAACAATAAAAATAAATGGTGAAAGTACAATAATATACTGCGCCCCCAGGCCAACCGGCAGACTCTGGTCTTCAGGCCAGAGGGGCAGGATGTTCCAGACGGAACATAATGTTATATATAATATTCTGAAGAACTCAGAAAATTTAAACAACCATTTTCTGCCCAGGATTTCTGCTTGTAAGACTATTTTCAAATTTATTAGAGTGTGTGTGTAAGTTTGTGTGTGTTAATGTATTAATTCTATATATTAGTTAACGAGAGACAGTGTAGTATTGTGAATAAGGTGCTAGATTAAGACTGGGGGAAACACATATTCTAGTCCACCCTTGGCACTGGGTGATTTTGGGTCACACACTCACAAGCAGCCATAGACTGTGAAATTGAATAACATCTATGAACTGCACTGGACCAGCATGGCCCATCACAATCTATGAAGAGGCCGTCATCTTGGTGATAATTTACATGTTTAGTTTCCTTTTTCCAATTGTTCAGTAAACATTTAGGTAAATTAACTGCATAACGTGATGTAAAACTGTAAAGCTAAACTTTGTTTAGTACATCAAGATATACTTTATGGGCTTCTCTCTCTTCCTTTGAATAAAATAAATAAAATAAAAAGGGTAACATTTTAAAAGGAAAGGCTCGTATATTTCCGCTTGGAAACTGATTGTTAAGAGCTGTGTAATCATTATGATTGCCACCACAATGAAGAAGGTGAAATGAACTAATACATATGCAGGATTATATTCTATCTGAGTGGAGAATCAATGTCCCTATTCCACTACTGGTATTATTCACATTGTAATTACAGAGCTATGCCTTCAAACTGCAAATTTCATCAATTGCTGCTATTGCAAGGGTAATGGGCAGTATAGAAATTTGATAAATAAATAGCCCTTTTTTTCGGACCAAGTTGCCTCCTCAAGAGCAATTTGAAGAACCTGAAGAGTGACTGGCTATAAAGTAAAAATCAGAATTGCACATTCCTTTTTAGACAAACAAGAGTTTTTGTTTGTACAGTCTGAATTAATTTAGACTACTTGTATATTTAACCATGCATTTGCAGAACTGTTTACAGATTATGTTTAGAGACCATAGCTGTAACTAAAATAATTCTGCAATTTAATCTGGGCAAATTTTTTTTAGTCTTGTCCTACTGGACTCACATGGGCAGTAATGACTAAACTTTGCCTGTTGATCTATGAAAGCACAGAATACTGTTTTAGACTGCCATTTTCCCCAGCGATAACCAATAACTGTAAGTTTAGTAAGTAGGGAATGTGGTAGTGGGGGAATTGGTATTTTTGAACCATGGTTCTAAATTTACAATAGAATGCAACATGTAACTATCCAGGTGTCTTATTTCTCAGGATAATTGTTTGATGAGAAATACAAGGCAGATGTATATTAATTTATAAGTCAAACTCTCAATGGTATGAACAGCTGTATAATAGATCTAATTACTGAGGGAGACAGTGCTGGAAGCCATATAGTAGAGAATTTAACTAGGATCCCTGCACTAAGCAGTGGATTCAACAGACTTTCAGCTCCACGAGTCACTGGATTCATCTGTTACACCTTCAACTCCCAAGAATTCTCATGGAGAGGCAATTCAAATAACCTTAACAAAGAAATATAATCAATAAACACAAAGCATATTACTGGAAATAGGAATATCAATTCTGTTCCAAAAATCTAAAGAAATTATAAAAAGAGGTAATTGTTCAGAATTTGATAAATAGTTTAACGTGGTGCTTAACTATCAATCCATATTTTAGCAAATGCAAAGCATTTTAGTCTATTAAAATTTAAATCCCCAAATGGCTTACTTTCCCACTTCTACTTTGTGTTCTAACTCTTATATTAGTAATCTGAGAAAATACGTGTCCTGACCTGCCTAATAGGAATGTTATTTTGTAATATTTTTAGGTATTCTTGCTGATGAAAGGAAGTGTCAATTCAATGATCTAGGAAGATGTGTTTATTAGTATTAAAAGAAACAGTATAATTATAAATTCTGCACAGATTTTTCCTTCAGTGATTGGCAACCATACATGACAGGTTACAATCTTAGGGACAACAGTGCCAATTTCAATATTTGTTTTCAGATAAACTGGCTTGTTCGATGAATTTCAGCTATCGAAAAATTAAATCAGAAACAGCTTATTTAATGTTTAAAATATTTGTACCTTGCTGTTCCTCATGTGCTGAATGTGGCTTTCAATTACCAAACCAAGTACATACTAAGCCTGCAGTTTATGTAGTTTATGAATGCAAGCATACATGTGCCAGGTTGGCCCCTTTCCCAAAACTGTACAAATGGAATCACCATCTCCATAGCAACAAGCTCTCAGAGTATTTTGAATCAATATTCCTGCACTGAGAGAACACAGTATTAATATAAAGTCCAGGTTCTGGCAGATCTTCATGGATTCTTTAAGACCAAACCTATATCAAATTGCTTGTAAATCAAATTAAATTTATGAGACTAATTTAATTCTACACAATGAGCAGAATACATGGAAAAAAAGCCCACAGGAGACAGTCAAGTTTTATTAAGTTGATTCCCATTCAAAATTTTGGTTATATGATGCAAGCCTTCAATTGCCATGAAAAAGGCATTGATATAATTATTATTCAGAATTAAAAATACAAATGACTAAGTCTTTTGCCTGTGATAAATTTTAAGATTTATTAAAAAAAGGTTATGCCTGTTCTTGATCATGACTAATATTTAATCCTCCAAATAAAGTTCCCCTTCCCTCTCTTCATGGTATACATAGTGAAGATAAGATGAAATACAGAAGTCAAATTAAACATAATTTCCCATGCGGCTACCAATTCCCACAACATTCTAGGTCCTTAAACCAACATTTAAAAACACTTTTTAATATCCTGGTTTCTTCCAAAGCTGATTATCATAGTTTAGATGAACAAGAATTTGTTTATTGGAGATACAAGTTGACTGATGCATTAATACAAAGAAAACAAGGAACATTGCATAGCAAGGAGTTTGTTCATATCTTAAGTTATTAAGACTAATCAAAGACTCTTAAATATACTCTAGAAAGGTGTTTGAGCAACAATTCACAGAGCTCTTTTCATATAGAGCATTTTTGGCCCAGGAATAGAACACATGACTGGAAAAATAATATGGGGAAAAATCATAACAAAGCCTAGAACAAGAATTCCATCCACCAGAAAATCCATAAATTGGCTGAGTTAAACCTGCTGACAATCCACATGGGCAATTCAATACCAATTGTGATCCTGAATCAAGGTTCTGGATAATACATAATACATTTGTTTGTATTATTGAAAGCAGTTCTACACAAGACTTTAGGGCAGTGATGGCTAACCTTTTTGCCGTCGTGTGCCAAAAGCGGGGGGAGCATGGGGGGTCGCGGGTGCATGTACCCACATCCATAATTCAATGTGCCCCACCCTCCTGCACATGGCATGTGACCCCCACATTTCCCCCTGCTTTTGGCACGCGATGGCATGGTGGGCCCGGTAGCCCCGTTTTTTCCCCTCCCCCAGGCTCCAGAGGCTTTCTAGGAGCCTGGGGAGGGCAAAAGTAGCCTTCCCCATCCCCCCAGAGGCCTTCCGGAGGCCAAAAACAGCCAGTTTCCAGACCTCCGGTGAGACCAGAAAGCCTGAAAATCAGTTGGCCGGTGAGTGCATGCGCACTGAGCTGAGCTAGGGCAACACTTGCGTGCCCACCAAAATGGCTCCGTGTGCCACCTGTGGCACCCATGCCATAGGTTCGCCATCATGGCTTTAGGGAATATATTTTGTTGAATTTTGTTTGGGAGAAATGGAGCAACAAGTAATCCTTCCTGCACCATACTCAAGCACATAGTCTTTTGCAATTAACATGAATATGAACATCAAATACGTGATGTCCTTCCATGAATTAGGATACAAATAAAACTAGTGCTCTGTTCAACCAGGAAAACTACCAATATATCAGCATTACAGTGCTTACCACAATAAGCCTAAGCACAAGTGTGAATTATAGAAGACTATCTTTCTAACATCTGTATACATGATTATAAAAACCAATACATATTCCCAAATTTCTAAGAAGTTTTAAAGTCGACATGGTAATTATGTTTATTTCAGGAAATGATAGCACAGGTACAATTACTGTATAAAACATGGAACCTTAGACACACATTCTTATACAGTAATTATATCTATTCTTATTTACCACTAGAATGGAATAAACTACAAAATAAAAGCTCGGAATTTTTTAAAAAATATCTGATGGAGACAAACAAAGTAGCATTTGTACCCAAAATGTCAGCAGTTTACAAGCTCTTTTTTCTTTTGCCTGGCCTGAAAAGCGAGATAGTCTTGCTGTGTGTTAATTTTCAAAGAGCTAGCTTTGAATAAAAAGAAAAAGAAGCACAACAAAATTATTATAGCATAATCCAGATTCCCCCAACCTACTATCCTCATATGACCTAAAGCAGTGATGGTTAATCTTTTCGCCATTGTGTGCCAGGAGCGGGGTGTGTGTGTGGAACGTGGGGGGGGGTCTCATGTGCGTGTGCCCACACCCATAATTCTATGCGCCCCACCCCCACGCATGGGACACACACACCCTGCTCCCGGCACACTATAGCCCGGTGGGCCCATTTTTCTCTCTCCCCAGGCTCCAGAGCTTTCTAGGAGTTTGGGAAGGGCGAAAACAGCCTTCCCCACCCCCCTCCCCCGGAGGCTGGAAACGATTTGTTTGTCAACATCCAGTGGGACGGAAGGCCCATTTTTTGCTCTCCCCAGGCTCCAGAGCCTTTCTAGGAGGGCCTCCGGGTGGGGTGGGGAAGGCTGTTTTCGCCCTCCGAGGTTCCTAGAAAGGCTCTGGAGCCTGGGGAGAGAGAAAAATGGGCCTTCCCCACCACCCCCCTGAGACCCTCCGGAGGTAGGAAACAGCCTGTTTCCCTACTTCTGGTAGGCCTGGAAGGCCCAAAAATCAGCTGGGCGGCATGCGCATGCACGCTGGAGCTGTGCTTGCATGCCCACCGATATGGCTATGCATGCCGCCTGTGGCACATGTGCCATAGGTTCACCATAACGGACCTAGAGTGCACCAGTTTGGTGCAGATTTTGGTAGACTTATCTACTACATAAAATGTCTCTCCAGCAAGTTTAACCATATTTAAGTCATTGGTCTTGAAGATGCACTGGGTAAGGATGGTATGTGATCTCGTTTTAATATATAAGATGTGAGTTTCTGCCATCATGATTTGTTTTACAGATTTTTGTTATATTTTATTATGGTTCCATCATTTCAAACGGGTCCTAAAAACCTTGCCTGCAGCCCTCAGAGATTCTTCAAAAGTTGCTGCCATATTTTAATTCTTCAGGGGAAAAAAAGTGAACATTATTAAACTCATGGGAAATAACCATTAGAATTATGTGGATCTTTAAAAACAATGTTCCACTCTAACTGTCAGATTAGATCAGTTACTTGGCTGTGATCTGATTGATAACAGGAGTTCTGTGCATATGGAGCATAAAAGCCTTCAATATTTCATCAAAAGTTAAGTGTGAAGTGCATATTCACAATTGCCTCTGCTTACCTTTCTTCCCTTTCTCTTTTTTGCTTTCGTGCATGACGATCCATGACACTTGTTTTGGTTCTTGTCTTTTTCCAAGAGTAGTAAAACTTTACCAAGCTTGCTATTGATTTGTCAGGAAGCTGGGGAACACAAAATAACTGTTGACAAAAGCACTCATAACGATAATGTGTGCAATAGTAATGCTTCTGAACTATGATCCAATATGAGCAGAAGCTGGCAATTAGTATCTTGGATTTCAAACAGAGCATCCTATTCCTTTCAGGGAATTCATCTGCAACACTGCATAGTTTTTTATTCTAGACCATTTTGTGTGTGAATTCTATAACAAAATAAAATATATGGTACAGATAATCCTTGATTTATAACAGTTCATTAGTGACCATTCAGAGTTATAATTGCACTGAAAAAAGTGACTATTACCATTTTTCACACTTATGACTGTTGTGGCATCCCCATGGTCACATATTCAAAATTCAGATGCTTGGCAACTGTCTCATATTTATGACAGAGGCACTGTCCTAGGATCACTTAACTCAGATTCACTTAACAATCACATTACTAACCACAGCAGTAATTCACTTAACAACTGTGGCAAGAAAGGTTGTAAAATGAATCTCAAATATATAACAAATATCTCACTTAGCAACAGAAATTTGGGGCCCAAGTGAGGTCATAAGTCGAGGACTACCTGTAGTAGATGCTGAACAAGAAGTACACGTACATAAGTGCATACTGTCAGATTCCCATAGGATATGAGAACTAGGATGAAGCTTCTGAAGACATGATTCATCTGAAACTCTACTATAACAGTTGATCGGTATGGCTGCTGTCTCATTTTATGCATCCTTAATTTTGGTCCCTCTTTCTCTTCATGTTTCATCTTTGCTTTACACTTGAGAGATGTGAGAGGTGGCAGTTGCCTATTTGACATTCTGCACATTCCAATTATAGGAATTCTAGCCCCTAACTCATTTCCAATACATAGTTCTAAGTATAGATGGCAAATGTAGGTTTAAAAAAAGGGTAAAGGAGTCCCTGGGGATCGTACTCCGATAATCAACGCTGACTATAGGGAGTGGTGCTCATCTCCATTTCAAGGCCATTGTTCCAGCACCAACCAAAGATATTTCTGCGGTCATGTGGCCATCATGACGTCACAGAGCACTTTCAGCCAACAAGCCCAGCATCTTAACCGGTGAGCCGACGTGCTGCCCCAGGCAAATGTAGACATTATGACAAACAAAAGTAATTCTTAAACAGTAAAAAAAAAACAAGTAAAGGCATGTCTCAGAGAAGTGGAAGTGCTGCTTCTACTTCATTTATCTTCCAGACTATGATTTGGAGGACTGCCTGAATTCAATTACTACTTGCTTGTCCAGAAAGTTGTACTGGGAAAGAAAAATACTAGAGGAATAATCCAGTATGGAATAGCTTTCTTTCTAGTGACCAAGAAATCATTTTTTTATTTGGAAAGTGTTAAGTGGAGTGTCATAAGACATTCCTTTTCTTCCAATAACATCACTTTTTCCATAAAAAGTCTACATAGCCCTAACTCTTATAACAAAAACATTTTATGCCATAAAATTGTTTCCTGCCTGTTAAAGGACTAATTGTATGCTATCAGAAGGCAAATCAGCAGGAGAATCATAGGTCACGTCATAGAATCACAGGGATGGAAGGGGTAATTTAGACCATGGAATCCAACCATGCACAGATATTCAAATCAAATTATCCTCAAAAGAGGGACAGCTTAGTCTTGAATGAGACTGTTTTATGGATATCAGAAGCACAATTTTTTAACTCTTTAAAACATTCAATAACCCAGAACAAACCAATTTGCTGGTTTAAAGAACTAGAAAAAGTCCTTAAAGGCAGAGTACTAAATGGGACGTCTTGGCCACAAAAAGAAGAAACGTGGTTATTTCATCCAATTAACAGCTTGCAGTTATAAGTGTGCCCCTTAAACTCCAGTGATTATCAATATAAAACATTTTATTCTTTAAAATATCTTCATACAAAAACAGATCTGGAGGAAAGAGAATGTTTTCAGTGCTTCTGTCACTCAGATGATAAAGATAGGATTAAATGCAAGTAAAACTGATATTTAAACATCTCAAACTTTTACCACGTGCTCTTTATCTCAGAAAATTGCTTAATCCGGCCTGCTGCTAAGGTTTTCAGATATACAAACATGTATGGCGATATATTCTGAAAGTATGGAATCTTTTGACAGACCATTACTGCAAAACGCTCCATGTACAACAATGGATAAATAATTTGACATTATTGTCCCTTTATTAAAGACATACAAAAATTGATAATGAAATGATCCTTTATATTGCTAATATGCAGACACTATTTATTGTGTACAATGAGAAGTTTCTAATATACCACATTATCATCTCCCAAATTCACTCAGTCCATACTTTTTCCTGGCTATCAATATTCGGTGCTTGAATGCTGAACTTTGTAAATAATAAACAAGGATAAAATGGAGATATATGTATTTGGATAATAAAAGCTAATCATTGAAATACACTTTAACTCCCTCATTTGTTTTTAAGTCAAGACCTTTGCACTTGCAATCTCTTGCACTTGATGATCCTTACCATCTGCTGAATTCGATGAAAAGTTTTCCCATGGAAACTGAAAGCTTGTTCAAACAATACTTTGTCTTCAACTGTCCATTCATCTGGGAAGGGGGTGAAGTTGGGTAAATCTGCCAGGGATTTCTCGATGTTATGTTTGTGCCAAAACAGCATCCCAAGGGCCTGCAATGGGGGAAGATGGAGCAGAAAGAAAAGCCCATAATTAAAGGAAAACAGTAATAAATCTGACATGTTTACATTAAAAATAGCCAATCACAGCACAGGTTTCAGTGGTCTGGTCTGTTTTAGATACTTCCCTATTGACCTCTGCAACAATTGGCACACACCATATTCTTACTAAACAGAAAACTAGTGACAGAAGGAAGCAACACAGACATTCTCTCCTAATATCACTTGTGAACTTGTAGATGTAGGACTCTTTATAAGCACTGTTATATTACAATGCTTTCTTTTGAAGTGATGAATAATACAGAACATTTCAATCTAGAAATGCTGCAAAAAACACAAAAAGATTTGAATGCTGTGAAGTGTGGTTTCTTCTCCACCAATGCATTATTGTATGGTGAGTATCCATGGACTTCCAGGATGTGTGTGTGTGTGTGTGTGTGTGTGATGTCTTGAGACCACTGGTGCAAATTACTGCATCATTTTGACATCATTGTTACTTGGAACATTAAGTATACAGCGGATATAGAAGTAGACATCACCACTGAGTTGTTAATCTGCAACTTAACAGTATAGTGTAGTCTATGAAATAGCCCCCTACAATTTGAATTTAAGAAAACTGGACATTCTGTGAGAATGAATGACCACTTTTGCAAAAAAGCAATGAATCCTCAAAAATGCTCACAACTTTTAATTGTGAGCATAAACTAATGAACAAATACTTTTGTTCTATATTATGGAGGCATTTTATCTAGTTAATTAAGAGAAATACTATTCTGTTTCATCGGGCAATTTTTGAGAAGTGTGAATAAAGGATATCTGGAAACCCCACCCCATTCTAAATTTTAACCTAATTTCAAAAGTCTGTTAGTTCCTGTACAGAGAAGCACAAAAATATAGCTCTATTCTAGAACACAACACAGTTTCTGCAAATCTATTTAATTCTGCAAATCAATGAGTCTATATGAAAAGGGGCTACTTATTTAAATAAAATTAAGCAGACATTCAGGCTTACTCAAGTAAAATTTTCTGCTTCAATCAATAGCTAAAGTATTTAACTGAACAATTCTTACTTTCTGCAGTCATATAGAGAATCCAGATACCCTGGACTAAAACTTTGACTCAGATAATTCAAAGTGAAATGATAATTCTGCCATTGGAGTTTCCCAGTCCTCCAAACCAATTTTGTTATGAAGAAAAGAAAAGAAAAGAAAAGAAAAGAAAAGAAAAGAAAAGAAAAGAAAAGAAAAGAGTACTGCTTTAAAAAATGTGTGGTCCTATCCACATCATTATGTTGTCATTGTTAAACATCTAGGGAGTTTCCATCTTGGCATTTTCTTAGCATGATTTATTGCAAGTATTCTACATACAATAAGTAGTCACAGGAAGAGATCCTACCCTTTTCATATATCCAGTAAGGCATGCCTCATAGAACATGGAATTACAGGTCCTTTACTTGGGTACTTTCCAGTGTTTCAAATAGGATGGGGTTCTCAATAATCTTTTCTTTAGACAGATTTAAAAGTTGAGAAATAAAAGAATTCAGATTCATCTAAGGCTTATTTCTTTTAACTGTGTTATCTGAATTGTAATACATTATTATATTAGAATGAGAAAACATACTACAGTGGACCAGCTTTTGTTCAACTATAGCTTCCAATATCCCTTATCACTGACCATAACTGATTAAAGTTGTTGTTTTTATGTCTGGAGGGACACAGAGGCAAGTAAACATTTTGAAGCCAAGAGCTGTGTTGTTTTAGTGGAAAATATTTGGGAACCACATTATTGATAGACGGTAAGGTCAATATGTGAGAAAATGCTCTTCAGTTCTGTTCCCCCAGTCAGTCCACAAATAAACACTAACACGTATCACATTTGTCCATCTATTGACCTGTTGATCCTTCCATTATCTTTCACCCTCCCTTACCATCTATTCTGTTATTCTACTCTTCCACACACACCCCAGTACTTTCCTGACCCCACATTAGAACTCCTACATGAGAAATAAGCTCTGACTCCGAGTGAGGAAAACAGAACAGCGGGCAAGAAAAACAAAAAAACTAAAAAGAAGCACCTCCAAGTGTATTAGTGCATTGCCTAAAAATTTCCAACCTTTATGCGTTAGAGGTTCATTTGGATTGTTGAGAACACATGGTGGATACTCTAACAAGGTCATGGATATGGTGAATTGAGCCAATCCTAGAACATCCATACAGAAGGCAAACCAAACAATGCAAATCCAGTGTGGTCTTTACAATCTCTGAAGATTGCAATGAAAGTCTTCTGAGCTCTAAGTGGATGCATTACTGCAAATATAACTGGAGGCTAGCAGTTTGCTGAAATGCAATTCATTTTTTTTAATTAAAAGAAAATTAGAGAGGGGACAGGAGCTTGATAACAGCTGTACATCACTTTAGGTATGGTCATGGGTGAGTTGGACTATCTATAACTTAAACAAAGTGTGTGGCATTAGAGCAACACAAAATTGATGGTCTGTAATTGGACACACTTGAGCCTGGCTGCCAGCTTGCTCTTCCTTCACCTTTCAACACCATAAATGTTCCCGGGACAGAGAAGCACGCAATAGGTTTTCCTTCCATCTGAAAGCCATTTGGTTTCAAAACATATGAAGACTGTTCTGAAAACCTAGAGCATGATCTGCTTAAGAAAGACAAAATTGTTCATTCTCCCTCACAACATACAGTAAATAGGTCTAGGTTTGTTTAGGAAATCTTCTCTGGAAATTTTCTATAGAAAGTATTCTCAAACCTCAGAAGTAATTCTAGCCCTTGCTTTGTTTATAAGTCAGGAGATCTATTTCTTGCTACATCTGACCAGGCAGCCATTAAAAATTGACATTTTTAAGAAACTTAAAATGAACATTCTATTTGGAATAATTCTCTACATTTATCTGGGTAGTGCATATTCTTTTTTATTATCCAGAAATAAATATAAGGAGTCTGGGTTCAGACATAAAATAATCATTTGGCTTCCGCTGCATAACTGGCCCTGTCATTGGCTGTCTCTTTTATTGAGCTTCCCGGAAGAGCTCATTTAGTTTCTACATACATGTTTTAATCAAGATTTCTGTGTAAGAGTCCAGCTTGACATTTTGAATAGGCAGAATTAAAATGACTGCATGAAGTTCTATATATGCAAATATCATACACACTAAAAATACAGTAACATGGTTAATAAAAATCACCTAAAGCCAAAATCAACATATTGAAAGTCGCTATAGTTATTTCTGCTTCTCTTTTACATCATATTTTGTATTTACCGAAAATAATAAACCAAGGTTTCAAAAAACCCACCTCTGCCCCAGCTGGAGAAGGAGAGAGAACACATTTAAACATTTTCCAACTGTTTATTACCTGTTCCATGTTGTACCCATGTTTTTCTTTTGCAATAGCAATGTATTCATCCACTGAGAATAGAAAATAAAAATAAAAATTAGAAAAACAAATCTATAAAGAAAAAAAATGTTTATCATGTAGTAAAAGTAATAATTACATTTAGATAATAAAATCTTTGGGAAGCTTAAAAACTATGGCTATAGCTCTAAAACCAAATACTTGAAGCCAACTTATAACTTTTCTTATTCAGAATTTGTTAATCAAAGGTTTCCAGTTTGAAGATGCTATAAAGATAAGCACACCCATGTTATAATTCTATTCCCCCATGCTAGGGGTGAAATGCTCCCAGTTCGGACTGGATCACCCAATCCGGTAGCGATGGAGGCGGGTGGTTCGGAGAACCGGTAGCAAAAATCCTTGCCCCCCCCCATGCCCAGCTGAGCTGCACAATCATCAGAGGCTTTTTTTTAAAATTTTTAAACACATTTTTTCTACAACCTCTTTGGTCAAAAAAATGCTCTTAAAAGAAAAAAAAGCCTCTGATGATCGCGCAGCTCAGCTGGGATCGTCAAAGGCTTTTAAAAGGCTCTGATGATCCCATCTGAGTTGCCTGATTGGTAAAGGCTTTTTTTTCTTTTAAAAGCCTCTGACGATCCAAACTGAGTTGCCTGATTGGCAGAGGGTTTTTTCTTTTAAATGCCATTGACGATCCAAGCTGAGTTGCCTGATCGACAGGTTTTTAAAAGAAAAAAAGCCTCTGCCGATCAGGCAACTCAGCTAGGATCGTCAGAGCCTTTTGAAAGCATTTTTTTACAACCTCTTTGCCGAAGAGGTTGTAGAAAAAATGTTTTTAAAAGTTTTTTTTTAATGGCCACGCCCACCCAGTCACATTACCCCCACCACCACCAAGCCATGCCCACAGAACCGGTAGTACCAAATTTTAGATTTCACCACTGCCCCATGCATATACCACAATGAGATAACTGTTGACATTAATATGTTGTCTAAGAATTACTAACCACTCTACAAATTATGATAATGGTTTCAACAGTCAAATTTCCGCTTTAAAAAAACACAACATGCAAAATAGGGGAAAGGAAGAGGGAGGAAAACAAATACAGGTACTCGTGCTACACATTTCATAATCTTGCTACTTTATCTGATTGGATCAACCTAACTCTATCCTTCAGTACAACTTCATTCACAACTCTTAACTTCCTAGTAGATGGATAGAGCCATGGCATATCTTCTTTTGTGCCAGAGCAACTGGCAGCTGGTTTTGTGTGTTCTTCCAAAATGCAAAAAAAGAACAGAGCTTCCTGCTGTTACTTGTTCACAGATGGAGCCAAGCTGGACTTCCTACATCATAATGTTTTTCAGGAGCGACAGGGGCTAGACATTTCCAGTGGTCTATTGGTAAGGAATAGCCAACTTGTCTATTGCAGATTTAAATCTGCAGATGAAAGAATGTCCTTAGGAAATATAAGAATTGCCATCCTAAGATTGATCAACAAATTTAACTGAAAGAGATGCCTGTTTAACAGGTTGGGGTGGGGGGGAATAGGTATTTTGCTCTAGACCAGGGATGTCAAACTTGATTTCATTGAGGGCCACATCAGCATTGTGTTTGACCTCCGGGACCCGGGGTGGGTGTGGCCAGCTCGACATCACTCATGTCAGGGGCATCTGTGGCAGCCCGAGCGCTCTGCCAGCAAAAATGACCTCCTGAGCTCGGAGCTGCGACGGCCACCTTTAACTCTCTGCTGGCGAAAATGGAGCTCAGAAGGGCCATATGCGGTCCTCCCAAGTTCCGTTTTCACTGGCAGAGGGATTACAAGCCGGTCCTTTGCTGTTTTCAGGGTGGCCCCGTGGACCAGATCTAAGCACCCCATGGGCTGATTCTGGCACCAAGGCCTTGAGTTTGACACCCCTGCTCTAGACTATAGTACATCCAACTGTAGTAATGCAGAATAAGCCATTCATACATTACAAAAACGTGAGATTTTTGAAAAATCAAAAAGGCTCAATAGTTTGAGGATATGGCCAACTACATATTGTTGCAGTCATGATATAGCATTTCTTTGTCATTATTGTAACTAATATAAGTTACCAAATACAAGGAAGAAAATCCCCTTATAGCCTTGTAGTTGAAAAAGGGAAAGGAAGAGCAAACTTCCTACTAGTAGAAAGAAGCATCAACAGGACTGGCACAGTGATAAGATGATTCTCAGGGGAAAAAATCTCTCCCTCAACCCTACTCTAACTATGTATGTATAAAATTTTATACATACACAATCTGCCACTCATCAAATCAAAATTACAAGTTTGCATTTAAGAAAAATATTTTAACCATCACAAGCTCACAGAAACACATCCAAAAGAGTCAGTTGAGTGAACAGGTTTTTACTGGGGTGATATCAAAGAAGCAGGCTTTGTTTCCTTCATCTAATATCATCTAATTAATTCCACACTGCAGTGCACACGGCCCAACATTTCGGCTTATGGTTTCTCCTCAAGATTTGAAGCAGCAGTAAGGATTAAACAAAAAGAAAAGACTTGAGTGTGTCCAAAGAACTAAAATTGGCACGATACAGATCTGCCCAAGTACTTAAGTTCACATTTTTTAAAGTGCCCACATTCTAGCATTTCATCAAGAAATTTAAAAATGCATATAAAAATTTGTGACAGATAACAAAATATAATAGCAGCTTGTGATGGACTAACTTTGCATTAAAATGCCTTCCTACCTCAAAACCCCAAGTTTACTTCACAAGGTAAGCAGGAACAGAATTAACAACTGATTCCATCAAAGCTTTTTTTTAAAAAAAAATAATCTTAAACTTATCACATAAAAGTGGCTTTCTCAGGGAAGGAGCTTTAAAGGCAATCTCAGACTGCATAGTTCTATGTGTGCTGTCTCTTTCTCACTGCACATCATATATCTATAAACTTCATCCTCCAGATGTATTGAAACTACTGTATAGATAGTCCTTGATTTATGACAGTTGAACCAAAAAAGAGACACTACAGGCCAGTCCTTCGCTGTTTCCAGGGTGGCCCCACAGGCCAGATCTAAGCACCCTGTAGGCCAAATCCAACCCCTGGGTCTTGAGTTTGACACCCCTGCTATAGAGGCCTGATTGGTAGCTATAGAGGCCTAGATGCTAAATGTCTTAGGGTCTATCTTTCCACAATAATTTCTGCCTGTTCCACCAAAATAACCAGGGAGCACCACTAAGAATCCCCACCTAGCTGCGGGCGTTCTTTACAGTAGCTTCCCACCTTTGGAACAACTAACTCCTAAAAGCAAGGATGATCCCCATCCTCATAACCTTTCAGAAGCAAGTGAAACATCTGTCTCTTCTAGAAAATCTTCTAGAATAGGGGTCCCCAACGCCCAGGCCACCCACCACTACCAGGCCTTGAGCCCTTCGGAACCAGGCTACAGAAAAGACAGGTGAACATGCGCACATCACCACTTGGGGAAGATCACCCCAATGGAGCTACGCGCATGGATGCACTACCCACTGGAAAGGTTGTGGAACTCTGTTCTTGAAGATCTCTGGGGAGCCATTTTAACCAATAGCACCATATTAAACAAAATAGCTTATTAATTTTAGCATTTATATGGAAAATTAGGCTTGAGGTTTTATTATTTTAAGAAATTATAATGCTGGTTTTTATGTTATATTTTTACATTGTAAGTTGTGTAAGCCCCTTAGTTTCAAGTCATAAAATAATTACATGAGTAAATAAATATTCTCCAGTTATTTCTCTTGGTTTCAATACAAAAAGTGAAGCTAGTACTGTAAAGAAGTTGAAACAACAGTCAGAGGGGAGAGATGAATGAAAATGAAAAACTCTGGTTTTCATGATTTCATTCCACAGAGAGAATAAAAGTGTCACCATTGGTTTTTAACATTGAAACTAAGCCACGTGTTATGGATTTTGTTTGCTCTGAGGATTATTTTTAAAGTTGAGATTAAAGATTTGCTTTTCTAAATTAAACTCTTAATATTCTAATTTCACTAGCAACTAATCAGAAAGTTTACTGTCCATTAAAGCTATTCTCACTGCCAATGTAACTCAAGTATTGAAGAGGGGAAATAGGGAAAAGCCTTCTATGCCAATAACAACCTTAAGGCAAATTTCAGGGATCCCACTGAAAAATACTTTTGTTCTGCATAAAATATTACTAGCTATAGTGAGTAGCATACATAGTTGAAGCTGAATATCTGAATAAGCAATGAAACGAGAAACAGCTCTTGGAAGAAAAAAAAAGGGTTGTCATTTATTTTTTCATGACCTGGAGATTACTGATAATGTATTAGACCACTTTGTTCAGCTTTTTGTAGAATTCCACAGGCAAATCTTTGCAAGCAACTGCTTGCTCCGTTACTTGCTGCTGTTAGGTTATATGGGTGAAATTAAAATTTGAAGCTGTATAACTTCTCTTTGAAATAGAAAGGGAAGCAATATTAAAAACAACATGCACTGCTCATAGAAGGAGAGTTCAAAACATTAAAGCTTTTTCTACTCTATGTCGAAGCTTCTAGTTGTCATCCAATTGTTTAGAGTTGACATCAGCATGTCAAAATAGCCCACGAAGCACCCTGTAATGGAATGTGTGGATGACCTTGAAGGATGAGGGGAAGAGATGGTACTTAGGAAACAACCAGACAAGAGAGGCAGGAGCCCCCAGTGGCTCAAAGTCAAAGAAAGAAAATCAGGAAGGAGCCATCCTAATTGATTGGATAGTTAAAAGTAAAGGTGGGAGGTTTGTACATTCAGACTTGCAAGATTATGTTAATGTAGCCTTACAATAAAGTGGTCTAGTTCAGGGGTCTCCAACCTTTCAGACCTCAGAGACCACTAAATTCATAATTTTAAATCCCATGGACCACTAATATGATCTGCCTAATGACTGGCTGGATGGGTGTGGCTAGGTGGTCATGTGACTGGGTGGGCATGTTCAACACGATGTCACTCACATTGAGGAGCACTTCGCCAGCTTCTACTCGCCCCTCCCCTCCCAGCCACTACTTGCCTCCCCACCCGGGCTCCTTAGGACTCCAACAGGAAGCAGTTGTTGGAGCTAAGGAGCCACCATGAGAAAGAGTTGGCAAAACAGCTGGCTCAGTTCAAATTGGATCTGACCGAGAAGGAGGCTCATCAGAAGCACCTCACTGAGGACGAGGAGCATAGGCTTTCCAAGCAGAGGGAAGACCTGGAGGAGTGCAAGGTCAAGTACCAGCACCTGGAGGCTCAGCAGGCTGAGATGGGCAGTCAGTCCCAGGCCATGAAGCAGTCCCACTGGAACAAGGCCTTCCAGCTCTTCTCCACCAGCAGCACTTCCCTCCAGCCTTCACCCAAAACCCCACACCAGGAGGCTGAAGCAGACCCCAAGTCAAAATTTCTTCCCTCCTCTGACCCACACAAGAAGACCCCGAAGGGGGAGAGTCTCTGTAGCAACACAAATGTTCATTGCATGTGTCCAGCCCAGGGGCCGTAGTTTGAGGACCCCTGATTTAGTGCAGTATAAAAAATGCAAATAATTTTTCTGCGGACCACCAAAATTTTCTCACTGACCACCAGTGGTCAATGGACCACCAGTTGGTGACCGCTGGTCTAGTTTACCTAGGAGTCCTTGCTGGACTGCATGAGACAACATATGCACATATGACCATGAAAACCTCTTCAAATAAAATGCCAGCAAGTCGTGATAAAGACTAAGCTAAATTATTCCTCCAATGGTTGCTTTCAACAGAGGGTCTTCTTTTAAAACATGACAGGGTTCTTTTCTCTGAATTTGAAGTCTGCAGCATGGACTTTAAATATTGTTTCTACGCAATTAGAACAGTACTTGATTCCTAGGATTTAAAGCAAGAGATGGTACCTAACTTGAACTCAGCCCTACAAATGAATAACACTAAAAATAATCTATGTAAATCATGATTATCATCTGTATGATGGCTTTAGATTAGATGTTTTAAAATGTTTACTTATCTATGGTATAGTACAGGTAGTCCTCGACTTACAACCACAATTGAGTCCAAAATTTCTGTTAAGTGAGACATTTGTTAAGTGAATTTTGCCCCATTTTATGACCTTGTTTGCCTCAGTTGTTAAGTAAATCACTGCAGTTGTTAAGTTAGCAACCCAGTTGTTAAGTGAAACTGGCTTCCCCATTGACTTTGTTTGTCAGAAGGTTGCAAAAGGTGATCACATGATCATGGGGCACAGCAATGGTCATAAATATGGATCAGTGCCAAGTACCTGAATTTTGATCACATGATCATGGGGATGTTGCAAAGGTTGTAACTGTGAAAAATGGTCATCAGTCACTTTTTTCAGTGCCGTTGTAACTTTGAATGGTCACTAAATGAACTGTTGTAAGTTGAGGACTACCTGTAAAGACATTTAGTAGCTATCCTAAGAGACAAAAAAATCAAGAGCTTTTAATATAGACTTTTAATATGACCTAGCCAATTCTCATGTATTTTTCCTCCTAGTTATCACAGTGTTCAAAGCAGCTTTGGAATAAGACTTTGAACATTACATATTTTAATCATTTGCAACATTTATCCAGCACTTTCTTTCTGTTTTATCTGAACACAAGAGCTTTTCTCTATTATTTATTCTGCAACTAATAGAGTTGCCAGTTGCAATACTTAAAATATAGACAACAGGAAGCTTTTTTAATACTATTAACATCTGATCTCGCCAAAGCTATAGGCAAACTAAAAACAAATGTCATGTACCAATATACAAAAGAAATCCAGAATATTATATAACAGCAAAGTATTACTTCTCAAAAATGCAGCCTAAAATAATGAAAGCTGGCTTTAAAAACCAGTCTATAAGGATCATTGCTGTCTGAGGAAAAAAAACAGACTTCTTCCAGCTTTGCTGCCTGAGAACCTTTTAAATGGAAATAGAAAGGTTTGAATTTGAAATCTTTTGCCTACAAATAATGTACTTTAATACAGAACAATACCTCACAAAGGCTTTCTCTCTAAAAATGGTGAGAAACTCTTAGTGTCAACCCTGAAGCTGACCTGACCGAAGCCATCTTGGAGATTCAATGTTGCCACATTGGAGCTAGGGAAATTGAGAGTGGGGGGAATAGAGATAGCTGAGGGTTTGTAGCCCAAACAAAATACTTTCTCTTGGGAACCAAGAACATTCTCACACCTGGTCAGAGGAAGGAGGAGTGATGCTACCAGGCAACTAGACGGCGCCTTGATTGGACTATGTGAGTAATTGTTTGGGGAAGGGAGAAAACTTTTACTTTTAATTAGGTGAAAATCACGGGGACCTTTAGAGTCGGTTTTCACCAGAACTGTGCCAATATGATATATCCGAATAAAACTATTCTTTGAGGAATCTACTTGCCTTGGAGTTTTGTTTGCTATACGTGTATTACCTGGAACCCCTTAGTGGTAAAGTTACCACTATCATTTCCGTAAGAATGGGAAACCTATAGTCCCACAAAGGTTGTTGGATTTCAATAGCTCTCCCATCACCTCTGACATCTCATGATAGTTGACCATATTGCATGATGAGTAAAAAGCAACTTTTAGGCTACCGATTGTCCAACTCTTATCCACATGGCTGTGCTGCAATGGACAGTACACCCATCAACACAATAAGCTTCAATTATTATTTTTATTTATATTGACCTGATGATGCCCTGAATTTATGATTGAAATTTAAATTGTACTGACATCCAGGGAGCATTCCATAATTATTGGATTAGTCACACCCAGAAATATTTTGCTATGCTTAAAATGTACTTTTTCAGAGCAATGCCACTTGACAAGAGAACCATGGTGATACAAGCAGATACATTCATCAGAAAGCCACATCATATCAACTTAAAATCTGTGATTTCTAGACCTAATCTGGGTTCCAAGTAACTATAACAATTGGAATGCGTTAATTGTCCCAAAGGTGTTTTTTCAAGAGGCAACTGGACTTTCTGTGAGAAATCTGACAGAGAGCGTACCCAAATAGAATATAATGTTTTAGTCAAAGGACTGAACTTAGAAAGTCCAGTTGCCTCTTGAAAAAGCACCTTTGGGACAACCCTGTCCTGGATGACTGAGAATCTCCATAGACTGAATGCATTAATTGCTCACAATTCAGCAGACTTTCTCTCTTTAAGACTACAAAGTTTTCATCAATACCAGCTGCTACGTTAAGATTTTTTAAATCAGGATTTTCTCTGGATGAAATAAGCCACTCTACCCTGCTATTTGTATCCTTTTAAACTTTCTATTTGCAACAAATGTCTCCTTGGAACTAAAAAATGGGCAGCAGTTGCTTTTTATCTGTTTTGCTTGTATCAAGTTTTTTATTTAAATGTTGCACAAAAAATTTAATGTATTTTAACACAATACACATTTTTTTCTGCACTTTCCATCCATGCATGTTTTGATATGTACCTTTTGAGCAAAGAGCAATACTGCAAAATTCAGAAAAGTATCAAAATGAGGGTACGCTCTGGTCTACTTTACTACCCAAGAAAGGAGAGCTAATCTGCTTAAAATCTGGGCCAACATTCCTAAACATCTTTAAACACATATGAAGGATGAAGTTCTGTGTAAACAATTACTCTCTAGGTAGAAGTTGAAGTTAATTGGCAGGTACAGATATTTTCTTTCTTACATGCAGTGGAGAGCACGGTATGGGAAGTTTAAAAGGGCTGCAAGTATACAGGCACAGATATGCACTGAATTCATTATTCAAAATGCCAGGCATGCATGCCACATAATAAAAGTTTGTCACATTTACAAACATTCGAATTCATTTTCAGTGATTGTCTAAGCTCATTTGTTAGCATTATACCATCTTTTTTCACTCTAATCTTTTTAGCTCATTATGTTAATTATGAAAAATTGAAAGCATAAGTAACCATCAGCAATTGAGATTAATTAAGGAATAATCAGTAATTTTTCATAAACACAAGTCCCCACTAATTTAAAAAACTACTGCATGTTAGCAAAGAGCTGGCTGCCTAAGGATGAATTTCAGAAAGGGACAATAAATGCTCTCTGCTTTGCCTTGGGAGTTGGAACGTTGAAGGAGTTGCTGTGTGTTCTAGACTGTGACTCTATGGTATTTTTCAGTCAACATCCTTCTCCTGTACCAAACTATAAACATAGCTTTTACAGGTAGTCCTTGACTTACAACAGACTGTTTTTCAGTCATCAAAAATTGCTGTTTTTCACAGTTATGACCTTTGCAACATCCCCTTAATCACGTAATCAAAATTCAGATGGTTGGCAACTGGTTCATACTTATGACCATTGCTGAGTCCGAAGATCAACTTTTATGACCTTCTGACAAGCAAAGTCATTTAGCAAATTTAATTAAATGCTTCACAGAGGTTAAACAATGTAGCAAAAAAAAGAAAAAAGAGGAAAGAGTTATACAAATTAAGTGAACAAGGGATACAAAATTTTCTAGAAAGTTATAAATTTTTGGTATATAATTGATTAATTAATATACCATTGAGTATATCACTTTAGGAAACAAAAACAAAATCTCTAGGCAAGGATGGATGTCAAGAACTATAGCCAACACAGTATGAATCACCAAATAAAACCATACAGTAGATTGAATGAAAACTGAAAAATTGTTCTTGTTTAAATATTCCATGAAATTGACACGTAGATCCACGTATTAAATTGTAGTCTACGAATGGTTTCTAGTTTAAATTAAATTCTATGTCACATTTGCTTTCATGGTGTAAAGTTATATTGGACATAAAAGCATACTCCCATAGCTTGATTAACTATCATTCCCAAGAGAGGAATTTATTTTTCCAATAAGAAGCATATAATATCCTGGTACTGTTTAGCATGTACAAAGTTAATTGAATATACTTAGAAGAAATATATGTGTTAATAAAATGTTATAAGAATAATATAGGTTGAAATGAAAATTCAACTTTTAAAATTTGTTTCAAATTGTTCAGCTTTATAACAGTGCCACCAAATATGGGTAAAAAAATCTGCCCTGCTCATTACTTTTCCAATAATTTTTCATAAATGAATTATCCCTTTTAGCAATTAAAACTGGGGCGATATACCAATAATAAAACACCTTATATCAATATCTTTGTCAGGTGCAAAAGATCAGGTCCACACATGAAAGTCCAATTAAACTGATTAATTGCTACTCATGCCTGTGCACAGGAATATTCTCAACTAACAGCTGGTATCTACTTGGAATTAGATATCGGTCAACAGAATTCAAGGGAGGTTGGACTTAGCTCACTTATGGCTACATAGGAATTCTAGGATAATCCCTCTTTTAACTCCACCTCTAGGCTCTGCCAGTCTTTTTCTTACAGTTTTCTAAATACAATATTTGGGATATATTTAATATTCTGCTTCCATTGAAATATCCAATTGCTGCATCTGTATTACTGCATACTAATTCTGCATCCACTTAATCATGCAATACTTAAATTATTTAGATATTGAATTCTTCTGCACCAATAATTTATAAATCAAATGTAACAAATATTTCAAACTACATATTATAAGGTTTTTGAATTCAGTCACATCTCTCAATATTCCCCCTTGTTTCTACCATTCTTTTAGTACTATGCTATTTATTTGGACATTTGCAATCAGTCAGTTAAACTACACCATCATAAAATAAAATCTTGCCAACAAATTATGTTTCCAGTTTTCTTAGCATTATCCTCCTCATAAAAATAGGCATTTAATAGCAAAGCAAGATGAGAAAAATTTGGACCTAACTGCCTTTATTTGTTCCAGATTATTTATTATTATTCAGTATGATACATTGTAATGGGAAATAATTATTTACTATTAATATTGGCTTCTGTTCTTTAAAAATATTGATTGATTGTTTGCTCAATCGATTGATTGATTGATTGGTAGGCGATTCTAGGTCGCTTACAACATTAAAAGCAATAAAACCACGAAACATAGATTTTCCTAATAATAATAACAATAAAAATACAAATTATAATTAAAGATGGGGAGGGAAGGGGCAGGATGCTCAGGGAAGGTGGAATCTTCTATTGGTCCATCAACTGCTCCAGCGTGATGCTTCCCTGTTGGGCCTTTCCAGCAATCACTTTGGGTTTCAAGATACTATAGAAAAGCAAATTAGGACATCAATTTTAACTTGAAACGGCCTGGAAAAGATCTCATGGACAAAAGTTCTCAAGTCGAAGAGAGCATAGGAACATTTCCAACACTTCCTGACAACTTCCCACAAGTCAGTGGGGAAGTCAATTCAATCATGATTGCCTACGCTCCCTGCCAATTTATCAGAAAGTTGCAAAAGGAGATCACATGACCCCAGGCCATCATAAATATGAGTCAGTTGCCAAGTGCCTGAGTTTTGATCATAGGACTATGGGGATGCTGAAATGGTCATAAGTGTGAAAAAATGGTCGTAAGTCACTTTTTTCAGTGCAGTTGTAACTTTGAATCATCACTAAATGAACTGTTATAAGTCAAGGACTACTTGTACATGGATGAGAAAAGGGAATCTGGAATTGGTGGAATGCTACTACAACAGCAGACCCAATGAAAGGGGATGTATGAAATATATGAAGGAACTATGGATGACAGAAAACCTGCATCTACACTAACTGAGAAATAGCTATGTTGAAGCTCAATGCTTCAACATAGTGAAGAAGAAGCTGCTCTTGCAACTTGAGATACACCAACTGTATTACAGCCCACACTCAAGAAGACCTGGAAGAACAAATTGATGTGCAGCCAACACATCCTGGATCAGGAGGGGTGTGTGCCCCTCTCAGAGATGTGCTCAGACGGGTTCCAGATATTGCATCAGCCGCGACTCCAGGGAAGGGGTGGAGGAATGGCAGCTATTGTCCAGAAGAGTCTTTGCCCTCGCAGGATCCCTACCCCTGAGATTGTTGGGTGTGAGTGAAGTTGGACTCAGTGGTTCAGTTGGGCTTGTTGCTGACGTACCTGCCACCCAACTGCATTACAACAGCCCTGTTTGTGCTGCTAGAGGCGGTAGCTGGGCTGGCAGTGGAGTTCCCCAGGCTTATGGTATTGGGGGACTTCAATTTGCTGTCACTTGGCAAATCCTCAGATGCGGCTCAGGAGTTCATGACTTCCATGACAATCATGGACCTGATCCAAGTAGTTCAGGGTCTGACTCATGGGGGGGAGACACACACTTGACCTGGTGTTTCTCTTGGGGCAGTGGAGATATGATCTGGAATAAAGGGGTATAGATGCTTCTCCCTTGTCGTGGACAGATCATTTTCTGCTGAGGTTAGACTTCAGGACGCTACTCGTCCATCGCAGGGAGGCGGAGCCGATTAAGTGGTTCCGCCCCAGGTGCCTAATGGACCCTTCAGGGTTCCAGAAGGAGCTTGGAGAGATACCTGACTCCCTTGTCCACAGTCCGACTGAGTCCCTGGTGGCTGCCTAGAATAGGGCAGCATCTGGGGCACTGGACCAGATTCGCCTTTGCAACCTCTCCATGGCGGTGGATCCAGAAAAGCTCCCTGGTTTACTGAGAAGCTCCAGGAGATGAAGCACCAGAAGAGACGTCTAGAGTTACGCTGGAGGACCAGTAACTCCAAATCTGACCAACACTCTTAAGAGCCTTTATTAGGACTTATTTAGTGGCGATACGGATGGCAAAATGTTCGCATTTTTCCGCACTTATTACATCCGCTGATTCGTGCCCAACCACCCTATTTAGGGTGACTCGCTCCCTCCTTAATGCAGGGGGAGTGGAGGAGCCCTTGCAGGGTAGAGCTGAGGAGTTTGTGCAGTTTCTGTCGGATAAAGTTGCTCAGATTTGGATGGACCTGACTCTGATTGGGCAATTACGACCGAGATGACAGGAGCAGGTCTTAGTCCTATTGTGTGGGATGAATTTGAGCCTGTGACTCCTGAGGAAGTGAACAACGCTGTAGGAGCGATGAGTTCCTCCACTTGTTTGTTGGACCCGTGCCCCACCTGGCTGGTTTTGGCCAGCAGAGAGGTGACACAAGGCTGACTCCAGGCTTTAGTTAACACGTCCTTGAGGGAAGAGGCCTTCCCGCAACCATTAAAGGAAGTGGTTGTAAGGCCCCTCCTCAAGAAGCCTTCCCTGGATCCAGCAAAATTAAAGAACTTTCGTCCAGTCTCCAACCTACCCTTTGTGGGAAAGGTTGTAGAGAAAGTGGTGGCACTTCAGCTCCTGCGGTCATTGGAAGAAATGGATTATCTAGACCCTTTTCAGTCTGGCTTCAGGCCTGGCTACAGCACAGAAACTGCCTTGGTCACACTGATGGATGATCTCTGGCGAGCCCGAGATGGGGGTCATTCCTCTATCTTGGTGCTACTTGACCTCTCAGCAGCTTTCGATACCATTGACCATGGTATCCTTCTAGGATGACTAAGGGAGTTGGGAGTGGGAGGCACCGTGTTACGGTGGTTCTCCTCCTATCTCTCTGGTCGGTCAGTCGGTGTTGGTAGGACAGAGGTCGACCCGTAGGCCCCTCATTTGCGGGGTGCCTCAGGGCTCGGTCCTCTCTCCCCTGCTATTTAACATCTACATGAAGCCGCTGGGTGAGATTATCTGACGATACAGGGTGAGGTATCAGCAATACGCTGATGATACCCAGCTGTATATCTCTACCCCCCGTCAATTCAGTGAGACTGTGGATGTGATGTGCCGGTGCCTGGAGGCCGTGAGAGTCTGGATGGGAGTCAACAGGCTCAGACTTAACCCAGACAAGACCAAGTCGCTGTGGGTATTGCCTCCTAAAGACCATGTTGATTGTCCATCCTTGGTTCCGGGGGGGGGGGAGCAATTGTCCCCCTCAGAATGGGCTCGCAATTTGGGTGTCTTCCTAGACCCGTGATGGCGAACCTATGGCACGGGTGCCACAGGTGGCACATGGAGCCATATTGGTGGGCACGCGAGTGTTGCCCTAGCTCAACTACAGCACGCATGCATGCACCGGCCAACTGATTTTCAGACTTTCTGGTCCCACCGGAAGTCAGGAAACTGGCTGTTTCCGGCCTCCGGAAGATCTCCGGGGGGATGGGGAAGGCTGTTTTTGCCCTCCCCAGGCTCCTAGAAAGCCTCTGGAGCCTGGGGAAGGGGGGAAAGGGAGCCTACCGGGCCCACTGTGCCATCGTGTGCCAAAAGCAGGGGGAAGTATGAGAGGGTCACATGCGCATGCGCGGGAGGGCGGGGCGCATTAAATTATGGATGTGGGCACCCGCACCCGTGACCCCCCCGCTCCCCCCGCTTTTGGCACACGACGGCAAAAAGGTTAGCCATCACTGTCCTAGACTCACAGCTAAGATTAGAGCAACATCTGTCAGCTGTGGTTAGGGGGACCTTTGCACAGGTTCACCTGGTGCACCAATTGCGACCCTACTTGGACCAGGAGGCTCTCCTCACAGTCACTCATGCCCTTGTCACTTCACAGTTAGATTATTGCAACGCGCTCTACATGGGGCTACCCTTGAAAAGTGTTCAGAGACTACAATTCATCCAGAACGCAGGCGCGAGAGCTGTCGTGGGTGCACCTAGATACACCCACATTACACGAATTCTCCGCCAGCTGCTCTGTCTCCCTATTGGTCTCCAGTCACAATTCAAGGTGTTGGTTATTACCTTTAAGGCCCTACATGGCTCAGGGCCAGGTTATCTTCGAGACCGCCTTCTACCGCATAACTCCCAGTGACTGGTAAGATCCCACAGAGTTGGTCTCCTCAGGGTCCTGTCAGCTAAATAATGCCGGCTGGCGGGCCCCGCAGGGGAGGGCCTTCTCTGTGGCTGCCCCAGCTCTTTGGAACCAGTTACCCCCTGAGGTCCGGACCATCCCCACCCTATTGGCCTTCCAAAAAGCGGTGAAGACCTGTCTCTTCCAGCAGGCCTGGAGCCGTTGATCTCACTGTTGCGATCTGGTGAGATCCGGCCATGAATGGGTTTTAATTGTTTTTAATGGTTTAACTTTTAATGTTTTATATGATTTTTAAATGCATTGTAAGCAGCCTTGAGTCTTTGGAGAAAGGCGGCATACAAGTTGAACAAATAAATAAACACCTAAAGCTGGAATGCCACTACCACCATCTCCATTACAGAGCACAACTGCTGATATGAGACATAAGATCATGGATAAACTGATACAGCCAAACTTTGAGACCAGTTACCAAGGCTCAGTGGACAAGTACCATCAATAGCATGTCAGAAGATGCCAATAAAGGCCTCACAACAATCCCTACTACCATTACTCAAACCAAGGAACTGATATGTGCTGCTGTAATCTTGGAGGTGCTTGGCTACACAATAAAGAACAGCAGAAACAGAATAGTATTGAAAGAACATATTGGAGAAAGAGAAGACACATAATGCAAAGTGGCACCAGGACCTAAAAGCAGATCGCAGCAATCTCCCAAAACAGGAACTATTCACAATCACTGTACAAATATCCAAATATCAAGAACATAAAGAGCTGGACAATATCAGGCCCAGACATGAACCACACCTTTTGACTAAAGAAACTAAGAGCTAACAGCAAGCTCCAACCAACTTGGCTAAAATAAGGAAGAACAGTAGTAATCATGAAAGTCTACTCACAAGGAACAGCATTATCCCACTACGATAATAGCCTTCCTCCCTACAACATGGAAAGTCCTACCAGGCATCACAGCTATTGAACCATATGTGCCAGTGCATCAGCACAGCTCAAAATGGCATTAGGAACAAAACCATAGGTTCAAAACACCAGTTGCCCATGGACAGAGCAGTCATCCAAGAAACAAGTCCTAGACAGATCAATCTGAGCACAGCCTGGATTGACTGTAAGAAAACCTATGATTCAATGACACACACACAGATCCATGAATGCCTGGCACTTTACAAAGTCAACAGGACACTAAAGGCTTCCTCAAGAACTCAATGAGACTGTGGAAGACCACACTGAAAATCAACTCAAGACAGCTGATACAAGTGCTCATCAAATGCAGCATACATCAAGGTGATGCACTGTCCCCGCTGCTGTTCTATATAGGCTTGGGCCAATTAGTCAGATAATCACAAGGACTGCGTACAGATATTAGTTCAGGGGTGAAACTACCAACAACCACCTCTTCTACGTGGATGATATCAAGCTATATGCTAATAGTAAATGAGCCACCAATTTGCTGATCCACCTGACATGGATCTACAGTAAGGACATAGGGATGTTATTTGGGCTGGAGAAGAATGGCTGGATAGTAGTCAAGAGAGAGAAAGTAGTTAAGAAAGATAAAGTGGAGCTACCAGCAGGTCACATAGCAGACATGTAGACAACTACCGTGGTATCCTACAATCACATGAGAACCACAATGTGAGGAGGCAAAGAAAACAGCAACATTGAAGTATCACCAAAGGATAAGACAGATGCTGAAGAGCCAGCTGAATGGGAAGAACAAAACCCACGCCATCAACACATATACCCTGTCAGTCATCAGATACCCTGCTGGTATAGTGAGCTGGCCATAGGAGAACATAGAAGAAGTCAAAGTGAAGACCAAAAAGTTCCTCACAATGTATAGAGGTTTCCACCCAGGTTCAACACCTATAGGCTGTATACCAGCCAGAAAGAGGGCAGGGAGGGTAAAAGGCACTGTCCTGCATGAAACCCAAAGCTTCCAAGAGTACCTCAATAACCTGGCACTGAATTGCTGCGAGAATGCCTGAGGCAGCAGCAGACATGGGAGAAAGATCAAACAGAGGAAGTGCCATGGCAAGTCAAGACCCTGTATTGGATATAACATCAGTAGTTGAAGTGACAGACATTGGTACTCTTTCTTACCAATGGCTGGAAAGAGTTGGACTTAAAGATATAACTGAGGTACTGGTCATAGCAGCACAAGAACTGCCACTAAGTGCCCAATCCATAGAAGCAGAGATCTACCATACTAGATAGGACCCAAGGTACAGACTAGAGGCCTTAGAGATAGTCCAACACATAGTGGCAGGTTGTAAGATGAAGGCAGAAACAGCATACACTGAAAGGCACAACTAAGTAGCTGGCATTGTATATAAGAATATCTGCACAGTGTGTGAGCTAGAACTTCCCAAGTCCAGATGGAGATACCACAGAAGGTCGTGGAAAACAAAAGGGCTAAGATCCTGTGGGACCTCCAGATCCAGACAGATGGGCAAGTACCAGCCAATCAACCAGATATCATGGTTTTGGTGGCAATTTCTGGAGTAGAATGGTTTGTTCCAGTTAAGAAACAGAACGTTTTTCTGTTTTGTACATATCCCAACTATACATGACTACCAAATGTCTCATCAAGTATCTATAATTTAGAAAGATTGGGGGGGGGGGGAGCTGTTAGTTTAAGACCCAAGGCAGGCTATCAAAATAATTTTCATCTCCTCAAGTGTTATATACGGACTCTGTAGCTGAGCTATGTCTGAGTTGTTTACCAAATTTAAGGAGTCATAAAGTCAAGCTACTTGACAGTAGATCTATGATTCACTGCTGAGTCCTAGTCAGAAGATCCTGACAGCAATGATGCACTCTCTTCAAAGAAAACAATTTCCTTTTTCTTGTTGTAAGGTGAATATAGTATGGGAGCTCAATCTCTCTCACATGCTAAAGTTGAGAAAACATCAGATACTGGCATCTTCATTGCAGTAACTACTAAGCAGTTTACACTAAGATGGGAAGGCAAGACAAGGGCTCATGGAAAGCTCTGATACCTGTTTCGTTCTACAACAGGGATGTCAAACTTGCCGCCTGCAGGACAGATGAGTCATGCGCTGACCATGTCCATGCCCAGTTTAGAGAAGGGAGGAAATGTCACGATATGTCACGTGACAACTCGAGTTTGACACCCCTGCTCTACAGGCTCAGAGTGTCCTTCTAGACTTCCTTGAACATTTATTCAATGACTCATGCCCTGGTCACCTCTAGAATGGATTACTGTAATATGCTCTATATGGGGCTGCCCTTGAAGACGATCTGAGTGCCATTCAAGGTTCTGTTTTTGATCTTTAAAACTCTATATGACTTGGAATCAGATTATTTGAGGGACCACCTCTTCTCTATTACATCTACTGCCACATCATCTACTGAAGACTTCCATCTATCAGGACCCCGAAGTCATGCCTTTTCGGCTGTGGCTTCCACCTCTGAAAGTTCATTTCCCTCAAGGTAGGGTTAGCCCCATCCACGGTAGGTTTCCAGAATGCACTTAAAATATATTTCTTCCAACAACCCTGGTGATCCCATGAGGAGCCTATGAGAAGATTGGATTTTATCTAGATGGTTATTATTCTCCCACAATCTTAATTTTCATATTTAATTGTTTTAACTGTTCCAATGGTTGTACCCTGCCCAGAATCATGTTAGGTGAGATAAGCAGCTATATAAACCTGCTAAATAATAGATAAATAAATTTTAGATACCAAGCTAATTCTTACTATCCAATTTTAGAAAATTCAGTATTTTAATCCCTATAACTAGATTTTACCTAATGCATCCATTGTACATTTTTACAGCACAGCTGTATGTGTTTATTTGAGTTTTTCTGCTGTTCCAGATTTGAATAAGAATGGCTAATAATATTAAATAATAACCACCATTATGCTTTTAGACGACTGCACAACACTTGCCGGGAACTATAAACGAATGTATAGTCCAACATATTGATTAAAAAGTTAAGCCTGTGCAAAGTGTCTTCTCATTTCCTCCCACCCCAATCCCCATCCAGTCACCAAATCCTCCTCCTCACTCTGCCAAAGACCTAGAGATTACTCCCCACAGCGTGCTGTTAAGATCTGAGTGTCCATAAACATCCAAATGCAAAGGGAGAGCAAGTAATCCTGAAGTTAAGCTACCATGGCACCATTATTTGATGAGGTACTGCAAGGAAGCACCAAGCACCTTGTCTGTTACGTGCCAAAATGCACTGAGAGAACAGGGTGACTTCAGGACACAGCAGCAGTTTCCACAGCCTCCCTGCATTTAGTATGCCTGATGCGGGTTCTAGCACTGATGGAACAATGAGAGGCTAAAACAGAAGCAAGTAGGATTTCTCGTTCCTCCTTTCCTCCCCCTTACAAAATCCATTATCATGCAGGAGACCCAATGTAGATGGCTTGCATACAAATCTGAAATATCCTCAAGCTCCAGAAGACGGTGACAGCCTAAAACAAATATCAGGAGAAGCTTTAACCTTTGCTGTGGGAAAAAAACAGAGTAGTGCTATTGCCTTGCAACAGGAGGGAGGAGGAGGAGGAGGAGGTTCGATTGAGAACTGTTTCAGTAGAGCAAGGCTGCCATCTCATGGCTAGTATGCAGACTCTTGATTCAAAAAGCCACAGTAAGGATTGAGGCCAAAACCGAGACAGTCAAAAGGGTAATCCGGGCCACGCAACTTGCAAGTTGTCATGATGGACAGAATCGTTAATGCTATAGTGGAACCTGTCAATTGCCAAGCACAACTACCCCATTTTTGAAACCCTGGGTAAGCAGTTTCTGATACAATGAGATGTAGATTAAACGGCTGACCAGAAAAAGTGCAAGTTGCTTGGGACTATGTAATGTGATGTTTTAATTTTCAATCCAGTTTATTTCAGTTAATGCGTGCCACATTTCATCACTACCAGGCTGGGCGCCAGATTGGGAAACACACTACAGATAGTCCTCGACTTACGACCCTAATTGATCCCAAAATTTCTGTTGCTAAGTGAGACATTTGTTCAGTGAATTTTGCCCCATTTTATGACCTGTCTTGCCTCAGTTGTTAAGTAAATCACAGCAGTTGTTAAGTTAGTCATCTGGCAGTAAATGAATCAGGCTTCCCCACTGACTTTGCATATCAGAAGCTAACAAAAGAGGATCACATGACCTCGGGACACTGCAACCGTCATAAATTTGAGTCAATTGCCAAGTGTCTGGATTTTGATCATGTGACTATGGGGGTGCTACAATGGATGTAATTGTGAAAAACGATCATAAGTCACTTTTTTTCAGCGATGCTGCAACTTTGAATGGTCACTAAATGAACTGTTGTAAGTTGAGGACTACCTGTATTGCATTTAGGTACTGCAGTGAAATATGGACTATGAAGGATTTAAATTATACTTGAAGACTACTTTTCTCTGGCATTTTATGAAACTGTCAGGCCAAGCTACCATTACAATTGTTAAAACAAACATCAAAAAAATGTTTATCACAAAACTCATTATTTACCCAAATGGAAAGTAAAACAGGATAGGGCACCATACATTTTGCCAAGAACGAATGAAATTATCCCTATTAGGGTGCTATCATTTGAACGTTGAAAGGAGATTCTGGGGTGACGAACTAACAAAGTCAGCAACTTATTTTGCTTTCCTAAAATGATCTCTTTCTAAACAAGTTAAAGGAGCATTACTTCAAATTATTTTACTGATGGACTCATAGTTTAAAGATTCCTTTATGCCAGGAGTGTCAAACTCAAGGCCCACGGGCCAGATCTGGCCCCTGGGCGGCTTAGATCTGGCCCACGGAGCCACCCTGGAAACAGTGAGGGACCGGCCCATGATGCCTCTGCTAGTGAAAACAGGCTCCCGAGCTCAGTTTCCAGCTGCAATGGCCTCCTGCAGCCTTCTGCCAGTGAAAACGGAGCTTGGGAGCCTGTTTTCACTGGCAGACCACTCGGGCTGCCACAGGCGGCCCCAACATGAGTAACATCAGGCAGGCCATGCCCACTCTGGGAACACACACACACACACACACTGTAATGTATTGAGTCTGCTCCTAGAGCAGGCCCCCTAGTGACCGTTGATGAAACGTTCTGTTCACGGATAGGTTAGCCGTTTGACAGCAGCCTATTTGAGAGCTGTCAAACAGAGTTCGTTTCTTTTATCGTTCATCAGTTGCTTGTTGTCAGATTACGTTGTAATTAATAAAGAGTTACTTGAGGAGAATACTCTCCAGTTGCTGTTCTTCTTATGACCACACAGTATTTATCACACACACACACACACACACACACACACACACAAGGTCAAACACAACCCTTATGTGGCCCGCAATGAAATAGAGTTTGAGCAGGGGATGAAATGCTCCGAGGTCTGCTACCGGTTCACTTTGCTACTGGTTCACTGCACGTGCGCATGCGCGTGCCAAACACTCACAGGCATATCGCAGGCACTACCGCACAGCGCTGAAAATGAGGCTTAAGAAGCCTTTTCTAAGGTAAGTAGAACAGCGAGAGGGGTAAAACAGCTGTGACGCGCGATTTAGATTCGCTTGAAAGCAGGATTTCCTGCTTTCTAGAGAATATAAATCGTGCGGCACAGCTGATCGTCGGAAATACCTGGTAGCATTTTTTTTTACTACCGGTTCAGGCAAACTAGTCCGAACTGGTAGCATATCACCCCTGAGTTTGAGACTCCTGCTTTATGCAGTAAATAAAAAATGGGTGTAACTTAAGCTACTTAAACATACTACCGTGTTTCCCCGAAAATAAGACCCTGTCTTATATCTTTTGAACCCCAAAATAAGCGCTTGGCCTTATTTTCAAGGAGGCCTTGTTATTTTTGGGTGCGTGGAGCAAGACGGCTTCTCTTGCCATCTTACTTGATTTCCAGCTCTGTCTCCCTAACCCTAACCAGAGGAAATGGCAGGGAGTGGCTGCGCATGCATTTAAATATTTTCAGGGAGGGCTTATTTTCGGGGAGGGCTTATTTGGGGGGGAGGCTTATTTTAGCACATGTGCTCAAAAGCCTGATTGGGTTTATTATCAGGGGATTCTTATTTTCAGGAAAACAAGGTATACTGGAGAGTGGTATGGTATGTCCATAGCATTTGACCATAACTTCTGGATGACAAAAATAGTAGCATGAAGATTTAACTAGGATTGAAATTAGTCTATCCATACCCAGTTCTTAGCATAACATTCTTGATATGAAAAGGCTGACATCCTTTACAGACATTTAACTAATTTTTAAAAGTTGAACGTATTTCTGATCAGTTTCAATTACCTTTTTGTTCAATATATCTTGTTTGAAATTTTGGATTAAGTAAGAACATTTATTTATTCTTATTTTATGAGGGTGGTTTTAAATCTACTGTATGTTTATCAAGACAAATATAGTATTTTGGAAGAAAAAGGTAAGAATTGCTTGAAGAAATAGCCCATGACCTGCAAATGACGTGTTTCGTGGCTGTAGTATGAAAGCATATAAAGCTAAAAAGACCTCAGAGTAACCAGTGAATAGACAGTAAGCAATTTGGGAGCCCAGCATAAATATCGTTCTTATCATGTGCTCAAGCAAAATGCCAGTTTGCATTTATTGATGTATAGGCAACTATATGCATAAATGTTATGCTCCCCAGGGCCAAAATAGATGCAATGGATCAAACCTGGAAAGAAATATTTAGCCAAACATTTTGACTAAAGATCACTAGAAAAATAACAATTGTAATTCTCATGGAGCAACCACAATTGAGGCCAGCAACTTCATCATTAAGCAAAGTGGCTGCTAAAAGAAACCACAACTGTGCTTAGGATCTTACTTCAGCTTTCCTTTGCTTTACAGCTCTGTAAAGGTCACAAATGGGAGGATTCATCATAAAGATACTTTTTCATCACTATCATAACTGCATATGGGCACTACATGAGGCATTCATTAACAAGGACAACCTACCTGTATTTCCCCGAAAATAGGGTTGGCCCACTTCTCCTGCTTGCTTGTGGCTGCAATGGAGCAGGCAAGTCGAGAGACAGTGGGATAGAGTGGGCAGGCTGCCACAGGAGGCTTGTCTTCATGTCTCTTGGTTTTTCCACAGCGCATCAGGATCACCTGCCTTCCCCCCATGCCTCTGCCTCTGTCTGCTGCTGGTGCTACCATGGGAAGACAGCCATCCAGTCCACTGGTGGAATTCAAACTTTTTTACCACTGGTTCTGTGGGCGTAGCTTGTGGGTGTGGCTTGGTGGCCGTGGCAGGGGAAGGATACTGCAAAATTCCCATTCCCACCCCACTCTGGGGCCAGCCAGAGGTGGTATTTGCCAGTTCTCCAAACTACTCAAAATTTCCGCTATAGGTTCTCCAGAACCTATCAGAACCTTCTGAATTTCACCCCGGTCCACCAACTGCCCTGCCCACTAACTTTCGGCTTTCTTGCATCCCTTGCAATATGTCCAGATTGCATGCCTCCCCTCCCCCCACACCTCAATTCTCCTGTGCTGCACAGGGTGTGGCTGCTGCCGGACACCATTAACCCCATGCCCTCACTGCCTCCGGTGCTGACCATGCCCCCCGCTGATGATAGCCTTAACTAGGGTTTATTTTTGGGTAGGGTTTATTAGGAGTATGCTAAAAAAATCAGGCTCAGGCTTATATTTGGGGTAGGTCTTATTTTTGAGGATTGACTAGCATGTTAACAACTGTGCCTGGCTGTCCTATTCACAGTTTGTTACCACTGCTAGGACTTGCAGAAACTGGTCTTTACTATGGAATGAGGAAGCCAACTCCTATAGCTCCCTTCACTCGGAGTGACTAATTATTTGCCATTGGTCATTTTTTCGAGTCCTAGCAACCATGTGGATTTTCTCCATGATCATCAGGAGTGAGATGATAGAATGCCAGAAAGAAAATACATCAGAACAAGGGTAGTGCAGAGATCAACATATGCCTTTAGAAGCAGGCAGAGCTACAAAAATCAGGAAGTCAGTGAGCCAATGGGGTTAGCAAAACAGTTAATGCAAGGCACTTATACTCTGCAACACCAAATGCTAAACACAATTTCTTAATGAAAAAAATATTGTGCAGGAGCTTGCAGGCAGTCCTTGACTTAAAACCATTCGTTTAGTGACCGTCCAAAGTTACAATGGCAGTGAAAAAAGTAACTTATGATCATTTTTCACTGTTGCACCATCTCCATGGTCATGTGATCAAAATTCGGGCGCTTGGCAACTGGCATGTATTTATGTCCACTGCCCTATTCCAGTGTCATTTGAAATCTTCCCGGCTGACTTCCAACAAGTAAAGTCAATGGGGAAAGCCAGATTCACTATATGGCTGTATGATTTCCTTAACAACTGAAGTGACAGTGATTCGCTTAACAACTGTGGCAAAAAAGGTTGTAAAATCAGGTAAAATTCACTTAACAACTGTCTTGCTTAGTAATGGAAATGTTGGGCTCAATTGTGGTCATAAGTCAAGGACTATCAGTCGTGCACATCAATTCTACTGCCCCAAGTGCCCAAGCACCCATTTGTTCTCTTCTACCACAAAGCATTCAACAAGACCATAAACAGCCATAAATTGTATCCATCCATCCACCCACCCATCCACCCACCACCCACTTATCTGTACTCTTTGAGTTGTTTGCTATTGATAAGTATCATCCTTATTTGTTTCTGAATTATATACATGTTTTAAATATCACAACTGCAAGTAACATTTGCTTTTTAAAATATGAAATAGTAATAAACAAAACATGAACTAGAAAAAGCATTAATTTTAAATGCCACATATTATATAGATGCAATTCCATGTTTGGGATCCTCTCATATGATCACTTTATAACAAGCACTGGGTCCCACAGATCTGCAATTAAAGCAAAGCCTACTTTTTAATGTCTAAGATGCATCCCACACTCATACTCTAATTTTCTCAAGCTCCTTTTTCGATAACCAAATACAAGTCATTTAATTCCATTTTCATTTCTAGCCAAACTAAATTGTTCTCCTTCTCTCAAATTGAGATTGAAAACTGAGTTTAAACATGCTTGGGATAAACACATGTCCATCATCTCACAAAAATTAAAATTAAAAATAAAATATAAAAATAATTTTAAAAATAATAAATAAGTAAAAAAAAAACTAACTCAAAGAGCAGACTGAATGGACCACGAGGTCTTTTTCTGCTGTCAGTTTTCTATGTTTCTAAATGAAAATTCAACATTGGAGTCTAGGTTCATAAATAGTTGATAAGAGTAAATCCATTATTCCAAAACATAGTATGTTATATTGTGCAAGGGCACATAATATTCAGAAAGGAAGAAGTGGGAGAACAAGATGTGGGTGCGGCAGCCTAGCACTCAGATTAAATTGCATCAAGAAGGTTGAGCACAATTAAGCCTTTTGCAAGAGAGTGAATTTCACATAGATCTAACTGCTGAAGATGCACAAGTAGCGGACAATTTGTCTTCCTCCTGGCATGTAGAAGAACAAAAAGGAAAAAAGAGATGAACTGTTTTATAATGAACTGGGAGGGGAAACTGACAAGACAAATATAATGGGCTATAATATGGTGTAAGTGACTAAGCTTTCAGCAAGAAGTAGACTCCCTCCCAAACTTTAAAATTGCTGGACATTCTTAGCAAGCTACTTTTTCACTCACCTACTTCATCTACAATGTAGAGGTCATATGTTGACCCTCCTCTACAGAACTATATAAAGACTACTATAAAAACATAGTAATCTGCTTTTGCATTTACAGGAAATGAAAGAAGATTCCAGAGACACAAGAAGCCCAATATAAAACTAAATATATTTAAAAGACACGAAGTACAAAATTGGCAAATTAATTTTTTATCAACAATTAATATTGAACTCTGATACCAAGGTTTTTAGTCAGAAGGAGGGAAATTATCAGGCCACATCCTCTCTATGTATTTAAGAGCACAAAGATAAATTCAGGCATAAGATGTGGTCTGTTTTCAATCCAGGGGTGGGTAACTCAGCCTTAGAGATGCACCTGGTCCACAATCCTCTTTCTATGGCTTCACCAGGGCTGAAAATTACTTACCTTCCCTACCTGTTTGCCAATGGGTGGCGAGCCGTCATTTGTGCATGCGCAGAGGCTTAAAATGTCGCAAAAAAGCGACATGACATCCGCGCGGGTGGGCGGAGCCTCCCGCAGCAGCTGCTACCAGTTCGCCCAAGCCAGATAGAACCGGCTGGATTTCACCCCTGCTTCAAACCTCTAGTCATCAGTATAAAAGCTGGCAGTATGTGTTTGTTGTCTTAAGCCAAGGAAACAAATAAAAACTGTCATATACCGCTTTAAAAGATTTAACACGTTAGTTTAAACTAGCACCAACAAACCCACACAAGAGAGAAAAGCAGAAAACCTTTGCCACTTCTAAAGGCAGAGTCTCCACTTTTGCATCATCATCATCATCTCACACACTGGGACCTTTTAAGAATTCCTGGCCATCAAAAGGTTGTCTGCTATTGTTGTAATACTTGCAAAATAACATTTCCCTGTGGACCCAAACTTGTTGCATGTGGAAATGGGGTGTATTCCAGTACTTAAGCAAACCATGACAGAACAAGATCCCCAAAGAGACAGGGTCCCCCGTTTGCTGTATGACATGTTTGCTAATTCTTTCCATTCCTATGCAGTAGGCTTTAAAATGTGCTTTCACCAGAAAGATTGTCCATTCCAGTTATATTCCACTTTCTCCAATGGAATGCTCTCTACATACGATAGGACTAAGCTACAGAATTATAGCACTGATACGTTTGGAGGGTATCAAGTTGAAGGAGGCTGTTATATCCAAAGGTGCTTTTTCAAGCGGCAGCTGGACTTTCTGGTTTTTCTTTGAATATATCTCGAAATAATCAATTATTCAGGAAATTCATATGTGACTCTTTAAAACATTT